>CM053786.1:254104813-255304813 GCA_028749045.1 Cupressus sempervirens | reverse complement strand
TCTTATTTGATCAATTTCATCTTCCATAGCTTTATACCAGTCATCATCTTGTAATGCACCCTGTACTATCTTGGGTTCAGATTGGCTGATCAAACATGATTCATGTCTTAGTCTGTTCCTTGTCATTGGTCTTGCATCTTTGTCACCAATTATTTGTTTAGCAGGGTGATGTCTTTTTACATATTTGGATAACCTTGGCTCTGTCCTTGTTTTCATGTTTGATCTTTCAGATTTAGGATCACTATGCACTTCATTGTCAAGTTGTTCTTCATCATGTATGTTGTCTTCAAAATTAGATTGTGCATTTTCTTCATTCTACAACTCGGTATTTACTGGTTGTGATTCAGTTGAAATTGATACCTATTGTTGATTTCCAATTTTATTGACATCATTCTCATCAATCATTCCTTCATAAGAATACACAAAGGTTCTGTACTCTTCCATTCTCTTTGGTATTTCAGCTTGGACTTCTGTGTGCTCATCAAAATTTATGTTTACACTTTTCACATTTTTGTTAGTGTTAATATTCAAACACATATATGCCTTACTTCTAGTGGAGTAACCAAGAAATATACCTTCATCACTTTTTGCATCAAAATTTCCATTTCTAACATCTTTAAGGATAAAACATTTGCAACCGAACACTTTGAAATGTTTTACATTGGGTGAGTAACCATACCATAATTCAAAAGGTGTTGTATTTGTACCTTTCTTGACTTGTACTCAGTTTAGTGTATGAACAGCTACACTTACAGCTTCTCTCTAGTATTTTAGAGCAACATTCATTTCCATCATTAATGTTCTGTTTCTTCTTTCAGCAATTCCATTCTGTGGGGGAGTTCTAGGAGCTGACATTTGTCTTTTGATTCCTTTGTCATTACAGAATATCTCGAATTCATTTGATGAAAATTCACCACCTCTATCTGATCTTAGGCATTTCAAGCTTTTTCCAATTTCCTTTTCAACTCTAGCCACATACCACTTAAACATTTGAAAAGCATCAGATTTTTTTTTTAAGAACATAACAGTCATCATCCTAGAATAGTCATCAACAAATAACATTATGTATTTATCTCCTCTATAGCTTTGTATTTCCATTGGACCACATAAGTCAGTGTGAACTAACTCAAGTATCTCTTTAGATGTATAGTTTTTGCTTTTGAAACTTGATTTTGTCATCTTTCCTAGCTGACATTGTTTGCACATGATATTATCAGGCTTCTTCAATTTTGGTAGACCTCTGACTTTCTTCATTTTACTGATGTTGACTAGATTGTCAAAGTTGACATGACATAATCTTCTATGCCATAACCATTCATCATCAAATTTTGCAAATAGACAAGAAACATCATCCATATCAAGGTAAAACAAATTACTCTTTGTTTGATCTCCTTTTCCTATCAGTTTACCATCATTATCATAGATTTTTGTAGTTTTGTTTCCAAATTCCACTTTGCAGCCTATATTGCTTAACTGTGAGACACTCAATAAATTGTAGTTTAATCCTTCAACATAGTATGCATTGTCACATGAAATTTGTTCTGTGAGCTTAATGAAACCTTTTCCTTTGATTTGACATGGAGCATCATTACCAAATCTAACACTGTTTCCATCATACTGAGTAAAGTTAACAAACTTACTTTTGTCTCCTGTCATATGATGTGAGCATCCACTCTCTATGATCCATCTGTCATTCTTGTTTATACATGTTACTAGTGTTATGGCTTCTTCTTCATTAGATTGTTCCTTCATGGCTACATAAACAACTTCATCATCATTTTCATCAAAATTTTCTTCAAAAATATAACACTTCTTACCTTTTTCTTTGTAATCTCTCTTGTCATCATCTCTTCTGTTCTTGTATTTGTTGCCTTCCTTGGAATCCTTTTTCTGTGGACATCTTGTAGCAATATAACGTACTTCATTGCAATTGAAACAAATGATAGGCATCTTACCTTTGAATTTTCCTATGCCCCTGTGAAATCTTCTAGCGAGCAATGCTTCCAATTGTTCCACATCTTCCTCATCAGTACTACTATCACTAGATACATACTTCATTTTTCTTCCTTTCTTTGATTTCATCTGTTTGGCATCTTTCAGTGATAACTTGGCCTTAAAATAAGATTCAACATTTTCAGGTTTGTAGTTGTCAAAGTTAGATAATTCAAATGCAGTGAGTCTACCTATTATACCTTCAAAGCTTAGATTATTTCTTGGTACACATCTTAGCTCTTGTATTGTTGATACTCTAATAGCATAGATAGGGAGAAAAGTTCTTAAGAACTTTCTATTCACAGTATCTTCATCTAGTTGACCACTCAAGCATCTTATTGTACTTACCACTTCCTTTATTCTTGCACCATACTGAGCAGTATTCTCATTTTCTTCCATTTTCATGTCATCAAACTTTCCTCTGAGACTTTCTCTTTTTGCTCTTTGTACATTCTGATCTCCTCCATAGATGTCTAATAAAGCTTTCCACATTTTGTATGCAGTGTCACATCCTTTTATATCATCAAATTCAACATAGCTGAGTGTAGAGGCAATTTCCAGCATTGTATAGTTGTGTTCTTGCTTGTTTTTCATGTCTTCTGCAGTAGGAGCACCTGTTGGATCTACATGTTCAGTGATAATTGAATTTTGGGCATAATCTCCTATGGATCCAAGATGTAGCTTCATCAAACTTTTTCATGCAACAAAGTTGTCTTTTTTGAGCTTGGGAACTTCTCTCTTTGCCATTTTGATCTTTTCTTCTTATAGTCCCTTTAAACTGAATCAACAATTGGCTCTGATACCAATTGTTAGAATTCTTTAAAATAACTGAGAGGGGGTGGGGGGGGGAGGGGGGTGAATCAATTATTCAAGGTCCAAAATTCCCTATTAATACCTTTTTACTACTTTTAATGAATCCATATACTTTTCATCCATCCAATACTTAAATCAATCATATAAGCAAGTTACAGTAAATCAATATGCAATGACAAAACATCCAAAATAAACACATGACACAATGATTTACGTGGAAACCCAATTTGAGAAAAACCACCAGTAACATGCTACTTGATTTTCACTCTTCTAAAGTGATGCCCTATTAAAAGCCTACCCTGTTAAAGGCTTACAACAAACTGTTAAATGTGACCCTATTAGAGGATTTCACCAAACTGTTAGGAATGGGCCTGGTAAAAGGTCTTTAGAACCTTCACTTGGAATGTCACCCTATTAAAGGATTTATCTTATGGCTATTAAACCAACCTAAGTCCATAGGATTTAGACTTACTGTTACAATTGCTAGAAAGTAATGATAATGGTCTTTTGATCTGATATAACTTACACCATACTTTGTAGATTTCAGATCACACTTTCAATTCAATCCTTATGCTTGGCTTCAATCACTTTAGCTCTGATTTCTTGTAACCCTTTCAAGCTTCATCTCCTTGAGTCTTCTTACTCATTTTGCCAATGCAATCATTCTTGTGGTCATTTATTCAAACAGAGTTCCTGTGCTTTCTTCTCCTTAGCACATTCTACAACACTTCATGCTTTTATGCTTGACCACCTCTCTCTCCTTATTCCTATTTTTTTTTCTCTATTAACTTATGTCTTCTTATATAGAAGTCTAATTTTCCTTTTTACCACTCAATTCTCCCTTTCCAATTTTAGGGTTTCAAAATGGATTAGGTAGGATACAATGTATCTACCCCATATCTTGTTTTTCTTCTAGAAACTTTGCCAGTTGTTTCTCTAAAAGAAAAACATTCTACATGGTGTTCTGTGCCACCAACTCGTCATTCTTATCTTCCTTTTAATTCACCAAATTCTAGATAACAATCTTGTCGGCTTAGATCTGGCGAATCTTCGATTTCCAAAATAATGCAGCAACTCGGCATTATTGAGTTACTGGTGCTCGGCACCTCTGTGTTACTCAACACCTATACTTGCTCAAAACTTGGTTCTACTCAGCACTTGGTTCTGCTCGGCACTTGATTCTTCTTGGCATTTGGTTTCGCTCGGCACTTGATTTTTCTCAGCACTTGGTTCCACTCGACACTTGGTTCCGCTCGACACTTGATTCTGCTCAGCACTTGGTTCTGCTTGGCACTTGGTTTTGCTCAGCATTAACTAGGAATTTTCTCAGCTCTTACTAGCTTTTTTAGCTCCTTCTCTCTAATGGACTTAGTTTGAGCTTTACAAAAGACTTAGCTAAAACCTTAAATCTTTGATATGTTTCAGTGTGCCCATTCCTTGTAGTATGTCATCAAATACACTTTTTCATCAATGGCTTAGCTGATCCTTGTACTTCATTACAACATCATAACTTCAACCTTTCTCTAGGTGTTCTAGTTACATCTTATTGATTGCTTCCTCCTTGACAATCAACTAATTGATAGTATTTGGATCACTAAAGCAATTGTCATTCCTGCAAGTAGCAATTTTGACATCAATGACAAAATAATGATTGAGGACATTCTTTACCAGTTTAATATATTATTCCAACAAATTTTCTTATGATCATTTCAATCATTACCAACATTATGTCTCCCATAATTTATTTATTTGTGTTAACAAATCAAATAGGGGATGACACAACTAGATTAGGGACACAATGCATTATGATGGATTTTGAATTGGATATGGAAGTTATAGCCACAAGCTATATTATCATCAAGTGGTCAACTATGATCAACAACACATACAGCTTTGAGATGCAAGCACAAAATTTGTTGAGGAATAGATCATGCTATATCATCACTCTCCATAAACAATTGATGAAGAAATTAAAACTTATCAGGTCAACATGATTTTAGGAAATTGACCATCACTACTCAAAGTTGCTCCACATGAACAAATATTTTTCATCTTTATACTTGAGGTTTACCTTGCCTTGGTGACATAAATAGCATATTTTTATTGTTCAACATACCAATTGTCAAAAATGATGGCTTCATCTAGTTCAACAACTTTAACCTTGTTGTTTTCACTTCATTTTTTTGCACTTCAATTGTGTTTATTGTCCATGGATAACTCATTCCTTCTGTAGTAAGAGACCCCAATTATATACTGTTTGTGGTCTTACATTGACCCATTGTCATCTTCTTGTCATTATGAACCTCTTCTACAACTTCATTCCTCTGATTGCTTCTCAAAATAGTACTTGTTGTCTGCACTTATTTTTCTACCAAGAATTTCTTTATTAATTCAAATTCTATACATCACAGCACCAAAAACTTTCATAGGCTAAAGAAAATTGAATTTATAGGACAAGCCTCTTGACCTTACATGTTCACCTCTACTTGTTCAATAAAAACACAATTGTGATTGTTGACCTTCCAAATTTGAAAGAAGAGTTGCAAGAAAAGTTGCATGACAACTTTTTGACAAATTTTGCATTTTTAAAATATTTCCAAACAAATGATTTCAAATGCCTACCAAAACTTGATAAATCATACAAGAACTCTAAAAATCATAAAATTGAAGAATTTTCGTCAACTCTTAGCATCAACCAACGTTGACTGACCTACAACTTGCCCATAGGCCTTATTACAACATGCAAGTAGTTTGCCTAAAATGCATTCTAGGATGCTTGAGATTGACTTATTTCCATGTATCCACTTAGACACTTATTAATCACCTAATCTATCCAAAATTTGATGTTTGATCATTGTGTTTAGGACCTTGGGCCCTTCCAACATTGTCCCACTTTGGCTTTTTGTACATAAAACATATAATAATTCCAATTTTTTTGGAGATTTAACAATTTTGAGTTTACTAGAACCTTGTACAACTCTTCTACTTCTCTATCTTGCATTTCTACAAATTCTTTGTTTTTTTTCTTTCTGTGATTGGATTTTGGGAGGTGATACTTGTAATGAAATCTTTGGCTTCTTCTAACTTTTGTCTTTGCTTACTTGCCAATATTCTTAACAATAAATAATGAAATTTTATGTAAGTGGACAACTTTTCATTGATTATAATATCGATGAATTTGAGCATAGTGACCAAATTTTTCTTTCAAAATCATATGTGTAGATATAAACATTAAGTACAACATGTCCAATATTTTTATAGATATACACATTAATTAGACCAATTTTTTCTTTCAAAACCATATGTGTAGATATAAAAATTAAGTAAAATATGTCCAATATTTTTGAAGATATACACATTAATTACACCAAATTTTTTATAACGTAAGAACTTTAGTTATAATTTCCTTAAAAATAATTGTAATTATGTCAATTAGGTTAGTGGATTCTATGATAATACCATCATAATCCTCATTAAAGTTTTCCTTGTTGATTGGCACATAATTCTTTCATTTTCGCTGAGAATTTGTGTAGAAAAAAATATTATTAACACTATAAAACTTACTCCAATAAAATCAAGAAAAAACTTGAAAAAAAATAATACATTATGATTCCATCTATTTTGAAAAAGTATAATTAGGTTTACCTATTGGGAAGAAGATCTAGGAGTATCAATATCCCTATTTGTGGCCCTGAAGCAAAGATCAAATATAAAAATGTTAGGAAAAATTCTTAATAATAAAATGTTTTGTTGGAGTCATTCTTTGGAGGTTGTTTTAAATTGTCCATAGCACATACAACCCTCATGATACTACCTTTGTTTATATTTGTGTGATTAAAATTATGATTGAAAAGAACCTCTTCCCTGCATGTATTGATTTTATTGCACATATAAAAGCACAATTTTTCTCATGCTCCTTAAATATGAAATTGGGTTTCTTAATAGTAGACCCTAGTCGTTTACTATTTATAAAACTTACAATATTTCCTATTTATTTTGGCCTTCCTTTATTTTATATATCTACTCTTTTACATTCATAATTATCTTTCTATTATATGTAATTTACTGAGAGTTCATACCTAAGCATACATTTTTTGTATGGAAAAATTTGCATCCAACTTTTACAATCATAACAAGGTCCAAAATGCTCCATCAATTCAACAACTTTTTTCTAAGAGACCTTTAAATTTTCTAGAGAAAATAAACTAAAACCATGTAATGATGATGATGCTATGTGATATATCCTTTCATTAATACAAAAATCAATATTTATTGGAAGAGTTTCGTTGGGTACCCATTATTTCTATAGATGTTATTACCTAAAGGATACCTCCATGACACATTTGGTCTCATAATAATAAGAACATGACCCCCCTTGAGAAAGGAACAATTTCATGTGTTTATTAAATCTCCTTCTAATCTATTTACCTCTAGTTGATCTCCATATTTAATACCTACTCCATGTCTCATTTTCATTTTCTATTCCTATGTTTCTCTCACTTGAGGAAGACACATCTGACAAATACATATATTTGTTGGTACTTGTATTCCATCAAATGAAAGAGATAGCTAGTAGAGAAAGAAAGCTATTTTACAAATGAGGGAGATATCTGACAAGATATTAATCTTACTATTAATTATTTTATTAATTATACTATCTCTATACAATGTATTGAATTATACCTACTATCAATTAGACTATGAGGGATGCTCAAGAAAGGGGTTTAGGTTCCTGCATGTGTAATTCAAATATCTTATGTTAGCTAAAAATTGCATAGTATACAATATGAATAATATGCATACCTATAGAATATTATATATATTAAGGATTTTTCACATACCTCTACATTGCATTCATTTCCTTGATCTTCTTCTTCTTCCAACTCATCATGAACATCCTCATCATCACCACCACCACTATTATCATCATCATCATGATCATAGTCACATCACTAGTAGCAATAGAAATATTATCATCTTTTATTTCTTCATGAAATTTTTTGTTAGGATCATCATCAACAAAGTGACTGCTATGATCATCATCTACATCATCTTCTACTTATTTGGTATATTATTCTTCTATCACATTATACTTTATCGGTCTTCCTCTTTAATCATGTCTAACAAAAAATCACCAACTCTATTTATGTTGAATCTCTAAGTAAAATACATTCTAAAATTGGCTTGGAAGTAAATAGGAGTCATCACTAACTAACTCAAATGACCTTGTATTAATTATTATAAATCCATTAATATGTTCAATAGTCATTCTATGAAGTTAATTTTGATTGAGACACAGTAAATATCATTTGATGAAAAAGAGAAATATTTTTATGTAATTGAATCAACAATTAGTTATATCATCCAAAACTACAAAGTGTCTATTTTGAGACTCTCAAGGATGTATATCATTTCTTAGAGATGATAATATTAGTCAGCTCAAAGGTTGTAGTTAGCCTAGAATCACAAGTTTTATTTATTTCATTTAAAGTTTCAATGAAAACTTTATAACCATTGCAGCACATCCTTATGGTGTTTAACCTAGAGTAATATGTTTAACCTAGAATAATATGTTAAAAATATAAACAAAATTGCATTGTGACTTGAGAAACATATCCGTAATTAATAAATTTATATTTACCTTATGACCTCTCAAGCCATATCGTAAATTAATTTTCTATTGAGTAACATTAGAATCTCCATTATGATAAGCTTCTTTAACTAACGAGGAGACACCTTCCCATTTTATTGTGTCCCCTAATTATATACATCACTCAATGTATACTATTATCTACTCAAGATTATTTTCAAGATACAAATGTAGTGCATCCCACTCTTGACAAACTATATTTAAAACAATAGATGACTTAAAGCCAATTTATTTTGAAGATTCATAATTAATTAACAATAATTACATCTTATATTTACCTTTCACTTCTCTTAGTCTATGTTTCTTGATCATGAACTCCCCTTCAAATTTGTTAATGGGGTAGGGATCCCAAATGCAATCTATTTGGATATTTCCTACAATCTTAGGAAGATATTTAGTAACATACACCATAGTTTGGTATATTCTCTTTATGAAACCATAGCCTTCAAAAATTTCAAATGCCTCTCAACCATCCACATTGACTTATTGTGTATAGGTCTACACATTTCAGTCTATTTAACCTGGTTTATGAAGTAGTGTTCTTATGCACATTGAAAATACTTGAAGGTAAACACTTTTGAATTTCACACATTAGATGAAGAATTTTACTCTTCCAACATTTTATCTCTTCTTTATGGATTTTGGATGAAGGGTTCTCCCCTTAATACCATAAAAATATAATAGAAACAAAGAAATACTATCAATTTGTGAGAATACATTATGGGCTTCTTATTATTGCCATAATTTTGAAATACAATATACAAAACCACATAGTTTCCTTCCTTACAATAATTTGTAGGATAAAGGTGTTTACTATCACCCAAAGTTGTCCTAGATAATCTATGTGCATTCCTTATAAAGGAAAATTTACACCGTATAGGAAATTTCTAGACAACAAACCCAAACCCCTAAGGCTAACCAATGTTAAAACTACATATAGCACCGACTAAAATCAATTAAGACATTTATTTTTAAAACTATGTTTGGCCCAACTTCAAAAGATGATAACTTTTGAACCATTGATCTGATTGGTTATTATAACCTTCTTATGCAATTCCTAGCTTCTCATCTATAGGTCCTAACTCATGCAATCTCTATTCAAAACTAGTTTGGAGAAAATCTATGACCTTTAAGGCCTTAAAAACTTAGCCTAAAGTTTTTCCAAAAAATTCACACACTAAAAATTTGCAATAACTTCATGAATACTCATGATATGACATTAAGCATCAACTAGTAGGATAATATTTCCAAGATAAATCACCACCATTGAAATTAGAACATTCGAAGGTCTTATGATCCCCTAACCAAGTATAAGACATCCAAAAATAATAACTTTTCACTGAGACATCCCTAATTCAATAAACTATTTTAGACAATGCAAGATTGATCTTACACCCAAGATGATTTAACACCAGACAACTGAGGTAATTTGAGGAGTGACCTTGTCATATCATAGGTAGTTAGAGGAAAAGAAAGAAATTTAACCTTCTCCCTTGTGAGCTATGATGAATATTCTAGTGGTGTCCATTACCTTTTGAATTGATATCCTTCACATGTTTTGTTCCTTATGACCCTTCTAATACAACTATCTAGTATCTCCTCATTCTCTTTCATAGCTAAAGAAGTTGTTGGAATACACCACCATACTTCTACAACTTCATCTCCATTAGTTCCTTCATGATACTTTTAAAAACCTAAAATATTAAATACTAGTGAAATACTCAGTTTAGCAAGAAACTCTACTTTATAGGTGTTTCTACAATCATTACTTTTCTATATATTTTGCATGGTAAAAAATTCTTCAACTTTTAGCTTATTATCATGCCCAAAATATGGAGCAAAAACAAACAATTTTTTTTCTAAGATTTATAATCCACTATGTAAAAACATAAAAAAACTAATTAAGTTAGGGAAAGTTGACAAAGGATTAAAGTGAGTATTCCAATACAATGCACACATTCAAAACCCTAAGTTTTAATGCTATAGGAACATGTAGCTCTAGTTTGGATGAGTTGGTTGATTAGAATTTAGGTTCGATCTCCTAGGTGAACTAGTTTTGCATCTTCCACAAGTTTATCTAATACCTTAATACTTGATTCCACTTATTAAAATAAATATTAAACTAATTAAAATTAATTAATTAATTATTATTAAATCATTTACAACGTTCATTCAATCTTCAAACATAATCCAATTTACCAACTCAAGATGTCTAGTCAACCCCTTTTAAACATTACATGCACATTAACATGTCCTGATAACACCTCAAAATCAAAACATTAATAACAATAACATCATATCTCAGCAATTATTTAAATAAAATAATATAATGCTTAGGTCCATTCATTATTTTACAACTAATTATAAACATATTCATTCATCAAAGGACATGGGCTACCACCTGTTAGTATCACGGTTAAACTCCAATACTAATTCTATAATTCATAATACCTTTTACCAACTTTATTAAATTTATTATTTCCAATTGTAAAAATAAAAATCAAATTGTGAATGCCTATTAGAATAATTAAATTTAAAAACTAAATTCTAACATATAACTTGAATAATAACAATTAAATCTAATTATTTATTTATCCACTCTAAACTTTAATTAAAAACTAACACTAAGACATACTAAATAAATAACTTAATAAACATAAAATAAAACTTACCCCAATACTCCTATCTTCAACAATTTAACAAACAAATAAATAATCATTTCTATTTAAAATCTAACTATTAATACTAACCATTCTTTACTAACCACTAAACATTTAACTTCAAATATAATTTTTGTAAAACATAAATTAACACCTAACATTAATTAAATCTATTAAATTTATTACTTATTAACATTTTCCTAACCTAACATCTAACATAACTTACTTAACAACTACCAAGATGTTAAAACAAAATACTAAAACTAACTACTTTCTAACATCTAACACATTCTAACATAATATTAATCTTATAATTGATTCTACTAAACTAAATACTAACTAAATAAATCCTAAGTTAATTACCAACACTAACCATTTAAATTTTAAGCAAACCAAAAAACTAACAACTAACTTTAACTATCCTAACCACTCACTAACATTACCTAACCCTTAACCTTAACACAATGCCTAACCCATCCTTAACCACCTATCCCCACTAACTATAACCCCACCTAGGCTCACATGAGCCTTCCTCAACTAGAGGTCATGCAAACCAAGGGTGGAGGAAGGCATGTCAAAAGTGGTAAGTGCTTGGGGAGAGAATTAAATGTGTTTGCAATAATCCAAACTCTTCCTACAACCTATCCCCTTGGCAAGTGGCCACCCAAAGCTTGGTGCTTCCCCAAGTCTTCTCACTCCAACCAAGTAGAAAGGACAAGTCAAAGGTGGTGAGAGGTTTGAATGGAGGTGAGAATTTCTTAAAAGGTGGGATTACATAATCTAACACATAGCTGAATTTTGTTTGGTACAAAACACTACTACCCATGCTAATCCTTTACGCAAGGTCATGGGCATTTCCCCATGCTTCTTTACTCTTCCCAAGAGCTAAAAAATGTAGCAAGAGGATCTCCAAGAAAATGGTACACAACACTTTGAAGTGGGACAAAGAAACTCCAAATAATCACGTTTATCTCTCCTAAAATAAATGCTCAGACTTTAACAAATCCTTCTATCCTTTTTGTCCAATCTCCTTATTATGTTAGGTATGACATGGGGGCACATGAAAGACTTAAATAGGAATTTTGGAGGGAAGGGATTAAAGAGTAATGGCTTAAAGTTTAGTTGGTGATTTTACATAGGATAAGGGTAGATAGGATTATTTCTACAATTTAATAAGTTTATTTATTTTATCTATTTACTATCATTTATGCTTTCATATAAATTTACAATTTCTATCTAATTATTTGAATATTGAGGGGTTTCTTGAAAAGTAATCTTGTGGAATATACTCTATTCCAAATGAATAAAAACCTTTCCGATACAAAAGGCAATGAGCTTTTTGCTCCAAGGATGTAAAATTTTCACAAGTCCTATATTTTTCTCTAAGGGTGGGATTTTCAAATTTATTTATATAGCCAAGGGGGATTTTTTTTTTTTTTCTAATTTGAATTATAACATAGAGTTTAAATGTCTCATTAATAAAATAAGATAGGATTATTTCCCCTTCCAATCAAGTACAAAAATGTGAGAGGAGATTTAATTCATGTAGTTTTACATTTACTTGATGTAATTTGAATTCAAATTTCATAACTTATATCTATCATTGCTTTATCTAATTAACACAAACCAAATGAATACGATTTAAAACCATAAGAATGCCATAGAAAAGGGTAAAACATCATTGTATCCACTTTTTGATAAAAACATGCATATAAACTGAATTGCAAGAAGTATCATAAGAAAGGAACATACTCCAATTTTAATTTTTTAAGTTTTTTATTCAATCATCTGATTCAAGGACTCCCTCAGGAAAAAACCAAGGAAGAAGACCTGCGATTGTAGTCATATCCACAATAAGTTTAATAGACATATTTTTACAATGGAATCATTATCTGAGGAGAAATATCCCAACATATTTGAATTTAAATAACAAATCTGAAATTTCTTGCTTGGCTTTGCTTGGCTCCACAATAGGGAAACCATTATGAAGTCTGCAACACATCAAGGTAATCATGGAGAAAAAAAAAATTGATCTAGAGATAATCAATATTAACATGAAGACAATTTCAAACATTCAAAAAAATAACATTTTCACTCTCATCTAAGCTTCCACAATAGGTTCGTCATTGAACTAGACTAGGGAGAAGGTGGATTTTTCCAACAAGAGACGTCGACCACAATAGCATAATAGGTGCCCTTTCTAGGCTATAATCACACAAACTTTTTTTCTTCCATTTCTTTAATTCTAAAACTCAAACATGGTTTTTCCTAATGAGTATAGGCCCATAACACCCTACCCTCTCCCTTTCCTCATCCTAAGGAGAGACTCTACACTGTCAAAGTCTAACTAAAGATCTCCTCCCATACATGACCACTTCTGCCCTATCCAAGGGTGAGTAATGCAAATAAAACCCATACAATCCTTTAAAAAATCAAAGCAAACTACTAAAAAAAATAATTTCAGAAAAACTCAATTCAATCCCTCCCAAACATATTCATCAAACACACAAACATACATATGCAAGAAAACTACTGAAGCATGAAAGACAACATTCAAACAAAATGATCTTGAGGGATTCCTATCTCCACAATAAGGTTATGGAAACTAAACAAATTGAGATGATCTTCCCTTCCTTTTATCCTTCTCCTTCAATCCTGAATTGCTCTCTAAAACTAGCAGTTGGTTGAAGACTCATTCTCTCTCAAATTTGCCTCTAAATAAGATACTAACTCAACCACCTTCCAAAATGTAATAACTCTCCCACTTCCTTAAGGTTTTAGAGACTTCTAACTCAACTTGTCATAAGGCTAACCTCAAGGTGTAGTTTAACTTATCCAACTCATGGTGAAACATTCAATTTTCGTAATAAAGCAAAAATGGAGTATTTGGGTGACCATGAAAGTCAACAAAAGAGGTTAGAGGGGTGGAAAATGCCCCCAACCCATACCTATACCCCTTAGGTACTTCGTTTTCATAATTTTTGACCTCTAGGACTATTAAGGGACCTAACAAAAAGCTTGAAACTTTTTGAACTTTCTAACAACCTTTAAAATAATGTAGATTAATGGCTAATACCAATTAGGGTAATTAATCTCAATTACTAATTGATTAGTAGAAGGGTCACTAACCTAGCCCAATTTAGATCTTTAGGCTACTCGCTTAATCCTAACTATCATGTGCTAAAATGCATATACAAATCATGAGTGTCAAGTGACACCATAAAATCACTGTTACAAAATATTAACACATATTGATTATAGAATGATGCATTCATTCAACTCACAATAAAAATAAAATATGAACAATGGGGTGTGCATATTTTGTTAGACTCAAACTTGGTTTCCACAAATAGTACAAAGGGTTCAGTTCCAATTCTCCTTTAGATTTCCTAGCTAAAATATCTTGCACACATTAGTAGCTCAAGAAAATCACATGCATATATATATATATATATATATATATATATATATAACTCATTAGGAAAGTCACATAACTCAAAACATAAATCTTTTATTTAAGTAATCCTTTCTCATTTTGTCACAAATTTAATCATCAATAACTACATAATCAATATAACACATAACTTATTCATTAATTCAGATTAAGTACTAGAATAATCATCGTTAGTCATGCATATACCTAAATATCATAACATCACTAATAGGGCATACTGAACCATCTAAATACATATAACCTAATCATCATGGTACCAAAATGAACATCCTCATCATCATGTTAAACCACCTCATATCATTGTTAGTGAAATTTTAATGTTTAAACACTTGAGATAATGTAGTAGTTCTCAAATCACTGAGTATTAAAATATGGATGTATCAACTGATCTCATTTTTCATTAGGACATTCAAAACATAAAACATTACTTCATATCTTTTTAAATCTCCTATAATGGTTTTAATAGAGAATTCATATTTGATAAGTATCTATGACGAGGGACCTTACATCCTCCCCCACTAGGCTTTGACTTCCTCCTGGAAGTCACACAATTAACATGTTCATCCTATGCTAGAACCTTGTCTGGACTTATTCCAAGATTTATTCTTATAAAAAGGATGATTAATAACTCACATACATACACATGAATGATAACCTATTTTCCTAATTACCATTTCTAAAAGTGTAGTTCAATCCAAAACTCTGACATGGTTACATTTTCCAGGGTCAAATACTTCTTAAAACATATTGGTCACATATAAACAACATTCAAATCTAGTATCAAATACTTATAGAGTCTCTAATAATAATAATATAATAAGATATTCTGAATTCCTCATACCCACTCATCGGGTAATAGCTATACGAGACTCCCTCAAATGAGGTTTTCTTATAATGCAACTTGGCTCTTTATGTAGGGTTAATCACTTTTCCTTTAGAGTTTCTATGACATACTAATTTCTTGATCTTAAGATACTAAATAGTTCATTATTACACCTACACCTTTTCTCATCTAGAAGTCCATTAGGTTATCTCATAACCTTAACAAGTTTTATATTGGGGTGTAATCCATTGCTCATAATAGTTTACAAATATCACTAGTCCTAGTATTGAAGTCTTGAGAAAGGGTGGGGCACAAATACTCTCACTAATAACCCCGTACCCTAAAGTTATACATACACTTATTTTTCAAGAATCCCTTTTTGGTAGGCCCATCATATGTCACTTTGCCAAAAAAAATTACAAGAAAGTGCCTCAAAGATTTAAATTTGACATCAAGGATGAAACATACAACACAAAAGTTTGAAATAAAAGAAATAAAGAGTGGCCACTATAGAAAAAATTTAATGAAGAGATAAATACATGACCTAGAGGCAAAATAGAATCATCAATAAGAAATTTGGCTAAATAGCCCCACAACACATTGTTGGCAAAAAGGGAAGAACATTAGAATACCAAAATATGAAATTAGATAAATAAGGAAATAAATTCAATTACTTACAAAGTTTAGCTTATTGGTATAATGTAGCCATACCAGGGTCACTGAGGAAAATGAGGAATCTTAGGTCTTCCAAATACATTATAGGGATCTTGAATTGAAATTAGATGGTGGTCTAAAGACCATGCCATTTGACCTATGAATGATCCCACATACTAACTGCATAGCTCACTTTATTGACATCACCCTACGATTAGGGTTTGTTGTACTAAGGGGTTTTCCCTAATTACAACTCACTCAAAAGTGCAACTATGAGGATACTAATATAAGTCTCTTTCAATCTTCTTGTTGTTAAATTGGTTTCTTTTTGAAAGATCAAAACATGAGGGAAACTTCAGTGTCAGTATAGTTGTGCTTTGAGTTTGAAATTACAAAACCAAATATCTCATCCTCATTTCACCATAATTACATATTAGGGCACATACCCATAATATTTCTTAGTTCAAATTCACCACAATAGACTGGCTGAAGTTGTGTTATCAATCTTAGCAAATTTGGTATGATCTTGTATTCATAAATATATCACTATCTGTGTTATTCCATCATTTACACAAGTTCTAATTATCATCTGAGAATGTACTAAATGTTATTGTTCTTATCTATAATTTCATATTCCATGTATCCTAGTCATAATTGACTTATGAAATTCATCTTTAGGTTGTAGGGTTGTAACTAGTTAGGTACAAGACCATTTTTCAATGTTTACTTAGACATTCTTACAACTATCTCCTTGTTGTTGATATAGGTCATCATCATTGGTCTTATCATGTCTCATGGCTTATAATATTCTTATTACTTAACTCTAATACTTGAACCTTTAGTTTGTACTAGGTGGATGACCTCATCACAACTTTACTTTCTCTGAATTGTAGGGTTATAATTGATCCAATAATTTTAATACCAAAGTCTATGAGCATTGACTTGATAGTTAAAATTTAGTATTACTCATGCTTATAGAATAAACCTACCAACATAATAGACTCACATAACCTAACTCAAAAGTTTGTATTTTCTATCTTACTGGTTCAATACTATATGATACATACTTCTCACCATTTAAATTTCATTCTTACCATCATATTGAGATAGATTCGTTCCCTGATTAGGGTTTTATTCCTCATAGAAGACTAAGATACTCCCTTTCCTTGTGTGTTCCAAAGGTACTTGTAGATTCTAATTGAGTTATCCTTTTCCTTTTGAGGATTACTAGAACCATATATATTAAATTCTTAATATGTTAGAGGTATCCCAATAACTTGGTAACATGATATACTCTTCAAGTGTTACCTTCCTATTTATTCACCATTCATTTTATCTATTCAATATTTCAACCCAAAGGTACAAAATTAGATTATGAAGACTTTATATTTCCTTTACTTATGTTTCTAATGTCTAAATACATAGTAGTCTACTTGATCACTTCAATTGTTGAACTAAAAAAAATTCTACGAGTGATCAGGTCAGACCAAAATCTAACTTCTACTATAGATGATGTGAAACATTTTCTCTTTTATTACTAGATTATGTACTCATTTACACTCTCATGATACAAGGTTGTTTTAGGGTTCTTAATTTTGTTTTTCCTCCAGGTAATCGTGTTTAATAAAATTTTGAATTCTTTATGAGATGATATTATAGTTTTTCATATAAATATAAAATTCTTGCATCTAATTAGTTGTCTCCTGTTATTAAAATGAGGTTATCTGATATGGTTAAACATTTACATTTGTTAATACTGATTCAAAGTTTTTACTCAAGTCTAATTATCAGTGTCACTGTTTTAGAAAGGATACATTTTCTTATTAATTTTTTTGCAAGGGGAAAATCCCTACTTTGTATAACAGAATTTAAATTTCCAAACTTATCATGGACCCATTATTTCCCAAGTGTCATGAAACTAGGATCTGATACCAAAATACCATGCCCAAAATATGGGGCAAAAACACACAATTTTTTTTTTAAAGATTAATAATCCACTATGTAAAAATATATCACACTAATTAGGTTAGGGAAAGTCAACAAAGGATTAAAGTGAGTTTGGGATAGATATCAATAAGGACATAAAGTCAATATTCCAATACAATGCATAGGTTTGAAACCATAGGTTTTAATGCTACAAGAACATGTTGCTCTAGTTTGGATGAGTTGGTCAATTAAAATTTAGGTTCAATCTCCTAGGTGAACTAGTTTTGCATCTTCCACAAGTTTATCTAATACTTTAATTCTTGATTCCACTTATTAAAATAACTATTAAACTAATTAAAAATTATTAATTAATTATTATTAAATCATTTACAATGTTCATTCCATATTCAAACATAATCCAATTTACCAACTCAAGATGTCTAGTCAACCAGTTTTAAACATTACATGCACATTAACATGTCCTAATAACACCTTAATATCAAAACATTAATAACAATAATATCATATCTAATTAATTATTTAAATAAAATAATATAATCCTTAAGTTCATTCATTATTTTAAAACTAATTATACACATATTCATTCATCGAAGGACATGGGTTACCTCCTGTTACTATGACGGCTAAACTCCAATACTAATTCTATAGACTAATGTTCATAATATCTTTTACCAACTTTATTAAATATATTGTTTCCAAGCATAGAAATAAAAATCAAATTTCAAATTCCTATTAGAATAATTAAATTTAAAAACTAAATTCTAACATATAACTTGAAGAATAACAATTACATCTAATTATTTATTTAACCACTCTAAACTTTAATTAAAACCTAACACTAAGAAATACTAAATAAATAACTTAATATGACATAAAATAAAACTCACCCCAATACTCCTATCTTCAACAATTTAACAAACAAATAAATAATCATTTCTATTTAAAATCTAACTATTAATACTGAGCATTCTTTATAACCACTAAACATCTAAATTCAAATATAATTTTCATAAAACATAAATTAACGCCTAACATTAATTAAATCTATTAACTTTATTACTTATTAACATTGTCCTAACCTAAAATCTAACATAACTTACTTAAGAACTAACAAGATGTTTAAACAAAATAATAAAACTAACTACTTTCTAACATCTAACACATTCTAACATAATACTAATCTTATAATACATTCTACTAAACTAAATAGTAACTAATTAAATCCTAAGTTAGTTACCAATACTTACCATTTTAATTATAAGCAAACCAACAAGGTAACAACTAAATTTAACTATCCTAACCACTCACTAACCTTACCTAACCCTTAACCTTAACACAATGCCTAACCCACTCTTAACCACCTATCCCCACTAACTCTAAGCCCACCTAGGCTCATGTGAGCCTTCCCCAATTAGAGGTCATGCAACCCAAGGGTGGAGGAAGGCATGTCAAAAGTGGCAGGTTCTTGGGGAGAGAATTAAATGTGTTTGCAATAATCCAAACTCTTCCTACAACCTATGCCCTTGGCAAGTGGCCACCCAAAGCTTGGCACTTCCCCAAGTCCTCTCACGCCAACCAAGGAAAAAGGACAAGTCAAAGGTGGTAAGTTCTTTTAATGGAGGTGAGAATGTCTTAAAAAGTGGGATTACATAATCTAACATATAGCTGAATTTTGTTTGGTACAAAAAACTACTACCCATGCTAATCCTTTACCCAAGGCATGGGCATTTCCCCATGCTTCTTTACTATTCCCAAGAGCTACAAAATGTAGCAAGAGGATCTCCAAGAAAATGGTATGTAACACTTTGAAGTGTGACAAAGAAACTCCAAATAATCACATTCAACACTCTTAAAATAAATGCTCAGACTTTAACAATTCCTTCCATCCTTTTTTTCCAATCTCCTTATCACGTCAGGACTAACATGGGGCATCTGAAAGACTTAAAGAGGCATTTTGGAGGGAAGGGATTAACGAGTAATGGCTTAAAGTTTAGTTCATGATTTTACATAGGATAAGGGTAGATAGGATTATTTCTACAATTTAATAAGTTCATTTATTTTATCTATTTACTATTATTTATGCTTTCATATCAAATTACAATTTCTATCTAATTATTTGAATATTGAGGGGTTTCTTGAAAATGAATCTTGTGGAATATACTCTATTCCAAATGAATAACAACCTTCCTGATACAAAAGGAGTTAGCTTTTAGCTCCAAGGATGTAGAATTTTAACAAGTCCTATATTTTTCTTTAAGGGTGGGATTTTCAAATTTATTTTTATAGCTAGGGGCAATTTTTAAAAAAATATGAATTATAACATAGAGTTTAAATGTCTTGTTAATACAATAAGATAGAATTATTTCCCCTTCCAATCAAATACAGAAATGCGAGAGGAGATTTAATTTATGTAGTTTTACATTTACTTGACATAATTTGAATTTAAATTGCATAAATTATATCTATCATTACTTTATCTTATTAACACAAACCAAATGAATATGATTTCGAACCATAAGAATGCCATAGAAAAGTGTAAAACATCATTGTATCCACTTTGTGATAACCACATGCATATAAAGCGAATTGCAAGAAGTATCATAAGAAAGGAACATACTCCAATTTTTTTAATTTTATTTTTAATTCAATCATCTGATTCAAGGACTCCCTTAGGAAAGAACCAAGGAAGAAAATTGGAGATCATAGTTGTATCCACAATAAGTTTAACAATCACATTTTTACAATAGAATCATTATCCCAAGGAGAAATCTCCCAACATATTTGAATTTAAATAACAACTCTAAAATTTCTTGCTTGGCTCCACAATAGGGAAACCATTACAAAGTATGCAACACATCTAGGTAATCATGGAGAGAAAGAAAACTGACAAGGAGACAACCAATCTTAAAATGAAGACAATTTCAAACATTCAATTGCATCCAAATTTGCACAATAGGTTTGTTAGTGAACCAAACTAAGGAGAAGGTAGATTTTTCTAATAGGAGACATCAGCCACAACACCATAACAAGTGCCCTTTCGAACTATAATCACAAGAACTTTCATTCTTCCATTTCTTAAATTCCAAAACTCAAAACATGGTTTGTGTTGACAAGTAGGGGTGTATAACACTGTACTCTCTCCCTCTCCTCATCCTAAGGAGGGAATTTTCACTATTACAATCCAACTAAAAACCTCCTATAATATATGGCCACTTCTTCCCTATACAAGGGTAAGTAATGCAAATACAACCCATTCAATCCCTTTGAAAATTAAAAAAAAATACTAAGGAAAACCATTTAAGAAAAATTCATTTCAATCCCTCCCAAACATATTCATCAAACACATGAACATACATATGCAAGAAAACAACTTAAGCATGAAACACAACATGAACACAATGAGCTTGAGGGGTTCCTACCTTCACAATAAGGTTATGGTAATTGAACAATTTGAGATGAACTTCCCTTCCCCTTCAATCCTGAATTTCTCTCTAAAACTAGAGGTTGGGTGAACACTCATTCTCTCTCAAATTTTCATCTAAATATGATACTAACTCAACCACCTTCCAAAATGTAATAACTTCCCCACTTGCCTAAGGTTTTAGAGACTTCTAACTCAACTTGTCATAAGGCTAACCTTAAGGTGTAGTTTAAATTAACCAACTCATGGTGAAACATTCAATTTTCGCAGTAAAGAAAAAAAAGGGTATTTGGGTGACCATAAAAGTCAACAAAAGGGCCTAGACGGGTGGAAAATGCTCCCAACTCGTACCTATACCCCTTAGGTACTTAATTTTCATGATTTTTGACCTCTAGGACTATTAGGGGACCTAACAAAAAGCCTAGAGCTTTTTGAACTTTCTAACAATCTTTTAAAAAATGCAGATTAATCACTAATCCTAATTAGGATAATTAATCTTGATTACTAACTGATTAGTAAAAAAGTCACTAACCTAGTCTAGCTTAGATCTTTAGGCTACTCAGTTAATCCTAACGGTCATGCTAAAATGTGTATACAAATCACAAGTGTTAAGCAACACTATAAAATCATAGTTAGAAAACTTAACACTTATTCATTATAGAATGATGCATTCATTCAACTTATGATATAAATAAAGTACAAACAATGGGGTTTGCATCTTTTGTTAGACTCAGCCCTATTTTTCACATATGGTACAAAGGGTTCAGTTCTAATTCTCCATTAGATTTCCTAGCTAAAATATCCTGCACACTCATTGCACACATCAGTAGCTCAACAAAATCACACACACACACACACACACACACACACACACACACACACACACACACACACACACACACACACACACACACCCGTGCACACACACACACATATAACTCATCAAGAAAATCACATAACTCAAAACATAAATCTTTTATTTATGTAATCCTTTCTCATTTCTACACACATTTAATCTTTAGTAATTACATAATCAATATAACATATAACTTGTTCATTAATTCAAATTAAGTACTAGAATAATAATTGTTAGTCATGCATATATCTAGACATCATAAAATCACTAATAGGGCATAGTGAACCATTTTAATACATATAACCTAATCATCATGGTATTAAAATCAACATCCTCATCATCAGGTGAAAACACCTCATATCATTGTTAGTGAAATTTTAATGTTTAAACACTTGAGACAATCTAGTAGTTCTTGAATAATTGAGTATTAAAATATGGATGTATTAACTGATCTCAATCTTCATTAGGACATTCGCAACATAAAACATTACTTCATATCTATTTAAATCTCCTATAATGGTTTTAACAGAGAATTCATATTTGATAAGTACATACAAGGAAGGACCTTATACTTATCATATGTACCCATGAGAATTCTCTCCATCAAATTAACCATGACTTTATTTAATGAGTTTTCTAATTATAGTAAGATTTTATTATGTTTCCAGATTGTTCTAATCTCATATATGGAGGTTCAGCTTTGACATGTTAGTTTTTTGGATGAGTTTTATTGTCATATCATATGTATTCAAGCAATTATTATAGATTCATTGTATGAAGTTTTTCTATCCAAACTGTAGGTCTATGGATGAAGGCCTAAATGGTTTTGAAATCAGCTAAAACCTTATCAAATAGATTCTTTCATGATTAACCACTATAAATTGTTAGATAAGGATTTTGCAATGATGTGATAATAGCCTAATAGGTCAATAGTTTTCTAGGCTAGTTTCCCTCCGACTGCACCATGAGCACTGAAAATATAATTTGTAAATTGTCTTGAGTCAATAATATGTAATAAAGTGTAATAAAATTATGTAATATGAAGTTGATCAGCCTTAAGGGTTAGCGTTTAGTGTCTCAAACTTTCCTAGGAGGTTAAAAGTGCCTAAATAAGGACGGCCCATAGGTTGTCTTGTTGGCAATTTGGCTTAGAAGGATAAGTTGGAATAGTGTTATTGTTATTAGTTATTGTAACATATACTTTGTGCAAAGAAGATACTATGTACAAATGGAAATTCCATAGTTTAGTCATGGAAAATTGTCTAAGTATTAGTTAGCTATCTAGCAAGAAAAAGACAATTTTTATGTGTATGGATGATAGAGATATTATTTGCACATGCACAATTGGTTACCAATAGTACACAGTGTTAGGATGACATATGTGAGCACTCAAGGTAGTATATACTGTACAAAAATAGTTATCATAGTTTTAAAAGTTACAATAGTGAACAAGATGAACATTGTACAATAGAAAAGTGAGAATTATGGGTTAAGGAATTAGTTTATTTCAAAAATAATTACTTGAATAATTAGGGATGACATCCTATATGTTAACACTAGGAGATAAATATTTTATTTTTTATTTTTCCAAATATTTGAAAGCTTGAAGGCCAACAAAGCATTTTTTTTAAATGTAAAGGTATAAATGAAAGATGATGATATGTGAAGTTGTGTGAAAGTTTTAATTGATATACTAGTGTAGTGCAAGGGAGGGGAATTTTCAAAGGAGATGTCCAAACCCCTAACAAATAACCACACTATGGAAACACAACAACAAAGCAACAAAAATGCAAGATTTGATACCAAATCACAACTCTTCATTCATAAGATAATTGATTACACACAATATACCTAGCTATAAAGCCTTCTTGCTTAGGGCCTAATACAAAAAAACAATTACAATATTAGTTCTACAAGATCCCACAAGATCCAAGGTACAATCTCAATCCTAGCTAGTCCATATCCACAACTAGATAAGAACACCAAGAAGAACCACACTTGTACCCTCAGGTCTATTGGTGTTTTTAAACTACCAAGAAAAAACATACTTGATACCAAAATGATGAGAAAAAAAAACTTAGTCTAAGGGTTAGCTATTTCCTATGCTCAACTAAGGAGTTCTCAAATCTGGGCCCAACTTCAACAAAATCACAAGGGTTCTCTACTCTTTATGTTTCGCAAAACCACGGTGGGTGCACTTAAGGGATAAAATGATTCAAAACTAGATACTATCTTTACACTTCATTCATTTATTGATATTCTCTTGTAGTACTCATCCCCTGGAGTAAATATTTGGCCATAATTCTTCTCATATTTACATATAATTCTGGGTAATAGAAGCTAACCAAAATAAAAAAATTAATTGTAACCAAGTATTGACCAGCTATGATAGTCTTCATACATTAAAGTAAAATTGATTTGATTTTTTGAGATTTTTTCTTTATGCTTATCGATGATCTCTTCATATACAAACTAAAAGAATCAATTAGTACCCCATCTATTGGGATTCAGAGTCTACCCAACTATTTTGACATAATTGATTGCATTACAATCAATGTTATCAACAATTTACCCTAAAACTCATTCTTATGCATATCCTTCATACTGCCTGGAAATCCTCTCATATCACTAAAGAATTTACTTAATTTATTGAATTAAAAGCAATAGAAAATTGATATACAACCTATCCTACTTGCATTAAATTAAAAAAGCTTTGCCCATACAACCTCAAGATAACCTGTTAATAATAGTGGAGAAAAGATTCAGAGAAAATAGATATGATGATAGTTCATCTTTGTATTAATTCTCTTTGAGAATTATATAACATTGGAGTAAAACTTAGAACAACTTAGGACTAGACAACACGATCTTTGAATGTTAATGTATTCTCATAGTTAGAGAGAAAAATACATCACAAGATTGACATTAAGAAAACTAGAATGAATGTAAACCTAGTCAACACTAAAATTACATAATAGTATATACCCTTTATCTAGCCTTGGTATCTCATTTATATAGCATGAGATGCAACAAGCTTCAAGCCTAGAGAACAATGATAGCTATCCTTAAGACAAAAAGATATTTACAAAATTTTACTATAAAAAAAGAAAAAATTTGGTACAACAGAATGATTTACATCATGAATATTCCTTTTGTGGGACCACTTCTACTATGGCTTGTTTGTTGCTGAGGAGTTTGTAATTGTCTTTGATATAATTTTCATTCCTCAGAGTGTGTAACTATAGGACTTACATATGATGGACCAGGTTCTAATATTTGTAAACTTAGTTTAACTCATGGTTCTCCATCCAGGTAATCGTGTAGTAAAAAATAAATAGTTACACTTGATTCTCCTACTGCCAAGTCATCACTTTGAATTTTTGTAGTTGTTGCTACAATTGATTATTTATCTTTATCTTCTTCTTCTTTAACTGATGAATCAATTATGCATGGCTCATCTTGGTCCATCTCATTTTCATTGGTTTCGCCAAGCACTAACTATTTTGAATGTAAAAAATCTACCATCCACTTGTCAAAAAGTGTGTCATTTGGCCAATTAAAACACAATACTTTGCATTTCTTCTTCAAAAAAATATCCTAATTTATTTATTTCAACAAATTCTTCCCCAAGAGAATCAAAGAATATTTGGACTTTAACAACTTCCTCAGTTTTCTTTTCCCACCATGCATGCCCCTTTTCATTTATGACCCCATTAAATCTAAGGCATAACAAATCATCTAATTCTTTGGCCCATTCTTCCTTGTCTTTTAATTTATCTATTTTACTGAGTGCATGGGGGAAAAGTTCAAAATTTTCAGCAAGATACATTGAGAAATAGATCATGATTCTCTTGTGCATTGCAACCCTCTTACCATCAAAATCAGAGAGATCATTAGTCATGTCAAAGCTTTTTTATACCAATTCACAAGACAAACTAATGACTAAAAAACATAAAAGAGTGGCATCTTTATCCCTGCTATTCCATTTATTTACAATTGGCTTCAAAGAATCCTCACTTCTTTTTATCTCATTCCACATATTCATTATCTTTGCCAATTGCTCATAAAATTTAGGCCAATCAATCTTATCTACCATATACATGATTTTTTTTCTTATTTTTTCCTCATATTGGTCATTCAATTCCACATGTAATGCCCAAATTTTTCTCTTCTCCTCTTCAAACTTCTCATCTATATGAAATTGTGGTCTCTATGGAGTATCTGGTAGCTCTACAAGGGGAGTTGACTTGAAAGATTCAATCTGGGGATGAGGAGGATAAGTAATTATAGGTTGGATGGATTCTCCCACTATTCCTTTTCCAAGTTTCTTATCTACTTGGGCCACCAGAGCCTTCTATGGATGTATCATGTTTCGTCTTTCCTCATATATACCTTTAGCATCTCTTCAAATCTAGTATTGAGCTCCAAGAACTTATTCTTGTCTTTTACAACAACAACTCCAAAATCCGCCATTTCCTTGGTCATGAGAGACACCTTTTTAATATCTATCTCTTCTACCCTATACACCATGAGGCTACTTGTATGTTCAACATTTGAGGCTTCTTGCACCCTAGCTTTATCTTTCTTTTGAATGGACCATATCACCAATGGTTGAGGATCATTACTATACTTCAATCCTTTATGGGCCTGCAAGACTTCTTCTTTAGTTTTGAACTAAGTATCTTTTCCTTTCCTCATAGCATCAAGAACCGTGGCATTTGCAATGTCCCATTCAGGTAATATCAAAATTTCTAAATCTTTTTAAAATTGTCTTCCTCCTTCAGGGGTTATTTGTGAAAATTCCTCCATGAAACTATTTTTAACTTCTTCAATTTCAAAGTTCTTTCTATCAAGTTTCTCTATGATCATTTTACACGTGGCCTCAAAATTATCAATATTTCTTCTCCATAAGAATTGATCAAATGTTGTAGACTTGACAAAACTCTCATCATCAGTAAATTTTTTAGAAGTCCATGTTATTATAGGATCTATTTCCTTACCTCTA
This sequence comes from Cupressus sempervirens, assembly GCA_028749045.1. NCBI lineage: Eukaryota > Viridiplantae > Streptophyta > Pinopsida > Cupressales > Cupressaceae > Cupressus > Cupressus sempervirens. The sequence continues at coordinate 255,277,538 of CM053786.1, read as the reverse complement.
TAATCTCCCATAGTGAGAGCTATTTTTGGCATAGGAGGTTCCTTAGGTACTCCTTCTATATCTGTAGTTGTAACTACAATATTCCTCTCCCCTCCCATTTGTCTCAATTGTTCTCTTAATGATACTTTATCATCTATCTTGAGTGGGTTCTGGGTAGGTAAATATTCTTCATCCTTAGAAGATGATCCCTACAACAATTTTCTTTTCTTAGGTGCATGTGTATCAAGTGGGCTTCCATAGCATGGCCTTTTATATTGAGGAACAAGATGTACACTCTTGGCTACCATGTACCTGACTCTTTTCTATAATGCATATTTCCCTAGGTTCAAAATCATTTTACTTGCCAATCTCTTCTCCACCTCAATGGCCTTGTTAGGGTCTGCTTGTGTTAGCATTTCCTTCTTTTCATTCAAAGTTTGTTTAATCCCAACAAAGTTATCCATCAACATATCTACTTTCATATCCTAGTATTTTCTATTAGCTAGGGGATCATAGTCTAGCTCAAAAGAAATTATAAAATCTAGGACCTTGTTGTATACTTTCCACTTATCCTTCCTAAGTTCCTACTCTTGTAATCAGTACTTATTTCTAACTATATCCTCTTGAAGGTATATCATATGTTTATGAGCTTTGGCTTTAGCTATTTCTCTGAATAGGTCATAAAATCCCTCTATCTATAAAACTAGCATGGGATTAAGCCATTTGAGGGTAAAAGTACAAAGATGTCACCTTTCAAGATAACTGAATTTGTTTATTTCCATCTAAAAATCAATTTTGTTCAGAAAAACAATCTTTATAAATTTATTATAGCTAAGTTATATATGGTCTCACACTTTTTGAATTGAAAATGCCTATTAGATGCATGTTTTATACCAATTTGTATCCAATTACTAAAGAAATAGATTTATTTTAGAAAAATGACATTTGAATAACTCTTACTATTTTTTATGATATTTTTAAAATAAAATATAAACACCATTTTATAGAGCTAAAAATCAAGAATATTACCATATAGATTTTATAGTGTGTTAATTAGATATAGTATATTGTAATTAAACAATTCTACAAGTACATATTTTAACACTCAAGAAGATGCCAATTTTGAGAATGAAAAAATATCAAATCATATCAATTTTTTTTAAAAATTATATGATGTTCTAGAGGAGAGAGTCCTCTTCAAGAATGTATAATTTTTCTTTTGGTTGGAATAGATTTACTTTGAAAAATGTAGTGGGTGATGAAAACTATCAATTTTAGGTGAGTTGAAATTTGAATCATTATGAAAAAGAAAATATAGGTTTAGAGCCAAAATTTATTTTTGATTGTTCTAGCTACATATGTTATCTATAACATAATCTGAGATCAAAGGTATATTATTTTATTTCAAAATAGTTTTGTAGTGGGAACTAGACCCCTAATTTTTAGTATTTTTCAGCAACTAAAAAGTTATCTTTAAAAAATAGGAAAAATATATCAATTGTTATACCAAATAATTATTAAAAACTATAATCCTAAACTTCATCCATTTCAACACATTTCATTTTTTTACTTCATTTTAAAATTCTAAATAATAATACCAATTTTATGTCATTGAAGGTGAACAATTATACTTTTGTTAGCCTTTTCCATTACAAAAGGGTGACACAGGTTTGTGCTTTTAATGTTGATATTTGTCTAAAAAACTCTCCAAGTGCCTCTATCCCTTTTTGAAAAAATAAAAATTTGTGCATAATAGTAATTTGGGGAAAGAAAGTACCTTCATATTTTCCCAACAATTTTCTTTCTTCCACTAATCCTATATACCATAGAAGGTCAGCAATCACTACTTTCAAAGGCACTTGATAGGGTACCACATGTGGTTTTCCAAGAAAACCATAAACTCTAAAAATAGTAGACACTACATATGTGATGATATCTCCATAATTGTGACTCGCCATCAACCCTTTAGCATGATCATTTGGTCTAATTAATTCTAGTAGAGGTTGTGGTATTCCAGGGCTATCACCTATTAATAACATTCTAAGCTTGAAGGAAAAATGCTAGTCAAATCTGACAAAACTTGCATCAGTCACCTCCCATGTCATATTTTCACTCCATAATTAGATAGGGAGCTTTTCTCCATCTCCTTCCAATTCCAACTTCATTTCTTTAGAGAAAAAAGTAATTCCCTTATACAAGCATATGTACATCAACATGGATTACTAGCAAAAGGGCTTATTAACTTTAGCCTTTGCAATACCTATTAATCTAGTATGAATTTCTTCTACCAAGAGTAGCAAAGTCAAAAATAGAACTCATACCATACTAGAGAGTTTGAGCAATAATGAAGACAATGGAACTTGGGATGTGGTCTTGCTCATCCATGCAAAAGAATTTACGGAGAGAGAAATAGAGAGAAATACAACACCTATGCTCTAGGGTTAAAATATTTTTTCAACAAAGGCTCTAGAGTGTTTGGTGTAACTAGGGGCAATGCTCCTATTTTGACAAAATGATCTTGTAATGGTCCTCCCCTTAAATATACCCTATGCATATCATACCTATCATGGAGGTCTTCCATATCTATCTTCTCATGGACTGCATGGTTATGGTTTAATTTAAAAACCTCTCTAATCATTTTAGTGAAACCCTAAAAAGATTATCAATAGTATGATTCTTCACAATCCTAGTTATTGGATCATATTTCTTTAACATTATTGCAAGAAAATCATCATCAAAGAAAACTCCTAGGATAATTAATTTTCCAATGTCAAACTCCTATACATTATTTAGAGGAGTACTTAGTCTTCTCTCTACAAATCATTTTTGGAAAAGCTCTAATCCTCCAACAGATACTTTGGCATCCCTCAACTAGTTTGCTTTGTCATAAAAACCTTCACTAACCAATAACCTAGGGATTTTTGGAATAAACTCTTTTCCCCTAGAAATCTCATTCATGGATTGTGGCATTTTTTCTAAGAAATCATCATGCACAACCTTTTTTAAATAATCTACCTTCGCTGAAAAATCCCTTTGTGGAGGCATGTTTGATAATTAACCTACTATGAAAATATTTTTCTCAATTTTCTAGAAACCCGAAACACTCAGCCAATTGTTTTGTTCTTCTCCTCTGAAAATCACTTAGTAGCAAATTGAAACCCTTACAAAATTTTTGCCTTTAACTCTAAAAATCTTTGCTTTGTGAGAATTCTGCAATTTTAGTGTTCAATAATGGAAAATTTGAAATCTTATTGTTAAATTAATCTCACACGAAATAGCATTGAGCAGAATTAATTCCCCAATAGTTATACTTCATGTTGCACTTTGAAATTTGAAATTAAACTATCGATGTTCAAAAATTAGATGACTTATCTTTAAACTTAGAATGAATCCATTACCATTTATGAAACTGGCCATTTGTCAACAAGGCACTTCCTTGCACTTGCTAAAGTTCAAGAAAGTTTAAATTGTGGGAAAGCATCAATCATCAATCTTCATGAGATCGACGATCATGAAAATCTTTGGAATGTCTATGTTTTCTTTTAATATTTTGGGCCCACTTACATAGTCACCCTCCAACTCATTAAACATGCAGACTACTCAACAAATTAGCATAAGATGTCTTAGTGTACATCCCAACTCAGCATTACTAGGCCACCCTTTGAATGACTAGCCCCACCTATCTACATGTTAGTTAGGCCCTTCCTTGCTTTCATTAAACATCAAACATCTCCATAAAGTGGTAAAGCACTCTCCATCTATCTTCAAATGATTGACAGTTTCATAAGATTCACCTTGTTTGCAATCTAGTTAGCAACAACAACCAATGAAAATAAGTTATCTTTTCCAGCATCTCTTGACAATTGTCTAACAACCATGAAATTTTTTTGACACATTGAACTTTTGCGGATCATGAAAAAAATGACATCATTAGGTACACGTGTCATATAGGCACTACCCCACATTTTCTAAAGTTCAAGCACTTTCAAATTGTGGGAAAACACTCATCATTGATCTTTCTTTGATCAACAATTTGTAAAAGTAAACCCCACCATAGTTTAAAAACCTTCAAGGAATATTAGTGGCTCAATATAAAGTAATAACAATAGTTTAAAATAAGGGTTAATGGAAAAAATATTTTTGGAAAAGTAACTTAAAAATAAATAGGGAAAGGTAAAAATAAATTCTTAAAGAAAAAAAGTCTCCTATGTAATTCTCAAAATAAAATAATGCTTTCCTATTTTTTTGAAAACTAGGGCATAATAATAAGGGTTGAATGAAACTTAAATTTTTCATTTAGTATTTTTGACACACTTAATCTCTTAAAAACATAAATCCACTAGGCTTTTACTATAAAATGCAACAAAATTATGAAAGGTTAAAAACTAGGCCAACAAGGTCTGCAAGGCAATCCTTTGATTGTTAATCCACAACTACTAGGTCTTCAAAATTTACATCTACCCTTTATCCTCTTCCCCAAGCTAGATGATAATAATTCCTAAAGAGTCCACATAACCCCCTATATATACCCAACTTAGCCACAAGTCAACCTAGTTAATTACAAATTAAAGTAATCCCTTACATTAAATATATGTTGATCCACAATTCGGTTACAACACAAATTAAATACCCCAAGTTGGCTTATAGACAAATTGACACCAACAAGAACCAAGACTAAGCTGAGCATTAGAAAGACTAAGTTGAGCATCAATAAATTCCCACTCATTGTCGAGGTCCCAGTACAAACCAAGCACCATAGTTTATGGCAAACTACCAGTGCATGTCGAGCACCAGAATGTATTCTAAGATCACCATATCTATCAAGCTCCCTTTAATGACCAAGCTAACATAGGAAATACTATTGACAAGCTCCTAATGTAATCTGAGTTCCCAGTATCTACTAATTGCCCCAAGATTTTATGAATGTCTTCATTAACCTAGTCCCTTAGTTAACATAATAACCAAACAAACTCAATATCAACTAAGTGACACTTCATTCTTTAACCAACGTCCCAAACTCCAAAGATAAACCACACCATCTTACATGATTGCAAGCCAACTAGGGATGCTCCTACATTAGACAATTTAGGTTCAAAAAGATTTTCTTAATAGTTGGAAGAACTTCTTTTGGGATTCAACCCATACATATCCTCCAAGTCTTCAACTACTACATTCTTTTGCTTATTCTTCTTCTACTTCTTCACATCCATCCTCGGTGTGCTATAGGTTTTATTTTCATACTGATATCCAACCTTCTTAGAATTTGTCAACTCAATTTGGCTACCAATAATCAGTTTTCCCCTACCATGCTCTTCATTCTAGAAAAAAATCAAGGAATACTTCTTGCAACCTTTCTCAATAGTAAACACATTCTTGACACAATCATACACTACCCTATAATCATCCTTCCAAGGTCTACCAATAAATACATGAAAATTGTTCATGTCTACAATATCAAACAACACTTGATTGTTATACTAGAAAATCTGGAAATCAACAAGGCATTGCTCTCTCACTTCCAAAGAATGCTCACCTTGCAACCAACCAATCCTATAAGGATAAGGATGTCTCGCTCTCTTCAAACTCTGTTTTTGAACCATCTCCTCAACAACAAGGTTATTAGTACTATGACCATCCATAATCACCTTGCAAACTTACAAGAACTCCTAAAAAAACTAGTCCTCTAACAAGAATCTAGTGTCCTTTGACCAACTAGTATCCACCAAGCTGGCAAATCTATCCTTTCTTAGGACAACTATCTTGGACTGCAACCTCATTCACAAAAATATTTTCCCTACCATGAGGATATTCAAATGATCTATTCCCTTCTTCACCACATCTAAAATAATTACCACTAAATGCACCTCCACTTACCCTCCTCTTCTAATCAATACCTTTTAGTTTAACTTTAACACTTAGTTTAGCCTTTGCTAAGTTATCTTGTTTCTCCTTCTCTCTAGCATTACCTTGTATTTTCCTCTTCAGCTTACCTTCTGCCTTTAGAGCATAATGATAAGAATCCTCAACTAGAAATAAATATTCAATGTACCAAACTCATCCTAAATATTTAATCTCAAACCATTAATGTATCGAGCTACCTTCTCCTTTGGCAATTCTCTATGCCCATACCAAATAGTGAACTTGTAGAATTCTTCAATATAATCCTCGCGTTCATATTTTTATGCTTCAAATTCTACAATCTCATAAACAATTGAGTTCATAATTAGTAGGAGTAAACTTAGTCTTTAATTTAGTCAGCATCAACCTCCATCTAGTGATCTTTATCTCATCTTCCTCCTCTCTATCTCTTTGTAGTTTGTTCCACCAAATAGCGACATTTCCTTTCAACTTAGTTTGTGTCAACCTCACTCTGAGCATATCCTAAATATCCTCAAGCTCAAAGTAGTATTCCAATTCACCAATAAAATCAATCAAGTCTTCAGGAGTCAAAGTATTTGATAAATTAGAAGCCTCCATCCTATGCTTCAACTTCAACTAAGATCTGGGTCTAGAAAATTCAACAACCCTTTTTTCAATAGGTCTCCTCGCACAAGTAGTTCTATTCTCACCACTAGATCTAGTAACTTCAAAGTCTTCTACAACTTTCTCATATCCATCATTAGTACCCAAATGCATAGGTACACCACCTAAAGCACTCACAATTTCAACAATCATGTCACTCTTAATCAATGCAATCTCATATTTGAATTTAGCTCTAATCTTCTCTTAGATCCTTTCTTCCATATAATCACTAAGATTATCAATTTCCCTAGGGTTCAATCTTCTTAGAGGGATCTTCCAAATTTTTTGCAAACCCAAAGAAATAGATCCACAAATCTATAAGATCAATTATCTCCATAAGATCAACCTTCTCTTAAAGCCTTCACCCAAGTCTTGGTGCAAATTGCCTCAACTTCAACACTATGTCTATACACTCAATGAAGACCTTCAGTCTAATACCACCTAATTTATTGCAAGGCAAGAAAATTTCCAAAGGAGATGTCCAAACCTCCAACAAATAACAATACAATAAAAGCACAACAACAAAGCAACAACAATGCAAGATTTGATACCAAATCACAACTCTTCATTCATATGATAACTAATTACATGCAATATTCCTAGCTATAAGGCCTTCCAGTTTAGGACCAAATACAAAAAACAATTGCAATATTAGTTCTACAAGATCCCACAAGATCCAACTTATAATCAAAATCCCAAGTAGTCTAGATCCACAACTAGATAAGAGCACCAAGAAGAACCACACTTGTGTACTCACATCCACGAATAAGTTCTCTATTTGTCAAGTCATAGCTACTAGCTCTTCAAAATTTGCATCCACCCTTCATCCTCTTCCCCAATATTAATGATAATAATGCCTAAAGATGCTAAAAGACACCCTACATAGACCCACCTAAGCCACAAGTTGGCCCAATTCATTAGAAATTAAATTAATCCCTTACATTAAATATATGTTGATCCACAAGTTAGCTACAACACAAATTGAATACCCAAAGTTGGCCCATAGACAACTCGCCATCAACAAGAACCAAGACCAAGCTGAGCATCAGAAAGACCAAGCAGAGCATCAATAAAATCCCAAGCATTATTGAGCTCCTAGTGAAAACTAAGCACCATAGTGTATGCAGATCTCTTAGTACATGTCAAGCGCCACAATCTATGTCAAGCTCTTAGTACCTTTTCAGATCCTATCAATGACTGAGTTGACTCAAGAAACACTACTGACGATCTCATAATGCAAACCAAGCTCCTAGTATTTTTTGAGTGCTCTAAGCTTTTGTGAGTTTCTTCACTAACCAAGTCGCTCAGTTAGCACAACAACCAAACCAACTTAGTATCAATCGAGTCACACTTCATTGTTCAACCGAGTTACCAAACTCCAAAGAAAAACCACACCACTATGTAGGATTGCAAGCCAACTAGGGATGCTCTTGCATTATATGTGAACTATATGAAATGTGAATTTTGATGTATGATCAAAGGTACATAAAGAGAAGGAAAGAAAAGATAAAATATTGAAGATATCAACATTCTAAAGCAATTTTTTTAACTATCTCTTCTGTATCGAGGAACTATGTTATATATTGCATGTTTTGACAATGGGTTGATCTTGCATAAATTTTATAATTGTATATATCAACTCCTAACAAGTTTAGAACAACTCCTAATAGTGTTAAGTCTTTTAATAGGACCTAGTCCTCTAAAAATGATCAAGACACTATATGCATATAATAGACTTCTAATAGGGTCAACATCCTTAACCAAATACTTTTGTTTAGTAGATCACTTTGTGGGTATCATCCCCACCAAAGTTTTCCCTTTCCCAAGGTTTTCCTAGTGAACAACATATGGTGTTATGAGTTCTCTTATTTCATGGTTATGTCTCATGTTCAACATTGTTAGTTTACTTTCTTATGCATGTTACAAGAAAATTAATAATATCCATTTTTGAGAAAAAGTATGTACAATATTGATTCACCCCCCTCTCCCCCCTCTTAGTATTTTATATTTACAAAAATTGGTACAAGTGCACAATTAATCATAAGAAGCTTAATAGCTTGAGTAAGATCACTATGGATATGGAAGAGTTGCAAAAGAATCTTGAAGAATCTGTTAAGCATATTGATATTTAAACTAAAGAAAAAGATATAACTTGAAAGAAAGATATGAAGATGCAAAAAACTACATTGGGAAAAAGACAAGATTGATCATCTAAAATATAGAAAGGAACCTAAAGATTAGAAAAAAGATAATGATGAAGAATCAAAGTTGTTGAAATAATATAAGATTCTAAAACATGAGTTCAAGATCATTGGATTAAAATTAAGTTTGAAGAAAGATGATAGAAAAGTTGAATTATATCTAAAATATGAGAATGCAGATTAAGATCACATCTTAAAAATATGACATCTGAACTTGTATTCATCAAATTAGACCATGTAGAACTTGAAAAGTACATTAATATTGTGAAAGGATAGTTTTCTTAGACCAAGAAACAATTAGAAAATTTATATTAGAGTAGTGAGAAAATTGATGAGAAACTATATTTTCAGAGACCTTCCTATGATAAGATGGGTCTTGGATATTTTGTTGGAGAAAAGTCAGCAAAGAAATATGAAGTAAGAAAGTATCTACATCTAGTTGTTGAAACTCTTGAACAGAAGATGGATGATAAAAATAAGATTGAATCAAGTCAATATAAAGATGTAATAAAATGAGTTGAGCAAGCAAGTCAACCTAGGAAAAGTGATAAACCTAAGAAAACAAAGCAAGTTGAATCACATAAAGAGGTAAGGTATGAATTCAAATGTAGATGATTTATATGTAATAAAGTCATTCATATGAAGAGAAATTGTATAGGTAATTCATTCAAACCTATTACCAATTTTTATTGTTATATAATTATCATGGTTCTGGTCATAAAGAAGTTGATTTTAAGAAACTTAGATTTGATAGTAATAATAGAAAGAGTAAAATATTTAGAGATACTAACTAATAGTAATAATAGCAAGAGTAAAATATTTAGAGATATTAACTCTGTAGGTAATGAAAGAAGAAGATCCAATGAAAGGACATTCAATCAAGGAGAAATTATACATGGAGCAAGGAATCATATTGTGTTCTAAAAGTGTAATAACTTTGGACACATTTTTAGAAATTACAGAGTACTGGTTAAGTAGTCTAGACATAATCAAAGAAAAAATACACCTGTATGTCATCTATGTAATAACTTTGTTCATATAGAAGGATTTTATTGAATGGAGATGAGGAACATCAATAGGAATCCAAATTTTAGAAGGAACATTATTAGAAATACTAGAAGGAATGATAGCATGCTAAACAACAATAAAAAAGATTAGTTGACAGAAAATGTGGAAGAATTCAAAGAGATATTTGTCAAAGAAAAATATCCATCAAGTTAACAAATAGTATTGGAAGAAAAATATTTTGATGCACTTGATGTAATATTGAATTCATGTATTGTACATAATTCATCCTATTTGAATTAAGCACCTACTTATTAAAGATTGAGTACTAGACAGATGAAACTATATAGTTAGAGATCAATTTAATAGTTGTGAAGTTAATATGAGGTAGAAGATGATGTGTATAAGATATGGTTAATTGCATAGATTAATTGGAAATTGCATGTAGTTATATAGAATTAAAACAAGTCCATTGGTAAATAGAAACATTTTTTTATGGATTGAGAAGTTGCACAATTAATGTGAAGATCATTTTGATAAGATATAAGCCATGCGATAAATATTGTATGCACCATTCGATCGATTGAAGATTTAAGAAGTAGTTAAGAATGATTTGATAGCATATTGAAGGATAATTGAAGCATTTTCAATTGAGAATTCAAAGAATCCCTCATTTCATGAAATCTAGGTATTTTCTAAAACTACAATTGTACTTCAAAGAATTAAATTGGTAGAAATAGATAATCCCATAATTTGTGATGTAAGTGAGAAACCTAGATATAAATTCAAGAAGCGCCCTTATGAATCTTTGGAGCATGATCCTTTAGGAGCATTTTCATGAGTTCCACACAATGTATTGAATGTAGAAGAAATTAGAACTTATATACATTTCAAGTTTGAGAACATTAGAGATAGTGACATTCATAAAGACCTAGACCTAGTATGAAATGGTGACCTATCACTAAAGTAAGAATTTTCACATTTGAATGATTTGAAAATTGCTAAGCATTTGTTTTATATAGACTTTGATAATCATGAAAGGAACAAAATCATACTAAGTAGAATTCATTAAGGAATGTTTTGTGTGAGAGACATCCCTCTAATGATAAGCATTGACATGATCCATAAAATTACTAGCTTGAGTAATGAAGGTGACAATCTAGTAAATGAGAAGAATGTAAAGAAGTTAGTTAAATCTAACATGAAAACAAAATTTGATGGAATAAATATGGGTATGTGCAGGGTTATTATAAATTTGTTAGTTTTAGTTGAATTTGTTAGGATTTAGGTTTTTTTTGATAGAAATTGTTAAAATTTAGGTTTTTTTAAATATAAATCATGTTCTACGAATTAATAGGTATGGCTAACAAAAATGATGATACTAAGGCAAGTAATATTGTTTCTCATAACTCCCACCAAATGATCTAGTGCCCTCACAAAATTGTCCACCAAATGATTCTTTACCCCCTCAAAACCATCCTTGAATTGAGGGTTTGAGATTTGAAAATCTCACTGAATTTAGGGCTTTGTGAAAAATATATAATAATGTACTCACATTGGCTCCTATGTTATCCATGTTAAACACCATAGTGGATAATATTGAAACCCTTACCGAGGAACAAAATGTCACTCTTTGTTAGCATAACAAAATGCATAAGATGTTTTATGATGGGTTGGACTATGAGGAGGTTGAGGCCCTAAATATAAGTAAGGATTATTTGGTTGCCCTTTTTGTGAACCCAAAAATTGGTTTACCAATTGACCAAAAAAAGCCCAAACTATCGATTAAATGGTGCACAAATGATGCCATATGTGCAAACTTTTGGATCATTAGTGGATGGTTTTTGACATCCCTCCACATAGAAATTTAGAGGTGCCATTTTATTTCCTTAGAAAATTGTATGCAGAATTTGTGTTGAAACTCAAGGTGAACTATTGGAGCATGAAGCCCAACATGGGTGTAGGACTAGGAGCTACTTAGGATAGATCCTCTTCCTAGCAGAATAAAGCTAGCACTATTTTCCCCCCTACTAATGTCTATCCCCCTCCTCAAATGCAACATCCTGATATTATCATAGGGGCTAGCTCTCAAACCATTAGAGACATCTGTAGACTGAGTAGCCTATTGATATCTTAGACTAGGTCAGTCTTGCCTCCTCGTGTTGATAATGTTGGCATGAGTTCATCATTGGCTAGCTCACCACACATTTGTGTGCCTCATACTTGCATTGCATGCAAGAATATTTCTATGGGTCCCATAGGTGATCTTCTTCACTATTAGTTTATATTAGATGAGGATACACCAGATGCATGTGTAGAGGCTACAAACCCTGATGCAATAAAGGAGAGGCATGTAGAGGCATGGACTCCTTTTGTATTAATACGTGTATTGATTTTTTGTTATGACATATGAAATTTTAAATTATTTTTTATAATAGAGTAATTTTAATTTTTAAGCCATACTGACTTATACATGTATGTGATCTTCATTCATGTTTAGATGATGGCTGAGGAGGAGTTGAGATAAGTTGATGATGTCATGCTCTCGGCTATTTCATTTGGCCTTGAGACATCTACTGTGCATTATGTTATGTTCTCATTATTTTTTCTATTAGATATTGTAGCATATATGGTTTCTAATATTTCTTTTATCTTATAGGTACCACCTATCCCCGGGGGAAAAAGTGCAGGGGATGAGCTAGGACCGATTGACAAAGGAAAGGTAATTAGGTGCTTTATATTTGATTAAATATCAATGAATTCTTGTAAAATTTTTGTGGAAATGAAATTTAATTTCATTCTTTATTCTATAGGGCATGGCTATTGGTGATGAGCCCATGCAGATTCCATGTCGTAGACTTCAAGCATTTCTATTTGCATTGAGAGCCCCATTGTATGTATAAGTATCATTTATTTTTTATTTTTCTTATCTTCATACATAAATTCAAAATTTATTTTGATGATATTAACAACCACTATTTTGTATCTCATAAGAAACTCCTAGTGTACACGAGGTTGGATGGGAGAGTTTTGTATCTTTGATGATGTAGCCTTTATATCCTGAGGAGGAGCCTACACTAGTAAGTTGTAGTTTGAATTCTTGATTAAATATGTTAAAAATTTAGCATGCTATGAATTATAATGTTATAGTTTATGTTGTAGATTCATCTAACAAACATATTTGAACATACACAAGTCACAATTAGAAAGGTATAAGCATTATCGAGGGCATATGAGAGGACTCCTAACGAACACAGGAGGTTGATGAGAAAGATATTTATTATGAAAGTTTAATAGTATAAAAGATCATTATGCATTTGAGTAATTCAATGTTAGATAACAAGAATCATATAAATTTACTAGTCTAACTTTGGGTTTTCCATTTTTGTTTATGTAGGAGGCATCTGATCCACCTAGTGTAGTGAAGAGGCTACATTTTGATCATCCACTTGCAGCCCAAGATAGTATAGTTGTCATAGGATGCATCATGAGACATTTTGAGATGGCATATGCCATATTATTTATAGAAACATTCATATTATACACATTCTGATGGCATGATCAGCCACATTTTGTATATGGATCTATGTTTTTTGATATATAATTGTGTAATTTGTCTATGGATACATGTATTTTGACATATATTTTTGTCATTTATGTGCACAATGATATACATATTAATTTAGTATCTAGTATTTTTCAATTTATTGTAGATCATGTGTATTTTTCATGTTTATGAAATATTATTAATTTTGATCATTTTTATTATATTTGATTCAAATGCAATAATTTGTGAATAACATATTAAAAATATTTATTATCAAATTTGGATGTAATGTTTAATTTGAAGTGCTATCATGACATAAAAACACTTGTTAACCTCCTACACAAGGTTCACATAACTCCAAATCTGATTTTAAACTCCACCTTCAACCTTGAAACTAACTTTTGACTTCAAATCTAATGTCAACACACTTAAGGACTCCACTCCTCAACTACGGATTCTGTTCCCAACCACAAACTCATTCCTAGACTCATAATATTTGATAACTATCCCTTCACTTTGTTACTATCCTCATACTACAACTTTTCAATTTCAACATAACCTCAAAATATCCCAACTTAAGAGACTTGATTGGATCAAAAGTTTTTAACTTGGTTCCCCAATACCATATCCATATGAATAACATCTATACATTTCTCACATTGATCATATTACTTATACTAATCCACTTAACAAAACTAGCTTCATTAATGTATGCTATCATTTCACACCTTATATAGGTGTTTTCAACCTTGTATGTTCATGCTCAAACCCCTAATTGAATCTTTGCACTCATTTTCACTTTGCAAGAAAGAGCTGCAAAAGTTGCAAAATTGTAATTTTGCAATTTTGCAACTTTTGCAATTTTGAGCAATTTTTTTTATAACTTTAAATTATTAATTAAAAAAGTTCACCAAACTTGGTAAGGGGTTATGAGTAGCCCACACAAGCTCCAAGTTATGACCCTTGGAAGATTGACTTCAAAAAACACTTAGAGCACCTTGGGGTCTCCTAGGTACGAGGTGCCTCTGGATGATGGATGGTCTTCACAGTTGGAACAAGGGTGTCACTAGGGTTCACTTGCCCATATAGAGCTAATGGCATTGACAATTTGATGTGAGGATCAATGGTTTCAAAGTTATGTTGTAGTGCACCTATGAACTGAGGCACACTATGAGTTTTAGCATCGAGCGAGATTGTTGTGCCAAATCCAAACAAAACGTGATCTCTCAAAACTGAGATAGTTTATTTTAGGCCTTGGCATCACATCCTATAGCATTCAATGTTTCATCAATAGCCTACACAAGCTCTGAGTTACAACCCTTGGAAGATTGACCTTGAAATGCACTTAGAGCACCTTGGAGACTCCTTGGTATGGGGTGGCCACAGATGATGGATAGTCTCTCTGACTAGAACAAGAGTGTCACTAGGTTCACTTGCCCATCTAAAGCTAATGGCACTGATGATTCAATTCCAAGATAAGTAGTTTCAAATTTATGCTATAGTGCACCTATGAACTAAGGCACACTATGAGTTTTGGCATCGAGTGAGATCATTGTGACAAATCCAAATAGAAAGTTATCTCTCAAAAATGAGATAAGGTATTTTAGGCCTCATCATCACTATCCTATAGCATTCAATGTTTCAATTATAGCCCTCATGAGCTTTGATTTATGACCCTTGGAATATTGACCTTGAAATGCACTTTGAGCACCTTTGAGACTCCTCAGTATGAGGTGGCCGTAGATGATGGATGGTCTCCCTAGCTGCAACAAGGGTGTCATTAGGGCTCACCTACCCATCCAAAGTTAATGGCACTAATGATTCGATGCCAAGATCAATGGTTTCAAAATTACACTATAGTGTACCTATGAAATAAGGTATGTGATCTCTTGAAAATAAGATAGCTTATTTTAGGCCTCAAAATCACCATCTTGTAACATTTGACATTTCATAGATAGCCCTTAGAAGACTGACCTTGAAATGCACTTAGAGCACCTTGGAGACTTCTCTATATGGGGTGGCCATGGATAATGGATGGTCTCTGTGGTAGGAACAAGGGTGATACTAAGGTTCACCTGCCCATCTAGAGCTAATGGCATTGACGATTTGATGCCAAGATCAGCGGTTTCAAGATTATGTTGTGGTGCACCTATGAATTGAGGCACACTACAAGTTTTGGCATCAAGTGAGATCATTGTGCCAAATCTAAATGGAATGTGTTCTCTCAAAAATGATATAAGTTATTTTAGGCCTCATAATAACCATCCTATAGCATTCAACATTTCATTGATAGCCCACATGAGCTCTGAGTTACAAACCTTAGAATATCACCTTAGAGCACCTTGGAGACTCCTCTGTATGGGGTGGCCATAGATAATGGATGGTCTATGTGGCTAGAACAAGGATTTCACTAGGGGTCACCTGCCCATCTAGAGCTAATTGTGCTAAGGATTTGATGTCAAGATTAGAAATTTCAAAATTACACTATGGTGCACCTATGAACTAAGGCACACTACGAGTTTTGACATCAAGCGAGATCGCTATGCCAAATCCAAATGGAACATGATCTCTACAAAATGAGATAGGTTATTTTATATCTTTGCATTAATATCCTATAGCATTTGATGCTTCATTGATAGCCCTCACAAGCTCCCAGTTACAACCCTCGAAAGATTGACCTTGAAATGCAATTAGAGCACCTTGGAGAATCTTTGGTACAAGGTGATCGTAGATGATGGATGGTCTCCATAGCTAGAAAAAGGGTGTCACTAGGGTTCACTTTCCCATCTAGAGCTAATGATACTGATGACTTGATGCCAAGATTAGTGGTTTCAAAATTACGCTATGGTGCACCTATGAATTGAGGTACACTACAAGTTTTGGCACACTGTGAGATTGCTGTACCAAATACAAAAATAATGTGATCTCTAAAAAATGAGATCGGTTATTTTAGGCCTCATCATTACTATCCTATAGAATTTGGTATTTCATCAATAGCCCTCACAAGCTCTGAGTTACGACCGTTAGAAGATCAACCTCGAAACGCACTTAGAGCGCCTTGGAGACTCCTTGATACAGTGTGGTAAAAAATGATGGATGGTCTCCATAGTCATAACAAGGCTGTCACTGGGGTTCACCCACCCATCTGGAGCTAATGGTTTTGACTCTTTGATGCCAAGATCAATGGTTTCAAAATTATGCTACAGTGCAACTATGAACTGAGGCACACTATGAGTTTTGGCATCAAGTGAGATCATTGTGCCAAATCCAAAGAGAATGTAATTTCTCAAAAATGAGATAGGTTATTTTAGGCCTTGGTGCATCATCCTATATCATTTGAAATTTCATCAATAGCTTGCACGAGCTTCAAGTTACAACACTCAGAACATCAACCTCAAAACGCACTTAGAGCACCTTAGAGACTCCTCGGTACAGGGTAGCCATAGATGATGGATAGTCTTCACAATTATAACAAGGGTGTCACTAGGGTTTATCCACCCATCTAAAGCTAATGGTACTAATGACTTGATGACAAGATTAGTGGTTTCAAAATTATGTTGTAGCACACCTATGAATGGGGCACAGTGCAAGTTTTGGCATCGAGTGAGATCCAAACAGAACATGATCTCTCAAAAATGTGATAGGTTATTTTAGGCCTTAGCATCACCATCCTATAGAATTTGACATTTCATTGATATCCCTCACAAGCTCTAAGTTACAACCCTCAGAGTATTGACCTCAAAATGCACTTAGAGCACCTTGTAGACTACTTGGTATGGGGTGGGCATGGATGATGGATGGTCTCCATAGCTAGAAAAAGGGTGTCATTAGGTTTTACTTTCCCATCTAGAGCTAATGGCACTAACAATTCGATGCCAAGATCAGCGGTTTCAAAATTATGCTACAGTGCACCTATGAACTAAGGCACATTGTGAGTTTTGGCATCAAGTGAGATTGTTGTGCCGAATCCAAACAAAATGTGATCTCTTGAAAATGAGATAGGTTATTTTATGCCTTGGCATCATCGTCTAGTACAATTCAATATTTCATTGATAGCCCTCATGAGCTCTAAGTTACGACCCTCAGAAGATCAACCTCAAAATGCACTTAGAGCACCTTAGAGACTCCTTGGTATAGGGTGGTTGCGGACAAAGGAGGGTCTCTGTAGCTAGAACAAGGGTGTTAGTAGGGTTAGTATTAAAAGAAAATTTATTTTATTTTTTTACCTCTCTCAAGTTTTTGGCATTTGACACAATGCAAGTTTGGTGTTAATATGTATTAAAATCATAATTTTTTAGGTCCCACCACATAAATTGCATTAAGTAAAATCATCTTCATTTCTTATATTATATCAAGTGTTTCATCATTATTACATCAATACACAACTACCAAAAATCATTGTGTCAAAAATAGTAGTGTCAAAAATCGTAGTATCAATAAAAGTATTGTAAAAAATCGTAGTGTCAAAGGGTAAAAGCACAAACCTGTGTCACCTTTTATAAAGAAACGTGATATCAGAATGTGATAGTTCAACATTAATGACAAAAAAATGGTATTTGTGTTTAAAATATGGAGATGATGTAAATTGATGAAATGTGTAGAATTGTATGAATTTTATGCCTATAATTTTTATAATTTTTTTGACTAAGAATTTATTCATTTTATTTTATTTTGAAGTCCCTTTTTTAACTATAAAAAATATAGGATATGGTTCCTGTCAAACAAGTATGTGCAAATCATCTTTTTTTGTTTTGATTTGAAAATATTTTATAGATGACATGTATAGCTAGTGAACAAAAAAAGAAATAATTATTTTTGATGCATATTTTCTTTGTTATAAGTACTCAAGTTCAACCTTGTTAGAATCCAATAGTTTTTTCCTCCCCTCTAAACTTCCCTATCAAATCTATACCTTCTTGTAAAAAAGTTACATATTCATGAAGAGAATTCTCTCCTCTAGTGAAAATATTATTTTTTTATTTTTTTGATATGATTTACTATTTTTTTCTTTTTTTGAGGGAGCATCTTTTGAAATGTTGAAATATTGACTTACAATATTTCGAGATTATAACATATTATAACTAATCAAAACACTCAAAAAATTATATAAAGATGATATTGAATCTGAGATCTATAAAATTGTATTTTTAGTTTTTGACAAAAAATGAGTTTTGATAGAGAAATGAGATTTGACCAAAATAGGTTTTTGTATCACAAACGGTGACATAGATCTATGCTTTTACCCCAAAAATAGAATATATTTTTCTTCATTCTACTCTTTATTTAGCTTTTTATCTTCATGCATTGGTACTCTTCATGATGTACCTATATTCCAATATCATAAAAAATATTAGTAGCTTATTGTATTAAATAAGATAATCATCGGTTCACTGAATCATTATGAAGAAAATAACATAAGAAGTAAATATGCCTAGTTAAGTGTTCCAATAGGGTCCTCTCTCTAGTTTAGGGTCTCCAATAGGGCATCATGATCAACATTAGTAATAGTAAAATGTTCTTTTACTTTTGCTCTTCTTTTATGCTTCAACAACTTTACATTTGTTGCTATAATAAGATGCAAATATATGAGAATTATTTTGTGCTTCTAATAGTCTTTGAATGCAAGAATTCCATTCTTTCTAAGCATGTATTTCCGTAGTCATGTTCCAGTGACAAATACTGAACCAGTAGGATATGTGAATCTATCATTATCTATGATTAGTTGTGAAAGCTTTTGTTTACCTCTTACACAACGTGCTAACCAATAATCAGATTTCTCATCACTCCCCTATGGTGCAACCAATACAAAGACATGTCCTAGCTGACGAAGATCTGATAGATGGTTATGCTCAAGTGAACTTTTCATGTCATCATTTTTGATAGAGGGTATGATGGACAATGGAGTAAGATAATGTGGAGCCCATGTGTCCACCCACTCACTCAACTCACAGTGATCCCAATCACATTGAAAACAACTAGGACAAAAGCAAGCTAGTTGTTATGTCCAAATGGTCCATGTACTACAATAAGAGCTCTAGAATGAATGCATTTTTGATGAGTCTCACTATAGTAAAATTTGATCTATCACCTATGGACCCTTCCTCAACTAACCAAAATAACCTATGTACCACTAAATCAAGAGTCCCCCCTTGTGAAGCTAAACTACACCAATAAATAATGCTACAAGCATCAAGAAGCTTTGCCCCTTCTCCATCATGTTCTCCTTTCTCATGGCCATACTCAAAAAAACTCCAACTATGAGGCACCCCCCTCTCTATGTGCATCCTACACAACCAATAAAACATGTGAGCATTCTTGAATTGAACTGTACAGTTATTTGACCAAATGATATGTCTATCCATAGCAATTGCATGTTCTTGTAAGAAATCAAAATAATTCTCGAAACAATGTTGCACAAACTCATTATATTGAGATCTATCATCACTCATATAAAAATGATACTCTCTAATAATCTTTTGATTATCTTCCACACTATCAGGGGCATGTCTATATATTATGTGGAAAAAATAGCAATCCAAATGGAGTTGTAATACTGATATTGTGTCTCATTTTGAGATTGCATTGGGTAGTTCTCAGCAAATTCAACAATTGATATAATAGTGCAAATGGGAAAAGTCTCCTTACACATTCTAAATTTTTGATCCAATCATTGAGACTTGTGACTATGTCTTGCATACTTTTAGAAAAGATTTGTCTTGAAATCTAAAATAAATCTATCCACACTGATTTCTTTTGCAACCAATTCACATCTAGAGCCCTCATCCCCACTCTTTAATGTGTATTTCACAGTTTCATATACTTTTTTTTTACTATTTTCTTTCCAAGATCTTGTTCGGACCCCTCATGGAAACATGTACCAAACTTGGATAAGCCACCACATTCTAAATACTTTTCATTTAAGCAATAATTTCTATAAAAGAAACAACCATCAACTCTATGACATAAAAATTGATTTAGCAAGTCTCTTGATGATTTTGGAAGCCCACTAGCATCACAATTCTCCAACATTTCTTTACTATGCAAAGTAGAACAGATGGATCTTAATAGTTCATGGTGCATAGAAAACTCAACATGATATTTGCAACATGTATTTTGAATTTTAAGTGGCACACAATAAAATGGCTTCAAAGATTGAAAAGCCCTTTGTGATATATGAGGACTTGGATGACTCTCTCTAAATTGTTTGAACAACATAGTTTGACTTACCTCCAAATAATGTTTAGGATGTGGTGTGCAGTCTCTTATCCTAATTCCCAACTTTAACATGTCTTTAGCATTGGGTGATAATCTTGAGCTAGAGTGCCAAAATTGTGTAATTTGTTCCTTCACATCATCGGATAACTTCTTATCAAAATGTGGATGTCTTCCACCAAAAGCCCATGTTTTATTTTGAAGAGGATCATCAATTCCCTCTCATCTACTAAGTACTCTTCTCAAAGTAGTACAATTTAAGTTTAATACAATAGAAGTTTGTCTCATATATCTACCCTTTCTCAAATGATGACTTACCAAAGAGGTTGTAATAACCATTCAAGAAACTCTCTTATCCTTCTCCCTACTATTTTTTCCAATGCTAGTAAGAGCACTGAAAAGATTCTTCATAATAATCACATTTCTTTCCAATTTTTTATTGACACAAATCTTCAATTTGGAAAGCATAGGTCTCATCTTTTGCATTTTGAATAAGTGCATAAAAAGTTGACATTTCTCCACCACTATCTTGTTGTCAAAAAAACATTTTATATAGTCTTGAAACCCATAGCCAAATGGTTATTTCTAATTTTTCCCATCCAAATTGGTAATAATCATTTTAGTAATTTTAATTATCCATTTTGGTGTGCTAGAACTTTCATGTTGATTATAATTAGGAGATATGTAAAGTTCCTATTGTTGGATACAATTGTTCAATTCTGTGTTGTCTTTGATGTCACACAAATGTCATATTAGTCATCAGATAGTGCCTACTAAACTCAAAAGGTTAGCAAAGAAAAGGACAGTGTCTATTGAGCTTAGAAGGTCAGCAAGGCAATAGATAGTGTCTACCAAGCCCAAAAGGTTAGTAAAGATAGTTTGCAGTGTCTACCAAGTAGATAGTTGGTTACCAAGCCTTCAAGGTAATCAAAAAAATTTAGTTCTTACCAAGATCACTTGATAATCAAAGAAAATATGACAGAAATAGTTCTTACCAAGTTCACTTGGTCATCAAAGGTAATTTGGTAAAAGTAGTTCTTACCGAGTAAACTTGATAGCCAAAGGATTTTAAGATATTATAATGTTAACTGAGTCAAGAAGGTTAACTCTAAAAATTCCTAGAAGCAGTATTTATTGAGTAGGGTTGGCCAGTAAAGGATGTTTATTTTTTTAAGAATAATATCTGTAGGCGATTGATGAATGGTTTATTGGTAAATGTAACATTTAAATGAGCCAACTTGAAAATCTAAATGGTATAAGTAACAGGTCAAGTTGCGAATTAAAAAATGATGTAGAGGTATGAGAAGCTAATGTGTTATAAAGACTAATTATTGTGGAAGAAAATTTGAAGGATGATCAGATATCATTAAGGAGCAGCACGGTATTAAGAGCACTGAAAAGATTCTTCACAATAATCACATTTCTTTCCAATTATTTACTGACACAAATCTTCAATTTGGAAAGCATAGGTCTCATCTTTTGCATTTTTAATAAGTGTATAAAAAGCTGACATTTCTCCACCGCTATCTTGTTGTTGAAAAAATATATTATATAGTCTTGAAACCCATAGCCAAATGGTTCTTTCTAATTTTTCCCATCCAAATTGGTAATAATCATTCTAGCAATTTTAATTATCCATTTTGATGTTCTAGAACCTTCATGTCGATTATAATTAGGAGATATGTAAAGTTCTTGTTGTTGGATACAATTTTTCAATTGTGTGTTGTCTTTGATATCACACAAATGTCATATCAGTCATTAGACAGTGCCTACCAAACACAAAAGGTCAGCAAAGCAAAGGACAGTGTCTACCAAGCTCAAAAGGTCAGCAAGGCAATAGAAAATGTCTACCGAGCCCAAAAGGTTAGTAAAGATGGTTTGTAGTGTCTATTGAGTAGATAGTTGGTTACCGAGCCTTCAAGGTAATCAAAGAAATTTAGTTCTTACTGAGCTCACTAGGTAATCGAAGAAAATATGACATAAATAGTTATTACCAAGTTCACTTGGTCATCAAAGGCAATTTGGTAAAATTAGTTCTTACCAAGTAAACTCGGCAGCCAAAGGATTTTAAGATATTATAATGTTAACTAAGTCAAGAAGGTTAATTGTGAAAATTCCTGGAAGTAGTATTTATCGAGTAGGGTCAGCTAGTAAAGGATGTTTATTTGTTTAAGAATAATATCTGTAGTCGACTAATGAATGGTTTATTGGTAAATATAACATGAAAATGAGCCAACTTGACAATCTAAATGGTATAAGTAAGAGGTCAAGTTGTAAATTTAAAAATGATGTAGAGGTATGAGAAGTTAATGTGATATGAAGACTGATTATTATGGAAGTGAATTTGAAGGATGACCATATATCATTAAGGAGTAGCAGAGTCATATTTGATAAAAAAGGATCTAATGATCCTTAACAAAGACCTGTATCTAGCAAATTTAGTTGCATCTTGTTCAGGTCAATTCATTGTTTCTTTCTAACCATTGTAGTAGTGATTTCAAATCTCTTAACAGAGTTGGTTTAAATTTTGTAAATCCTCTAACAAGATGATAGTTCAGTTGAATTTTCCTAAAGACCTCTAGCAAGGCCACTCCTAACAGGGTGATTAAATCCTCTAACAGGGTCACACCTAATAGTGTCTATTGTAACCTTTAACAATGTTGGCTCCTAACAGGGGTCACTTCAGAAGAGTGAAAAATTGGTGACTAGTTACTTGGTGGGTTTTCCCATATTGAGTTTCTATGTTAAATCTGGTGTCTCTTGTGTTCATTTTGTTTTTAATTAAATTTATAAATGCTTAAAGATAATTAATAGTTTAATTTATCGAGTTACAACACTTGTTTACCAAGTATCAGCAGTAACCAGATCTTTAAAGCATCTAAGGGATCTGTGGTTAAATTTTGTTAAGCAACTGATTCACCCCCCTCCCCCCACTCCCCCCCCCCCCTCTCAGTTACACTATCTTTAATCCAAACAATTGGTATCAGAGCTATTGGTGCTTACAAGAAAATATTTCAAGGATCTAAGCTAAAGATCAAGATGTCTAACGAAAGAGAAATTCCAAGACTTAACAAGGACAACTTCTCAGCATGGCAAGGATTGATGAGGCTTCATCTGGTTTCCATTGGTGATATAGGGCTGTAGTACCTTAATGAAAAATATGAAGAACCTTCTGGTACATTATCTATCAATGATATTGCTGAAAAGAAGACTCACAATAACATGATGATAGATATAGCATTTGCACTAAGTTATGAAGAATTTGATGACATCAAGGATTGCAAAACTACCTTTCAAATGTTGAACAAGCTAAAAGAAATCTACAGAGGAGATGATAATGTGAGAAGAGTCAAAGAAGAAAGTTTGAGAGGAAAATTTGACCAAATGAGGATGAGAGAGGATGAAAACATTGCAAATTATGTTGAAAGAGTTAAAGAATGTGGTAGTGCAATCAAAGAATCTGGAGAAGATATCAATGAGGAGACAGTTATAAGTAAAGTTCTTAGAACTCTACTTCTCATTTATGCAATCAAAGTTTCTACAATTCAAGAAAGGAGATGTGAACCAAATCGTAAAATAAATTTAGAGGCCATAGTTGGAAGATTGACTGCATTTGAACTAGACAACTATGACAACTATGTTCTAGCTGCCAAGAATGTTGAATTAGCATTTGAAGCAAAAATTTCACTCAAAGAAAAAGGGAAAAAGATGAAAGAACCACAATTAGAAAGTGATGAAGAATCAGAACAAAGTTTAGACAATGATCTTGAAGTGGTTGAAGCTCTACTAGTAAGAAAATATTCAAGAGGCAAAGGAAAATACAAAGGTAAAGTTCTTCTAATCTATTTCTCTTGTGAAGAAATTGGACATATTGCTGCTAGGTGCCCAAATAAGCAGAAAAAAGATGAGAAGAGGTCAAAAATACAATGGCAAGAGAGACTTCAAATCATTCAAGGATAAAGGTAAGAAAACATGCTTTATGGCTAAAAATTCTAATGATTTTGATGATGAAGAAGAAGATGAAATTATCTACATTGCTATGAAAGATGAGTCTGATAATGATGAGGAAACGGCTCTCATTTCTCATATGAGAAAAAATGATACATGGATCATAGATAGTGGTTGTTCTCATCACATGATTGGTTATAAAACTAAGTTTGAATACTTTGAAGACTATAATGGTGGCAGTGTAAGATTTGGTAATAATGAACCTTGTTGTATAAGAGGAAAAGGAAGAATATCACTAACCAAGGAACTTGTATGTGATAATACATATTGGGTAGAAGGACTAAAACATAATGTTTTGAGTGCAGCACAACTGCTCAATAATGGATTCAAAGTAGAATTTATGCATGGAAAAGAAAGATTGCTGGATCGCAAAGGAAAACTAATTACATCAGGCACTCAAACAAAAGGTAACTTATTTTATCTTGAACTTGTTGAATGTTCATGTTTCATTGCTCAAATTGAAGAAATTTGGTTATGCCATAGGAGGTTGTGTCATGTAAACTTTGACAACTTAATAAAAATCAATAAATTCAAGAAAGTAAGAGGTATTTCTAACATAAAGAAACCTGAGGTTGATTTATGCAAGAATTGTCAAATTGGTAAAATGGGAAAGACTAGTTTTAAAAGCAAGAACTATCAAAGTAAAAAAAAATTGGAAATTGTGCATACTAATTTGTGCGAACCTATTGGCATTGAAAGTTATACTGGTGAAAGATTCTTCATTTTGTTTGTTGATGATTATTCAAGAATGATGACTATCATGTACCTTAGAGAGAAATCAGAAGCATTTGAAAAGTTCAAATGGTATTTGGCTAGAGTAGAAATGGAAAAAGGAAAAAGACTGAAATGGTTAAGGTCTAACAGAGGTGGTCAATTCATTTCACATGATTTCAATAATTTTTTCATTGAAAGGGGAATCAAAAGATAGGTTTCAGCACCTAGAACTCCTGAACAAAATGGAATAGTAGAAACAAGGAACATATCTATAATGGATTGTGCAAGAACCTTAATGATTGAGAAAGGAATTGCTATCAAATACTAGAAGGAAGCTATTAGCACTGTAGTTCATACCTTGAATTGAGTACAACTGAGAAAAGACTCATTCAAAACACCGTATGAGTTGTGGTATGGCTACAAACCCAATGTAAGTTATCTAAAAGTATTTGGAAGAAAATGCTACATTTTGAAAGAATCTAGAAAAGGTAAATTTGATGTAAAAAGTGATGAAGGAATATTTTTTGAATACTCTTGCAAAAACAAAGCATATAGATGTTTGAACTTATCTACTCACAAAGTCATAGAAAGTGCACAAGTGAAAGTTGATGAGTTTGCAGAAAGAACAGAAGAAGAAAGCAAGAAGGAACCTAAAGACTATAAAAGATTTCTTTACATTGAACTTGATACAATACCATGTATACCTATCAATTAGGAATCCTCAACTCTAGAGTCTTCATTAACTGAGTCACAAGAAGTTCAAATTGAGTCAGCATCTATTGAGTTGTAAGAACTCGAGTTGCAAACAGAAGCTACTGAGTTAGCATCTACCAAACTCGAGCAACCTAAATTAGAACTAGAAGTTGAGATAAAAAAGGATAACAATAAAATTCATTCAAAAGGAAAGGAGCCTATGTTAGCCAAGTATGTCAAAAAGCATCATACACTAGATCAGATCATTAGTGATAAATCAGAAGGAACAATGACAAGAAATAAGTTGAAAGGCACTTGCTCACTTGCTGATTTTGAACCTAGAAATGTCAAAGATGCACTAGACAATGAAAGCTAGATTTAAGCTATGAATGAAGAGATAGAATAGATAGAGAAAAAAAAAACATGGACTCTTGTACCTAGACCCAAAGATAAGAATCTGATTGGAACAAAGTGGGTATTCAAAAACAAACTAAATGAAGATGGTAAGGTATCAAGGGACAAAGCTAGACTAGTATGCAAAGGATATTCACAAGAAGAAGGTGTAGACTATGGAGAGACTTTTGCTCCTGTTACAAGATTGGAAGGTGTTAGAACCTTACTTGCATATGCTGCATTCAAAGAATACAAAGTTTATTAGATGGATGTCAAGTTAGAATTTCTCAATGGCATATTGGATGAAGAAGTTTACATTGAATAGATTGAAGGTTTTGTTGATCCAAATAAGAAAGACATGGTCTGCAAATTGCATAAAGAATCATATGGTCTGAAACAAGCCCCTAGAGCATGGTATGAAAGATTGCATAACTATCTTATTAAGATTGGTTTTCAAAGAACTAATGACAATAGCAGTTTGTATGTAAAAGAAGGACTAGATAATAAAATTGTTTTGGTAGAAATATTTGTAGACAATACTTTGTTCATAGGAAATGATGATCTTTGCAAAGAATTTTCAGAATAAATGAACAAAGAATTTGAAATGTCAATGTTTGGTGAAATAAAATTCTTTGTTGGTCTTCAAATTCACTAGAATAAGAATGACATCTACATCACTCAATCTAAATACATCAAGGAGATACTAAAAAAGTTTGGCATGGAAGACTACAAACTAGTTGGTACTCCTATGTGTACTAGATTAAAACTCACCAAGGATGATGAATCAAAGAAAGTGGATCATACATTGTATAGATCTATGATTGGAAAGTTGCAATATGTAGTGCACACAAGACTAGACATTGCCCTTGCAGTAGGAAACGTAACAAGATTCTCAAAAAAACTAAAAGAAAATCACATGATGGCAATGAAAAGGATCATGAGATACTTGAAAGGAACTAAAGAATATGGATTATGGTATAAACTTGGAGGAAAATTAGATTTAAAGGTGTTTACTGATGTAGATTAGGCAAGAAATATTGATGACAGGAAGAGCACAAGTGGAGGAGCTTTCTTTCTTGGAAAAAAGTTGGTTTCTTGTACAAGCAAAAAGAAAAATTGTACATCTCAATCCATAGCAGAAGCTGAATATGTTGCAACAGCAGTGAATTGTTCAAATATTGTATGGTTTAAACAATTATTGGAAGGTATGAAGCAAGAAATCAAAGAACCAATTGCTACATTTTGTGATAACACAAGTGTAATTAACATCTCCAAAAATCCAGTGATGCATTCAAAAACCAAGCACATTGCCATAAAGTATCACTTTGTTAGAGAATTAGTGCAAGAAAAGGAAATAAGAGGTAAGTTAGGGGTCATTCCCCTATCTAAAGCTAACTAAAATATAGTTTAGTGATGCATCAATAGGAATAGAATTGAAGATCTATCAGTTGATGCAGCAAACCAATGAAGACATTGCATATGAATTAGTACATCAAGTACAATGCTATTCAATTGTTTTGAGTTATCTTTGGCATGTGTTCTCAAAGAGGGAGAATATATATTGTCATATATTTCTAAAATTTGCAAATAATAAGAGTTTGTGTAAGAGGGAGTGATTATATATAAGAGGGAGTTTTGTATTTTGTCATTAAAAGACTTATTTTCAAATTTTCTTCTACTATGACATGTTGTGTTTCCATCAATGCCAAAGAGGGAGATTATTGGATACAATTGTTCAATTGCGTGTTGTCTTTGATGCCACACAAATGTCATATCAGTCATCAGATAGTGCCTATCGAACTCAGAAGGTCAACAAAGCAAAGGACAATGTCTACCAAGCTCAAAAGGTCAACAAGGCAATAGACAGTGTCTACCAAGCCCAAAAGGTTAGTAAAGATAGTTTGCAGTGTTTACCGAGTAGATAGTTGGTTATTGAGCCTTCAAGGTAATCAAAGAAATTTAGTTCTTACCAAGCTCACTCGGTAATCGAGGAAAATATGATACAAACAGTTCTTACCGAGTTTACTTGGTCATCAAAGGTAATTTGGTAAAAGTAGTTCTTACCGAGCAAACTCTGTAGCCAAAGGATTTTAAGATATTATAATGTTAATCGAGTCAAGAAGGTTAGCTCTGGAAATTTTTGGAAGTAGTATTTACCAAGTAGGGTTGGCCAGTAAAGGATGTTTATTTGTTTAAGAATAATATCTATAGCTGACTGATCAATGGTTTATTGGTAAATGTAACATGTAAATGAGTTTACTTGACAATTTGAATGGTATAAGTAAGAGGTCAAGTTGAAAATTTAAAAATGATGTAGAGGTATGAGAAATTTAATGTGATATGAAGACTGAATATTGTGGAAGTGAATTTGAAGGATGATCATATATCATTAAGGAGAAGCAGAGTCATATTTGATCAAAAAGGATCTAATGATGCTGAACAGAGACCTGTATCCAACAAATTTAGTTGCATCTTGTTCAAGTCAATTCATTGTTTCTTTCTAACCATTGTAGCAGTGTTTTCAAAACTCTTAACAGAGTTGGTTTAACAACCATTTTGTAAATCCTCTAACAAGGTGACATTTCAGTTGAATTATTCTAAAGACCTCTAGGAAGACCACTCCTAATAGGGTGATTAAATCCTCTAATAGGGTTACATTTAATATTTTGTATTGTAACCTTTAATAGGGTTGGCTCCTAATAGGGCTCACTTCAAAAGAGTGAAAAATTGGTGACTAGTTACTTGGTGATTTCTCCCATATTGCTTTCCACGTTAAATCTGGTGTCTCTTGTGTTCATTTTGTTTTCAATTACATATATGAATTCTTAAAGATAAGTAATAGTTTAATTTATCGAGTTATAGCATTTTTTTACCAAGTATCAGCAGTAACCAAATCTTTAAGGCATCTAAGGGATCTATGGTTAAATTTTGTTAAGTAACTGATTCACCCCCACCCCCCCTCTCAATTACACTATCTTTAATCCTAACACCTGCACATTGTCATGTTCAGCATGTTCAATCATGCAATTTACATTATGACCTAGTAGCATTTCATCCTCCAAATTCTCATTCTCTAAATTTTCGATCTCAACATTATCATTATCAATTGGTACATTTTCATTCCCCAACTACACATATTCATTATTTGACTCTATCATTTCACCTTCAACCAATTCATTGTTAACTCGACTCACATTTAACATACCTTATCTTTTCCTTCAGTGATTTACCTTGTCCCTTTTCCTATATGCCACAATGTCTTCATTAGAATCCTTCCTTTTGCATTTAGCCTTTTGATGACTACTACTCCCCATTCAGATGACAATATCAGACACCTAATGATATATTATCAAACCTTTTTCTATCGTTTGGGCCCCAAAACATGAGTTTTCCCAAAACACATGAAAATGGCCCACAAAAAGAGACATTTTTGGGTCTGTAGTGATAGGGAATATTTTAAAAAAATCATATCAGTTTAATCGGGTATCCATTTTAAGGGGAATGTATGATGAGTAATATATATATATTATAATTATATTATAATATAATATTATTAATAATATATATTATAATAATAATAATATATATTATAACATTAAAATAATAATAATAATAATATGTATTATAATTATATTAAATATAATAATAATATATATTAATATTATTTTATTATTATTTTTACTATATTATTATTAAATATAATAATTTAATATATTATATGTGTTATTATAATTATAACAACATATATTATTATTGTTATTATTTTTTTGGGCAAAATTGGTCGAGCCACTAGATATATATATATATATATATATAATTGGTTCAAGAGCTCAACTAGGGAAGAACTAGGAAGAAAACCCAACATCGTTGCAATATGTACAAGTAACTAACATCAATATTCACAATCTTATTATATCGATGAACAAAACTAATACCATCAAAAATTCAAAATTTATCGAATTTTACATTTTCATCACACAGCAAGCACGGAGGACTTGAATTCAGTTAGGATTTTCAATAATTTATATAACATGCCTAAAGTATGGAAAAATAACCCAAAAAAGTGAAAAGAAACCTTTGTGCTATCTTTCTTCCATATCCTCACTTGAGCCGCCCATAGCTGGAGTGGATGCCAAACTAGAATTTATAGAGAAGCCCCATCCAAAATTTGAACATGTTAAAGGAGCAACCTCCCATCCCGAGCTTGAGCCCTCAGTAGCAACATCTAAAATGCTAGTGGAAATGCTAGTGGAAGATGGTGTAACCCAAAAATTTAATTTCGCAACATCCAAGTGAGGAAGCCAAGTAGTTTCTTGTGAGACATGGTGGACAAAACCAAGGACATTAAGAGCTAGAATCGATCGACCACCTGGTTCACTAACCAACCAAGTTGGGGGAGCCAAAGGTGTCTTCACTGATTTTTCTCATGGTTCAAAAATTGGAATACCTGAAATATCAATCAAAGAAAATCTTACTTTCTTCACCTCCTCTATTAATAGATAACCCAGAGCTCATGCCATGAATTGTAGGATCTTAGTTAGGAGCCAAGGCTTGTGCTTTTCAAAGGACTTCTGTAGTGCTTCAAATGTCATCATAGCCTCATGATTCTTCATGAGCATGGATTTTGTAAATATTCCACCTACCAGGGCATTTCTAGACCACGAATCATAGCTCTACATCACCCGTTTCAACTTTTTTTCAATTCAGTATTTCGGTCGGACCACCTTGATAGCAATAATTTCCAATCTCAATGTTGATTGTAGGAGATCCATGGCATTAGATAGGAATATGGAAACCAAAGTTGAAGGAAATAACACATTTCTTGCAGATACAGAAAAGAGATCCTCCCCAATTATTGTTCAAATCACACGGTGAATGTTGTAGGAGTGCACAATAAACATAGTGTATAGGACTACATCATCTAGAGGATGAGAAAGTGCATCTTCATTCAATGTCAGTTGAAGCTTGATTTTGAATTTTTTAGGGAGAATGCAATGATGAAACTGGTGACAGGAATCACATTTCATGCATGATTCATGTGGGAGTGACATTTTGGAGGCAATTTAGATGGCAAGCACAAATAATTGGGAAGATGAAGACTTGAAAAGAGGTCCATTCTGCACATTTAAATAAATCCCTAAGCATACACACAAAGGAAGTGGAGTACCCCAACTCATGGGAGTAATAAAGAAGATACCATTAAATCAAAACCTAATTGCAATTTGTCAAGGGAAAAGTACAAAATTGACGCCCCCAAAATTGATGAATAAGAAAATTGTTCTGCTACCATATGTGTTGAACTTAATCTTTCCATTTAGAAAGTACCACATGTCCAAACTAAAGTGAGATCATATTTCAAGTGACATCAGCCAACGAGATTTTTCTCGATGAAGAAGATTTAGCACAATTTTACCATAATCTCGCATGTGGCAACTTGATTTATAAAGGGACCATTTAATGTTTGGTACCTAAATTGGATAATGCTCAATGACCATCAAGTGATGTCATAATACCCTTGAGTGGTCAGTTATAACTATGTTCAATTATCTCAGTATGAGTCTTTTGCTTCTTAACTTGGTAATCACTCAAATAACTCAATTAGTATACCCATGAGTACTCTTTAATAACTATGGTCGAGTAGCTTGGCATGAGTCTCTTCCTTCTTGACTTGGAAATCATTAATTGAATGACTCAGTGGGCTTCAAGTAACTTAGTCCAAACTAAACCCAAGATAGCTCAGTAAACATTAACTTGGTCAATTCTAAACTTGGTAATTACTAAACCAAGGATAACTTGGTTGATGTTGAACCTGAACTTACTAGACACGGTAAACACAATCAAGAGTAATTCAGTCAAAACTAAACTTGAGCTTGCATGGTGACCACTATGCTCATGTAGTATACTAGCTAGCTTGGCACATGTACCATTTTGGCTTGCTGGACACATGAAACATTCTAGTTAATCAACACATATGGCATTTTGGCTTGCTCAGCATCAATTGTGACTCAACACATATAGATCACTTAGCACATGTAACACACTTGACATCTGAAGTCACTGGGTGAAATTTCCCTTTACTGATTTTGTATGATATTTCCAACCTCTAATTAGATCTTTAAGATCAAACAACCAATATTTCAAAGATCCACCAATTTCTCAATAAACCCCAAATTGGGTATGCCAAAAATAGTGCCAAAAGCTTCACAGCTTCACCTATTATTAATAAATTTGAAAGTGGAAATTTTTACAGAAATTTGAGCAATATAATAGTCTATAAAATGTCATTTTTAGATCTTTATAACATGCACACAATAGCTCCCAAATGGAGGACAAAAATAATGCTCATCGGGCTCCCGAAATTAGCACAAAATAGCCTAGAATCACCACAAAAACTTAATAATCTATAACAGAAGTATAATCATATCCAAATAAATATATTCAGCTCTATTTTAATATTTAAAATTCTGATATACAGCAGCAACCCAAACTGATATGAAATACTCAACTGGAAACACCAAACTCTTACAAAATATACACCCAAAAACCCACAAATCTTCATTGTTCAGCACAAAGGAAAACTTTGCATGAGCATGCACATGGAATGGCTTCAAACTCCCATCCTTAGCCTTTCTAGAAACCTAAAAAATCCCATTCTTGGTTCTCCCTGAAAACCTGCAAACTCTCGTTCTTGGGTCTCCTTCTCCACAGGTTTGGCAACCTCTGAAGAATAACAAAGAAAATGAGCAAAAATCAAGTTTTGGAATCATCCCAAAATGCCTCCAAACCTCTTAAAAGAGGGAATAACCCTAACTCACGTCCAAGAGGGGTTAATAAAACATATGTTAATAATAATCTTCATTTATTAGTCCATTAGCTTCCAAAGATTATCCCCTTTTTCCAAAACTTCACCTTTTTGGGCCTGCCTGCATTAGCAAAGATTATTATTTTTAATTATTTGAAAAGGGGACATAAAAAGTCCTCCCCTCCCAAACATTTCTTGTCCTCAAGCAATGGCTGAACAATAAACCAATCAATCCACCTAGATCCCAAATGTAGTCATGAACTATACTACTACCAATTAACACAGGCTCCTGCAATATCCTCTGCAATATGACCAAGATGAATCCATAATCAAACTAACAATTATAGCTCAACCAAACTCCAAAATCACAACTTCCACAGTCAGAAACCCATGAGACACAAACTCTTAGAACATCAAAACCCAAGTAAAGTGGACTACCAACACAGTAAATACCATCAATGCATTCCATTGGCCTATACGGAATGTACAATCCAACTCTACAACAATGGTGAATGCTCCCGAATGAAACTGTACCAAGTATGGAGAATCCACACACTATACAATGCTTGCAGTCAACACAACTTTGTAGATCACCAACCACTATCTCATAACCATAATTACCATGCACCCCTGATGGTGAAAAGCCATCACAAGATAAACAACAAGAATTGGAACCCAAACCAAATTTTCCTGCCATCAACTCTTCAACACAAGGATCAAATGCTAACTGATGTACATACCTTGCAATATAATGTTGATAAAAAAAACCAACCTTAGTCAACAGTTCACCATGAACAAGTGATACAACCCACTCTAACTAATCACCAGCTACGTCAAGAGATATCATAGCCAAAGGAGTAGAATCAATAACAACGCTCACTGAAGCATCACTCTGAAACTCCTGCTCTAAATCATGTATTATCAAGCTGTCAACTGTAGAACCTATCACCATGTCATGCCCATCACAACTCTCATCCTGAGGCATTAAACTATCCCATAACTAATGATAAGCACTAGGAACCAAAGTACATCTATGTATCATCATCTCATCAGCATGGTCATCAAAGGTAAATTGATGAGCATACCTTACAATGTAATGCTGATAGAATGTGCCAATCTCAGTTAGTGGCTCAGATTGTAATCCAGATGTAACTAACTGCAATTGATCACTAACCAAGTTGGAACTGACTACTACCTCCAAAGACATTGCCAAGGGAGTAGTATTACTAGCAAGAACCATGCCAACTATCGGCTCATCAACATCACACATGGTCTTTGATACAGCATCTCTAGTCTTCATGCCATTAGTGCTATAGGTCACCATCATGTTAGGAATACCACAACAATCTATTGTAGCACCCAACTCAACTAAACCTAACTCTAGTGGGGATGAACCTGATATGCCAATGTTAGTATCAAGGATGGATGCATCCCCATCTCCACTATCTTTGACAATCTCGACCATGGACATCCTCGGATCATCAGACACCACAGCTTGTGACTGTATAGAATCTAGTAAAGATTTTAGTTGCTCTAACTCCATGGTCACCTTAGCCAAATGAAATTGTGAGTCCTTGAAAGCCACTGTGTACTCTCAAGAATCTCAGAAGTCACCTCAAGCTATTGAGTAAGCTCACTCACCTCATCTTTCTTGGCCAACAATGCATCATATGTTGTATTGCCCCACTCCATAAGATAATCTCTATCGGCTACCAACTGCATATAATCCTATCTCAAAATCTAGATAGCCTCCCATAAAGAGTGGAACTCTGTCAAGGAAGGATAACTACCTCTCTGCTCATCACTAGTAGGAGAACCCCATCCATATATGTCTAACAACTTACGAGAAACATCAAAATGTTGGCAAGCGATAGCAATGTCTTGCTCACTAACTCTCAACTGATTAGACACATGATGGCACTAGCTAGACTGTCTCCTACAAACCTCCTCTAATGCACTGTCTAAAGGAGTATCCTCAAAGTTACTAGTCTCTAGTGTATTACCATCCATATCCTGTGAATCAACTCGAAAGCTCATATCAACAAATGGAGTATCAAAAACTATAGCACTGCTATCCAACTCCTCTGTACCAAAAGAAACTACCAAGGAAACTAAGTCTTCAAAACTGCCCACTACATCCTCCTAGATGTCATCAATGCCAATATGACCCTGGGACTCATCTGTACACACTACCAAATATGAAAGACCATCAACACATTCCAGTAAAAATGATCGATTGGATATATGAACAAAGCCCAACACTGGTGTATAAAAACTAATACAACCATTGGACAAGCTGCTATCACAAGGAAAGACAACACCGTGCAATCTACTAATCAAATCCATGATAGCACCCAAACAATCACTGCTACCAAAAAGTGTTAAAGATTTCCATTCAACTGAATCCCAAATGCCAATATAACAATCTCAAGTCCATATCCATAAACTAGAATTAGCTAGTAACTCAAGGAAACTCCTCACCTGAGTAATATGACCAATACCAACTAACTCCACATACCTGTCATGATGAGATAATGTAGTCACAATACTAGCTTCACTCACCTTCAGCTGGCGAGATAAATCATTTAAAGTACTACTAGCCTCAACCTCATGTGACAAAGCATCTAACTGTGCCTGGTACTCTCTCTTAGAAAAGTCATGAATGCTCAATGTCTACTCATCTCTACCAGGTATCTCACCATCATGCACAAAAACATCCTCATAATCATCATCCTTGAGGTCAAATCTATCTATCACTCTTTGACTAAAATCATCAAATGTAGTTACCTGATCATGACCTTGAGTAGTCATTCCATGATACCACCAATCATAGGCTACATCTTCCAAGTGTAGACATGCAATTTGAACAACATCCCTCTCCTTCATGGGGTTAAGTGTGAAGAAGGTCTGTAATTTTTATAGCCATGCTCTAGCTGAAATTTTATTTGTTCCATCAAAAGTAGTTGCTATAAACTTTCTTATTTTATTTTTGAGCTCTCTTCCACTTATGTCATGCTCCCTTCTATACTCTTTCTTGGGCATCAAATGTTCACCATATCCACATATTCTCTAAAAGGAATCGAACTATGAAAGTCATCATCTAAGCCATTGTAAGTAGCTCTTAATATAATCAAGTTACCTATAACCTCTTGCACAGGATTAATGGTTGGATTTGGTACTGGTGGCTCATCTGTAGGCAAGAAAATAGTTTTGGTTGATTTAGATGGTGTGGATTTCAGATTTCTTGGCTCCTCTAAAGTGCTCCCTTTTTCATTAATAGATGCAACTCCTTGTAGTTTTTTTGTCAATATTCACAAAGCCTCTCTAGTTTTTGCCAAACTATCCACTATTTTCTTCTTAGTATTTTGGATGTCTTGAAAGAATTTCTTTTCCATCTCATCTGGATCAGCCATACTTTTCCCTTCCTTGGATTTTGTACTTTTACTTTCAACTGGAGGTTTGATCAAAATTTCTTTATTCTTTTATCGCTGAAAATATCTTTTTTCTCTTTCACTTAGTTGCATGTGACCATAAATTTTGACATGCAACTGATTCGAAGCAACATGCAACCATAAATTATGACATGCAAGATCTGGGTAGTTGTCAAAACTGACATGCAAGATCTGGGTAGTTGTCAAAACTGACATACAAACTTCTACAAACCCTCAGGCTGTCAAGATCATGGCTCTG
This sequence comes from Cupressus sempervirens, assembly GCA_028749045.1. Classification (NCBI taxonomy): domain Eukaryota; kingdom Viridiplantae; phylum Streptophyta; class Pinopsida; order Cupressales; family Cupressaceae; genus Cupressus; species Cupressus sempervirens. Next base: position 255,240,772 of record CM053786.1, on the reverse strand, counting down.
ATACCACTGAAATTTCCCTTTACTGATTTTTTAATGATATTTCCAATCTCTAATCAGATCTTTCAGATCAAACAACCAATATTTCAAAGATCCACCAATTTCTCAATAAACCCCAAATCAGGTATGCCAAAAATAGTGCCAAAAGCTTCACAGCTTCACCTATTATTAATAAATTTGAAAGTGGAAATTTTTAGAGAAATTTGAGCAGCATAACAGCCTATAAAATTTCATTTTTATATCTGAATAACATGCACACAATAGCTCCCAAATGGAGGACAAAAACAATGCTCATCGGGCTCCCGAAAATAGCACAAAATAGCCCAGAATCACCACAAAAACTTAGTAATCTATCATAGAAGTATAATCATATATAAATACATATATTTAGCTCTATTTTAATATTTAAAAGTCTGATATACAGAAGCAACCAAAAGTGATATGAAATTCTCAACTGGAAACACCAAACTCTTACAAAATATACACCTGAAAACTCACAAATCTACACTATTCAGCACAAAGGCAAACTTTGCATGAGCATGCACATGGAATGGCTTCAAACTCCCATCCTTAGCCTTCCTAGAAGCCTATAAAATCTTTTTATTGGATCTCCCTGAAAACTTGCAAACTCCTGTTCTTGGGTCTCCTTCTCCACAGGTTTGGCAGCCTCTAAAGAATAACAAAGAAAATGAGCAAAAATCAAGTTCTAGAATCAGCTCAAAAATGCCTCCAAACCCCTTAAAAGAGGGCATAACCCTAAGACATGTCCAAGAGGGGTTAATAAAACATATTTTAATAATAATATTCATTTATTAGTCCATTAGCTTCCAAAGATTATCCCCTTTTTCCAAAACTTCACCTTTTTGGGCTTGCCTACCTTAGCAAAGATTATTATTTTTAATTATTTGAAAAGGGTACATGACACTGGGTTGCTCAACATCAACTATGACTCAACACATATAGATCACTCAGCACATATAATATGCTCAGCACCTGAAGTCACTCGACATCTATAAGAATTATAGCTCGACACATACATTGTGCTTAGCTTCTATAGGTCAATAGCCATTAGTTTCTACAAATCTTTATAATGCTTCATGAACGCAAAATGATTTAATGTAAAAGTTTTAATCCCATTACATCTTAAGTTGGAGAGATAATCTACCATTCCATTACCCTCTCTATATGTATGTGAAACTCTAACCTCCTAAAACTGATCAATAATATTCCAAATTTGCTGGAGCACATATTTGAGTTTCCAAGATGATGATTGTCTCTTAATACAAGCTAAGATTATAACTTGAGAGTCACCTTCAATCTACACCTGATGGAAGTTCACTTTCTTTGCTAGAATTAGTCCTGAGAGAAATGATTGAGCCTTACCCATATTGTTAGTTCCTATAGGCAGGGGTGCCATTGTAATTGCCAAGACTTGACCAATGCAATCTCTAATGCAAGCTCCCAAGACTGAATGTCCTAGATTGCCTCTACATGCTCAATCAAAGTTGAGTTTGACAAACCCAAGAATAGGTGGTTGCCATCTAACTATAGATCTATCTAAAGGATTTTGCAGCTTTGAAGAAGTGTTAGTTCCAAATGGAATGAAAATTGATTTCCATTCTGGAATAATGCTTCCATCCCAGGAAGTGATAACTGGATTAAAATTGCATCTATTGACACTTGCATTAGTAACTTCTGAGATCAAATTTTCAATGATTTGGAATAGTTTCTCTAAGGATGATACTTATTTTCTAAATTTACTATTATTTCTTTCCCACTAGGTAGCCCAAATTACTAATGCAGGTGTATATATTATAATAATAAAATTATATATACTACAATAATAATATTATAATATATAAATATAATATAAATATAAATATTATATTATTATTATTTTTACTATATTATTATTAAATATAATAATGTAATATATTATATATGTTTTTTATTAGGAAAATAGGTTTTACAGGGATCCTAAAACCCAAAGTTTTATAGTAGAAAAAAACCTAAAGCAGAAAAGATAGAAAAAAAGCTACCTCAAAAGGCCAGAAACAAAAAGGCCCAAAGCGTGAGAAACAAAGGCCAGGAACAGAGCCTGGTAGGTGAACTAGTGTCCCTTCTTTTTCGTTTCCTACAGGGTTTCTGCAGTGTCACTTTCCTTCTGGTTGGCCTCTTCCTCCTGGATCATGGGGAGGAAATGCATCTGGCCCCCCTGACTTTCCTGGATTTTAGTCTCTTTCTAAGGATCTTTCCAGCTGGTTTCGTGCTCTGTACTCTATTCCACATTCCCCACAAGACTAGCATTGGTCAGATAGTCCTCCAGATTAATAATGTTTTCATTCAAGGTATGGAGGGTATCCACAATCTGTTTAGTCACAATCTGGTGGACAAAATCTAGCCTTTGGACCTTCTGCTCGAGCTAGGTGATTTTGTCCTCCTAATTGTCTCTGGGGTCCTGGCTTCTATCTTTTTCCTGGCTTCCCACCTGGTCTTTACTACCTCTGGCCTCATCATCCTTGACATCCCCCTTGTCATTGGTCTGGTTGGACCTGTCCTTCAGAGTCTCAATTTCCTAAAAAAGCCACTTAATGGAGCAGAAATTGTCAATCAGGCTGTTCTTTGCATTCTTTGCATTTGAATATATTATATATGTTATTAATATCTGTTATTATTATTATTAAACATAACAACATATATTATTATTGGAGGGAATTAGGGGAAATGTATGATGAGTAATATATATATTATAATATTAATAATATATACTACAACAATATTATTATAATATATAAATATAATATATATATTAATATTATATTATTATTATTTTCACTATATTATTATTAAATATAATAATGTAATATATTATATATGTTATTATTATTATTAAATATAACAACATATATTATTAAATATACAACAACTTCTGTCCCTAGGGGCCCTAGGACCCATGGGGGCACATGTGGTTGGTTTCAATTCATTCAAAGGGGTCATAGGTTAACTTATGATCACTCTAGATGTATTTCACAACAACATATGTCCCTAGGGTCCCTAGGACCCCTAGGGATGCACGTGGTTGGTTCCAATATGTTGAGAATGCATTTCATGACAACATATGTCACTAGGAGCCCTAGGACCCCTAAGGACACATGTGACTAGTTCTAATGTGTCGAGAGGGTTCATAGGTTAACTTATGATTTCTCTTGATGTGTTTCATGACAATGTATGTCCCTATGGGCCCTAGGACCCCTAGAGACGCATTTTTTTGGTTTCAATGTGTCAACAAGGGTCATAAGTTAACCTATCACCCCTCTCGATGCATTTCATGACAATGTATGTCCGTAAGGGCCCTAAGAACCATAGGGATGCATGCGGTTGGTTCTAATGCATCAAGTGGGATCATAGGTTAACCTATGACCACTCTTGATGCATTTGAGGACAAAGTATGTCCCTAGGGGCCCTACAAACCCTAGGGACACATGTGGTTCGTTCCAATGTGTCTAGAGGGGTCATAGGTTAACATATGAACCTTCTCGATGAATTTCATGAGAACATATGTCCCTAGGGTCCCTAGGACCCCTAGAGATGCCTATGGTTGGTTCCAATGTGTTGTCATGTCCCCTTTTCAAATAATTAAAAATAATAAACTTTGCTAAGGCAGGCAGGCTCCGAAAAGGTGAAGTTTCGAAAAAAAGGGCTAATATTTGGAAACCAATGGACTAAAAATAAAAATTATTATTAAATTATATTTTATTAACCCCTCTTAGACATGAGTTAGGGTTATGCCCTCTTTTAAGGGGTTTGGAGGCACTTTGGGCTCATTTCAGAAGTTGATTTTTTCTTATTGCTTTGTTGTTCTTTAGTGGCTGCCAAACCTATGGAGAAGGAGACCCAAGGATGGGAGCTTGTAGATTTCTAGGAAGGCTAAGGATAGGAGTTTGAAGCCATTCCATGTGCAAGCTCATGCAGAGTTTTCCCTTGTGCTGAACAGTGCAAATTTGTGAGTTTTTGGGTGTGTTTTTGTAAGAGTTTGGTGTTTTCGGTTGAGTATTTTATATCAGTTTGGGTTGCTACTATATTTCAGACTTTAAGATGTTAAAATAGAGCTTAATATATGTATTGGGACATGGTTAAACTTTTGATATAGATTATTAGTGTTTTTGTGGTATTTTCGAGAATTTTTGTGTTAATTTCGAGAGCCCGATGAGCATAGTTTTGTCCTACGCTTGTGAGCCATTGTCTAAATGCTATAAAAATATAGAAATGTCATTTTTTAGGCCATTATACTACTGAAATTTCTATAAAAATGTCCATTTTTAGATTTATTAATAATATGTGAAGTTGTGAAGTTTTTGGCACTATTTCGGACATACCCGATTTGGGGTTTATTGAGAAATTGGTGGATCTTTGTAATATTGGTTGTTTGATTTTAAAAATCTGATTAGAGGCTTGAAATAACATATAAAATCAGAAAAAGGGACATAACAATGGTATCAAAGCTATGATCTTGCCAGCCTGAGGGTTTGTAGAAGTTTGCATGCAACTAAGTGAAAGAGAAAAAATATATTTGCAATGAGAAAAGAATAACGAAATTTTGATCAAACCTCCAGTTGAAAATAAAAGTACAAAATCCAAGGAAAGGAAAACTATGGCTGATCCAGATGAGATGGAAAATAAATTTTCCAAGACATCCAAAATACTCAGAAGAAAACAGTGGATAGTTTGGCAGAAACTATAGAGACTTTGTGAATATTGACAGAAAAACTGCAAGGAGTTGCATCTATTAATGACAAAGGGAGCACTTCAGAGGAGCGAAGAAATCTGAAATCCACACCATCTAAATCAAACTAAACTATTTTATTTCCTATAAATGAGCCACCAGTACCGAATCTAGCCCTTAATCTTGTGGAAGAGGTTACAGGTAACTTGATTGCATTAAGAGCTACTTACAATGGCTTAGATGATGACTTTTGTAGTTTGGTTCCTTTTAGAGAATATGTGGATATGATAAAAACTTTGATGCCCAAGAAAGAGAATAGGAGGGAGCATGACATAAGTGGAAGAGAGCTCAAAAATAAAATAAGCAAGTTTACAGCACCTACTTTTGATGGAACAAATAAAATTTCAGCTAGAGCATGGCTACAAAAATTACAGGCTTTCTTCACACTTAACCCCATGAAGGAGAGTGATGCTGTTCAATTTGCAAGTCTACACTTGGAAGATGCAACCTATGATTCATGGTATCATGGAATGACTACTAAAGGTCATGATCAGGTAACTACATTTGATGATTTCATTCAAAGAGTGATAGATAGATTTGAACTCAAGGATGATGAAGATGACTTTAAAGAATTGTCAAAGTTGAAGCAAACCAAATCAGTTAATGAGTATATAGAAGAGTTTTCAAAAAGTGGTTGTTATGGTACTTGATATGAGTGAAAAGAGGATTGTTTATCTTTTTCTTGATGGTTTAGAAGATTCTGTTAAGGGTTTAGTTAAGGCTTTCTCACCCTCAACCTTATAGGAAGCTATCAAAAGAAGCTGCAACTTGAAACTTGCGTGCCTATGAAACCAGTCACTAATCAAAAACCCTAAATCTTTAGCAACATAAGGAAAATTTTTAGAAAAAGACATTTCCAACACTACCACCAAAAGATGTGATAAATGTGGCAAGAAAGAAGGTAGATGAAGAGACTAGGAGTGAATTATGAAGGAAAAAGATTTGTTTTACTTGTAGAGAACCATGGGTTCCAGGACACAGATGTTTTGGGAAAGGTCAAGTACACTATATTGAAGTTGCTTCAAAATCTGATTCAGATGAGCATGATTAATTTCATGACACTAAAGAGGAGGTAGAAGAAGAGAAAAAAAAAGAAATCAGCAAGAATGGCACTTTAGCAGCATTATCAGGAGTCCCAAGATACCATCCCTTTCAAATTTGAGGGGTACTAGCAAGGCAAAGGTTCACAGTTCTTCTTGATAGTGGAGCAACTCACAATTTTATTGATGATGGATTTGTCATGAAAAGAGGGCTTAAAGCAAAAGATTTTGAGGGATTCAATGTTACTGTAGCTGATGGATTCACCATAACAACCCCATACCACCATCCAAGAGGTTATAAGGAAGAAATTGAAAAAACTATTAAAGAACTCCTAGACATGGGGATTCATAAGGCCTAGCTCTAGTCCATTTGCATCATCTGTGGTACTTGTCAAGAAAAAGGATGGTACAATGAGAATGTGTATAGACTATAGGGCTCTAAACAAGAAAACCATAAAAAATACGTATCCCATACCGTGCATAGATGAACTCATTGATGAATTACATGGTGCTATATACTTCTCAAAAATTGAGTTAAGATCAGGGTACCATCAAATCCAAATGAGGTGTGAAGATGTGGAAAAGACTACTTTTAGATGTCACTATGGGCACTTTGAATTTTTTGTTATGCCATTTGGCCTCACTAATGCACCTGCAACATTCCAATCTTGTATAAATAAGGTATTCAGCCAGCATCTTCGAAAATTTGTTTTGGTATTTTTTGATGATATCTTATTTTATAGTAAAACATGGGAAGAGCATCTAAAGCACATAGACACCATTTTGGAAATCTTGGAGCAGCAATCCTTCTATGCTAAGCTATCTAAATATGAGTTTGGTTTGACAAAGATCCTATATTTGGGACATATTATAAGTTCTAAAGGAGTACAGGTTGATCAACAAAAAATCCAAGCAATTTTGGATTGGCCTCCACCCACTAATCTTACACAGTTGAGAGGTTTCTTCAGGTTGTGTAGCTACTATAGGAGATTTGCCAAGGGATTCTCTCAGCTTGCTGCCCCCATGATTGATTTGACAAAGAAAGGAGCTTTTTTTTGGATAGAAGAGGCACAAAAAACATTTGATAAGCTTAAGGAGGTAATGAGTTCATTCCTTGTGCTTGCAATTCTAGATTTCTCTTTACCTTTTCTTGTTGAATGTGATGCTTTTGGAGAAGGTATAGGGGCTGTCCTAACTCAAAGAGGACATCTAATAGCATTTGAGAGTAGAAAATTAAATCAATCAAAGAAAGGTTACTCCATCTATGATAAGGAAATGTTGGCAATCATGCATGTACTTCATAAGTTTAGACAATATTTGGTATGTGGGAGATTCATTGTAAAGACAAACCATAATAGCCTCAGGTTCTTCTTGAACCAAAGGGATTTGAATGATTGTCAACAAAAATGGGTAAGAAAATTGCAAGCTTATGATTTTGATATTGAATACATGAAAGGAAAGAATAATGTGGTTGTTGATGCTCTCTCAAGAAAGCCCACTTTGTGTTTCTTAACATCTATCTCTGTTGATTGGAAAGTCTCCATAATTTTAGAGTATGCTAAAGATTCCTTTGCCACCAAGATTTTGGATAAGTTAGTGGATGATAAAAGGTACAAGGTTGTTGATGAATTGATTTATTACAAGAATAGGATCTTCTTAGTGTCAGGATCAAAAACTAAGGAGAGGATATTGAGGGCCTTTCATGACACACCTTTAGCTGGTCATCAAGGATACTTCAAGACATATAGACAAATTTGGGAGCGGTTTTAATAGAAGGGTATGAAGGAGGATGTCCTTAAACACATTAAAGAATGTATCGTATGCCAACAAAGCAAGATTGAGCAAAATTTTCCTGCAGGGTTATTGCAGCCACTTCTTATTCCTGAAAAAAATGGGAAAGTATTTCGATGGACTTCATCACTGGGTTGCCCAAGGTTCAAGGTAAGGATTGCATATATGTGGTGGTAGATAGACTAACTAAGTATGCACATTTCTTTCCTATCACATCTAGTTTCAAGGCATCACAAGTGGCCGAATTGCTCTTCAAGGAAATTTTTAGATTACATGGCTTGCCTAGAAACATTGTTAGTGGCCGAGATAGTAGATTCCTTAGCTCTTTTTGGAAGGAGCTCTTTCATTTGGAAAGAACTAAACTCACTCCTAGTACTAGCTATCACCCTCAAACAGATGGACAAACACAGATAGTTAATAAATGGATAGAGGGATATTTGAGGAACTATGTTTCAAATCAACAACATGCTTGGGTGAAATGGTTACACCTAGGGGAGTATTGTTACAATACATCTCATCACATGTCTATTGGTATGCCTCCTTTTTGTGCTCTTTATGGTTATGATTCCCTTTCCTTTATTGATCTAATACTTTCTGATAGCAGAGTACCTGCAGAAAGTGATTTCGTCAAGCAAAGCCAAGACATAATAAGGTCCCTCAAGGATAATCTACAACATGCACAGAACCAACAAAAGTTATATGCTGATAGGAAAAGGATTGAAAGATCTTTTGAGGTGGGAGATTTTCTATTTGTTAGGTTGCATCCATATAAGCAAAGCACCTTGAAGAGGAGGGGGGCAGAGAAACTCAAGCCAAGGTTCTATGGGCCTTATAAGATCATCAAGAAGGTAGGAGAGGTAGCTTATGAATTGGAGCTCCCAACAAATAGAAAAATACATAATATTTTCCATGTATCTTGCCTGAAGAAGGTTCTAGGCCAGAAAACTATAGTATCTACAAAATTACCACCTCTTGATGATGAAGGGAAATTAGTTTTGATACCAGAAGAGATTTTGGATACAAGAGAGAAAAGATTGAGAAATAGGAGCGTCATAGAGCATTTGGTCAAATGGAAAGGATTACCACTAGAGGATGCAACTTGGGAAGGTGCACATATTCTTGAGAATTCCAACCTTCATTTCTTGAGGACAAGAAATATTTTGGAGGGGAGGACTTGTCATGTCCCCTTTTCAAATAATTAAAAATAATAAACTTTGCTAAGGCACGGAGGCTCCGAAAAGGTGAAGTTTTGGCAAAAAGGGCTAATATTTGGAAACCAATGGACTAATAATTAAAAATTATTATTAAATTATATTTTATTAAACCCTTTTGGACATGAGTTAGGGTTATGCCCTCTTTTAAGGGGTTTGGAGGCACTTTGGGCTCATTCTAGAACTTGATTTTTGCTTATTGCTTTGTTGTTCTTTAGAGGCTACCAAACTATTGGAGAAGGAGACCCAAAGATAGGAGTTTGCAGGTTTCCAAGAAGGCTAAGGATAGGAGCTTGAATCCATTCCATGTGCAAGCTCATGCAGAGTTTTCCCTTGTGCTGAACAGTGCAAATTTGTGGGTTTTCGGGTGTGCTTTTGTAAGACTTTGGTGTTTTCGGTTGAGTATTTTATATCAGTTTGGGTTGCTGCTGTATTTTAGACTTTAAGATGTTAAAATAGAGCTGAATATATGTATTGGAATGTGGTTAAAATTCTGAGATAGATTATTAGTGTTTTTGTGGTATTTTCGAGCATTTTTGTGTTAATTTCAGGAGTCCGATGAGCATACTTTTGTCCTACATTTGTGAGCTGTTGTGTAAATGCTATACATATTTGAAAATGTGATTTTGTAGGCCAATATGCTGCTGAAATTTCTTTAAAAATTTCTATTTTCAGATTTATTAATAATATGTGAAGCTGTGAAGTTTTTGGCACTATTTCAGACATACCCGATTTGGGGTTTATTGAGAAATTGGTGGATCTTTGTAATATTGGTTGTTTGATTTTGAAAATCTGATTAGAGGCTTGAAATAACATATAAAATCAAAAAAAGGGGCATAACATGTGTCTAGAGGGATCATAGGTTAACCTATGACCCCTCTTGATGCATTTCATGACAACGTATTTCTCTAGGGGCCATAGGACACACAGGGACGCATGTGGTTGGTTCCAATGTGTCGAGAGGGGTCATAGGTTAACCTATGACACTTCCTTCTTGATGCATTTCATGACAATGTATGTCCCTAGGGGCCCTAGGACACCTAGGGATGCATGTGGTTGGTTTCAATGCTTCGAGAGGGGTCATAGGTCTTAATGTATTTCATGATAACATGTGTCCCAAGGGGCCCTAGGACCCATAGGGACATATTTGGTTGCTTCTAACACATCGAGAGGGGTCATAGGTTAACTTATAACCCCTCTCAATGTATTTCATGATAATGTATGTCCCTAGGGGACTTAGGATCCCTAGGGATACATGTGGTTGGTTCAATTGCGTCGAGAGAGGTCATAGGTTAACGCATGACCCCTCTTGATGTATTTCACAATAACATATGTACCTAGGGGCCCTAGGACCCCTAGGGGTGCATTGGGTTAGTTATAATGCATTAAGAGGCATCATAGGTTAACCTATGACCCTTCTCGATGCATTTCATGACAACATATGTCCCTAGGGGCCCTAAGCATGCATGTGGTTTGTTCCAATGCATTGAGAGGGGTCATAGGTTAACCTATGACCCCTCTTAATGCATTTCATGACAATGTATATCTCTAGCAGCCCTAGGATCCCTAGGGATGCATGTGGTTAGGTACAATGTGTCGAGAGGGGCCATAATTTAAAGTCAAGAGGGGTCATAGGTTAACCGATGACCCCTTTCGATGGATTTCATGACAATGTATGCCCCTAGAAGCCCTAGGACCCCTATCGACACATGTGGTTGGTTCTAATGTGTCGAGAGGTATCATAGTTTAACATATGACCTCTCTTGATGTATTTCATGAAAAAATATGTCCATACGGTATGAAGGACCCCTAGGGATGTGTTTGGTTAGTTCCAATGCATCGAGAGGGTTCATAGGTTATCGATGCATTTCATGACAACGTATGTCGTTACAAGCCCTAGGACTATTGGTTCTAATGCATCAAGAGGGGTCATAGTTTAACCAATGACTCCTCTCGATGCATTTCATGACAATGTATGTTCCTAGTGACCCTAAGACCCTGAGGGATAGATTTAGTTAATTCCAATTTGTCAAGAGGGTTCATAGGACCCCTAGGCACTAGGACCCCTAGGGACGCATGTGGTTGGTTCTAATGGATTGAGAGGGGTCATAGGTTAATCTATGACTCCTCTTGATGCATTTCATGACAACATATATACCTAGGGGACCTAGTACCCTTAGGGATGCATTTGGTTAGTTCCAATGCGTCAAGCAAGGTCATAGGTTAAACTATGACCCTTTTTGATGCATTTCATGACAATGTATTTCACTAGCAGGGCCCCTAGGGATGGATGTTGTTGGTTCCAATTCATTTAAAGGGGTCATACGTTAACCTATGACCACTCCCAATGAATTTCATGACAACATATGTCCCTAGGGGCTGTAGGACCCCTAGGGACGTATGTGGTTGGTTCCAATGCATCGAGAGGGGTCATACATTAACCTATGACCCCTCTCAATGCATTTCATGACAACGTATGTCCCTAGTGGCGCTAAGACCCATAGAGACACATGTGGTTGGTTCCAATGCATAGAGGGGTTATATGTTAACTTATGACCTCTCTTGATGCATTTGATGACAACATATGTCCCTTGGGGCCCTAAGAAACCTAGGAATGCATGTGGTTGGTTCGAATGCATCGAGAGGGGTCATAGTTTCTTGATGCATTTCACAACAATGTATGTCCCTAGTGCCCTACGACCCCTAGGAATGCATTTGGTTGGTTCCAATGCATTGAACGAGGTCATAGGTTAAACTATGACCCTTTTTGATGCATTTCATGACAACGTATGTCGCTAGCAACCCTAGGGCCGCTAGGGATGCATGTGGTTGGTTCCAATGCATTGAGAGGGGCCATACATTAACCTATGACCACTCCCAATGTATTTCATGACAACGTATCTCCCTAGGGTCAATAGGACCCCTAGTGACACATGTGGTTGGTTCCAAGGTGTCGAGAGGGATCATACATTAACCTATGACCCCTCTTGATGCATTTCATGACAACGTATGTCCCTAGCTGCCCTAAGACCCCTAGGAATGCATGTGGTTGGTTCCAATGCATCAAGAGGGGTAATAGGTTAAATTATGACCTCTCTCAACGAATTTCATGACAACATATGTCCCTTGGGGCCATTGGACCCCTAGGGACACATGTGGTTGGTTCTAATGTGTCAAGAGGGGTCATAGGTCTCTATGTATTTCATGAAAACACATGTCCCTAGGGGCTGTAGGACCCCTAGGTATGTATTTGGTTGGTTCCAATGTGTCAAGAGGGGTCATAGGTTAACCTATGACCCCTCTTAATGCATTTTAGGATGATGTATGTCCCTAGGGGACCTAGGACCCCTAGGGATGGATGTGGTTGATTGTAAAGCATAACCTACGACCCCACTCAATGCATTTTATAACAACATATGTCCTTAGCATCCTTAGGACCCCTAAAGGTGCATTTGGTTGGTTCTAATTCATTGAGAGGGTTCATAGGTTAACCTATGACCCTTCTTGATGTATTTCATGACAACAGATGTTCCTAGGGGCCCTAGGGCCCCAAAGGATGCATGTGTTTGGTTCCAATGTGTCAAGAGGGGTCATATGTTAACCTATGACCCCTCTCGATGCATTTCATGACAATGTATGTCCCTAGTGGCCCTAGGAAACCTAGGGACGTATGTGGTTAGTTCCAATGTGTTGAGAGGGGTCATAGGCTAACCTCTGACCCCTCTAGACGCATTTTATGACAATGTGTGTCCCTAGGGTCACTAAGACCCCTAAGGATGCATGTGGTTGGTTTGAATGTGTCAAGAGGTGTCATAGGTTAACCTATGACCCCTCTCAATGTATTTCATGATAATATATGTCCTTAGGGGCCTTAATACCCATAAGGACACATGTGTTTTGTTCCCATGCATTGAGAGGGGTCATAGGTTAACCTATGATCCCTCTCAACAAATTTCATGAAAACATATGTCCCTCGTTACCCTAGGACAACTAGGGACACATGTTGTTGGTTATAATGCATTAAGAGGGGTCATAGATTAAGCTATGACCACTCTCGATGCATTTCATGACAACATATGTCCCCATGGGCCCTAAGACCCCTAGGGACACATTCGGTTGGTTCCAATGCATCGAGAGGGGTCATAGGTTCACCTATGACCCCTCTCGATGTGTTTCATAACAACATGTTGCTAGTGGCCCTAGGACCCCTAGGGATGCATGTGGTTGGTTCTAATGCATTGAGAGTGGTCATAGATTAATCTATGACACCTCTCAATGTAAATCATGACAATGTATGTCCCTAGGGGCCCTAGGACCCCTAAGGATGCATTTGGTTGTTTTGAATGTGTCGAGAGGGGTTGTAGGTTAACCTATGATCATTTTCAATGCATTTCATGACAAGGTATGTCTCTAGCAGCCCTAGGGCCCCTAGGGACACATGTGGTTGGTTCCAACGCATCGAGAGGGGTTATATCTTAACCTATGACAACTCTTGATGCATTTGATGACAAAGTATGTCCCTAGGGGCTATAGGACCCCTAGGTACACATGTGGTTGGTTCCAATGCATCGATAGGGTTCATAGTTTAACCTATGACCCCTCTTGATGCATTTCATAACAACATATGTCCCTATAGGCCCTAGGACCCATAGGGATGCATGTGGTTGGTTATAATGCATCTAGAGGGGTCATAGTTTAACCTATGACCCCTCTCAATGCATTCCATAACAATGTATGTCCCTAGGTTCCCTAGGACCCCTAGGGATGCATTTGGTTGGTTCCAATGCATTGAGTGGGGTCATAGGTTAACCTATTACCCTTATTGATGCATTTCATGATAACATATGTCCTTAGGGGCCCTAATGCCCCTAAGGACACATGTGGTTGGTTCCAATGTGTTGAGAGGGGTCAAAGGTTAACCTATGACCCCTCTTGACACATTTTATGACAATTTATGTCCCTAGGAATCTTAGGACCCCTAGGGACACATGTGTTTGGTTCCAATGCATCGAGTGGGGTCATAGGTTAACCTATGGCCTCTCTTGACACATTTCATGACAAAGTATGTCCATAGGGGCCCTACAGCCCCTAGGAATGCATGTGGTTGGTTATAATGCATCAAGAGGCATCATAGGTTAACCTATGACCACTCTCAATGCATTTCATGACAACATATGTCCCTAGTGACACTAGGACCCCTAGGGACACATGTTGTTGGTTCCAACACGTTGAGATGGGTCATAGGTTAACCTATGACCCCTCTTGATGCATTTCATGACAATGTATGTCCCTAGGGCCCCTAGGACCCCTAGGGATGTATGTGGTTGGTTCCAATGTGTGGAGAGGGGTCATAAGTCTCAACATATTTCATGATAATGTAGGTTCATAGGGGCCCTAGGACCCCTAGGGATGTATTTGGTTGGTTCCAATGCATCGAGTGGGGTCATAGGTTAACCTATGACCCCTCTCGACACATTTCACCACACATCCATCTCACATAACATATTCACCACACATCCATCTCACATATTCAATAAGTAAACTAAAATATCATGTACAGCATGAAAAAAAGTAAGGATTCACATATATGACACAAGATATGATTACCTAGAAATCCTCCAATGAGAAGGTAAAATTGAGGTGGGGATGACACCCAAAAATTTTCACTACTATAGTAATAAAGTGTATCCAATGAAGGTTACAATCTTTGATCATGAACTATGGTCTACCCTGTGAAAGGTCTACCTTGCTAAAGGCTTACAAATATTGTTAGGTCTTACCCTGTTAAAGGATTTAAAAACCCTATTAAAAGTGTTTCTTGTTAAAGGACTTTAACTCACAATTACGTAAGCACCTTCTTAGAGGATTTCAATACAGTTTGTTAGGACTACTATGTTAAGAGATTTAACTAATTCACCTATTAGAATGTCTCAACATTGATCTTGCAATAAGCACTCTTATGCTTGATGAAAAATCAGCTCTATCCTATTATGTACTTGATCCTTTTTATATCATATGTCTCTCTATTGTTCACTATTTCCTTCCTTTGTTCTCCTTTAACTAATTCTTCAATACAATTTAGATCATAATACCATAGTCACCATCAATGTCCTAGTTTGCACATGCAAAACTCTCCTTTATCATTCATTCATTCCATTTCTTGCTCATATAAAGTTTAAAGTTTGTCTTCCTTAAGAAGACCTAGGTGAGTTAGGGTTAAGTATGAATCAACAGTTATGATTCACCCATATTGCCGCTTAAACTTTCCTTTTACTTGATTGGTTGCATGTAATACATAGGGATTCTGACTTAAGATTCATCCTTATCACCAAAATATCATAATTCAATCTTTAAATTAGTTCAAAAATGGTTTACATAGTAGTTTGTGCCAATAAAAACAACTATGGCAAAACTATGTTATTCAGCATCTAAATGACTCAACATGTACTATTTTCTTGGCTCCTAAATCACTTGACATATATTGTCTACTCGGCACATGAGTGACTCGACACTCAATATTTACTTGGCATGCTCTAACTTATACATGTTTTTCTGAGTATATATTACTTGTTTGACATGAACTAAGTAAATGACTTAAGTGTATAGACAATCACTTGTCAAAACTAATCTGAGATCAATAATCTCCCCCCTTGACATGAGTGTCAAAAACACTTTCTCATGCATTAATACTCTTATTCTTATGAGAATAACATAAACTCTTATTCAAGTTCTATAAAAAATTTCAAAATATCAAAATTTTGCAACAACTTATACCTCAAAAATCATATAATTCCTCTTGAGTTGTTTGATCTGTTATGTTATGTTTCTGCAACAAAATCTCTCTTGTTGAGCAGATTTGCCTCAACTACTTATATTCTTTCTCTATGCTAATACTCTTCCTCTATATTTATTCTTGTTCTCCTGCTTTCTCCCCCATATTCTTGCTCTCCCATCACTCTTATTCCCCATTTTTGACACTGATGTCAATGGGTTACACATTAATAGTGTGTTCATCCAAAAGGGATTTATTGACCTAAAGAATAATCTTAAGAGCAATATCCCAATTTTCACAAGCTACCTCCAAAGACTTGATTTGGATGGGTAGCTTGGCAACAAGGTGTACTAGGCCATATAATGTATAAAGATTGGGGTCTTTCTTCATAAGCATTTCTGCATAGCCTAACTCCTTGTGTAGAATCTCCATGTGAGGAATCAATTTAGTCTAGATGCTCATCAATTTATCCCTAATCTTGGCTTCACCCACAAATAGTGTTGTTAACTCACTTTGGGTTTGCAGTAGGGTCCTAAAGTGTTTCTCACTTTGAGCTGGAGTCATGGGAAATTTGGCTCTAAATGACTAAATTTGACTTTCCAAGCTCAGGATGTGATTCCTTATCTTTTGTTTGAAGAGTGTAGGATTACACAATTTTGTGTATAGAGAGAATATGTTCTCTAGTACCTTCTTTACACTTTCTATCTTAGTTGCCAATGCAACTTGTGTAAGTGCTATCTCACTAGATATCTTCTCATTTACTCTACTTTGAAACTTCTTTTCAGACCATTCTAATAATTTTGCATTAGTATAAAGGTCTGTATCACTTACTTTTTTTACTATGTTGATCAATTGCTCAATAATTGTCTTTATTTCATCTAGAGTAGGAGGATTGAATGCATCCAAGAAGATGCCTTTGATCTCAATCAAAGCTTGCTTCTACCTATGCTCCTTTCTAAGTTTTTCTTGATGTTTATTTCTTGCTAGGGCTTCTTGAAGTATACCCATCTTCTTAGTTGTTATTGCTGCAAGATCAAACTTGGGCAATATAATTTCTTCATCTAGTCTAACATATCCATAGCTGATTACATCTTCTACCTTGGATGAGCTCAGACATGGCGATGAGAATTGAAAAGGTGTTGCATCTATGCACAACCTATAAAGAGTTTGACTAGAAGGAGTGCTAGATTCTGGTAAAGTTACCAGTGCTTGAATTTTTGCTAGCTCCTTTAGCTTGGGTATCAAACCAGTCTGTTCAGGCTTGTCCTTTTCTACCTTATTCATTTGAATTGCACCTTGCTCTTGTGTAAGAGGTGTAGGTAAATCTTCCTAAATTTTATGACTCTATTTCTCAAGAGTTACTTGTGTTTCCATTTTATCCTCTCACTATACATTTGACCTCATTTTTTGACCAAAATTTTCAACCATCTATTAAAATGTTTTAGATTGGTTGGAATATGGAAGGAAAAATATCTATTTTTTAGAATCCATGCCCATCTTGTTCAAAATTTCCACCAACATTAGGGTATGTGTACGATCATGGTGTACCAAACTATGGCCTTAAGTGGCAGTGAAAAACCAGCAAATCAGGGTTATGTCAACTTGACACATAATTTTGAAGTGGTTTTGGACTTTATATCAAAAAGTTGTAAGAAAATAATTTATAGGAAATTGAATCTAGTTTCTAAACTACAAGCCCTTATCTGGAGAAAAAATTATTTGATTGGTCAAAAGTTTGGATTTTAATGCAGTACTACAAAAATTTTAGGGCAAAATTAAAAAGTAGGTGTATGTCTAACCACCTTAATCATAATCAAATGAAAATATTTTTAAATATAATTTTACATATAAAAATTAGCCTCATGCTTGAATGCGACATATATTTTTGGCAATTTTTATTCCAAATAAATAATTAATTATGAATTTTCTACTATACTATTTTCAAAATTAAAAAAATCCTATGTCTGACCACCTTAACTAGTTCAAAAAAAATCAAAATTAAGTGTTTTTTTTTTGTTTCTTATACCAGTCAAAGCATAGAATGTGACACATCTTTTGGATTTCACAAATCTTATACGGTTTGAAAGTTATAGCTATTTTTCAACAAGTATGTCAATCAACACTTTGTAGCTAACTCCATTAGAAAATAAGTAATAATTACTTACTGAACTCGTAATTTGACAAAACTTACATTTATGAAAAGCTAAGAACATTCTTAAGAAACCCTTTTCATTACAACAAATTTTGGTTTAAAAAAAGTCGTCAGCTACATGCTTGAAGTAAAAAACACATAAGAACATGCCAAAAACACATTTTCGGGATGTTTTAAAGATGACCATATAAGGTTGGTATTGAAAGATATAGTAGGAATTATAAAGTTATTAATTTATTTTCATTTAGTATCAGGATGGGTGGGAAAAAAGTGGGAATAGATTTTGAAATTCTTTGAGGCATTTTAGAACTACATATTTTTCAGATCGCCACTTTTTGGCACACCATGATCCTGCACATACCCATTAAGTGTTGATCAAAATTTTGACAACACGAGCTTAACATGTTAAAATGAAAAAAGGTTTCGTATTTCATTTTTATGTTTCACAGAGTGTGCATGAGAGCTAGACAAGGATTCGATTTGGTTTTCACAAAGCACGAGAGTTGTAGGAGCAAAGGAGCTAGAGCACCTTATACTCTTCAAGCAACTTATATTTGTTGATAAAATCTTTTAGTATCTTTTTCAAGGCATGCCCAATATGAAAATCTCCACTGAAATAAGGGGGACCATCATGAAGAGTAAAAATATCCCCCTTGTTCTTGTTTGCAACCCTATTTAATATATGTTTTTCAACCCACAACTTCTCTATTTCTGGTTCACGTGCTATTGAACTGGCTCTAAGGGTGAAGCTTGTCTGAGGTAAGTCAACCGTAGGTTTCCATGCATACTTTTCAACTTATTCTAGTTAGGAAGAACTGGGTAGAAGTAATTTTAGAATCAATGCATCTCCAATGTCATTTGTGGTATTTATAGAGGGCTTCTTGAATATATTGAGTGTGTTTGTCCTATAAAATTCCTTAACCTCCTCCAAGGAGAGCTTTATCCTTTTATTCCTATGGTGAAGATGATGGCTTGGACTTAAGTATAGGTTATTTTTTTCCACTTCCTAAGAAAAAACAATCTTCTCCATATAATTATATACTTATAGTATAGGAATATGTTTGAGACCCTTCATTTAGAAATTATTAATGGAAGTAGGCAAGTTATTGATGGAATCAAGAATAGTAGATTTCTTTCTGCCATTGCTCTCTAGTTTATCTTTATATTTCAAGTGTTGAAAGTATGTATTGCAAGTGGCCAATAATCAAATAACCCTCCTTTTATAAATGTGGAATTAGATTCCTCAAATTCTTTTAATTGTGAATTGTTACTAGATATAATCTTTTGGCTCATTTCCTTCTACAGATTGACAGAGTTTTCCAATTTTGATGCATTTCTTGATGATATCACACTCTTAGATATATTTTTTGTGTTACGACACACAAAAATGCTAGTCAGAGAGTATATATGAAATGGATTCTAGGGTGATATTCTTTCTATACCTAAATTGTCTAATATACTACAAGAATATTTTACAAACTTCTGACCTATATTAGGCTTAGAAAGAGATTGAAAACAAATTTTCTTTGTGGAAACCTATTTTCTTTTGATGAAATTTAGCTATTGTTATGATGTTTGGATGTTGTGATTTGTCATCCAACACAAATCTACTACTATATTCTCTACACTTCACCTCTCAGGTGTCTTCTTTACTCACTAGTAACTAACTTCTATTGTTGATAAGAGAGGGTGATTCAAAAATAGAAAGTATATATTTTATCCCTATTTGGTGTCTACGTGAAAATTTGAGGGTAATAATTTGTTTCACACTTGGTATCAGTGACATCACAATAATTGCTATCATTGAATGGATGAAAAGACTATTATTATGAATTTTAATGTGGGATAAAAACAAAATAATGTTTGAAAAAATGATTAATGGATGGGATATATTTCAATCCACATTGGTACCAATAAAATCAAAGTGAATGTTAGATCCAAGGCTTAAAAATATTATGGTGGAAACATAAAGATTGTCACAATTTGAAGACAATATATGAATACACTTCTATAGATGTTGAAACCATATTTATGTTTATGTCTATTGGGCTTAAACTTTAAAGTGTAGAGAGAGTAAAAAGGAAATGAAATGGAAACATTTCCCTTCAAAATGAATAGATGGAGAATTTTAAAGGCAAAAGGATGACATTTTTTTTCCATCTAGAAATTCTTCATATTTTCGATTCTTTTTGGTCCTTGGGTTCCCAAGGTCATAGACACTATGGAGAATATTGAAAGTGATGTTCTATCATTCTAGGTGAATAGATGAATAACAAAGGAACATACAATTCCTTATTACAGTCAAATGTATGAAGATCACAACACTATCACCAAAAGGATACTTACCCTTGATCTGAAGGAAAGTTGGCTTTGTCATTCTTAAAGACTTTGGAGTAATGATTTTCAAACCAATAAAGGTAGGCATATCAATGAAAGTAGAAATGTGTGTTTATGGATCAATATGAAGAACACCATATGATTGTAGAATAGTGAGGTAGACCCTTACAACAAAACTATATGTAAATAGTTAAAAGTCAACTTAGACACCAAGATTGAAATGTAGAAAAATTCTTCTTAGTCACCATCTAGATACAATGCCTATTGACAAATATGTGAGAACACTAGCAACACCCACTTTATGAGATGGTTGTCAAATCCTACAATTGTAAATTTGAAATTTCCAAAATACATCATGAAATTGATACCAACATTATATGTATAGAAATCTATGTCTGCAAAGAGACCACATTTCTTTGAGGCATTCTATAAAATAGTTCACATGCCTTGCCTGTGATTTGACATTTTTCATGCATCCTGCACTTAGTCATCCTGATGATGGATTATAGAGAGTGATCTAAAATGATGATGCTAAAAAACACACACAATCAAATCCAAAATTAACTTGCATTACAAATGGATTGTGGAAATCTAATTTTGTTAATTTTGCATGCATGTCTACCTAGACAATCACAACTTAAACATATATATAATCTCATCAAATCTATTTTGATGCATTTCTAGCAATCATGGCATGCCATGATCATACTTTGTTCATGAATTCTATACAAAAATTCACATGCCTTGTCTATATATGCTTCCATTTTTCAAACATGTCTACCATGAAAATTG
Source organism: Cupressus sempervirens (assembly GCA_028749045.1). Classification (NCBI taxonomy): domain Eukaryota; kingdom Viridiplantae; phylum Streptophyta; class Pinopsida; order Cupressales; family Cupressaceae; genus Cupressus; species Cupressus sempervirens. The sequence continues at coordinate 255,219,897 of CM053786.1, read as the reverse complement.
TGACTACAACATCTAACAAAATTTCTTTATGCTTTAATGCATGTCCATAGCTTATTCCAAAGCTCTTTTTTTAGCACAGGCAACAATAATGCTAGCAAAGGTTGTGTGATTTAGCTTTATACCTACCAATTGCTTTTTCTTGAATATAAACACACATGTTATATATTTCTTTAAACATATATACTTATATGTATATATCTACACATGTATATATGTATATATGTATGAATGCATAGATATATATACCTTGAGATGTTTTATGTGTTGCTGGCATGATAGAAACCTTCTCTCCAAATGAAAGAGTTGAGAAAGACCTATTAGAAACTAAAACAAGAAATGGGTAGAGTTTTTTGCAGAAAATAGATGCATTTCCAAATTGCTTGAAACTAGGGATGGATGTAGAGCTATGTATAAGAAAAACCCACAAAGAAGAAAGTACAAGGCTAGAAGAAACAACCTTAAATCAACAATGTTGACCAAGTCAAGATTAGAAGCCCAATCAGTTATATGTATGTATGTATGTCTATATATATATATATATATATCCCATAAGTATATATGTATATATATGTAGATCAATAGTATAGCAAGTGTCTTTAATAAGCCTACTATAATCAAAGGTATCAAATATACTCAATTGATTTGTATACATATCTATGTGTATATATGTATGCATATACATATATGCATCCATATATATATACACATAGGTATGTATATGTGAGTCAGATAATTACTTTGACAGATGCTAAACTTCAACAACAACAAAATTGTATGCTTTAGCTCCTTCACATCCTCTGTGAAAACCAAAGAATGAAATAGAAAGCCTTTTTTCATTTTACCTGGACCACTGCATAAAGAAGCTGACCATTGGTTGCAACAAAAATGTTTCTAGGAATTATCCATGGGGTAGTTAATTTTGCATGAATGTCTACCAGGACAATCACAACTTAAACATATATATAATCTCATCAAATTTATTTTGATGCATTTCTGGCTATTGTGGCATGCCATGACCACACATTGTTGATGAATTCTATCAAAAAATTTACATGCCTTGTCTATGCTTCCATTTTTCAAACATGTCTACCATGGCAATTGTGACTACAACATTTGACAAAAATTCTTTATGCTTTAATGCATGTCCATAGCTTATTCCAAAGCTCTTGCTTTGGCATAGGCATCAATAGTGCTAGCAAAGGTTGTGTGATTTAGCTTTATAACTACCAACTAAATTTTCTTGAATATTAAAAAACATGTTATATATGTGTTTAAACATATATACAATAATGTACATATCTACATATGTATGTATGCATGTGTGTGTATGTCGTCCAAATTGGCCAAATTTGGCCAAATTAAGAACAAGTGTCCCTAAAGAAAGAATTTGGTCTTAGTTTTCCAAGAGTCCCTAGGAAAAGGGGAGTAGCTTTGAGGAAGTGTAATCTACTTGAGAAGGAATGGTGTGGTAGGCTAGGATAGACTAGCTAGTCTATGCCTCTCATCCAACAATAGGATCTTGGTGTTTTCTCTAAACCTATGTGGTCTATAGGATCTCTTTCTACTTAGAAAAACCCCTAACCTTTCCTAACCTCCTCACCAAGTTAACTGATCCAAACTTGCAACATCACTCCCTTGCTCTTCTAAGTACACTATCCCTCCAAAGGTTTTATAGGTATACTAGGGTACCACAACACTTCCTAGTCAAAAATAGGTTTCCATGATGTCCTAAGGTGATATTGGAACACTCTCAATACAATCAAACTGATGGAAATGATGGGTTAATACTTGATTTAGTAGTTTCTTCACAAAAAGGCTACTAAAAGAGCCCCAAATTAGGCCTCCACCCAAATTTGTAGGGCTTATAACTTCTTACCTTTAAGGATTAAAAAATTCTAGTAATAAAGAAATTTTCTCCCCTATATACCTTCTACAATAGTATTAGGGTCTTGGGCTCCAAAAAGGTCGTACAACAAATTTTGTAAAAATGAGGGTTTAGTAGGGTTTTGAAGGACTAGTTGTTGTCCTCTTGTTTTGAACACCTTTCACAACTCACAAAAAATTATCCTCTAGAAAAAAAAAAACTTGACATACTCTCCTTAATCCTATCCAAAGGGAAAGTCTTGATCTTACTTCCATGGCTCATGAGAACAAATTCTTTACTGCTTGCTCCTAACCGGGCATCACCTAGCTCACCTAGGGCTTTGTCAAATGATCACCTACACTTGCTTGCTGGGCCCTTTCTTGCATAATGTTACAAGTTAGGGTATTTAGTCTTAGAATCCAAAGGACCAAGATTTTCCCATGGTGGAAACAATAATTACAGCCCATTTTCCATTTGCACACCTCAAAACTAGGAATTTACAAACAAAACTTGAAAGTTGGAAACAAAACACTAATGCACTGAAACTAAAGTAATATAATGCAAATAAAATGAAAAAATAACTATGTAAAAACTATCCCAATCCATGATTATGACAAACATATTCCAAATTGCTTCCAAATAGGACAAAAACCAATATTTCCTAATGCAAAATCATGCATAGTTTATTGTAACAGCACTATGCCATACAAGGAAATGATTACCAACCCTTGGTTAATGTACCACAACCCTTAAATAGGCTCCTCCTTGGTGTATGGGTTGAGTTAGGACATTTTTAGCCACCTAAACAAGTTAACTTGCTTTCTAACAAAAGTTGCTCAACACTTTTACACAAGTTGCTAGCAATTTAGCAATTCTTTTTTTTCTTTCTTTCCTTTTTTGGAATTCCTTTACCAAAACCATTGTTGGGTCTTACCAAGAAATTATTGGGCTTCAAAATTCCCCTAGTACACCATTAAAATATTTTAGGAACACACTATGCACCTAGAAAGAAAAAAATTACAAAATGATAATACATTGCCAGTCACCTAGACCAAGAGCCTAAACTAGAGCAAAACACACCAAATGAGTTAGAAACTCTTATTCTATCTACATACTTCTTAGAAGAAGTTAATCACACCAAAATTTGATATGGTGGGAACCTTGAAAGGTTGCTCCTACACCATGGAAGAACTCACCTTTGGAAAAAGTTCAAAGATCAAGATTTGGTCTTGCAGTTGGTTTGGGTGCCACTTGAGGTCTAGGAACCAAGTGGGTATATATGGCTATAGACTCTACATCAGATTAGGTTCTTAATAAATAATATTTATATGGTTTATTATGGCATCTAATGGTGGATCAGATTGTATGTTATCTCAGATAAATTCTAATATCGAATGGTTATACAATGTTTTGGGGTAGTATGAACCAGCCCTATTCTAGATTCCGTCGTTATGTAATTTCCACCCACAATAATAGGGAATTCCCTATTTTCTAAGGGATGGATATAACTAAAATTTTGAAGATATAAACCACAAAATTTTCACAACACATCAAGCTCAACCCCCCACTTCAATTGTAGAGTACTAACTAAATTTGTTGTAATAACAATATGTTGGCTGCTTTCTAAAAAAGGCTTTTTAGCACCTTCTATATTAGTATCTATAGATGATATTTTTCTTACCTACACCATTGCATAAAGAAGATAACCATTGAATGCAAAAATAGTGTTTCTAGGAATTATTTATCAAGTTCTAGTCCAGATAGCCAAACCCAAACTGGGTAGAATTCCTTTGAGAAAATCAAGAGTTGTGTCTGCTATGTTAACCACTTTGAAAACAACATAAACACTTCTTGATATGTGTCCCTCTAGATACTTGAATTCAACCTCATCCAAAACCATGCATAATGAGGGACATTAATGAATTGGTTTCTGGCCTTTATAAATGTGGCCCTAAAAAAACATTTTCCCAAATACTCCAATCTATGCAACTTCATACTCTGGAGCAAGTGTCAGATAGGGATTGTCCCACTCTCCCCATATTTTGTATCTCCTAAATGATTTCATTTGAGAATCAATAGTTGTCTTGGTAAATTGAGTAGCTTTCTTTCTTAGTTTCAATTGTATGATCTCTTTCCTTGCTTCTTTTTCTATGGACTATAGAACTTTGAGCTCAAGCAGCTTATATCACTTTTACCTTGAGATATTTTATATGTTGCTGCCATGATAGAAACCTTCTCTCCAAATGAAGAATTGCCCAGTCCATACCCCACAAAATAGATGAAGACCATCGGTCTATGGTGCAAGTTAATCTCTAATGTGTGTGTGTGTGTGTCTATACACACACACACACACACACACACACACACAATTGTATTTATGTAGATACGTTAGTATTGATCAAATTTTAATCTTTTTAAAGATTTTTCTAGTAGACAATGTCTCACTCCAATTTAATGCATTGCCTCAAGGAGATATCAATCACCTAGTACAATTCTAAAAGCACTCTGCTCATTACAAATGGTATACCTTATTATTAATAACATTTAAGTCTTGTTAAAGGTTTTCTGGCAGACTTTGTTTCACTCCAATTTAGTGCATTCTCTCAAGGAGATATCAATCAACATCAAATAATGCATGGTAATTATGAATTACACTACTCTATATGGGATTGATGCTTAATTAGGAAGGGCATACCTTAATGCTAATCACATTTTAGTATTGTTGAGGTTTTACAGTAGACCGTTTGATTCACATTTAATGCATTGCCTTATGGAGATCTGAATCAAGGTGGAATTATGCATGACAATAGTGAATTATACTAGTCCATAGGGGATTGATGCATAATTCATCTCTTGCAGGCCCAATACGAGTTATAGATTTTTATGGGAATTAAAGGTGTTCCAACATTTTGAGGTGTTGGGCCTCAGTATAATACATCAGTTTCAGCATGAGAATAATGTTTCTTTGGTTGTTTTCCTTTTCTGAGAGGGTTTCTTGTAGGTGCTGGTGGTTTTTTGGTAAATGCATACTAAGGGTAGAAAAGATAAGGGAAAGGATATTGAACACAATGGCTCACTGTCAAATAAGTGTAGCGAAAATTATTCATTGTGAGGAAGATGTTGCATTGGGTTTGTTAGAAAAGCATTGGGTGGTAGCAGTCTTAAGTTAGAAAATAGACCAAAAGGAGCTCTAAGTGAGGATATAACAAAAAAATAACTCATTCCTTGCCTCTTGGTCTATGGACTATAGAAATTTGAGCTCAAGTAGCTTATATCAGTTTTACCTTGAGATATTTTATGCGTTGCTGCCATGATAGAAACCTTCTCTCCAAATGAAGAATTACACAATCCATAGCCCACAAAAATGATGAAGATCGTTAGTTTGTGGGTCAAGTTAATCATTGTTAATCAGTGGTCCAAGTTAATCTCGTGTGTGTGTGTGTGTGTGTGTGTGTGTGTGTGTGTGTGTGTGTGTGTGTGTGTGTGTGTGTGTGTGTGTGTGTGTGTGTGTGTGTGTGTGTGTGTGTACAAACTATCTCCCATAAGTATGTATACATATGCAGATTTGAATCATTCATATCTCCTTAGTATATGTATATTTCTACTTGTCAACAAAGATAGAAGTGTAAGGTGCTAAATAGTTTTAAGGATTCCTATTTTGAGAATAGGTGACTTGTCAGATATTTGTTTTTGGGGGGTAAGACCTATTAACCCTTTACCCTCCTTCTTTTCATTGCCATGGAATATTGTTTTTTACTCCAGGTTATTCAAGGATTGCAACATTTACCTACAGTGTCCACCATTTCTTTAACTAGACTAGAGATCTCCTCAAAAAAATTTCACTCTAATTTCCTCCAACATTAATATTTGTAACCCTCTTAGTCGCTATTATTTGTAATCCCCAATATGTTGGGAAGGGGATCTAGCTAAGATGGATTTTGATCTAGCCTTGTATTTTTTTTGGAAGTTCTTCTATCAGAAATTCTCCCCTTGTATAAAAGGATGTATTCCTTCTTACAAACCCTTATAAAGGGTATTTGTAATGTATACAGGATTCCAGTCTGAAGCTAGACTAGGGATTTTATTTTCCTTCTTGCTTTTCCCCTAGCCCCTGTAGTTGAACAGGGAAAAAATTTGTAAAATCTTTTGATAATATAATATAAAATCTTGATTACTATTGCATATTAATGAATTTTATATCATATTAATGAATGTTATGTGATTGTATTGATTGAATATTATAGTTCACAAATGGATGAAGTATGTAATTAGATGTTAATGGGGAATTTAGATTGATGTTAGGGATAGGGGGTTGAGGCCAAATGAGCTTCTACCTTCATGTGGTTGGCCTTGTAAAGTAGACAATATTAATGTATTCATGAAATGAAGTGAAACTCAAACTAACATACCTTATTTCCTTTATTAGTAATGTTTTTTTAGTTGTTCTCTTAATTTTTTATGAAATAGAAATTATCATCTTCATCTTCAATTGGCTTTGAGGGTGAAGCTTGTTTGAGGTAAGTCAACCATATGCTAAACTTGACACGTCTTTTTGTTCCAATAAGTTATTATTTCCTACTTGGGTTCTATCTAAAATTTGCCAAATTTTTAAGCTCTCATGCATATGTATAGAGGACATTGTGAACAAGGATGATTTGTATAAGTACTATTTCTTATTCATAATGGATGATTGAAAGGTTTATGAAAGTGGAATAATGCTTTTCTCTTTGGTTTGGAGCATGATAAATAACTAACGTCATTCAATTCACATTGCAAGGCATATGGTAGTGGAAAGGAAGACACTCCTTTGTATGATGTCCCTAGATTTCAAAATGCATGCATGAAGCTTTTATGATATGTTTCATTTGTTGATTACCTGGTGTATATAATAATAACTTAGTTTAGTGATTTGTAATTTTTTTATGCAAATCTTCAGCATATTATTATACTATAGAACAAAATTAACCTAATCTAGGAGAGTAGCAAATAATCAGCATGAGGCAATTTAGAAATTTATTTAGGTAAGTTAAAATTCATTCTATGCATTTTAAATATATTTAATGTCAATGCTAAATGCATTGATGATTGTTGCCAATTATGATATTGGCATTTGTATTTCCTTGTGACTCTAAGTTGTTATAAATGTTTTGGTTCTATTAAGGTACCATTGTTGATGGAGCTCCAATTGTACCAATATCTACACAACTGAAGTACAACATTGATGTTGTATGTGAATACATAAAAAATAAGATTCCTATTCCTGAGTGTAATTCAATTTTCTTTGTCATTAATAGGTTCTCTAATAGATGCATTGCCAAATCACTTAAATTTGGGGATGGATGTAGACACTACTACATTTAACCTCATTTTTCGACCAAAATTTTTGACCATCAACTAAATAAGTTTAGGTTGGTCAATGTATTAAGGTAAAAAATTTTTTTTTTGTAAATGTAAGCCTCGTGTTGGTCAAAATTTTGACCAACACGACGCTTAAAAAAAAACACACATTTCTTTGTCTTTCATGTGCTTGCGGGTTTTTGATATTTTCATGACATTTTTGAAGATAGTAATCAAATACTATTAGTGTTTGGATACATTTCTTGCAAACCAAAATGCCATAATCTTGCATACTAATCCGCAGAGCATATGCCTTTCACACACTACAAACCTTGCTACTTGGTAGACAACTACAAAAATGCCACATAGAGACATTAAAACGAGAACACCCTAGAGAACCCAAGAGAAAGTGGTCTTCTTGTTATCTAGCATGGTAATTATTGTAGCCAGAAAGCCATAGGCAATGAAGCCAAAGCTCAAAGAAACCACTCCTCCATTGATGCTCATGAAGAACAACTTGTCTCGTATGGTCAGCTATGAAGTTAGCTCCCACAGGATATACGTGAATAGAGATAGAAGGAAAGCTATACAGTTGAAAAGAAGGAATAATTTGAATGAGGTGAAGGATATGAGCATAGGGATCCCAAGCTCAGATGAGTGTTTATCTATTTGGAAGGGACCTAGGGACGTTTTTAGAATTGGGAAGAAAAAGGACCAGACAGTAAAAGTGGAGATTAAAATCAAAGAGACTAGCACACTGAATCTTTAATATAGTAAGTAAAATAGACCATCATTCATTGAGGAATAGGTTTTTCTAAGGTGATTTTGGTAGATTAAAGTTAGTTAAGCCAGCACGGTATTGGGTTTTGGCTTTATCAGAAATTTCATAACTAAACAATTTTAATTTGGGTATTTTGGATTCGGAATTAAGAAAGCAATTTCAAGAGTGTAATGGGTAAGCATTATTCATTTGGATTTTTAGGTTTTGGGAGTAAATAAATAGCACTAAAATTGTAATGGGTTTTATTTATTAGAGTATTTTAAGTCCATTAAAAATTAGATTTCCACATTGCATTCTGGAAGTGAATAATATTTTTGGATTAAACTATGTTTTGATATTTTTAGTATCAAATCCAAAAGCAATATGGATACCAAAATTTGGAACACAGCTATGTCCAGAAGAATTATTCAATATGCTATGTCCATTTGGATGCCCTGGTGTGAGAGCCCAGATTCTTGTATAATTGGGTACTAGTTTTGATTTTTGTATCATAGACTATCATGAGATTTTCTTTTCATGGTTGGAAATTTTTAGGTTAAAGTTGGCTTATAATGCTTTTTTGTTGTGGTGTGTGATCACTTTTTTTTTTAAAACAATTGTAGGCCCATCATTTGCTGTGTAGGTAGGAATGAAATTTATACTATTATGAAAGCCTAGGTTCTTGTTATAGCTCAGTACATGTACAAATTTTTCAATTATAGACTATCTTTTATGTGAGATTTTCTTCTTGGTGGAAAAATTCCTAGATAGAGTATATGGTGCTTTGTTATTGTTTTGTGATCCAATCCATTTTTCTTAATTACAGGCCTACCGATCACTCTGTTGGTAGGAATGGAAATTATAAATGCCTATTATTTGAGGATGCTCGGATGGGTTAGGAATTCAAGCCAGATCAACATTCACAAATTGCCCTCCAACAAAGCTTAAGGTAATAATTTTTTTTTTAATACAACAATACATATATTGTAAATAAAATAGGTGGTTGCAAAAACATAACACGAGTCAAAATTTGTTATCCATATCAGTCATTCTGATATGATTGCTCTAGAAATTCTGAAGTAATAGGTGGCTTCTATCCTCAAATTTTTGTTTAGGTTATTTTAGAAACTTGTTTATATAATACAGCTCTTTATGTATTTCAATATTTATCTAGATATGGTAATTTCCATTAGTGCCCTTAAGTTTACCTATAGAGAACAAATAGAAATAGAATACCAATAGGTTTATTACCTATCAAAATTACGTAGCAAAAGCAAAGTGTGAAGTATACTAATAGATACGATCAGTCTTGTATCCAAGGCCTTTACAGTGCATATATCTCTTGACAAATTGATTGAGTCAATTTTTGATCAGTTAATGTTATTGAACCCTCTAAAAAATTATCAGGCGTCCCACTTAATAATTCTTTTGCTGAAGCTAGAGTAGAGTCTACTTAAAACTTATGTATCCAATTTCTCTGTTGAAGCTTGTTTTGAAATTAGAATCATTGCATGAGTGCAACTCAGACTGCTGTGCTACATAGAAAATTTTGTAGATTTTGGTGGTTCTATTACTGGAAAGAAAACTTGGACTGGGATGAGGTATCACCAATAGCATTGATTTATGGTACATAAGTGAATACAATAAAGTGTCTAGGAAGAATTCATTAAGTTTTACTTTCAACTCTAGGGGAATTAATTTCGAAGCCCTTTGATATTTGAAGACGAGGAAAATGCTTTTGACAATTGCATATGTAATCAAAGCTTTGGTTCTTTTCGGTTCTCTTAGAAATAATTTGCAATTTAAGAGAGTGGTAATGAGGGAAGATCAAGTATGAAGCATGTTTATGTCAAAAACTTTGATTGTGGATTTCTTCAACTTTTATATTTTGATTTGCTATAACTTCTAGAGCATGCTATTTATTCTTATGCTTGAATTTGCAATTCTTCTATGGAGGAATTTTGCATCTCCAAGCATTTTTTGCCAAATACTAGGTTACATGTAACTGGAAGAGAAATCAATCAAACCTTGTGACACCTAAAAGTCACAACTCTAAGTAAAAAGTAATAGGATTTGCCACACCTAATTAGGCAACATTTTGATGTAAAACTTGGCCTAAACCATATCATACTCTTTAGTGTCTTTTTAATTAATTTTTCTCTATCTTGGGAAAGAGTGATGTCACCAATAAATTACACTTATATACAACTACTAGGAGATGTTAGTACACCCTAAACCCAATTGTCTTGGCGGCTTTTTGATACCACATTCTTTAGCAATGATTAATTATTATTGTTGCCCTGATCTTATCCATTATTGTATACAAGGTGTGGTTTTTTGGTAGAAGGGTGCTATTGCAACTATGTTTCTTTTTCTCTACTTCATTTTACTAAACATTCCCTATCAACAAAATATTGATTGTGTTTCAGTATTAAAATGTATGAGGGTATGTGAAGACTTTTCCTATTATCCACAAAAATTGTTTGAGAAGCACATGAAGTTTTGACAACTCATGCACCCTTGCCTCCTCAACTAGTTTTATTTTCAACTATGTGCCAACATTTTATTCTATTTGAGAGCACATGATTTTCCCTCTTGTTTTATGGTCTATGGTAATCCAAACGACTGTTAGAAAAACCAATCTCAAAGTTCAAAATGGTAGAATGATAATATCTTCATGAGTTGATTTATAATCTTTTGTTGTTTACATTAAAATATAAGTATAATAGGTTAACTTGTAGGTTCAGTTTGGGGAGGGGTTAGGGTACATCCTATTTGTGAATTTCTGTGGTTGAATTCATAATTTTTTTTTTTATAAATTTATAAAGTTCATGTGTTTATATATAAAAAGAAAAGAGAGAAATATATAAAATTGTAAAATAAAACTATTTCATATGAATTTATGATGTTTGATCATTATAAGGATAAACATAATAATATAAAATTATAAATATAAGATCCAATACATGCTCTATCCAGATCCATTAGAACCAATTTGCAAATAGATTTAAGTATCACTGAGAATCTTTGTAGTTGTATCTTCTACTATGTATTCTTCTTTCAAACTTTTGTATGAAAACTAGGGTTCTTCTATCCATGGTTACAAGAAAAGAGAGAATAAGTGCACATGATATAAAAGTAGCAACTCATGTTGAAGTAAACCATTACAGATAATTCTTAGAATAGACACAAAAGCATAAATAGGAGTAATAGTAACAGATACCTTATAATGGAGTACCAATTGGACAAAGAACTTCCATGGAAGGCAAATACAAATCCTTCAGTTTTCCTATGCTCTGCAAGCTTGAGTTCACTCTCTAAGTTATATAAAACTATGAACTAGTAGAGAGATTCAGGCAACTAAAACTTGTGATCCTTCTAGAGTAGACAAAGGGACAATCTATTTGTAAACAAAACATATCTCAGGATTTTATATGTAAGCCATATTTTTTCTGCATAATCTTCATGACATAAGTCATTCTGATTGACATTGTCAGTGATATAATCCTTTTATAGCCACAAAATTCCAAGCTTTACAACTAATTTGATTTCACTAGAATATTGCTACATTTCTGAAAGTGGGGGAATGGAATCTATTAGCTTTTGTAAAGGGCACAAATCTTTATTGTTCAGGGCATTCACTGAAAAACTTAGTATCTACAGGAATGGAATCTATTAGCTTTTGTAAAAGGCACAAATCTTTATCCTCTGCTTCTTTTGACAATCTTCTTAGTGAGTTCCCTTGCAATAACCTCACCTTACACATGGAAAATACATCATTAGCAAGTTTAAAATCACCAATGTTGTGGAGGTGCAATTGAGGGTAGCAGTCATAGACCACAAGTTCTCCTTTCTAGTTCTCTATTGTCCCAAGATACTACAAGCCAAGATACTTAGGCATCCATGCCATCATTTAAAAGCCTAAGACTAGAGTTTATTACTAGAAAATGCTTGAAATTTGAGTCCTCTTGTTGCAATCAGACTCCAATTTTCTTGAAAGTAGAACTTTTACAATGGTGAATGCCTGTAGGTGCATGCAATCTTATTTAGATCAAGATCTACTAGATCTATTTCTTCATTTTTCTTTATATTTGTCTAGTTCTCATTTCATCCATATTAACATCCACTTTTTCTTGATTAACTTGAAGGGGCCCTTTAGATTGAGTTGGCTCTACCTCCATGGCTGTAATATCCCTTGCTAAGGTGCCCTTAACTTGCTGCTTTAAGGGTCATCAAATATAATCAAACACTTGTCATGAAACCTCAAATTTTTTGTTATTTGTTTTATATATATCTTTTAATTATTGTTTTTAGTGATTAATATTGAGATTTAGTTCAAATCTAAATAGTTTAGTTCCATAGAATATAATTTTAGTAATTATTGTTATTTTGACAGGAAAAGAAACTAGAAGATTAGCTGAAAATATATAATAAAAGTTGAATCACAATTAAAAAAACAATGAATAAGAGAGTGATAGAACCTAAAATTTCTTATTGATAGAATGAAAACCTTAATACAAGGACTAAACAATGACTACACAAAATAAAAATTAAATCATAGAATATACAATGATCTTATATTAAAACCCAATGGTCTATCTCTTGAATCAAGAAGGAGTTATAATATTGGATGGACAATATACTATCAACTTATAATGATATTTATGGGTGAGTTGATAGCCAATGCAGTGTTTATCATTCATTTGTCCTTTGGAGAACACATGCTCTTTATGATGATCAACTCATAGTTTATTTTTAACATTAGCATATTTTATGATGCCTCTTTTGGGGGGCTTTGGTTAGCAATGTTTTTCCTAGGATAGCTCTATAAGGGGAAGGTGTTAACTAAGAGTCTTCATGCTATTTTATTCTTGTTTTCTTCAACCTTGTTTATCTATGAGTGACATTGAATTTTGGAAAGCATTAGAGACATATTTATCATCAAGACTTGTTTAATCATGTTCCTACCTGCAATGGAATGAACATTTGATTTGGCTCATTATTGTATTAAAAATCATTTTATAATTATAATCTGTACTCCCTTGCAGGAGCCCTTTATGTTGTGCTAGTTTTTACTACAAACCAAATGTAACCCAAAGGTTAGCAAAGAAAGAAGATCCATGGAAGAAGAGACAAAAAATATTTCACTGAAGGTATGTTATTTTATAGTGGGTATGTGTGGATTCAACATGTTCATTTATTAATTTCTACACTTTGTATGATGCTTGACATGAGAGGTGGTTTCACAATGTTGGATGAATTCCATGAGGTTACAAATGGATTATTTGATCTTCATTTTTTTGCGTGAACATATATGAGATTTAATTTTTTTGTGCTTTCTCTAACATTTTTGAAGACATTTATTTATTAAGGAAACTGTGATGCATTATTCATATTTGATCTCTACAATCAACTAATCTGATCATGAGATTAAGAAAATTTTATAATTTGATTTGATTGAATCAAATATTTGTTTAGATTTATTGCTGTTACAATTTATCTCTACTATTTATTCACAATCTAAGTATTTGTTAAGCTCAAGAATATTGTTTCTTCATGATATAATTTTGGTCAATGTTTGGATTAAACAGGGTATGAGTTTTGTGAGAGGTTGGCTTATGGTGGGATATTGGCTAATATGGTAATGTATTTCACAACCACACTACATGAAGACACTATTTTTGCCTCAACTGATGTCACCATTTGGACTAGTACTATGTCAACTATGCCTCTTCTTAATACTTTCATTGTTGCATCAATACTAGCTACAGATGATATTGGGATGCTTAGATTACTAATAAATGAATTTCTCTTTGCCACAAGATGCTAAGATTTCTTGAGAAGATACATTTTCTTTAGCATAAAAAATGCCTAATCTTCATTTCCCAACAACATTTCCATTCTCAATAGTTTTAGCCTTATTGTTTAAGTTTGGTTTGGGAGATGACAAGCCTCTATAATAGGACAGCAAGGCCTTTTGAGATGTTTTTTAGTTGGAATTTGTAGTTGTAAGCCAAAAAAAATGTTCATAAACCCTTGAAGGATGACCATAATTGCAGTAGTAAACTATGCTACACAACTGATTATCAAATACATGATCCACTAAAGTTACTATATCTTGTGTTCTAGGCACATGGTTTGTGTTTTCATATGTATTGTCCTTAGATGATCTCGAAGTTTCACTACTATGTGATATTAAGTTGAAACTTACTAAACTATGTTCCCTCAACATTGAATTCTACATGAAAGTCATACCAAAATTAAAATACCTTGCTTCTGCTAGAAGATATTAAGTCTACACCTATAGGTCTCAACATTGGATTCTATGTGAAAGTCATACCAAAATTAGAATACCTTGCTATTGCTAGAAGATATTAAGTCTACACCTATAGTTCTGCAAAAAAGTTGATCTTTTACACTTTGCTTGTCATCACACAATTCTGATTTTAATTGCTAAGAATGATGAATTTCAACCTTCATCCTATAGTAATTCACCTCAATCTGGTGTAATTTTCCTAACACAATTTATTTCATGCCCAGAATGGCAATTCACAACCCTCCAATATTATGATTTTCTTTAAAATCAAAGTTTAAATAGCCCAGATTTGTCTAGTTTGATTATTTTTCGATGGATTTTTCAACCTCTGCCTACTATGATGTGGAATTTTATATAGCCACCCCCAAATTTTTTAAATGAGAGGACCTTATTTCCTTATCAAGTTTGTCATTAACACCTCTAAATTATTTAATAGCAATTTTTTCTCCCAGAAGTTCAATCTTCTCTACAAACGGTGAATTGGATTTTTTTTTATGCTTGTAATGGGGTAGTTTGATTCTCTCTATGCTTATAGAGTCCAAAACACATGACTTCTTACGTAGGAAGACTTGAGTTGGGCTAAACATATAGAGTCCAAAAAAGCTGCCTTGTAAAAAAGAGAACTAGCGCTATATCCAAGAAAAGGTAAAATTAAGTTCATCCATGCATAAATCATTGAAGTGGTTGAATTAAATAAAATGGAATTAATTATTAAGTAAAATTACCACATGATACTATCTATTGTGTTGTTGGCCCTCAAAAACTAATTTTGGGGAATGTTTCTTATCATACACAAGATTATTGGAAGAACAAAAAAATTCTCAAGAAGTATTTACACTCAAGCATATTTTAAGTTATGTGATGAACAATGACATGTTGTATAGTTTTTTCATAGAACTATTGATCGTGGTCAATCAAAGGGGATTTTTCATCTAGATTATGTTCCCACATCTCTTGTTCTTTGGATATCTTGCATCTAAACTTCTATTAATGAATTCTTCTTTTCCTTGATCACTATCTTCCAATATGGAACTCAATTCTACTGGAATTTATTTAGGAACATTTGAAATTGGAGACTTGGATCTCCCTACAATCCAGTCACCATTGACATAGCATGAAGCCCAATAATGCCTATCACAATGTACTACCAAGATTACAATGTTGTCCCCAGGAAAGAGCCTTTTAAAAGACACCTATGTGGAAATATTGGAAATGTCAAGTGCCAAAATTAGAATAGTCTGAATAAATTTTAGCTTTATCTTAAGATTGAGATTTTAAACATTTCAGAATAGTTTTTTAATTGTTTCTTTTATTTAGTTTTGAGATGCAACTCTGACCATTGTCATCTTTTTATTTGTAGAACTTGTTTTTGTATGGCTAGAAGGCTTTCTTCAATTTTCTTGTCATTCTTATAATGATCATATGCAAAGGTATGTATTCCTTGTCTTTCTCGTATATTAAAATGTTTAATTAAAAGGTAATTGGTTTGGATATGGAAGTACCATATAATATATCCATCTTCTAGTGCAACTCTATTAGGCATATGCATGAGTTACTGCTTAGATTTTTTAGTTAGTAGTTTTCCAAATTTAATAGGTATTTGTATTTATACATATTTTCGTAATTTCTAGATTATGGAACTATTTTCTTTTACCTAAGTTATGAACTGGAAATAGTGATTTTGAAAGGGCCCTCCTTTATACAATGACAAGAAAAGTGACTGTAGAGATGCCACAGTGACATGAAACACTAAGGAGAAAATAGTAGAAAGCTAGCAATGCATCAAAATAGTAGCATCCCACCTATAAGGATTATAAAATATATATAGAGCTAACAACCCCAAAGCACCTGAATTACTAACATTTTACAATAGCTTGAAACTAAATTTCTATAGAGAGCTCTATATTATGCCATCAGCCTTATATCCTTCTTCATGGATGAAGAAAGGTCCTTTCCTATGAACATCCCATCTTTAGTTGTCAAGCTTGAGACCAAAAGAGAAAAAAAGGCCTTTCTTAATGGGCATCTCCCCATACGATTCTCCCTTGAACTTCTTTTGATAGAATGAGACCCTCTCTCAGATATAAGACTAATAGCATCTAAATAAGCCATGTAAGTAAGAAGGGCCTCAACTAAATCTATAGTTAAAAAATTGGCTTTGTCTGATATATATTTATAGTTTTCTGTCAATTATTAACGAGCTAGTCTTGATGAAGAACCCTATAATGTTGAATCACCAATCAATGATTGTATTATTTTCATATCAAACAGTTAATATCTATCACAACTATCAAGTTTGAAAATTTGATATCAGCATACTATACTAAACTTCTGATTTGTTATATTTATGGTAGGTTTAAGTTTTTTTATATACATGTCTGATAAGTGACCTATTCTAAACTTATTTCTATTTTAAGACTTCCATATATATATATATATATATATATATATATATATATATATATATATATATATATATATATATATATATATATATATATATATATATATATATATATATATATATGATAAGTGGCCTATTCTAATCTTATGTATTTTTGTATGAATTGAGATCTCAATATTTCCATAAAAAGATTCACAACCTTAGGTAGAATCACATTTAGGGTTTGAAATACAATGAAACATTGTATATTAAATTGCTGATTTGATAGCAAGGATTACTAAACTTAAATAAACATTGTCCCATCCAATGGATTGTCCATGCTGCCAAAATCTTAATGAGGTTATTTTGAAATGAAAACAAGCTATTATAGATGAATGAAACACAAGCTGGACTTCTAAAAGAAACCAAAGTAATTTGAAATTTTCTGACAAACAGATTTTGTGGGTACAAGTGGTTATGGGGAAGAAGCCACCTCTAGTTGTGCAAATAGTTTTCCAAGAAAAGTTTGAAGAAGAAATGATATTTCAAACTAAGACATTGAACCTATGTGTTCCTGACTGCCCTGAACTAGTTGATCCTTTATGTGTAGGTCACACATTCTTGTGTAAATTTTTGGACTTGAATTATGTTTCCAACAATGTTTGGACACTATTAAACAGAACCCTTTCATTCAATTTTCCACTTATTGGTGATGATGGAAATTAAGCTCTGATTTTCTAGTAAGCACCCCAATTTGATTGTAAAAGCCTGAGACTAGAGTTTATTACTAGAAAATGCTTGAAATTTGAGTCCTCTTGTTGCAATCGGACCCCAATTTTCTTGAAAGCAGAACTTTTACATTGGTGAATTCCTATAGGTGCATGGAATCAGAGTTCTAATGCTGGTAAATGCAAATAGGGTCTTTAAGTTTTTGATGAATGCTGATAATTAAAGCCTAACTTGCTGGTAGACACCTGAAATCAGACCTTATGTTGATGATGAATGCTGGTAAGTAGTTCATCCTCAACCCAAAAACTTGGAGGAGAAAGATGTGTGTCAAATTGTATCATCTCCGTTGTTTAGATCTACCACAATATGATTGAAAAACTTCCAAAATCCTTGTCTTGATGGTTTGGATTTCTTAGATCTACCTATAATTAGTTAGAAAAAACTATTTTGAAATGAATGAATGACTTTATTTATATAGAGATGGCCTCTTTGAGTGATTCTATCCTTGCAGTTCTAGAAAAATTTAATCATTATTATCAGACATTTAATATTCACTCTTATTTGCATTGAATTTGTAGTTTTATTAAATTTGGGCCTCTTTTCATTCAAACTTAGGGCCGATTTTCATGATTTTGGGACTGGCCAGCCCATGCTTTTCATGACATATGGTCTCTTGAAGATGATTTAGGCCCAACTTATGATTTCAATGTTACATGTTAGGCAATTTGGGTCTCTCCTATAAAGTTTTAGGCCTACACATTTCAGCAATAAGGTTTGGTTGTTAAACTCTATGGTAGCTGCTAGATTTAGGGCCCATGTGTTTGATGCTTGATGTTATGGCCCCACCTCAAGTGGCAATTAATTTTTTTTTTCTTCTCTAGCCAAGTTTATCCCTCAGCTTAGTCAGAGGCTCTCTTAACTAGTGAATGACAACAATAAAAACTTTCATTTTCTGCAAACCATTTCACTTTCTAGAATCTTAATTTGATTTAGGTTGATGCATTAATAAAATTAGCAAGTTTAGTCATTCAATTTATCTATTCCTAAATGTGTTTTGTCATTACATTGAACTTGATGTTGCGTGAGTTGTAAGGTAGTGGTTTGTCTTTGATTGTTCCTATTATAGCAGTTAGGTTTTAGGATTAATGAAGACCATTCCATGAATATAAAGGCCTAATATTCATGGAAGGTCATTGCTTAACTTGTATATAGATGTTACTAACCATGTATATAAAGAAATCATGGGGGAACAGTGTGATCACAAGTTGAACAGTGAGAACAAGTGCTGAAATTGGGTACCGAGTATTGCAGTGGCTAATCTAGCCAAACAACAAGTATATTTTAGGTTTGGGAACATTATAAAATGTTCATTTGATGGTGAATCTATCATTAACTCATTACAGGGTTGTGTGGAGATAGTGGATTGAGGAAGCCCAGTTGATAGGGTTGGAAGACACCAATTAGGGATATGGGTGTTGTAGGGCTCGTGAGACAAATTTCCTTTGGATTTGAGAAATTGGAGATAGAATAAGTCACTATCTAGGAGTTGGAAGTGCCAAGTGTAATCTACCACATACTTCCTTTGTTATCAATGAATTCTTGCACTTCAATGTATGCTATCTCTGATATACAATCTGAAGTGTGTGATCTCTTAGATACTGTCTCTGATATATGATGTTCATACTTGCTCTAGTAAAGCTCATTAGGCTATTGTCTTGAAACATAACATATCCAAGATGATAAGAAAAGAGAAGTAATCTATTTTTGATGATTTTGAAAGATAGCCACCCTTGAGGCATGAATAGACATGACAATGGGATGCATTGGATCTCCTTGATTATCTCCATTACTTAATGATGCCACTTATGATTATATTATCTCAGAACCATTTTTTTATTACTTGACATATTATTTGCAAATTGTTATTGGTGTGGACTTAGCTAATCACCAAAAAATTCATTTCTCATTAAAATGGCATACAACCATGCTACCAATATCTCATGCAATGGATCAATACCATTTAGTGGCAATTGCTAGAAATGTCTATTGATATGTTGAATCTCATTTGAACCCTATAATGGATACATGATTGGAATCAATGCTATGCTAATTGTTTTTGTTCATTGGAAATCTTTATTCCAAGAAATCATCTTATTTATAAGACTTCTCAATCTCCTTACTATCTGAATATATATTAACTCCACTATATATTAGTAGGATGTTTGAGAGTGGTTTCAGATCTTCTATTTACATTTTTGTTAATTTATATTTTTCCAATTTTGTTTTGAAGTTATGACCAAACTTATATGATTTGTGGTCCAATCTAGCTAGTGTATACATGCAAAAAGGAAGGTTAAGTGAAGCTATAGAGTGTTTCCATCAAGCTCTTCATCTAAATCCTCATCTTGTAAGCCTCTCTCTCATTCTAATTGTACATTTTGTATGTACTTCAAGACTTCCCTAAATTTTGTGGTTGTGATTTTTTTGGTACACTATACAGGTTGATGCACACAACAACCTTGGAAATTTTTTGAAGTTGCAAGGATCAACTAATAGGTTTAGTATCCCATTCATCATGCTACTTTTAGTGACTTTAGTTGGTTTGTATTATAATTATGTATTGTATACCATATATCTTCTAATAGGTGGTGTTTCCAATGATTTTGATCTAGGAAGCACTAGTTAAGCTAAAAAATTATGTTTGAAAGTTTATATTTTTCTATCTTTTATGTTCATCTTGCTTCATTTCTATAGATAATTGTAAATTATATCTCAATGTCATGGCTTGCTTGTTCACAAAGTAGAAAAACCATAATATGATTACCATAGAGATGAGGTCATATACTTTTTAGCATTTCAATAGTTTATTCATGTGTTTGATAAGGAAGTGTTAGGATAAACCACAGACAGAAATAAAAAACTACATGCAAATATAACCAATAACAAAAAATAATAGAACACACAGAAATGAACACAAGGCACCAAGATTTAACATGGGTCACCCAATCCCTGGGCTACGTCCACAAAACAACAAGTCTGATCTTATTACAATCCAGTGATTACAACTTGATTACAATCCGTAATCCCTTACAGCTCAATACCGCCGCAAGAACCAATTTCTTATCACAACATTATGAAAAATACTGAACCCTAAGCCCTTTTATACAAGTATTAAACCTCTTTAGGGTTATAACATGTTGGCCATATGTTGGCCATAATATGTCGGCTACCATGTCGGCTACTACCCAAAAAAAAAATTTCGGGCCGATGCCCTGAACCCCACTATTTATGAAGTATGTACAGTACTTTCCTGATCAGTCACCACAATCTAACAATCTCCCACTTGGGGACTGATCCAGCTCCATACTAAACAACAATCTCCCACTTGGAGACTGATCTTGTAGCAATACCACTACCACATGGGGCTCCCACTAGATCAAACCATCTTGGACTCTACTGTTCTTTTATTCATGTTCAGTCTAAAAGACCAACCAAAGCTGAAGAGGAGTTCAACTTCTCCCTTGTTACAACCTTTGTCAACATATCTACTGGATTGTCATTGGTATGTATCTTCTCCAGCTTTAACTGTCCATCCTCCAAAATTGACCGAATGAAATGGTACCGCAATTGTATGTGTTTGGTATTAGAATGTAGAGCTGAATTCTTAGCAAGATGAATGGGACTCTGACTATCTATGAAAAAATAATTATCCTTCTGAGGATGTCCCAATTCTTCTAAGAAGAACTGAAGCCATATCATCTCTTTGGCTGCCTCTGTAGTAGCAACATACTCTACCTCTGTAGTGGAGACAACATTAATCTTCTGTAACCTAGAAACCCAGCTCACGACTGCCCCACCAATAGTAAAGACATAACCTGTAGTACTCCGCCTGGTATCAATATCCCTAGCCAAATATGAGTCAACATAGCCCTGTAAATCAGTAGTAGAGCCCCCAAAGTGTAAACACTTATTGGATGTTCCTCTCAAATATCTGAGAATCCACTTGACAGCATTCCAATGCTCAAATCTTGGATGACTCATATACCTGCTAACGACTCCCACTGCATGTGCAATATCTGGCCTAGTGCATACCATAGCATACATCAAACTTCCTACAGTTGAAGCATAGGTACCTTGGACATCTTATCCTCCTCTTCCTGTGTGTTGCGACACATCTCCTTAGTCAATTTCAAATGACCAGGTAAAGGTGTGCTGACAGCTTTAGCATTCTCCATAGAGAAATGTTGCAACACCTTCTCAACATAATTAGCTTGAGATAGTGTCAATGTTCTATTCTTCCTATCTTTGCAAATCTTCATACCAAGGATTTTTTTTGCTGCCCCCAAATCCTTCATAGCAAATGCATGTGCTAATTGGCGTTTCAGCCCCTTAATATGATCCATGTTAGACCCAACTACAAGCATATCATCAACATATAAACATAAAATAATGTAACTATCATCATCCAACCTCTTCAAATAAACACAGTAATCTGAATGACGCCTATTATATCCATGCTTATGCATAAAACTGTCAAATTTCAGATTCCATTTCCGAGGTGCTTGCTTCAAGCCATATAGACTTTTCTTCAATTTGCACACTAAGTGCTCCTTACCTTTCACCTCAAAACCCTGTGGCTGAGCCATATATATTTCTTCATCCAAATCACCATGAAGAAAGGTTGTTTTAACATCCATCTATTCTAAATGCAAATCTTCAGTAGCCACAAGACTTAAAATAGTACGAATAGAAGTCATTTTAACAACAGGAGAAAATAACTCATCAAAATCAATTCCCTTTTTCTGTGCAAATCCTTTTACAACTAACCTGGCCTTCAATCTTTTCTTACCTCCTTCCTCTTCTTTCAACCTGTAAACCCATTTATTCTGTAAAGCCTTTTTACTTGTAGGAAACTTGCACAAATCCCATGTCTTATTTTTCAGCAAAGAGTCCATTTCATCTTTCATTGCAGACTCCCACTGAATCTTAGTATCCACCTGCACAACTTCATCATAGCTTTCAGGTTCACCAACATCAATAAGTAAAATAGAATACAAAGAGGGAGAAAACCTTTGTGGAGGTCTAATTTGCCTTGTTGACCATCTAAGATTCACTGGTGTGTGTGGTATTTGTTGTTGCAGTTGTTGCACATCATGAGGAATGGTTGGAACATCAGCTTTTGGAGTATCATCCAGCACTACATAATCATCATCTTTCTTCTCATGTTGCTGCAATAGATCTTTGTACAACACTTTCTCATTGAATATGACATCCCGACTTCTAATAATTTTAAGATTTTCAAAATCCCAAAGCCTATAACCAAATTCATTAATGCCGTATCCAACAAAGAAACATTTCTTTGATTTAGCTTCTAGCTTGGTTCTATTTTCAGAGTCTATATGAGAAAAAGCTTCACAACCGAAGGTCTTGAGAAAAGAATAACTCACCTTCTTGCCAGTCCACGCTTCCTCTGGAATACCACAACCCAAAGGAGTAGAGGGACCTCTATTAATCAAATATACTGTAGTATTGATAGCCTCCACCCACATGTGTAAGGGCAACCCAGCATGCAACCTCATGCTCCTTGCACGCTCCATTATAGCCCTGTTCATGCGTTCAACCACTCCATTTTCTTGTGGAGTCCTTGGAATAGTTTTTTGTCTATGAATACCATTAGTGGAGCAATAATCTTCAAATTCATGACTGCAATACTCACCACCATTATCAGATCTGAGACATTTTAATTTCTTACCAGTCTCATTTTCAACCAAGCATTTCCATTTCTTAAAAGTCTGAAATACATCAGATTTCTGTCTAAGGAAATAAACCCATACTTTTCTAGTTGCATCATCAATAAATGTAACATAATAATGAGAGCCACCAAGGGAAGATACCTAGGCTAGTCCCCATACATCTGTATGCACAAGCTCTAATTTCTCCTTTTTGTTTTCCTTCCCTGTCTTTACAAAAATCACTCTCTTTTGTTTTCCATACACACAACTTTCATAGAAATCCATATTCACATGTTTTAGACCTGGTAAAACTTTCCTTGAATGAAGTAATTTCATACCTTTCTCACTCATGTGCCCAAGTCTATTGTGCCACAACGCTGTATCAGAATCTACAATAGCTATTTGTTCTCCCTGCTCAACTGCAGTAATTGTTCCTGAATATTCATTTTTCTCTGAAACAATCAAAGTAGAAGGAACAATATGACATGTACAAAGATATAAGGTGCCTACTTTCACACCTTTTGCTACTACAAGGGAACCTTTTGAAACCTTCCAATTTTTATCATTAAAAGTAATTACACAACCCTCATCACCAAGTTGCCCTGCTGAAATTAAATTTCTACTTAGTTTTGGAACATGTCTTACCTCATGTAGTAGCCAATGATTCCTATTCTACAACTTAATCTTAATTTTTCCCTTTCCAACAATCTGACAGGGTTCATTATCACCCAAATAAACAAGCCCAAAATCCCCTTGGACATAATCAATGAAATAACCTCTATGAGGTGTAGCATGAAATGAAGCACTAGAATCTAAAACCCATGAATCATCAACACTCTCTAAAGACAGAAGCAAAGCATCCTCTTCGGATATGTTACTTACTAGATTTTCTTCCTTGTCTCCATCTGATTTATCTCCTTCATTTTTCTTTCGATTCCAGCAATCTTTCTTTTTGTGCCTTGGTTTCCCACAGTACCAGCAATCATTTGGTCCTCTCGATTGAGACCTCCTCCCCTTTGACTTTCCTCTTGATTTCCCTCGATTTCTAGAGTTACTTCCTCTTTCATTCATTCTGCCCCTGCTTTGTGCATTAAAGCACTTCCTGATGTAGATCCACCTGAGGATTTTCTACGAGTTTCCTCACTTAAAATAACACCGATCACATCATCATATTTTAGGGTACTAGATCCAAGAACATAATTACTCACCGCCATTACCAAGCCATTCCAGCTTTCAGGCAAAGAACACAAAATCAAGAGAGCCCTAATTTCTTCATCAAAATTGATACCCACAGAAGATAATTGACTAGTAATAGTATTAAACTCATTTAAATGATCTGCAATAGATCCACCTTCTGCCATTTTCATATTAAATAAACGCTTCATGAGAAATACCTTATTTGAAGCGGAGGGCTTTTCATACAGTGTCGCTAGGGTTTTCATCAAATCTTCTGTCGTCTTTGCTTTTGTAATATTAAATGTCACCGATGGTGCCAAGCATAACCGAATGCTTTCAAGTGCCTTTCTGTCCAAAGGATCCCATTCAGCCTCTAACATAGTTCCCTGATTCTTGGCTTTTCCTTCCAATGGCTTCCATAAATCCTTCTGATATAAATAGTCTTCCATTTGCATCTTCCATAACTGGAAGTTTTTCCCATTAAACCTATCAACCCTCAACTTACCCTCATCTACCATTGCTCCCACTCAACTGTGAGACTCCCACTTAACTGTGAGACTTTCCTGCAGAGGATAACTGAAAGACAACCTTGCTCTGATACCACTTGTTAGGATAAACCATAGACAGAAATAAAAAACTACATGCAAATATAACCAATAATAGAAAATAATAGAACACACAGAAATGAACACAAGGCACCAAGATTTAACGTGGTTCACCCAATCCCTAGGCTACGTCCACCAAATAGAAAGTCCGATCTTATTATAATCCAGTGATTACAACTTGATTACAATCTGTAATCCCTTACAGCTCAATACCGCCGCAAGAACCAATTTCATATCACAACATTATGAAAAATACCCAACCCTAAGCCCTTTTATACAAGTATTAAACCACTTTAGGGTTATAACATGTTGGCCATATGTCGGCCATAATATGTCGGCTACCATGTTGGCTACTGCCCAAAAAAATTTTTTGGGTCGATGCCCCAAAACCCACTATTTATGAAGTATGTACAGTACTTTCCTGATCAGTCACCACAATCTAACAGGAAGTTGGTGTTGCAACTTCTCTATATGAAAATGTTTGATATTCTCAGTCTATATATTTATTGCTTTGGCTCACCCAGGATGCAGTTTAGCAGCCCTCTTTAATCAGGACCTCTTAGAGTCGACATGCTTGATTTTTTAAAGTTGCCCACCTGTTCATGAAGATTTGATTAGTAGTGCTTCAAGGTACTATTCTTCTAATGTGTGTGTAATGGTTCACAATTTCATGATTTTGTAATCTACCTATTTGGCCTAACTTTTTTGGATTCTACAGTAGTATTTTTGCTCCAATAGTACAGACAAATGAATTGTGTCATCAGTATTTTGAAGCATGTGTGCAAGTCTACAAAGAGATGGGTGTCAAGGTTATAGATTCATTACTACACTCAGGAATGGGCTCATCTTCAATCTTCAAAAGATTGAATATGAGCCCATTCTCAACTGTGGTAATGAATCTCAAAGATCCTTCAGCCCGAGCATATCATGTTCTTCGGACAATCTTTCTGAAGCTGCTTCAACATTGTATCCTTCAGACTTTAGTTTATACCTGCCAACAACAAGACTACTTTGTGTCATTAGAATCATGAATAAGGAATGCAAAGATAAGCTTTTCTAGGTTTTTCTTGAGAAAATGTTGATGTTAAAGCAGTGGGGCCACTTGGCATTTTATGCAAATCTATTTGGTGTAATTTAAGATTTGAGGAAAACTATTGAAATTTTTCCTATCCTTCCTATTTTATGCAAATTAAATATGAGATTCATTGTTACTTGACTCCTCTACAATTTTCAATAACTGCTGAGATACTAAGAGCATATCATCTTGGAATGTTGGTATCATGGCTATTTAACAAGGTTACATTTAATGTTAAGTGCTTAGTAGAACATAATTTTGTATCTCTTATAATCTTGTTAGGTAGCTGAAGGCTTTTTTTTTTGAGTGCAGGATTACATACAATACATTCCCCTATCAGTTTATGAATTAGAATCATGGTTTGGGACACCCTTAATTTATGTGTTTGATCATTCTACTACTGGTATGATTGTGAATGCTTTTCTGGAGATAGGTTTTACTCAATAAATTGTGAAGTACATGGAATCTTCTATGATTAATCCAAACAAATACATATGCCCCTTTATAAGTTAATTATTTGTTTGAGCATATATAATATATTTCTTAATAGTGTCTTTGGTTGATATGCAGCACCAAGACTAGGGTTTTGGTATTTCTTTTGTAGTCGCAATGAAGGATTGTATATTACATGCAACTTGTGGAGTAGATGAGATTCTTTCTTAGAGTGCTGAATTTCCAGCTGATATCTTCACTTCATGTCTCACAACACTTATTAAAATTGCATTGCGATGGTATTATCTTATTCTCATACCTCTAATCATCTCATTCTTTTTACATATGATTGGGAAACTGCAATTTTTGATGTAGTAATAGCCAGCTCCTTTGCTGGGTACGATTGATAATACCTTATTTGTAAAAATTACCTTATTTGTCAACCCGATTTGTGTGTATGATTGATAATACATTAATAAATAGCAAATTAAGAGCTAAAATTCAAGCCATAGTATGCCGATTTTGCACACAAAAACTTGGCCTTTTTTGTCCTAGCCGAAACCTTTAAAAAAAGGCCCATATTGGCATGTTGTGATTGTTAACTAGTGGTGTTGTTCTTTCCATTAAGATTCAAATCTTGCTTGGGTGCTAGTTTAGTTCCTCCATTTTTGGGAATTCTATGTCAATAACAAGATCCTCCAATGTGAGAAACACAATGCAGAATAAAAGGACATGTTTTTCTATCGCATTGAGTTTTGCATATTTTTTGAGAAAACATAATTTTGGTGCTACCCATACTAAAACACTAGAAAAACCAAAAATAAAGACTAAAAGACTACGAAGCAACGAGCTAAAAGATATGTGTGAAGGAACAAGCTAAATAGATATGTCTATTCCAAAAACTTTTAAAAATCAGTCTGTAGTAGAAGTAGATTCAACTCCAAAGATGAGTTTATTTTTTCTAATTCTGGCATGGAGCTTTAGGAGAACAACAACTGAGTACCCCATATGTTCAAAACATGAAAATAAGTCTTTTTATCACATGTTTTATCTTTTGGTGGGCCTTATCAGACATGGACTAAATTCATACAATGTACATGATTTGTTTCAATCATATGACTAATTATATATTCTTCATATAAGTTACTATTGATGTTTTTTAGGCATTCTATAAAATAGTTCACATGCCTTGTGTATGATATGAAATTCACATGCATCCTGCACTCTCTCATCCAGGTGATGAAGGATTACATGGAGTGATCTGAGACCATGATTCTAAAAAACACACAATCAAATCCAAAATGAACTTGCAATACAAATGGATTGTGGAAATTTGATATTGGTAAAATTGCATGCATGTCTACCAAGACAATCACAACTTAAACATATATTTTTCCTGGTAGACATGCATGCAAAATTAACCATATCAGATTTCCACAATCCATTTGTAGTGCAAGTTCATTTTGGATATGATTGTGTGTGTTTTTTAGAATCATGGTTTCAGATCACTCTTTGTAATCCATCATTAGACGGATGAGAGAGTGTAGGATGCATGCAAATGTCATATCATACACAAGGCATGTGATTTGTTTTATAGAATGCCTAAAAAAAATTTACACCTAGCTGTTGGTGGAAATTTCCACCTTCATTGGTCAAAATTTCCACCAACGCCTAAATTTTTTTCTACCTTTGTTGGTGGAAATTTCCACCTTCATTGGTCAAAATTTCCACCAATGCCTAAGTTTTTTTCTACCTTTGTTGGTGGAAATTTCCACCTTCATTGCTCGAAATTTCCACCAATTCCTAAGTTTTTTTCTACCTTTGTTGGTGGAAATTTCCACCAATGCCTAATTTGTTTCTATCTTTGTTAGTCAAAATTTCCACCTTCATTGGTCAAAAATTCCACCAATGCCTAAATTTTTTTCTACCTTTGTTGGTCAAAATTTTTACCTTTTCCTATTTGAATCTACACAATGGCTTTGGTAGATTTTTGACCAATAGATTGGTAAAAATTTTGACCAACCAGTGAGTTGGTCAAAATTTTGACCGAAAAAATATTGACGAATGGGTTGGTCAAAGTTGGTCAAAATTTGGTCAAAATTTTGTCAAAAATTCAACCAATAAAGGTCAAAAAATGAACCCAAATGTACTAGTGAGAGTTGTGTTTAAGAGAAACCCATAAAGAAGAAAGTGCAAGGCTAGAAGAAGTAGCCAACAACCTAATTCCTCCTAGGGTTGTACATGTAAAAATTGAAGAGGATGAAATGCTACCCCTAATTGGACATTGAAGAATTTCCCAGTCCATAGCCCTTAAATTAACAATGTTAACCAAGTTGAGATTAGAAACTTTATTCAACATGCTTTCACTTATTTTTCTACTTTAACTTCTACATCAACACTCAAATAGGGGATAGGAGCCCACAACATAGATGAAGACTATTCATCTATGGTGCAAGTTAATCAGTGAGGAGGAGGAGTTCTTAATCCTTCTTTTGTGTATCCTACAATCATGGCTTGCAAAGAGACCACATTTCTTTGAGGCATTCTATAAAATAGTTCACATGCCTTACCTACGATTTGACATCTTGCATGCATCCTACACTCTCTCATCCTGATGATGATAAAAGACACACACAATCAAATCCAAAATGAACTTGCATTACAAATGGAGTGTAGAAATCTAATATTGTTAATTTTGTATGCATGTCTACTAGGAGAATCACAACTTAAACATATATATATAAATGCAAGTTCATTTTGGATTTGATTGTGTGTGTCTTTTAGCATCATCATTTTAGATCATTCTCTATAATCCATCATTGGGATGAGAGAGTGCAAGATGCATGTAAAATCTTAAATCATAGGCAAGGCATGTGAACTATTTTATAGAATGCCTTAAAAAAAAATTGACCAAGCATTGGTTAAAATTTTGACCAATGCCTAGTAGTTTTTGACCAATGCCTAGTAGTTTTTGACTAATGCCTGGTAGTTTTCTACCAAGCATTGGTTGAAATTATGACCAATGCCTGGTAGTTTTCTACCACATATTGGTCAAAATTTTGACCAATTCCTAGTATTTTTCTACCAAGCATTGGTAAAAATTTTAACCAATGCCTACTAGAAATTGTGACATGGCTTTTGAAATATTTTGACCAACAAATTGGTCAAAATTTTGACCAACTAGTGAGTTGGTTGAAATTTTGAAGATAAAATTTTTGATGAACTAGTTGGTCAACATTTTGAACAACTTGGGTCAAAATTTTGACCAATACTCATTGAAAAATGAGGTTAAATGTACTAGTGTCTTCAATTGTCTCAACTTTATCTGTTGCAACTTTTGGTACATTTTTAGAGACTGGAGTGTCATCTGTGTATGAACTGATAGTGCATTCTATTGTCACCTTCTTCTAATATACAACTAATGGTTGTAAAGGTTGTACACTAGTGACTTAAGGAGTGATTGTAGGTAGTTCTTATGTTTTCACCTCCTCCCTTGTAGTTATAGTCATTGATTTATGAATTTCACCTATACTCACCAATACAAGGTTGTTACATAATTTGGCCTATAGTATATATTGGTCAAGTATCTTTTTCAAGTCTTCATTTGTTAAGGGATTGATGTTCTAAGTAATAGAATTAGAAACATCCTTTACTATAATAGTTTTCATATTTACACTTATTACCTATGGAGGGCTAACACTCAAAATTTGTGTAACTTGTACACTCTATTCTTATTTCTGCTCTACCTTAACTATTGCTTGATCATCTATGTTCATAGTAGTGCCTCCCTTAACTATGCCAAGTCTTCATTATCATCATCTCCATCATCTTTGACCTCAATAGGTTTTTGTTAACCTTCTTTCATTGTGGCTAGTCTATATGTGATCTTCAATATTTGTTTGGACTTGTTTACAACATCTTCTATGTTGTTTTGTATTATGTTAAATGCCCTATACTTAGGAACAAATCTAACAACATATTTCTTTATGGCTTTGGATATTTGTGCCTTGTTGAGTTCTTGCATAAATTGGGCAAGGGATGTCTCCCTAATTTTCCTTTCTAAGTCCAAACAATAATGCCATTTTTGCTCAACTCTTTCATATAAACTTTTAGGTATAGAGTTGGTAATTTCTAAAGGAGCCTTCTTAAAAGTAGCCATCACGACATATATTTCCTCCTCCACTTGATTCTTCTCAACTTTTCTAAGACTTTCAAATTCAATGTGAGTGAAACCTGATAAGTAAAGATTATTTCTAACATTCTCACATAAGTTATCTAGATCTGAAGATTGATTATGACTCACTACTTGGAATTGGTTGATGTCATTAGATTCAGTCCTTTCCTCATTAAATTTAGCCTCAAAAACATATTATTTTCTAGGTATTTTCTATGCTTCACCTTCCTACTCTATAGGCTTTGCTTTCTCTTTATCTTTTTGTGTAATGACACATGTACTGGCCCTTGTGGTGGTTGTTGTTGGTTTGGGATAGCTTGGTTTAGCAACCTTTTTAGGTCTTGTCACTTCTTGTGCCTTGGCCTTTCTCTTCTCCTAATCAGTAGGGATAGGTGCTTCCTTAGCTTCTTCTTTCTTGACACCTTTTGTAGTTTATGTTTCTTTCTCTTGATAATCTTCAGCCTAACCTTATATCAATGCCAATGGTGCTTGAGTCTGAATGTCTTGTTTGTCTCCATCCTCTTCCTCATCTGCTTCCTCCTCGACACCTTCACCAAAATTTTCTTTTAGTTTCTTTACCAATTTATCCTTCCTTTTAATGGAAAAGGCAGTCTTCAAATCTATAATAATCTTTGATTTGGCCAACTCATAGGTACCAAAATCTTTGGCATTTTTGTCCACTTCTTCTACAAGTAATGTTGTGATTGTTGTAGAGGCCTCATCAACATTAATCTCATAACCTAAAGGCCTTAGCCATCTCACTTGAGGAATTTCTATTTGAACAAATGTGTGATTAACATCAACTAGGAAACAAACATCATCATAATTCTTTTCCACTAATAACACTGGAATCCTTAATCTCTTTTTCATGGATTGTTTGAAATCCTCAAAATAACTAGTTAGCATTGATTGAAAATTTTCACCTAATTGTTTGATGAACTCTCCTATTTGAGCTACAATAGACCTATTTGTCCTCCATGCAATAGTACCAAATGTAGGAAAAGTGTTATGTACATAAAAGAAGATACATACCAAAATATATTTAAATTTACATTGAGCACTCTTTTTTTCCCTTATTGCTCGTAGAGTTTTGAACAATTAATTGTTATAGCTACAACTCAACAAGATCATATGTATGAACCTTCTCCACAATCTTGTAGCCCATATCCACTGCAATGTAGGGTACACTATTCAATCTACTTGATTGATAAAACTTATGTGCAATAGGATCTGTGATTGTGTCTATCATCATTCCTCTCTTGTTGCACAAAAACCCTATGTTCTTTTCAATAACTTCTTTGGACTATGAGAAGTGAGTCCAATGATCTAGCCCCTATGAGCTATTCATATGGTAATAGGGTATCTAACCCTATATCTAGGATTCATTGCAAAGAAGTAGCCTCTATGATCTAGGGTTGGATACCCTATTACCATATGAATTATAATCTTTTTGATTTTGATTGATACATTATCTAATCATAATGAGCTATCATAAATTCTACCAAAAAAATCCTAATCCACTTAGTTTTGAAAATGTTAGGGTAATCTAGGACACAATTTAGCCCTTTATTTTCTACAATCTTGAATTCTTCCCTCAACACACTATTTTCACATAGTTTTCCATATGCTTCTTTGATTACCATGTCACCAATACTACTAATCTTAGAATTATAACACTTGCTAACCAAAGCCAAAGCCAAAGCCAACAAATATCTCCTCCTTCACCCACCGTCTTGCCCATCTCTAACAAGCCTAATCTAATCTTAAACCCAAGCCTAATCCAAGCCTTAATCATTTAGACATTCCTTAGTCAAGCTTGAGACTTTCTTAATCCAACCCAAGTCAAAATATCTCAACTCTCTTACAAATATCCCAACCATAAAACTTTATGAAGCCCACAAATCCATAAATGAATCCTACAAGCCCATTCATTGCTCTTACAAGCCATCATGAGGGTCTTTATGAGCTTTGAGCCTCCTTTGTTGACCCCTCAACCCCTCTTGGTCTAACCAATGACCTTGTGACATGTGTCACTTTCTAATTGGCTATAGAGAAGCACAATCCATTTTCTCTCCTCTCATTCAATCTAAACCTTCCATAAGCTTTCTCCCATCCTTGCATCCTAGCCCTTGGTCCCTCAAGCCCTTTGCCTATTTAAAGAATCCTATCCCAAGCCATTTTAACACAATCTAGAAAGTAAAGCCATAATGCCATTTTGAAAAGCCATTTTTACATCAATCCATTCACCAAAATCTATCTAAAATCCTCCATTGAAGCCCATTTGAGAATTTGAGCATACATACATAATCAAACCATCTTAGCTATTAGACACACCTCTACATCAAGTAATCATCCTCATTGAGAGAGCCTATCCATGGCTCATATTCTCATTTGAGGACTTCACTTTGTCTCTCATGAAGTTATGTTAAATTAGTATGAAAATGCCTTTTGATTGTTATAATTTGGCATTTCTAACATACTAAAGTAGCATATACATTTTGGCAAGCCTGGTGGGACCCCACATGGGTCATCTTAATTAGCTTTTTTAGTCAAGTTTTGTATGTCATTTGCTGATTTTAGCTAATTTTGCTTGTTTTTGTGATTGGTAGGATTGTATAAATTGGTTTTTTAGGTCCACATGAGCATGAAGAAGACAAAGGAAATCATATTCTATCTCATAGTGTTTCATATTTTTCAAGCTTATAGGTGGACGAAGCACTTGGAATTCTTCTTCCTCTTCTTGTGTATATTCTTCTTCTATTCCACTTGTTCTTCTTCTTCTTGAGGGATCTTGGCCTTTTTTTTTTTTTTTTTAAGGAAGAAAAATCATACGTAGTCTTTTTTAAGTGCTTAAAATGAACCCTCAAATCATACTTAAATCATTAAAAACTAAAAATTTGCAAAAAAAAAAAAAAAAAAATCTTTTAACAAGTGAAACTAAACCAATCCAATCATTTTCATCCTTGCAAAATCAAGGTTTTAGATGCATTCATGCAAAGTTAGGAAAACTTCATTTTTGGGAATTTAAAAAGAACTTCAAGTTTCCATTTCAAAAGGTTCAAAATCAACACTAAGTGCACACTAAAGTCTAAATCAAACTCAAAGAATCCATCAAGGATAAAATGAACCTCATTTGAAAATATTTTAAAGTTCTTTTAAACATCTCATGAAAACTAAGAGTCCTAAATGGTTGCCAAAATTGTCTTAAAAGCTTTTTTATTTGTTCCAAACAAATGTCTTGTTGCAAAATCTTGAATGTTTCCTAGGTTTTTCATGCATCAAAACAATCTAGGAATATCATTTTTTTAGGCTTAAAATATGCAAACTAGAACACAAAATCTTGAACGAAAACAAAAGTCCAAAGAGTCATTTTCACTTTTTAGTCCAAAAGAATCTTGAATGATCTAAGGTTAAAAGAAAGAACTTCAAAGTTCTTAAAACAACACACAAAATCTCAATCTTGAATGCTCAAAGGAAAAAACTTGAATTTTTAATCATTTGTCTTTGAATGCATGTTGCTAAAATCACTCTTGAGTGCCATGGATTAAAATCAAGTTTTTTTTTTAATTTATGAATGCATGATTAAAAAAAAAAATCCAATCTTGAATGCAAAAGGTCAACTAATCATTACAATATCTCACACTTTATCTTTTGGGGCATAAAAGGAATCTACATTTTAGAAACTTTCTAAGTTATAAAAACAAATAAAGACACTTTGAGTGAATTTGTTGTTGGACTCACCCTCTTTAATCACCAATCATTCTAACCATTGGTTGCAATATCAGTGCCATATATGGGGATGGGTCTACCTAAGAAGGTGTTAAGTGCTCCACAAAAATCAAATTCCACTCACTTGAGTTTTTATTAGTTTTTCTAAGATAGAAATTTTTTTGAATGCACATTAGTCTCGCTAACACTTCATTTGGGCATAAAAATTGAACAAATTTTAATGTGGAGGGCCTCCGAGCACGTGCTTGAAATCGAGATTTACATACATCTTTGTTTTGGGGTTTAAAAAAACTCACACTCAATCTTGAATTCCTTAAAGAAAATCAATTGATACTTGACATGGAGGGCCTTCGGGTGTACGAGTTTACTTTTTGTTGACCCTAAATCTTCTTGGTGTATTCATTCTTTGATCACTTCTCTTTTGTTGGCACATTTCAAATTGGAATTGAACCTTTACATCTTAAATCATCTATGTTTTCAAAAGGTCTAGATAAAAAAACTTAAAGCATCAGTTGGAAAAGAACTCTGTCTTTTAGCCCAAGATCATCCAAGTCTTCTCTCCCCTTCTTGTCTTTCGAGGCCATCTTGGGTGCATAAGATTAGGATCCAAAATCCTGTCTTAGCTTTTAGGAGGCCTTCTTGGGGATTTCATCACCCCTTGGGATGACCTCAACTCCAACATTTCGATGGAGTATAAAGATCTGGCAGTGAATCCAAAGACACCTCTCTTGGGATCAAAATTCTATCACCTAGGCTAAGCCTTAAGGAACTTTATACCCTTGAGAAGTGAAAGAGGAGAAGTGGGTTACCGCTCCTCTCGGCTATGTGACATTGTTTTGGTTTCATCTACGGATTTGGGCCTCACGTACCTTGGGTATATCGAGGACTCCCTAGCTAAAGAAATTGTTAGCCTTGTAGGCAACCATCTAGGATTTTAATGTGTTTGAAGTGATTTATCAAAACATTTGTAGAATATACACACTCCTTGGCGCATGTATCACATTCTAAGAATCAAAAACTTCTATGTAGTTGTTCCTATCTATTGCTTGATCTTTTACCTGTTGAATGAATGTTTGCCAAACTTGATCAATCCTAGCTTAGGGCACACTTAGTGTAGTCACTACCTATTTCAGAAGT
The DNA here is from genome assembly GCA_028749045.1 of Cupressus sempervirens. Lineage (NCBI taxonomy): Eukaryota > Viridiplantae > Streptophyta > Pinopsida > Cupressales > Cupressaceae > Cupressus > Cupressus sempervirens. Next base: position 255,184,448 of record CM053786.1, on the reverse strand, counting down.
TGAACAAGTTGAAGCAAAACAACCACAATCTCTCAAAGCCAAATAGATTTAGGAATTTATGTCAGAACAACCCAAACCCAAATAGAAGTTTCACAAAGCCAAATTCAAGCCCTCTTAGGCATACTCAGAAATTTCAGCCAAGAGAAAGGAAGTAACACCAAGTCTTTGAATTACCAAACTCCACAAAGTAGAAGAAAAAGCTATCAATGAAGCTCTTCAAGACACCTGGTTAGATCGCACTATCAAATTTAGTAAACATCTAGGAGTTAACCTTGCTTATGTCTTACCAACTAGGCATGATTTCTATGATTAGCCCCCCTTGTTTCTCCACATATTCTTGCATAAGTTTCACTTTAGAGTCATCTTTTTAGGAAAGCCAACCATTCTAGGCTATCCCTTTAAGCATTTTAGCTCATCCATCTCCTTTAGGTCTTTGCCTTAGAATCAAACCAATCCCCTCAAACCTAGCTAGCATCCCAAAAAGCCTAGTTTTCACATCCAAGCCTTCAAAATTGTTGTCACCTTTCCAAAGGTTTTCCATTCCTACCATCTTGCAAATCCACTAGTCTCACCAAGGTTATCCCTTTGACAAAGATTTTTCTAAGGTAATCTAGCCTTGTCACTTGTCATCCCTCATCACCTTGAGCTAAAGGTTGGGATCCACAAGTGGTCAATCTCATGTTTTTCGTAAGGGATCATCAGTCTATCCTTAAGTTGACACAATCACCACCAAGCTTGCACATAGGAAAGTAGACCTTTTGTGCTTTGGAAACATATCTTTGAAGTTAGAATCCCCAACCTAGTCTTCCTTAGGTTTTTCATATAGCTTTGCCTCAGCCTAGGAAATCATTTGCATAGAAATGATTTCCCCCTTTGTATCCATTATCATTGTTGCATCTCATCCCTAGGAACATTTTCATGCCACCCATCACTCGCTTAGCCAAGAAGAATAAAAAAACAATGGAACCCTATCATTTGGATCAAACAACATCACAACCCTTGAGCATTCAACCATACTTCAGCCCAGAGAACACTATACCATCACCTACTAACATTGAAGCTTTGATAAACCAACCAGGAAATGCAGTATTGGTGAACGCCATTATAGACAAGAACAAAGAAACAATCATGACTAACTTTCAAAGGGACAATATAGGAGCCTTCGAATTTGGAAGACCTCCTCCCTTATCAGATCCATCTCACCCATTATTTGGACAACTACCACTCCCAATAGGCTTTTATGATTCAAATTATCCTCAATATGTGCCAAAAGAAGAGCCTCAAGCCAATCCTTATGATCCAACAGACCCAAACATACCAGCCTCCACTCAAGTTGAAATCTCCCTTCTGCAAGCCAATCCAACCACCGCCACTCCACCATTGGTCCATACCACTCCATCCCAAACCCCCTTCACCCAAAACTGTTGAGATAATGGGTGTTGCACACATTGCATGATATTGTTATTTTATTATTTTATTTTATTATGTAATGTTGTGCCTAGATGGACGTGCAACATGTAAAGATTTCCATGGAATATTCTTGATGAGTTGTATTGTAACATTGTGAAAATATTTTATGTAATTATTTAATATTGGGGAAAAGAATTAAATGCCCAATATTAAATGTGGGGTCAGTGGGTTAGGTAGCACATGGTTTTAGCACATGGTTTATGTAATACCACTTAGTGGTTTTGTGGGACTTGCTACTATATAAGCAGCCACAAGGGTAGTTGTTGTAGAGAGGAGAGGAAGAGTGACAAGAAGAAAAAAGGCAAGAGTTGAGCGAGACAAGGCTTGACAGGTTAGCCAAGGGAGAATTTGTGAAGGTTGAAAGCATGGCATGGGATGTGTGGATTCATGCTTGTTCACATAGTCTGCTCGGTTGTGGCTATGGCCATGAAGGCTTCCATAGTTGTATGGTAATGGTATTTTTTGCTGAATAATACAAGGTGATGGATGCTTTTGGAGGCTGGGTTTTTCCCTCAATGAGGGTTTCCCAGGGTATATCTTGTGTCACATTTTGTGGGTATGTTATCTATTCTCTTGCATGTGGATTTTAATTCCGTGTTTATTTTAGATCTATTATGGGTTATGTGGAAACGGTTATATTCTTTATTGCCAAGTTTCCTTACAAGTGGTATCAGAGCTATGGTTTTATTATTGTAACCCTAGATTGAATCCATGGGAATGCATGAGAGGATAAAAGAAAGGGCAAGATATATGAATGATTTATCGCAGATCTGAGGCTTTCAGGTTTGCTGTTATGATGGGATGTTAATAGATTTGGGCATGGGAAATTGTTGGAGAAAAAGAGTTTTTTGGATGTTTCATTTAAATGAGGGTTTTGGGGGGTAGCTTGCAGAAATGACCTCCTGGGTAAAAACAGACCTCACCATTGGATCCGGGTCGACATTTTCATAAATTTTGATATATAATATGCCCTAGTTTGGCCATGTTCAAAAGAAATGGAAGAGTTTTTTGGTTTCAGCCCATGATGGCCGTCAAATTTAATCCCGTCGGAATTTTCGTCACTGAAAAAATAAAAAATGAAAAATCGTACTGAAAATGGTAAAAAGACTGTCTTAGTAAAACGGCCATAACTTTCTCTCAGAATATCAGATTTCAGAGTTCTTACAGGCATTGGAAAGCTAATTCAGAGCACTACAACATGGAATAAGTTTGGTTTTGTGATTTTAAATTTTTTTTAGGTTTTAAGAGCCCTAAAGTCAGATGTTATTTATTTTGAGCACGGATTAGGGCATAACTTGGGCATACGGAGTCAGATTTTGGACTTCGAGTAGTCAACGGAAAGCTCTTGGAGAGCTCTACACATTGGTTTAGATTTGGTGTAGGTTTGGCATGATTTAATTGTTGATATATTGATTTGAATAGTTTATGGTATATATTTTGACTATGGTAACATTGTGAGTTTATGGCATTGGAGATTTAAAATTTTGATGTCATTGTATACTCAGTTCATATTGGTCTCATGATGATATGGTTATCAATATTTAGTTTGGATATGCATGATGACTTGTTGGGTCTATAAGTTGTGCAGTGTTGTAAGCGGTCTATACTTACAGGTTGCATTTATAGCTTGGTTATGGGCTGTCTTTGCCCATTGATCTTTCATTATTGATGCATATTCAAATTGGTGGCTTGGATTTGGGTTTTCTATGCCCTAAGTCACATGATTTGCTAATTTTATCTTCATGTAGAAGGGATGAGATGTTGTTACCAGGTACAATCATGGTGGAGGATTGTGGTTGACTATTTTATGCTGACAGGTTGGACATATTGAGAGCCAGATGCTCGGTTCATGGATGTGATCATGGTGTCATGGATTTTTTGCATGACATGATTGGATATACAGGTACATCCTTGATGTTCATTAGCTTAGATTTTTTGATTTGGTTATGGTGGTATATCTTCTTGGTTGTTAGAGGATGGTTTTTTATCATATGTCATGGATAGCTTGGATACACGATTTAGTGGGAGCTTGTGACAGTGATGGGGTGACAGTGCAGGATTAGTTCCTGGTATGGTTTATATCTTCTTGGTTTGGAGAGGATGGATTTTACGATGCCACAGGTGACTTGGTACCATAGTTGAGTGGGAGTTGTTGGCATTGATATATTTATTGAGTGTTTGCAGATGTTGGAGGTTTGTCTTAGACCCTGTTGCTGCAGAAGCATCTTTGACATTTGCATGGTGCACTTGTTATCTTCATGGTGTGTGAAGATGGTTAGATCTTGAGGACTCATGGAGTTCTTGGTTATCTTCATGGTATGTGGAGATGGTTTTCTTCATGGTGTGTGGAGATGGTTGCATCTTGAGGACTCATAGGGTTCTTGGAAAATGTGTGGTTTATGCTTTTATTTGGCATGTTATCCTTGGTATGAGGATGGTTTCATTATTATGTCATGGTATACTCTTGATACACGTTTAGAGTTGTGACATGTTATGGTGTGTTCATATGGAGCATGTTATCTCTTTAGTTGAGATGGTAAGATCACGTTTTCATGTTCCTGAGGCCATGGTTGGAACTTTGACATTGATCTTGGTTTAGTTTCTTGGTATTGAGTACACTGATCATAAGCTGGATACTTCATGATATTGCTATGTTGCATTTGGAGTTGGCATGGATTGATTGGTTACAGGTGCTCATGGATACTTAGAGACGGTGGTGATGCTGATTTCTTTTGGATTAGAGAAGTATTTGTTGGGACAGTTAATGGTTTCAATAGGAAGTCCGAGGGGTAGTCACCTGATATGGACTTGAGAGGAGATTGTTCTTAGATGAGTCTTGGTTGGAGACTTGGGTATCTTGATGAGCATTCTCATTCCCCACTCTTGGTCTACTCGGCATTTTGCTACTTGAGAGGTATAGCCCATTATTTTCTCTCAGTTGCATTATATTTATGCTTGTCTTTCATGGATATGGATCTTGAGCTATGGTACATGAGTTAGTTCTGGAGGGTTCATTTGAGAGATGGTTAAGCATTGGTTATCTCTATGTGCATATGTTGTTATGCTGGTTGAGTTTTGGAGATGGTTTTATATTGGGCATATTCCTTGGATTAGGAATGGTTATTCCTTGGTTTAGGAATGGTTTATGAGTTTGATCTTCTTGTGAGAGGCTTACATCCATGATGAGTTATATGGTATGGTTTGGGTGTTGTTGAGGCTTCTTGTTGGGGTTTTATGGAGGAGATCATACTTGCATAGTTTACATCTAGAGGTGTGTGTAGAAGGACATGATACAGGTTATGATTTGCATGGTTTCTCTAGTCTTGGTTATCTTCCTAGATGTTCAATTTTGACTACATTGGATTTGAGATTGGTTAGAGATTGTGATCACTGGTTTGTGCTCATGTATGTCATGTGAGAGATGACATGGTTATTCCTTTATCTCTTTCCTCTGTTGGTTATGGTGAACTTGGGAGAGCATTGGAGAGTTGTTCTTGTAGGATATCAGTTTATGTATTGTGGATGTCCTTGATACTACATGGATTCACTTCTTTGAGATGTGTTGAGTGGATTGGTTATAGATTTGACATTATCTTTTGCAGTGGGAGCTTCTTGGTATATATGTGGCAGGTATTGCTCTTGAAGCTTGTGATTGCAGGTTGTAGATTGGATATGTCAGTGATATGAGATTCACTTGTTATACCTTTGAGGTATGGATAGTTGGATGGGTTGGCACTTTGTTGTGGGTGCTATTTCAGCTATGGATATTTTGACAACTACGGATACATGTGATTACCTTTGGATCAGGTTTTTTGTGCTTGGAATTTCAGTTGGTACAAGATTTTATGATCTTCTAATGCAACAGGTTGGGTGGCTTTCTCTTTGGATGGCTTCTATGTATGTCCAGTGGGAGTGGCATAATAGGAGGTGAGATCATTCATGTTCGAGATGTTGGATACTTTGATTTTGTTGTGGGTACCAGGATGGAGCACTTGGTGTATTTTGATCCATGATGGTGGATGTGCTGGGAGGGATTGTTCCCTTGTTCATTTATGTGGCTACAGATTGACCCTATGCAATGTATACAACAAGTGGGAGATTGTTGAGATAATGGGTGTTGCACACATTGCATGGTATTGTTATTTTATTATTTTATTTTATTATGTAATGTTGTGCCTAGATGGACGTGCAACATGTAAAGATTCCCATGGAATATTCTTGATGAGTTGTATTGTAACATTGTGAAAATATTTTATGTAATTATTTAATATTGGGGAAAAGAATTAAATGCCCAATATTAAATGTGGGGTCAGTGGGTTAGGTAGCACATGGTTTTAGCACATGGTTTATGTAATACCACTTAGTGGTTTTGTGGGACTTGCTACTATATAAGCAGCCACAAGGGTAGTTGTTGTAGAGAGGAGAGGAAGAGTGACAAGAAGAAAAAAGGCAAGAGTCGAGCGAGACAAGGCTTGACAGGTTAGCCAAGGGAGCATTTGTGAAGGTTGAAAGCATGGCATGGGATGTGTGGATTCATGCTTGTTCACATAGTCTGCTCGGTTGTGGCTATGGCCATGAAGGCTTCCATAGTTGTATGGCAATGGTATTTTTTGCTGAATAATACAAGGTGATGGATGCTTTTGGAGGCTGGGTTTTTCCCTCAATGAGGGTTTCCCAGGGTATATCTTGTGTCACATTTTGTGGGTATGTTATCTATTCTCTTGCATGTGGATTTTAATTCCGTGTTTATTTTAGATCTATTATGGGTTATGTGGAAACGGTTATATTCTTTATTGCCAAGTTTCCTTACAAAAACACCTCATCATTCACTCCCTTCACTATTGCTACTACTGCTCTCCAACCCAACCTTCCAAATCCACCCATCTCCCAAATCAGTGCTAGCATCTTTGGCCAACCTCAGCAATATACAACCAGGATGCCACCCATGGGGCCAAGTAATCAACCTTTAATCACCCTTAGCTTGTTTACCTTAGATTAGATCATAATTCCATCATTTCGAATAGGTCCTTGGAGCTCAGTGCCATTAGCCACAAACCCACAAACTACTGCCCTCACTCCACAAATTTATCAAACCCCACAAGATACTACCAATGTTCTACCAAGCTCTCAAGTGACCCAAGCTCTTGCAAGCACTCTACCAAGCTTTCAAATCCAGCCACCAAGCTATCAAACCCCATCAGTTCTATTTCGAACCTTTCAATTCCCACCACCTCCACCACCAACTAATCCATTACCTCCTATTACTAACTATTTTTCTATGCCACTTCTAGGAGGAAATCCACCACCACCAACCACCAGTTACTTGTCCTCTTTTGCCATGTAGATACCTTCCCAAATGGGGGCGCAACCCACATATATTGGTCAAACTCCTCAAATCCAAAGTCAAGTTCCACAAGCTCCCTAATCCTTTACACAAAATTCACAACCATCTTATACCTTACCTCCACAAAGAAATCCATTTATCCCATAGCCAGCTTATGTTCCTCAATCCCAACCTCAAATCCAATATCAACAGCAAGCCTTACAACACATGCAACAATATGTTCCACCTCGACCTCAGCAACCCATCATCCACCATTTAGTTGCCCAAGACATGTACAATCCATACTAGCCCATACCTCAAAGCCATCCATATTCCATTGCCCCATTTAGCACATACCTACCTTAGGGAACTCCTACATTGGGGGCACCCCAACCATCACCCATTAATTTAGAATGGGAAGCCCTGAAGACAACTTTGAAGAACATCTAGGAGGGAAATGATCCAAAAACCTTCAAGTTTGAGAATGTGTGTCCTTACCCATTTGATAGAGCCATTACCATGACACCATTTCCCAAACACTTTGAGATACCCAAGTTTGACAAATTCAAAGGAAAAGGAGACCCTATCACACATATCAAAGAATTTTACATGCATTGCGAAGAAGTGGCATACGGTGATGTCTTCCTCTTGCATCTCTTTTCCAAAACCTTGACCGGACCAGCTCTTGAATGGTTTTATAGAATCCCATATGGCACAATTCAAAACTTTGCTGAATTGTCTAAGGCATTTGTAGCTCAATATGCCCATCTTATTGAAACAGAGCTATCAGTAGTTGATCTTGTCCACACTAAACAAAAAGGTGGAGAAAGCCTTCCTAAATATCTGCAAAGATGGCAAACCCTTACCACCCGCATATCTTGCACCTTGCCAGGGTGCCATTTGGTGAAAATGTTTATTGATAATGCCCATCCTAGCTTGGCTCACCACATGACCATGAACTATTTGTAGACCTACAAAGATATCAAAGAGAAAGGAATGATCCTTGAGCAAGGACTCATTAAAGATGGTGTGGTCAAGATTTATAAGGAAGCCAACCAAAATCAAACACATTCAAATGACAATTCTAGGTATTGGAACAAAAAAAAGCATGTTGCAACAAATAGGGTTACTGATACGAGATATGTGAATATTGTTGGTCCTTCCCAAAATTAGTCCAACCCACCATATCAATCAAACAATCAACAAGCTATCAACTACCAATAGCAGAATCACCAAAGCTATCAAAGCCACAATCCAGGACCCAACATTCAAAGGTCTAGAAATCAAGCTAATGCCATCAATGTAGCTATAGGACTAAAGCCCAAATTCCAACCTACACCTAGAAATTATACATCCCTTGGTGAGCCATTGAATGTCATTTTTGAGAAATTGACTAAAGAAAACCTCATCAAATTTCCTCCTACCCAACAAATTGATTGAGGTCAATCCAAAGCTACATGGTACGAAGACACTGAGTACTACAGTTTTCATAGGGTAAAAGGTCACACCACCCTCAGATGCATGAAACTAAAAAATTATGTGTAGGACCTCATTGATTGGAAAGAAATCACCATTGGTGCCCAAACCTCTCCCAATGCAGGCTTAAAGATCTATCAAAATGCTTTTCCTCCTCACAACAACCAAAATCCTAGAAAAGCACCTATCCAAACCAACAACAACAACACTAAAAATTGCCAGCCAAACCAATAGCATGAGAAGAACAATGACCACACTTCGTCCTACATAGAATATGGTAGCCTCATCGGTTGTATATCTGAAAAAGAGCCTTCTGTCAATGTTATCAATATCCAAGGCCCAAACAATGAGCGTGCAGTCACCACTAGAAGAGCATGATTGAATATCACAACCCCATCAATCCCATCAACACTATCAACCCCAACGGTATCATCAACTTTGTCCAAAAGCCAATACAATATCTTGGAACACCTTGGGAACATGCCAGCCTAGATCTCCATTTTAGACCTTCTCCGCAATAGTCCTCTATACAAAAACATCCTTGACAGTACTCTCATAGAATCCTGTGTCCCTTCAGATATCAACACTACTAATTTTCATAATCTTGTTGGACACCTATCCTTCTCATGTGCCCTATCATTCAAACCCACCAACATACCCGTGGTCAAGCTAGATCACACCCTTCCACTTTGCATAGCCATCATGGTATCCAATTATGCCGTCAAAAGAGTAATGATAGATAATGGATCAGCCTTGAGTATTTGCAACCTAAAATTCATAAAACAAGCTCAATATACTGAGGCAGATATCATGAGTGAGGTTATCACCATCAAAGCTTATGACAACTTGGAAAGAACCATAGAAGGAACTATTTTGCTACCAATCAAGGTTGGGCCAGTCATCCAGGAAACACTCTACCATGGTATTGATCTAAACCTACCATTTAACATCCTCCTTGGTCACCCATGGATTCATGCCATGAAAGCCATTCCATCCCCTTACCATCATTGAATCAAATTTTTGCATCAAGGCACTAAGGTTACCATCCATGCTGATCCAAAACCCTTTTCTTATTGCAATGTGGTTGGAGCTTCATATATAAACCATTTCCCTAGAATTGATATTGGCACAGCCACCGCCAGCTCATCCCACACTTGTGATGACCCAGAAACCATCCTCGCCTCCACCCTGTCTACCATGAAGATCAATAACAAAGGCTATGGAGAGTATAGTCTGTCAGATGCATTTGCTATTGGGGCAGTCCCACTTGATCCACACACCCATGGAAGACTAACATATCACAAAGCTAAGGAGATTTCACCCCCTTTATACAAACATTTTGGCCCAAAAAACTTTGTATCCACAAAAATCCCTCTTCATGAGGAGCTCACTCCAGATATCAACAATTGGTTACATAAGGATGCACCTCCAAGAAATCAAGCATGCCTTGATCACTTTAGCCAAAAGTATCCACAAAAACATAAGCTCATCACTGACAAATGGAACTATCAAGGTGGTGGTTTAGGACCAGAAGAAAGAGGCGTGCAGTGCCCCATCAACGTACACAAGTGGAAATCAAAGTTAGGTCTTGGCTTTGGCATACCCACAATTGGGGGCACCAATGAGAATGGTCATGCTTTTTCAAACATTCATCGTGATCTTGTCAAATTTGAAGACATTCTTGAGGAAGTTGAAAAGAGAGCCTACGATGATATCCCAGACCAAATTTTCCTTGGAGACTCTGCTCTCAAAGAACTATCCATCCATTTCATTGACCTACCACTCGCCCATCCAGAACTCATAGATTGGGACCAACCAAGTGTCATACATATTGATGAGTTCACATCAGAGGAAGCACTTTTGAGATTGATGGGAGCCAAAACTCCTCAGAAGCAAACAAAGCCAAATTTTGCCTGTATCTATAAGCTAGATCCCAAGGGGTATTTTGAAGAAAATCCCCAACCTAGTTTCGATACACCCAAAACTGGAACTAAGGTGAATCCAGGACTAGCTAAGGAAATGAAGAGAACCCTTCAGCAAAAAAATCTAGATTCACAATTAGAACATGAGGATTTAGCATTGCCTCCTCAAGATAATCAACTAGAGGTGTCTTCTATTCTAATTGAGGATACTAGAGAAGTCAACATCAGTTCTTCAGAGATCCCCAGACTTGTTCACATTGTTGCATCCCTATCACAAGACCAAGCTAACCTCCTCTTTGAGGTCTTAAGAGAGAACATTGGCTGATTTTCATGTTCATATCAAGACATGCCAAGACTTGATCCAAAGCTTGTATTTCATCATCTTGTAGTCGATCCAAAGATCAAGCCCGTTAGACAAAAGATTAGAAAAATGCACCCCAAGGTGGCATTACTGGTAAAAGCTAAATTAGGAAGAATGTTAGCTGCTAAGGTTATTTGACCTATCAACTACTCAGAGTGGATCTCCAACATGGTCCCCATCACTAATCCTTTTAGCGACATCAAAATCTACACTAATTTTAGAGATCTTAACAAAGCTTGTCCAAAAGATGATTTTCCCTTACCCAACATAGATATGATTGAAGACCTTACAGGTGGACATGAAATTCTATCCCTCATGGATGGATTTTTTGGGTATAATCAAATCAAGATTGCAAAAGAGGATCAGCATAAGACAACATTCACTACCCCTTGGAGAAGCTTTCACTACAACATGATGCCTTTTGGCCTAAAGAATGCTGGGGCTACCTATCAAAGAGCTATGATAGCCATTTTCCATTATCTTATCCATAGCATTTTGGAGGATTATGTGGATGATATCTTGGTTAAATCTCACACCTTCATGGATCATCTTGCTAACCTGGAGAAAGTCTTTGATAGGTTACCCAAATATCATCTCATGCTGAATCCCAAGAAATGTGTCTTTGGGGTCACATTTGCAAGCTTCTAGGCTTTATAGTTTCTAAATGAGGTATAGAGATCGATCCCAAGAAGGTCAAGGCTATCTTAGACATGCCTCCTCCGCAGACACTGTTACAGCTTCGCACTCTTAAGGAAAAGCTTCAATCCGTTTGATGCTTCATCTCCCAACTTGCAGATAAGTGTACGCCATTTGCACATTTACTAAAGAAGGATGAAAACTTCAAGTGGGATCCTTTATGTCAACGTAGCTTCGATCATCTCAAGAAATATCTCATCAATCCCCCTATCTTGGTTCCACCAGTTCTTGGTCATCCCTTGATCGTGTACATATCAGCAATGCCTACTTCTCTAGGGGAACTTCTAGCATAGTTCAATGACTATGGAACAGAAAGAGCCATCTACTACATCAGTAGAATGCTAGTTGGTTATGAACTCAATTATAGTCCTATGGAAAAAGCTTGTATGGCAATTATTTTCTCAACTCAAAAGCTTCACCACTACATGCTAAGTAATACCATCCACCTAGTCTCCAAGATCAACCCTCTCAAGTATATGCTCTCCAAAACAACACTTACAAGCCGTTTGGCCAAATGGGTTATGCTCCTTAGCAAATTTTACATCCAATATGTGGATAGAAAGGCAATCAAAGGGAAAGCTATAGCAGATCACCTAGCTGATGTGCCTCTAGTAGATACATATCCTTTGATAACAGAATTTTTAGATGAGCATATCTGTCTAATTGAAGAACAACTCCCATGGAAACCTTATTTTGATGACTCATATACATCTCATGGATCAAGAGCAAGAATATTATTGGTCACACCTCAAGGAGATTACATTCCAAAAGCCTTCAAGCTACAATTCCCTAGCACCAACAATATAGCTGAATATGAGGCTCTCATAGTAGGATTAAAGATAGCTGCAAAATGGAACATCACTAAGTTACAAATCTTTGAGGATTCTCAGCTCATCATCAAGCAAGCCCTAAATGAATATCAAACCAAAGATGAAAAGCTATTACCCTACAAAGGGCTAGTTGATCAGCTAACCCACCATTTTACAAAGCTTTAGTTTACACAAGTGCCTCAAATGTAGAACAAAGCAATAGATGCTATGGCTACTATTGGCTCACTCTTGGAAATTCCCCAAGCGGTTACATAGCATGAGTTTTTAGTCAAGCAACTCCTCACACCTGCCTATGTGAATGATGACTCAAACCATGTTTGTATCTTGGTTGGTCTCCAATCCCCTTGGTACCATGAGATTCATGCTTACCTTAAAGATGGTATCATCTCCCCTCACCTCACACGTACCCAACACCAAAACCTCATCCGAAAATCATCCTGCTATATTTTCATAGCCAATACCCTATATCGTCAAGGTTATCATAATACTCTCTCTCGATGTTTAGATGAAAATGAGGCCATGATGGCATTAAAAGAAGTACACTCTGGACTTTGCGGTGCCCACACAAGTGGTATTGTCCTCGCGTAAAAAATCCTTAGAGCAAGCTACTATTGGCCTACCATTGAAGAAAACTCCTGTAACTTTGTCAAAAAGTGTCTCCCATGTTAGATGCATGCAAATCTTGTGCACACTCTAGCACCTGATCTACAGCCTATTGCACCACCTTGGCCTTTTGCTTATTGGGGCATTGATCTAGTTGGAACTATCACACCTCTCTCATCTGATGGACATAAATGGATAATAAAAGCTATAGACTATTTCACTAAGTGGGTGGAAGCAATCCCCCTAGTCTCAACTATAGGAGTTCAAGTCTCCAAGATCATCTTGTACCACATTGTTTTCCGCTTTGGAATCCCATCCACCATCTTCACTAATCATGGAGGTAACTTTGAAAATATCAACATGGAAGAATTATGCACTTCCCTTAGCATCCACCAACACTTTTCTCACCCATATTTCCCACAAGGTAATGGCCAGGCAAAGGCAACTAACAAAAACCTCCTCAAAATCCTAAAGAAAGTTGTCAATGATTTCGGCCGTGATTGGCACCTATAAATAAATCCAACCCTATGGGCCTATCAAACTTCCTTTTGTACATCCACAGGCACAACTCCATACTCCTTAGTCTATGGTGCCAAAGCAATACTACCCATAGAGGTTGAACTTCCCTCCTTACACATATCTTTGCAAGGAAAAATATCAAATGAAGAATACAGAGTAGCTCGGCTTACCTAGCTAGATCTCTTAGATAAGAAGCAACAACAAGCCTATGATCATCTCACAGTCTATCAAACTCGTCTTAAAAGGAAATTCAACAAGAAGGTGCTTCCACGACACTTTCAATTGGGCAACATGGTCCTTAAAAAAAATATGAAAGTCCAAGCTGATCGAGAAAAGAAAGGCAAGTTTGAACCTACATGGCTTGGTCCTTATGTTGTTACTGCCTCCTTTGGCTGTGGAGCCTATCAGCTATCTACACCAGAAGGAGAACTCTTGAATGATCCTACTAACATCATTCATCTCAAGAAGTTTTATGCTTGAAGATCCTTGGTATACCCATCTTTTGAAAATAAAATTAATTTTTTAAAAAAAAAAAAAAGTTAAAAGAAATAAGCGTCCAATGGTGAAAACTTGGCAATTTGAGCACCTTGGATAGGTACCTTGGTGAAAACCTGGTAATTTAGGCACCTTATGTACTAAGACTAATCCATTATCTACCACTATCCTATCCCTCATCCATTCACCCACTATCCCATAAAACACCTGCTTGTTCCCTTGGTGTTCAAACCAAATATCCAAAATCTAATAAAGCTTGTAAATACCTCTTGTACAGCTTGTAAATCTTGTACCTTAGCTTGTAAATCTTGTTACCCAGCTTGTAAATCTTATATCATCCCTTGTATCATAGCTTGTATATCCAAATCTTGTCCAAAGATTGTACCATATTCTAGCTTGTATTATATACCAAAGCTTGTATCCTAGTTTGTATCCTATCACATGGACACAAAGAACCCCATTTTCACTTAAGCTTTTCACAAACCATCTACCTATCTGCCTATCAACTATTACAAACATCCCACCCTTCACAAACATTTTCATCTCACAAAACCAAAACATGAACAACCTTGTACATTTGTAACATGTCTTGGTTTGTCAGCTTGTACATCCTCTTTAGCTTAGTAACATTGTATCTATCTAGGTTTCATGTCAGTTCATCCTTGATTAACATCTTGCACACATCACACAAATCTTGGTTAGCTATTCCAATGCATCTTTTAGCTAAATCTCTTGTCACCAAAGTGTTATCCTTCTTAGTTTAGCTTGCCAGACACATCACTCAACCAGATCCATCAGCTTAGGTGCTCTCTGATAGATCCTTGTAGGATATAGCTTTCCTCATTTCTAATCTTGGTTTGTTAGTACCTCATCCAACCCATCTCGTTGGCAAATGGTTCTCTTTTGTATTTTTGCTTTCTTTTGATTTGGAATCTTCCCTTTTGGGTCTTGAAGTATCTTTTCCAAACAATCTTTTTGTTCCCTCCTCAAGGTTTCCACAATTTTCCATATCATGGTATACTGTGAATGGGGCAATCTAGGCGTAAGGTCTTGATCAAGTCTTTTATTTGTTTTTATTTTCTGCTTCTGGGTTACCCAGTGTCGGTTCCACTCTGATTCTTTTGAGATTCATGTGTAATGCTGGGGCAATCCTTGCATGTTTGTTTTGAGTCAGTTTGTCAATCCTCTAGACAGTTGGTGAAAAGGCCTTGATGTTTTTGATAACTTTGGCAATTAACCAATAGTCCTATAGAAAATCTTGTGCTCAACTACATGGTGGTACTTCTCTTTGAAGTATCCCCCTACTCAAAAAGCTTCAATGGATTCCCTTCATCTCCATTATCCCCCATCCATCTCTAGCATCCGTCTCTCCTACCCCAAGCTTGTGCATTAGTATCTCTTTGAATCAATCTTCACTTTTAGCTTTAGGGATCCACAATCCTAGTCTTAGGGATCCACCAATCCAATCAATCCACCAAGCCTCATCTTTTGAGATCCACAATCCTAGTCCTAGGGATCTCTGAAACACATCTTCCGCCAATCTGACTCTTTGAAATCCTATTGCCTCAACTTTATCTCATCCCATCATTCCTTCCCTTATCTTGGATTCCTTTTTATAGCACTCTGCTCCTTCATCCTCCCCCCAATCCTGAAAGTCTTAAGCTTATTTACACTTGTGCCTTTGATTTTCCACTTTATCATTCTCCCATAGTGAGAGTTTGAGCTAACTAAACCTCTTCTCTTAAGCCACTCTTCGTCCTCCCACCCACCAAGGTTCTTGTACTTTTCAAGAAGTTGTCAAGCCTCGCTTTCTCTCCACATCACCTTCTTCAGGAGGCATCTCCCAGTCCATTCTCTCCTCTTCTGCTCTAGCCTTGGGCATCTTATTTTCTTATATTTGATGCCATGCCACTTGTAGCATCACATTAAAGAGGGACAAAATGTAGACACTTAAAATCCTTTAGAAAATAAAGTATTTTTATTTTTTGAAAAATCTCTGATGACATCATCATTTATTAATTAATTAGTTATTTTATTTATTTATTTATTTTTATGCCATTAAATCCCTTTATCTTAATTAAAAATATTTAATTAAGGAATCCCTCCCAAAAATGTTTAAATCTTATTTAAACATTATTTCCTTATTTATTAATTATTTAATTAAAAAATTGACCAAAAATCCCAAAAAAAATAATTTATTTATTTTTTGCCCAAAACTTGACCAATTTCTTAAGACCACTAACCTCTTCCAAAATATTCTAATCCTTTTTTAATTTTGATTAAAGGCTAATCCCATCATTTCTTACCCCTAATCCCAACTCAAAATATTTAATTAAGATTAAATATGAATCCTCATGTTTATTAAAAATATTTTAATAAATATCTCCTCAACCCAAACCCTTGAAATAAATAAAACTTTATTTGTTTCCTAAAAACCTTATTTATCCTCATCCTAGGTAGTTATAGACTCTTCTAGAAAGTCTTCATCCTCATCCAAAGCCTAGGCTCTTCTAGACAATGTCAATCCTTATCTTTAATCCTAATCCTAATCCCCTCCTAACCTTGTCACATTCTCTAAACATCGGTTAAGATTTCCTAACCCAAGCTAAAGCCAAGAAATATCTCCTCTTTCACCCACCCTCTTGCCCATCTCTAACAAGCCTAATCTAATCTTAAACCCAAGCCTAATCCAAGCCTTAATCATTTTCACATTCCTAAGTCAAGCTTAAGACTTTCTTAATCCAACCCAAGTCAAAATATCTCAACTCTCTCACAGATATCCCAACCATAAAATTTTATGAAGCCCACAAAGCCATAAATGACTCTTACAAGCCCATTCATTGCTCTTACAAGCCATCATGAGGGTCTTTATGAGCTTTGAGCCTCCTTTGTTGACCCCTCAACCCCTCTTGCTCTAACCAATGACCCTATGACATGTGTCACTTCCTAATTGGCTATAAGAAGCACAATCCATCTGCTCTCCTCTCATTCAATCTAAACCTTCTATAAGCTTTCTCCCATCCTTGCATCCTAGCCCTTGGTCCCTCAAGCCCATTGCCTATTTAAAGAATCCTCTCCCAAGCCATTTTAACACAATCTAGAAAGTAAAGCCATAATGCCATTTTGAGAAGCCATTTTTTACATCAAATCCATTCACCAAAATCTATCAAAAATCCTCCATTGAAGCCTATTTGAGAATTTGAGTATACATACATAATCAAGCCATCTTAGCTATTAGACATACCTCTACATCAAGTGATCATCCTCATTGAGAGAGCCTATCCATGGCTCATATTCTCATTTGAGGACTTCACTTTGTCTCTTATGAAGTTATGTTAAATTAGTATGCAAATGCTTTTTGATTGTTTTAATTTGGTGTTTCTAACATACTAAAGTATCATATACACTCTTAATAGTAGTGACCGCTATACCTTGTATTATGGTCCCATTTATAAAAGTTTCCATTGTTGTTTACCTTTGTTTTCTTGTTTGATGACCATATTGGGTTGGATCTACACTTAAAAGCTCTATGTCCATACTTCTGAGAGTTGTAACAATATCTTCAAATATTTGAGTATGCATGGTCTTAGTTCTACATTCATGTGCCTGATGACCTTGTTTTTTGCACTTATAATAGTGACCTATACTCTTCTGCTTATCATTCTAATTTATAGTCTTGCTGCTGCACACATTAGTAGTATGTCCTTTCTTACCACAATTATGAAAAGTAGGTTTGGAGTTCTTACCTTTTTTACTCCTTTCTTTAACACATTTGGATGATTGTCCTTCTTCAATAGTTGTGTATCCTAGTCCAAATGAATCATTGTTAGATATAGGGGATCTCATCAATTGTTCAAAGTACTTGATGGCTTCACTAGGTTTATTGAAACTTTCAGCAAATTCATCTTCCCTTTTTAGGTCAATGCTCAATTGTTCATTCTATAATTTTTGTGTTGTTATCTCAATGTCCTTGGCATTCAATTCATGGTTGGAATTGTTCATTCTGTAATTTTTGTGTTGTTATCTTTTTTTGTTTGGTCACCTCACATAGTAATATGACTTGTGATTCTTGTTCTATCTTGAGATTTCTAATTTCTTTAGCTTGGGTTCTATTCTTTTCCATTAGATCCACAATTGCTACATCAAATTCATGAGAATCTCCATTTTCAAATATCTGAGTAGTGTCCATCACTCTGTATTGTGTGTCATTTTCCTTAATAGAAATTTCCCTCCTTCTCTTCAATAATTTCTCTAGATAATCTCTTGCTTCATTCAACTGATGTAGAATGAGTTTTATTTCAATTCCCTAATTCTTAATGATCTTTCCTCAAAGGTACAAAGCTTCTCTTTTAGAGAACATTACTTTGATACCAATTGTTCAAATTACAATAGGAAAGGTAAACTTCTCGGGGGGGGAGGGGTGGGGGGTTTGGTGAATCAGTGCTTCAAATTTTGGCCCATAACATATTCACCACACATCCATCTCACATTTTCAATAAGTAAACAAAAATACCATGTAAATCATGTACATTTAAAGCATGTAAACAAGTAAGCATTCACACATATGACTCAAGATATGATTACATAGAAACCCTCCAATGAGAAGGTAAAACTAGGGTTGGGATGACACCCAAAAATTTTCACTATTGCTATAATAAAGTGTATCCAATGAAGGTTAGAATGTTTTATCATGATCCATGATCTACCCTATGAAAGGTCTACCCTATTAAAGGCTTACAAAGACTATTAGGTCTAAACCTATTAAAGGATTTCAACACCCTCTTAAAAGTGTGCCTTGTTAGAGGACTGCAACTCACAATTAAGTAACCACCTTGTTAGAAGATTTCAATATAAATTGTTATGACTACTCTATTAAGATATTTAACTGGTTCATCTATTAGAATCTCTTAGCATTGATCCTGCAATTAGCACTCTTATGCTTGATGATAGATCACCTCTATCTTGTGTACTTGATCCTTCTTGATCATATGTATCTCTGTTGTTCACTATTTCCTTCCTTTGTTCTCCTTTAACTGATTCTTCAATATAATTCAAATCATAATACCATAGTCACCATGAATTTCCTAGTTTGTGCATGCAAAACTCTCCTTTATCATTCATTCATTCAATTTCTCATGCATAGAAAGTTTAGGGTTTTTCTTCCTTAAGAAGACCTAGGTGATTTAGGGTTATGTATGAATCAACAATTGTGATTCACCCATATTTCCACTTAAACCTTCCTTTTACATTGTTGGGTGCATGTAATACATTAGGATTCCAACTTAAGATTTTTCCTTATCACCAAAATATTGTAATTCAATCTTTAAGTTGGCTCAAAAATGGTTTACATAGTAGTTTGTACCAATACAAACAACTATGAAAAAACTATGTTTTTACATTTGAATTCCCTAATGCCTCGCACATACTAACTTTAATACTATCACTGAGCATCTGAATGGATCAGCATGCACTATTTGCTTGGCTCCTGAATCACTCTGCATATACTGTCTGCTCGACACTTGAGTGACTCAGCACTCACTATTTACTTGGCATGCTCTAACTTATACATGGTGTGCTTGGCATATATTACTTGTTACGCATGAACTAAGTAAATGACTTTAGCATATAGACACTCACTTTTCGAAACCAATATGAGATCAATAGTATCATACTTTATTTTTGAGATTTTTCAAAATTACTTTGGTAAGAGATGTTTATTGTACATGTGTATGTATAATATTATGATTCTCCCCTACACATATATATTCAACATACTTTACATGTTAGATACATATATCTCATGTCTTTATATTTCATCTTCTTATCTTCTCGCCTTTTATTGCATCACCACATATTCTCCCCCTTTTTGACATAAATGCCAAAGGTGTATGCTACATGGTTATGCCAAAATGTGACAAGAAGTTAGAATGTACCTTATAAAATCAATGACATTCTCTTGTCCCAATTTTCTTGCAACACCTTTCTTTCATGTAATGCAATCTAAAATTTTGCTGATAGCTCCATCATGTGATCAGCTATTGAGAAGTTGTTGTCATGGATGAGAGTTTTGGCATGTGCAATGTGTTTTTGCAATGTATCCATGCTTGGAATATCCATGCCTTGTATATCTAAAAGTATGGCCCTTATCCTGGCTTCTTCCCTTAGTAATTTTTCTTGTATATCAGTCAAAAATATGATCTTTGTGTAATTAGTAGAACTATAGCTTGGCTCAAGTGACAACTAGTGTGCACTTGCCTTCAGATCTTCATCTATCTTGGAGAGTTTATCTTTGATTTTCTAAGTAAAGATAGATGTGTCACATAGTTAAATAAGTATAGAAGTGACACTGTTGGTAGAGGTTTCCAATGAGTTGAGAATAGTAGACAAGTCTACTTGGTATAGTGCAATCTTCTATGCAACTAGCTCCAATACTTTGTTTTCAAATTTCTTCTCTCCTCTTTGCAACAATTTTTATTTCTCATTCAGATCTTCATTAAATTTCTAAAAACTTTTGCTAATTGGGCCAAAATGGGTTGAGAAGTATCAACCTTAGTGTTGAGTGCATTTCCAATTATGTTCTTTGCATCTTCTAGCACTTGATTTTCTCTTTTTCTCTCCTCTCTAAGCCTTTATTGCTTATCTTTCTTTTGCAAAAGCTCACCTACTATATGAATTTGATCAAGATTTAGAGTAGAGACATCCCAATTTGAAATAACTATATCCTCATCAAGACCAATTTCTTCTTCATTATCTTTTCTTTTTCTAGAAACCTTAGTACTCAGTTGAGGCTTGCTCTCAACTGTCTTTGTATTAACTACTTGCATACTGTGAATAGTAACAATAGTGGAAATAGAAGAACTAGCAATAGAAGTAGATATTGCACTTATTGTAGAAATACCTTGTTGTTGAGTAGCCAAAACTAATAAAGGAGGAAGCACTAAGTACTCGATAGATGAAGTGTTGATCACTCCAGTCAATAAAGTACTTAGTTGAATAGGTGCAAAGATTGGTTGAGTGCTTCAATTTGTAGTGTTTGTCACAACCAAGTTGGTAGAAGCTTTCTCTAAACTTGATCAGTTTAAATCTTTGCTTAAAGAGTGAGGAAATGAGGCCATAACTACTATTATGATCTTTTTAGGGTTAGTTTCCTCAATGCTCTAAATCTCAAGGAGATTCTCCTTAGTGGTTTCCTATTCTTGCTCCTCATCATCTTTATTATCATCATTTATTTCTTCTTCATCATTATTTTCCTCTTATTAATTGTCATCTTCATCATCATCTTTTACAAAAACAACGATATCATTCTTTTGATGAAGATTGAAAATATTCTTCCATGTATTAGTGGCATTATTCACCACATGTTCAATGCCATTAATTAGTATCAAGCAAGTGTTAAATTTCAAAGTGAGTTTTTCTTCATTTTTCTTCATGGACTCTTTTATTTATTTTTCATTAAAGCTCAACATGAGTTTTTTTTTTTTCATTAAAGCTCAATAGTTTTCTTGGCATGTTCCCATCTTGGTTGGATTATTTCCATTAGTTCTTTGGGAATTTTTTGTGCAAGTTGGTCGGGTGAATATTTCCATTTTCCTATCTTAGATATAATCATGTCTTCAACTTGCTTCTTCTCCTTTACATTTTTTATCTCATATCTTAATGAGTTAAAAAAATTCATGCCAACTCTAGAATCAATCTCTTTCAATTTCTCTTGAAATGTAGGTGGAGGTTGTTTGAAAATCACATCCTCTACTTGTTCATCTATATTCAATTTCTTTCTAGATTTTCTTCTTGTGAATACTATAGTAGATGACTTGGTAGGTTTGGTTATGATAACCTTACCATTCTTCAATTTTTCTATCCTCTTCTTTCCTTTGTTGACAACTTGAGGAAGCTTTATTTCTAGTTCAATTCTAGCTTTGGCTTCATTATATATACTGAAATGTGTGGCTTTGGGATCCATAGGTTCATTCAACAATGCCTTAATAACATCCTTGGTGTCATCAATGTTAACCTCATAGCCTAGAGGCTTAACCAACACCACTCTAGGTTTGACTCCTTATATGTATACCTTGTCACAATCTACCATAAAAAAAAACATCATCCTTGTAATCTTCTACAAGTTTCTTTGGAATTTTGAATCTATTATTCATCTTATCTTGGAATAAATCAAAATAATTATCCATGATACTGACATAGTTTTCACCCATTTTTGCTATATACTCATTAATCTGATATAGGACAGGTACATCTTTTCTCCATACACCTCTACCTTTTGAAGGGAAAAACTTTTCTACAAAGAAGAGTAAATGGGTTAAAAGTGAACCAAATTTACATGAGTTATTATTCAAAGTTGTAATGCTCTCCATGTTTTTGTTAAATTGGTTCAATATTAGCTTAGCAAGGTTGAAGGACATGTTGTTCTTGACCACCTTAAGAGTGAGATCAACTGCTTCACATGATATGCTATTGAGATGACTGGAGCTATATATTTTATGTGCTATTACATGAATTGCAAACTTCAGCTCCATGTTGGCTCCACAACTAATATTCATACCTCTTTCATCCCATTTGACAAGAGTTTTCTTTTCTAGTTCTACCTGACTTAGGCTTTGGGTAGTCTTTGTCTTGGTCAACATTGGGAGCCCTATAATTTGATGAATCATTTTCTTTGTTATGAGAATGGGCTACTCCAACCATAGTGTCTTGTTATGTACATGGCTAAGGATAAACCTTATCCATTTTATCTAAAATTCTTGGGTCATGTGTGGAATGTGGGTTAAACCCTTCATCTCTAAGTGTTGATGCTCAGGTTTTAATGCACCATTCACACACAATTTTTCTAGAGTTTCATCCATTTTTAGGGTTCCAATATCTTTAATTAAACAATGAAAATGTGACCAAACATCACTAACTAGTAGTACCTTTGGTGGAATCTATGAATGAGCTTTGGTTGGATCAAGCATTTCTATAATTGTTGGACTCAACTTGATGTCTAGTGCTTTCCACTCAACTCCTCAAACCAACATCTTGGAACCCTTCTTGGTTGTGCTATTGGAGGATGCCATGCTCAATAGGGTTTATGAAAAGTATGGAAAACCTCAACAAAAAATCACACAGATCACTTGGATGCATAGAAATTAGTCTTCACATGTAGCTCTTTGAAAATTCATGGTGAAAAATGAATTTGATTTCATCCTTTTAAACAAATTTCACTTTCTAGTTGCCATAAATGCTTGGTATGTTCACTTTCTTGGTGACACACCATCATCCACTTAGTTTGATCTAATTGCTTAATAGATTCATCCATGACTTGATATCCACATAATGACTTAGTTACTCTCAACCTTTCTTGCAAGGTCTTTCAATGTGACATAGCTTGATAAGGTCTAGAATTTCTTTAGATACTCAGTGATCCCTTTACATCTTGAATTCTAATATGGATCTTTCCTTCTAGTTGACTAGAACTAATGTAAGATATTTTCTTCAGAATATTCATTCTAGTTATTCTTGTGGGAGATCAAGTAGAAATGTTTGAGTCACCCAATTCTTGAGTAACATGTGTTTCATTGCTCAAACTTGCATTGTCTAAAGATTTCATAATCCATTGCTATCTCATCTACTTTTTGATGTTGTCATCCTTGGGTTTCTTTTCATCTTCAATTCTTCTAATATTCATATAGTTCTTGGAAAGGTGTCCAAGTTTTGTACAAATAAAACATCTTCTAGTGGTGTCTCGTGTACTCATGTGATGTTTTACACAGTTTACTCCTGTTGGAATTAATCAAGACTAGCTAGGTTACTGAGAGGGGAGGGGTGAATTAGTAACCTAAAAAAATTTAAATCAATTCAATACTTGATCCATTCATCATTCATTCATCTAATCTACTATATGCATGAGAAAGATATCCATTTATAACACATGAACATAGAATTTTGGTGACCTAGAAACCTTCCAAATAGAAAGTAAAACTAGGGTGAGGATGATACCCACAAAACTTTTCTACTGTAGTATGAAGTTAGCCTATTAGGGCTTACATTAATCACTTCTAATGATCTGCCCTATTAAGAGAAATTTGGACTACTAGATCCACCTTTTTAGAGGATTTAAAAAATTGATTCCACTATTAGGATGAAATAGTGGATCTACTTACAACTTGATTTCTGATTAGATCCTTGAAGTACAAATCACCTCTTGTGACTGATGAATCTTTACTGCTCCTTGTAGACCTTGCTGAATACTCTGCTCTATTGTTGATTCGCATTTATTCTTCTCAAATCATTACATGTCCATTCCTTAAAAACATATTCATCATTGCAAATGATATAATAAATTACATATATATCATTCCAATAATTACAATTCCAAGGTCAGCCAAAATACAAGTGAACAAAATATTACTAAGTTGGCCAAACAGTAGAAAACTCGAGTTCTTCAAGATAACTTGGTAACCTTCTGATACTCAACATCCATTGCATTAATCAGCATCATCATGCATTCGATAGAAGTAGAAGCTTAGTCCATACTAATCACACAATGTAGCTTGGAACTCGGTAACCATTGGAGACTCTGTAGACATAGTGTAACTTGGTGAAAATTGAATCCTTCATTTACCTTGCTTTCACTTGGTAAATACTACACTTCCATCACTCGGTAAACACTAGCTTCCATCACTCAAACTGATGACTTAGTAGACACTGTGAAGCTCAGTGAACACTGTAGGCTTGGTAGATACTATTGGGCTACACACTCACTCGGTAGCTTTAGGAATGCTTGATGTGAACTGCTGGACTACACACTTACTTGGTAGCTTTAGGAATGCTTAGTGCAAACTGCTGAAGTGATGAACCTACAAGATAACCACTGAATGATAAACTTAGTAATCATTCATAATCGAATAAGTGTTTTCAAAATTGATCTTTGTAAACCTTTTGCATATACATTTCTTACATGTCTTTACATATCTCCCCCATACATATGGCATGATATATACATAGCTTATTAGTGTACTTATATCAATCTATTATATTCTCCCTTATTTTCTCCATTGTCTCTTATTTACCTTGACTTTTACTATCTCTTACTCACAATAATCTCCCCCTTTTTTGACAATAATGCCAAAGTTAATCATACTTATACAAAGACACCAAAATGTGAGAAAAACTCAGAATGTACCTTAAGAATAAGATTTAATGTCTTATCCTAGTTCTCTTGCAAAATTTTGCAAGTGGAGAGAGCCACTTGAACTTTTGTAGAAAGTTCAATCATATGATCTACTATAGAAAAATTGTTATCGTGGATCAATGTTTTTGAATAAGAAATGTGCTTCTTCATTATGTCCATGATAGGAAGGATCATGTTCTGGATGTCTATTAGTGTAGACCAGATCCTTGCTTCCTCTCTTAATAGTTCTACCTGCATGTCTGATAGGAATTTGATCTTTATGTGATGTGTGGAGCTTGAACTAGGGTCAAGCGACAACTTTTGAGCACTAACCTTCAGATCATCAATTTTATTCAATTTTACCTTTATTTCTTTTGTGTAGTTGGTAACATCACATAGCTTGGCAAAAAGGGATGTTACATTTGTAAAAGAATTTTCAAGATTGTTTAAAATTGAAGATAGTTCGACCTACTTTATTGCAATGTGCTGAGCAATGTGCTCAACACTTTGTTATCAAATTTCTTCTCTGCCTTTTCTATAAGCTTCTCTTGGCCAGAAGTGACCTCATTGAACTTTTTTATGACCTCTTCTAATTGTAACAAAATGTGTTGAGATGAATCCACATCAACACCTATTGTCTCAGTAATTATATTTTTAGCGCTTTCAATTATAGTGAATTCTTTATCTCTCTCATCTCTAAATTGTTCCTGCCTTTCTCTTTGCTCTAAACATGGACTAACTAGTCTCATTTCATCAACTATGGTAGTATCCAAATCCATCTTAGGTATAATAATTTCCTTGTCCAAGTCTATATTCTCATTAGTTGCCTTGCCAATAAGTAGAATTTTTAGTGGAGTCTTTGGTTTTACTTTAGTGCTTACAATAGTTGATGAAGTTGGATTGGCAGAAAAAACTTGAATTGATCTAACTGGAGGAAAACTAAGAGAGGTGCTAACTGTATCCAAAACTGATATGCTTCTCAAAAATGAAGTATCAATAGGTAATTTACCAATTGGAATATTTACAACTAAAGTACTAACTAGAATATTTACAACTGCAGAACAAGCTGGAACAAAAATTGATGTAGTTGAAGCTATGGATGACAAAACTATAGAAAAAACTAGCAAACTTACTATACAAGCTGCAATAGATGACTCAGGAGCTGATAAAGAGGGCTATAGCTTGGTAGATGAAGTGCTTGACACTTCAATTGAAGATACTTGTAGCTAGGAGGTGACTAGTGATGATCGAGCTATTGATGTGGCAATTGTGCTCACAGTCTCACTTGCAGAAGTTATCTCCATAGTAGATGTAACAATCTTTGGTGGAGAGTAAGGAAGGGATGAAATAACTTCTTTTGCAATTTTTACTAGATCTTCTTCATCCTTGTCTTCCTCTTCAGCTTCATCATCATCCTTTAGTGCCTGATAGTCCTCAACATCAAAAGTGGCACATGGAGCATTATCTCCTACATCATTGTCACTGTCATCATCATCATCTTTGATTTCTATAGGATCATTACTAGACTTTTGCAGATGATAGATGTTCTTCCACATGTTTGTTGTATCTCTTACAACATGCTCAATGTCCTTAATTAAAATCAAACATGTTTGAAATCTAATCATCATTTTACCTTCATTGTTCTTCATAGCTGCCTTTATTTCTGCTTCAGTAAGACTCAATAGAAGATTCTTCAAGGATTTCTCATATATGTCCTTGGTCTTTTGGGTGGCTGACTCCCACCTTGGTTGCAATCTTATCAACAAATCTTTGAAGATTTGAGGGGCAAGCTGGTCTAGGGAGTATTTTCATTTTTCCATCTTGTTAAGTACCAGTTCCTCAATCTACATTTTCTTTGCATCAATCCTTGTTTCAAATTTCAATGCCTTGAAATTTGTGATGCTAGCTCCCTCTTCCATTTGTTTCAATCTTTCTTGGAAGGTTAGTTGGGGCTTGCTGAATACTACTTCACCTTTGTTCTTACCTTTTTTTGGCCTTGTGAAAATAGTTGTGGAGGCTTTAGGTGGTTTGGTAATGATTACCTTGCCCTTCTTTTTGACTAACTCTACCTCCTTCTCTAATTATTCCTTTATATCTTCTGGTTCTTGCTCCTCTTCTTCATCCTCACCTTTTCCCTCAGTAATCATTAAGGGCTCAGTAGTAGTTTTTAACTTGGCAACCTTTCTCTTACTTGTATTAATTGCTTGAGGAAGTTTGATTTCAAGCTCAATTTTGGCCTTTACCTCATCATATGTTACAAAAATTGGTTGCTTTGGATCTATTGGCCCATTCACTAGTTCTTCAATAATATCCCTGGTTTCATCAATATTCACCTCATAAGGAAGAGGTTTCACCCATGCAACTTGGGGCATGACTGCCTGAATATATACTCTATCACAATCAACCATAAAGCATACATAATCTTTGTAGTCTTCAACCAATTTTGGGGAATTCAAAACCTGTTATTCATCCTTTCCTTGAAATCTTCAAAATAATTATCCATGATGCTATCAAAGTTTACACCCATTTCTGCTACAAACTCATTTATCTGATATAGAATAGGAATATCTTTTCTCTACACCGTAGTTCCTTTGGATGGAAAGAATTTTTGTACATATAAGAAAAGACATGTCAGCAAAGAACCAAATTTGCAAAGGTTGTTCTTTGAAGTCCTAATGCTGTCTATATTCTTGTTTAGTTGTATTAACAATAATTCTGACAAATCAAATTCTAGATTTTTCTTCACAATCTTGAATGCCAAATCCATGGCCTCACAGGGAACACTATTAAAACAACTAGAGCTATAAATCTTATGAGAAATGACATGAATTGAAAACCTTAATTCAACATTAGAAATAGTGCTAACCTTCAAACCTCGACCATCCCATTCAGTTAGGGTTTTCTTCTGAAGTTTGTCCTAACCTAGGGTTTTGGTAGTTTTTGCTTTACTTAGCATGGGGAGACCAGTAATATTATGAATCATCTTCTTAGTGATTAATACCAGCTTCTCTAACCATAGTTGAACATTGTTCACATGACTAAGGATGTACCTAATCCAATTAATTTGGAAACTTCTTGGCATTTGCGAGATATGGGTTAATCCTTTGGTCTCTAGATGCTTATGCTCAGGTTTCAAAGAGCCATCAACACTCATTTCTCCTAGGGCATTGTCCATTTCTAGGTTTCCAATCTCTTGAATAGAACATTTGAAATGAGTATGAATATCATTGATAAAGAGTACCTTTGGTGGAATTTGTGATTGAGCTCCATTGGGGTCGAGTGACTCCACACCCTTAACTAGCATTTCTGAACCTCTTTTTGCCTTGGTGTTTCTACTACTCTCAAATTACATTGATGCTCGGTAAAGGATAGAATTTTTTTGAACAAATCCTTTCCTCTAAATTTTTTTGAATTAGCCTAGATGCACCTAAAATCATTTAGCTCTGAGAATTTTGAAGACGCAGTGAAATGAAATTGAATTCTTCCTTTTGATAAAAATCTACCATTAATGCTTAGTATGAAAGTTGCTATGATGAAATAGTGCTTGACAAGCTATCATCCACTCACTTTCTTAGTAGAAACTTGAGACTCAGTGATCGAACAAAACTTTTGTTACTCCCTATCTAGCTCGGTTGAGTCTGTGACTGACCTTGCTTGGTATGACTTGATTTCTTATGACCCTTTGTATCTGAAATATTGATTGGATTTTTTTATTTTTAAAATTGGAACTACTCTAGATATAGCTTGATGATACAGTTCTAGATCCTCCTTCATGAATCTAATTGGAAATGGTGGAGTCACCCACTTCTTGAGTGATGTGGCCATCATTTGAACTACTCTGCTTGGTAGATTTAGGAATCCACTATTGTCTCATCTATTTTTGAATGTTATCAGCTTTAGCTTTCTTTTCATCTTCAATTCTTCCTATATTCATGCAATTCTTGGCTATATGACCGAGTTCAGTGCATGTATAACATCTTACTATTGTATCTCTTTTTCTCAAGTGATGCCTTGAGAAATCTTTGCCAATGTGTCCATATTCTCCACAATAATGAAATCTGGACCAAGTATTGTAATCCCATCCAAAAATTTCCTTAACAAGTTGTTCAGGGAGATTGAATGATTTTGATCTACATTGGAATTCCTTGTGACCATGCTTCTTGCATTTGTGACATTTCCCTTCAAATTTTGGTTTTTCCTTGCATTCATTAGCTTTCTGACCATGCTGATTGAAGTTGTAGCATTTTCAATTGAATTTTGCATTTCCATTACTCCAAATTTTTTTTGATGTATGACCTAACTTACCACAGTGATTGCAAGTAGGTTTTTGATTCCTTTGAGCATCTTGTTTAGAAGATTCACCATCTTCATTATATCCAAGTCCTACTTTACCCTTTTGTCTATGAAGATTTTGCTCATTTTGTTGGTTTAATTGATTCATATCTTCTTGAGACTTCATCATTATCTCATTGATTTTCTTTTCAACATTTAGATCATTTTCCAAACTTTCACTAATTTGTCTTTCAGTGATTAAATCAATCCTTAGGCTTTCATTTTCAGATCTGAGATTCATGATTTCTTCATTTGCATTGGATAGTTAATTGATAAGACTTTGATTTGCATTGATCCTTTCATTTATCTCATTTTCCAATTTGTTTCTTTGTTCCAAAATTTCACATAACCTTGCTGACTGAATTTCTTGTTCCCTTCTTAGCATTCTTACTTCTTCCTGCAGTTGCTAGGAGTTCCTTGATTGCCTCATCAGCTTCATTTGAGCTACTTGATGGTAAAAGGTCTTCAATCTTTTCTTCAACATACTAATGGTCATTCATTTGTTTTGCAAGTTCCTTCCTTCTCTTCAGGGATTAAGAAAGATGCTCCTTTACTTCTTTGAGTTGAGCCATGGCTATTTCCAAATCTAGCTTTTCATTTTCAATTGCTTTGTCAAGTCTAAATATCTCCATTTGTCCTTTAGATCTTTGTTCAAGCTATCAAACTTTGTCCTAAGAACCACAAAGCTCTGATATCAATTGTTGGAAATAATCAAGACTAGCTAGGTTACTAAGAGGAGAGGGGTGAATCAGTAACCTCAAAAACTTTAAATCAATTCAATACTTGATCCATTCATCATTTATTCATCTAATCTACTGTATTCATGAGAAAGATAAATATTTATAAGACATGAACACAGAATTTTGGTGACCTAGAAACCTTCCAAATAGAAAGTAAAATTGTGGTGGGGATGATACTACAAAGCTTCAGTACTATAGTATGAAGTTATCCTTATAGGGCTTACATTGATCACTTCTGATGATCTTCCCTATTAAGAGCAATTTGGACTGCTAGATCCACCTTGTTAGAGGATTTACAAACATACAATGAAGTATGCACTCTATTAGGAGATTTATATAGAGACTATTAAGTCTACCTTGTTAAAGGAGTTACAAAAT
Organism: Cupressus sempervirens; assembly: GCA_028749045.1. Classification (NCBI taxonomy): domain Eukaryota; kingdom Viridiplantae; phylum Streptophyta; class Pinopsida; order Cupressales; family Cupressaceae; genus Cupressus; species Cupressus sempervirens. The sequence continues at coordinate 255,154,142 of CM053786.1, read as the reverse complement.
TGATTCACTTGTTAGAATGAAATAATGGATCTGCTTACAACTTGATTGCTAATTAGATCCTTGAAGCACAAATCACCTCTTATGACTGATGAATCTTTACTATTTCTTGTAGACCTTGCTGAATACTCTACTCTATTGCTGATTCACATTTATTCTTCTCAAAGCATTACATGTCCATTCCTTAAAAAAATATTCATCATTGCAAATGATATAATACATTACATATATACCATTCCAATAATTACAATTGCAAGGTCGGCCAAAACACAAGTGAACAAAATATTACTGAGACACCCAAATAGTAGAAAACTCAAATTCTTCAAGCTGACTTGGTAACCTTCTGATACTCAGCATCCCTTGCATTACTCAACATCCTCATGCACTTAGTAGAAGTAGAACCTTAGTCCATACTAATCACACAACATAGCTTGGAACTTGGTAATCATTGGAGACTCGGTAGACATAGTGTCACTCAGTAAAAATTGAATCCTTCATTTACCTTACTTTCACTCGCTAAACACTACACTTCCATCACTCAGTAAAAACTAGCTTCCATCACTCAAACTAATGACTTGATAGACACTATGAAGCTCAATGAACACTATCGGCTTGGTAGATACTGCTGGGCTACACACTCACTTAGTAGCTTCAAGAATTCTTGATGTGAACTGCTGGACTATACACTTATTTGATAGCTTCAGGAATGCTCAGTATGAACTTCTTAAGTGATGAACCTAAAAGATAACCAGTGAATGCTCGGTATACACTATAGACTAAGTGATGAACTCAGTAATCATTTAGAGTTGAATAAGTGTTGTCACTAATGAAAAATGCAATATAATGCCAACAATTCCAATGGGTCCAAATTCTCCATGGTAGTGACATCTGCATTGTGTGTTGTAGTCCCAATCAAATATAGCTTTTATAATCTATTCTACTAGGTTCAATATCTTGGTTTTGCATTCAGAAGATGTGTGTCATTCTTCTTTCATTTGTGACATTTTCCTTCAAATTTGGGTTTTTGTTTGCATTCATTAGCTCTATGACCATGCTCATTGCAATTGTAGCATTTTCCATTGAATTTACGTTTACCATTACTCCAACATTTCTTTGATGTATGACCTAACTTACCACAATGATTACAAGTAGGTCTTTGATTCTTTTTAGATCCTTGCTTGGATGATTCACCTTCTTCTATATATCCAATTCCTACTTTTCCTTTCTATCTGTATTGGATTTGTTCATTTAATTGATTCATGTCTGCTTGAGATTTCATCATCCTCTCATTGGTTTACTTTTTTGTGTTCAAATCACTTTAAAATATTTCATTTTCTAATCTTAGATTCATGATTTCTTCATTTTCATTAGTAAGATAATCAATGAAGTCTTCATGTTGAAGGGATAGATGCTGAATTTCATTGTTCTTTCCTTCTATCTCTTCTTATATCTTGTTTTTCTCTTCCACAACTTCACATAATCTTACTGACTAAATTTCTTATTGTATTTTCATCTTTCTTACTTCTTCTTGAAGTGTACCATTCTTTTATAATAATTCTCGGACTGCTTCATTAGCTTCATCTAGATTACTTTCTAAATGGATATCTTCAATTTTTTCTTCAATGTAGTGTTTTTCATTTATCTATACGGCAAGATCTTTTCTCCTTTTTAGGGATTGAGAAATTTTCTCCTTTACTCTCTTAAGTTTCCCAATAGCCAATTCCAAATCTAGCCTTTCATTGTCAATAGCCTTATCAAGTTTGAATACCTCCATTACCTCTGATCTTTGCTCAAGTTGTTAAAATTCTTCTTTCAAAACCACAAAGCTCTAATACCAATTCTTGGAAATACAAGTTGGCTAGGTTACTGAGAGGGGAGGGGTGAATTAGTAACTAATAAAACTCAATCTTAATTCACCAATTAATCCTTCATATGTATTCTAATATAATTGCATGCATGAAAAACTAAAAGCATTAAGACACTCAAAATACTTTGACACACAATATGGTAACCTAGAAACCTTTCAAATAGAAAGTAAAACTGGGATGCAGATGATACTCACAAGCTTTAGTATTGTTGTATAAAGTTGTCCTATTAAGGCTTACAATGATCACTTGTAATGATCTACCCTGTTAGGAGCAATAAGAACTACTAGTTCCACCTTGAAAATGGATTTACAAACATATAGTCAAGTATGTACTTGGTAAAGATATTTACAAAATACTATTAAGTCTACCTTGTGAAAGGATTTAACTGGTCCACATGCTAGGATGAACCAATGGCTGATCCCTAATCTACAACTTTGATTTACTAAATGAGATTTCTTTGGAGTGTAATGATCACCTTGCTATGATGGATAAATATTTGTTGCTCCTTATACTATTGGTAGCCTTCTTACTTCACACATCTACTCTTATATACATCTGTCCATATTATTCCATGCTTTATGCATTGGCTATTGTTGGTGTAAATAGATATTTACTATTTACACTTTATTTAAGTTTACTTAGGTTAGTGCATTATTTCATTATTTTGCATTATTTTATTATTTATTTTTATGAGACACGTAGGAGTTTGGGTACCTTTATGAGTTGTCATGTTGACAAGACAAAAGTGTGCAACTCTAATTTACCACATGGTGTCTACAACACTAGAGTTTGTATCATTCACTAAGTTGTCATGTAGATAACATAGTTATTCACACTCCTAATTTAGCACATATTGTATATAACATTGATTTGTGTGTTACATGATTGTAGGCTTATCCTCTCATCATCTCACTTACTTTCATACTTAATAGAGGATAATCCATATTTGGTGGACACGTGTCTAGTTATGTAACTTATCATGATGCTAATTCTTGGGCATTCTAGATGCATCTCAGAGGTGTTTATATACATGCACTCCTAGTGTAATTGTACATTTAATGAATATCATATTATCATTCTAATCATACTCTTTTGGTCTACTATTGTGCTTGTGCTTGAGTTCCTTGATCTTGGGTGAATTTTCCCTAAGACAATTTCTTACAGATGTGATACAATTGATGTAGGAGGATCCTAGTTTCCAATAGATGCCAAGTTGCTAGTTTGTAATTGATGCCAAGTTGCCATTTGATGCTAAGTTCCTAGTTTTCTAGTTGATGCCAAGTTGCCAAGTTCTTGTTGATGTCAAGTTACCAATTTCCAGTTGATGTGGTGTACTAGTTTCTAGTATGTGTCGAGTTATCTAGTGTGTGCCAAGTTATCTGTGTTTTGCTTCTTAGTAGGAGCCAAGTTGTGTATTTAATTTTGATCAAGAATCTAATGATGGGATCTTGTTTAGGGATATGTGTTGACCATATTGAGATTGGTCTTTATATTATGTAATATTCTAGAAACTTTTGTAAGTTTTTTTGGCAAGTATGAATAGAGTACTTAGGCTTAGATTATGACAAAATTTAGAGGATCAGGTAGAAGATGTGAACTTGAAGTTGGTTTTTTGGATTTGAATATATTTGTAATTGGCCATAACCAAGAAGGCCTGATAGCTGAGCATGTATGTTGAATATTTGATGAATTAATAAAGATATTCTTGTTCTCTCTCCTTGATGTTGTATTTTGTGTTGTGTTTTCCACTATGTAACTCTAGCATGTTGATTGGGATAGCTGGGTGTGCCCTAGGCCTAGTTGTTCTACTTTTTCCCTATGTTAGCTGGTATCAGAGCTTGAGGTTTATCCTTGTGAGTATTGGATTGTGTAAAACCTAGATTTGGATTTGGTTGTAGGGTGGCAAATCTTTATTTTTGACCTATAACTTGTAGAGGGTTACGATCTTCCAAGAACCTGATTTGTAAAGATAGTTTGAGGTAGATGAAATGTTGATAATGCAATATTGGATAAATTGAGATAAATTGAAGCCAGATTAGATCTTGTAGAGACACCCCAAAGGAGAGAAGCACATTTTGATGATGTAAGTGATGATGAAGCAATAGCACCAAACCCTAACCTAGAGCCTAAAGATGATCAAGATGAAGCTAGATTGTTGACAGTATTGTCTAGAGTGAATTCAAAGCCTATTGTGGAAGTTGTTCCTTATGATGGAAAGTTGGATACTAATTTTGTATTGGATTGGATCTCTAATATTGAGAAGTTCTTTGAGTATGAAAAAACTCCTGATAATAGAACAGTGAAGATTGCAGTTACAAGGTTGAAAGGTCATGTCTCACTATGGTGGGAGAATTTGCAAATAGATAGAAAAAGGAGAGGAAAAGATAAGGTTAGAACTTGGGTGAAAATAGTAAATAAGGTAAAGAATAAATTCCTTTCTACTGATTACTAGGTTAGCTTGTTGAGAAAGATGCAAATTTGAAGCAAAAAGACATGACTGTGAAAGAGTATACTAAGGAGTTCTACACATTGGACATAAAATCTAGACATGTGGATGATGATGTTGAGAAAATTGCAAGGTACATAAATGGATTGAGAACTGGAATTCAAGATGAGATAAGTTTTGTGAAATTGGAAAGTGTGGAGGATGCATATCAATATGCCTTGAAAGTTGAGCAGATCTTGACAAAGAAGCATTGACAAAGACAAAGAGGTAGAGGTGGCAAATTCTAGAGAGGTAGAGATAGATCTTATGGTGAAGGTAGTAGATCTAAAAGTTTTGTATAGGATAAAGGAAAATCTGAGTGGAAGAATGATGATAAAGGAAAGACCGAATGGAAAAGTGGCAATTCTTACTGAGAAAGAGGCAATTCTTACTCAAGAGGTGGATTTAATCATAATTTTTTTAGATGTGGGAAAGGAAAACATAGATCTTTTGAATGTAGATCCTCTAAAAGTGGGCAAGGTAATAGAAATGTTGTAATTCAAGGAGCTAATGAGGGTTCAATAAGTGGACCTGAGGTTGGAGAAAATCTAATGGTGAGAAGAACCTTATGTAATAAGGGAAGTGATGAGGAGTCTTTTCAAGACAAGATGTAAGATGGCTGGGAAATGCTACAAGGTGATAATTGACAGTGGAAGTTCTACAAATATAGTATCATAAGAGCTGGTTACCAAGTTGGAGTTGTAGATGTTGAAAATCCCAAACCTTATCATGTTTCATGGATCAAAGGTGAGCATAAGATATTTGTAAGTGAAGAATCCCTTGTGAAGTTCAAGATTGGAAATTATTTTGATGAAGTTTTGTGTGATATTATGCCTATGGATTCTTTTCATATTCTATTGGGTAGACCTTGGCAATATGATACAGATGCTATACATGATGGAAGATTGAATCAATATACTCTTTGGGTGAATGGGCAGAAACAAATATTGTTGCCTTTTATTGATAGCCCAAATGAGCTAAATTGTACTACTATAAAAAATTTCATGGTGAATGGAAAAAAATTTGAAAAAGAAATGAAAAAGAATCAAGTTTGTTTCACTATATTATCAAGAAGACTGAGTTGTGTCAATAGTAATCGAGTGCCAAAAAATAGTGTTAATTGAGTGCTAGTCAGTAGTGAACAAGTGATAGTTGGTAGTATCGACCGAGTACCAGTAGAAATTGCTGAATTACTAAATGAATATAAAGATATTGTGGCTAAAGATATTCTTGATGGTTTACCTCCAGTAAGAAGTATAAGTCATTGTATGGATCTAATTCCTGGAGCCAGTTTTATGATCAAAGTAACATATAAATTGACACCTACAAAGAATGAACTTAACAAACAAGTGATGAGTTATTGGAGAAAGGTTCAATCTGAGAAAACTTGAGTCCATAATTTGTACCTACTATTTGAGAACCTAAAAATAATGGAGAATGGAGAATGTGTATTGATTCCAGAGCCATTAACAAGATAACAGTGAAATATAGGTTTCTTATGCTAAGGATGGATGACATAATGGATTGTTTGAGTGGAGAAAATTATTTTACCTAGATTGATTTGATGGGTGGCTGTCATCAGATTAGAATCAAAGAAGGTGATGAATGGAGAATTGCTTTCAAGAAAAAGGATGGTTTGTATGAATGGTTGGTTATGCCTTTTGGTTTGACTAATGCACCTAGTACTTTCATGAAGTTGATGAATGAATTTTTATAAAGATTTTTGGGTAATTTTGTGATTGTTTATTTGGATGATATTCTTATATTCAATAAAACTAAGGAAGAACATCTTGAGTATATTAGACAATCATTGCAGAGGTTAAAAGAGGAAAAGTTTCTGATTAATTTGAAGAAGTGTTCTTTTATGGAAAAGGAGATTGTGTATTTGGGATTTGTGATTTTAGCTGATGGATTGAAGATGGATCTTGAGAAGGTTAAAGTATTTTTAGAATTGTCTACACCTGAGAATGTGGGTGAGCTAAGATCATTTCATGTTTTGGCTAGTTTTTATAGGAAGTTTATTAGAAATTTTAGTTCTATTTGTAATGCTATCACTAAAACAATGAGGGGAGATAAAAAGGAATTCAAGTGGAAATATGGAGCTGATAAGAGTTTTGAGACTTTGAAACAAAAGGTTGCTAAATTACCTATATTGGCCTTACCTAATTTCAATAAGGTATTTAGAGGTGAATGTGATACTAGTGGTAGTGTAATAGGAGTTGTGTTAAGTCAAGAAGGTATGTCTATTGCTTTCTTTAGTGAAAAGTTGAATGAAGCTAAAAGGAAGTATTATGTGTATGATCAAGAATTTTATGCTTTTGTTCAAGCTTTGAAGAAGTGGAGACATTATTTGATTCCTAAGGAGTTTGTGTTGTATATTGATCATAAAGCTTTGCGATACTTGGGAAGTCAACATAAATTGAATCAAAGACATATGAAGTAGGTTGAGTACTTCCAGAGTTTCACATTTGTTATTAAGCATAGGAGTGGATTTACTAATAGACTTGCTGATGCATTGAGTAGAAGGCATTCCTTATTAAATAAAATGAAGGTTGAAGCTCTTGGTTTTCATGAAATAAGGGAGTTGTATGATGTTGATCCTAATTTTTTTGAGGCATGGAGAGAGTGTAGAGCACTAAATCTGACAAATCAAATAAGTGTGATGAATATTTCATTTTAGAAGGTATGATGTTCAAAGGTATTTAGTTGTGTATTCCTAGAAGTTCTATGATGTTGAATCTGATTAAGGAAAAGCATAGTGGTGGATTGACTAGAAATTTTGGAATTGATAAGGCATTGAGTTTGCTAAAAGAGAAGTATTATTGGCCACAAATGTATAAGGATGTTCAAAAATTTGTGAAAAGTTGTAGCGTTTGTCAATTTGTGAAAAGAGTAAGTCAAAATAACGGTGTGTATACACCTATTACTGTTCTTGAGAAACCTTGGAGTGACTTCAGAATGGATTTTGTTCTTGGATTACGTAAGATAGTAAAGGGGTATGATTCCATATTTTTTTGTAGTGGCAATCTTTTCTAAGATGGCTCATTTCATACCATGTAAGAAGACATCAGATGCAGAGCATGTTGCTAAACTTTTTTTAAAAGAGATTGTGAGATTGCCTGGATTACCAAGAAGTATTATTTCTAAAAAACATAGTAAGTTTGTTGATTATTTTTGGAAGACTTTATGGAAGAAGATAGGTACTGAGTTGAAGTTTAGTTATACATTTCATCCATAGACAAATGGATAGACAGAGGTTGTGAATAGAAGCTTGAGTAATTTGTTGAGATGTTTGCTTGGGAATAAGAAAAGTAATTGGGAGATGGAATTAGCACAAGCTAAGTTTGCATATAATAATTTTTTGAATAGGAGTACATGGAAGACACCTTTTGATATTGTTATTGGAATGAAGCCTAGAGGAGCATTAGATTTGAGAGATGTTGTTAGTGAAATGAAGAGAATCATTGCAGGAGAAGAATTTTTTGATTTTATGGAGTGTTCGCATAAAGAAGTAAAGTTGAGGATGGAACAAAGTAATTAGAACTATAAAGTGAATGCTAATAAGTCTAGAAGACATCATGGTTTTGAAGTTGGTGAAGAGGTGATGGTTCATTTCAAGAAAACAAGATTTCCCATTGCAACATACAGTAAGCTAAAAATGAAGAAGTTTGATAGTGGTAATGCATATGAAATTGAGTTACCTAATGACATGGATATATCTCCTATATTCAATGTTGCTCATCTATATAAGTATCATGAGTTAGATGATGAAGTTCTTGTATTTGAAGATTATCCTAAGAAGCAGATTGAAGAGGTTGAACAAATATTGGATCAGAGATTTGGTAACAAGAGGAAAAGACTACTATGAAAATTGGTGAAGTGGAAGAATAGACTAGTTGAAGATGCTACATGGATTTCTCAATTTAAGTTAGATTTAGCTCAACTTTTAGCACTTGCATTGTTTAGGAGGATCATTTCTTCCATAACTGGTTGGCTGATCTAGGAGCATCCCAAGTTCCCTTGTAATCATGTACCTTTTTTCATTCTTTAGTTGATGTCAAGTTGCCAGTTTTTAGTTGATGTCGAGTTGCTAGTTTCTAGTTGATGTTGAGTTGCTAGTTTCTAGTTTATGCCAAGTTGCTAGTTTTTAGTTGATGTTGAGTTATGAGTTTCTAGTTGATGTCAATTATAAGTTTCCAATATGTGCCAAGTTATCTAGTGTGTGCCAAGTTGTCTGTGTTTTGGTTCTTAATCGAAGCTAGCTTGTGTATTTATTTTTTATCGTAAATTTAATGATGGGACCATATTTAGGGATGAGTGTTGACTATCTTAAGGTCAACTTTTCTATTATGTAATGTTCTAGAATCTTTTGTAAGTCATTTTGGAAAGTATAAATAGAGTGCTTAGGCTTAGATTATGGCAGAACTTAGAGGATTAGGTAGAAGATGTGAACTTGAAGTTGGTTGTCTAGAATTTAATCTATTTGTAATTGACTATAACCCAGAAAGCATTATAGTTGAGCATGTATGTTGAATATTTGATGAATTAATAAAGATATTCTTGTTCTTTCTCCTTGGTGTTGTATTCTATGTTGTTTTTTCTACTATGTAACACTGGTAGGTTGATTAGAATAGCTAGGTGTACCCTAGGCCTTGGTTGTTCTTCTTTCTCCCTATGTCAGGTGATATCATAGATTGAGGTTCATCATTCTGAAGATTGGATCATGTAGAACCCTAATTTGGAATTGTTTTTAGGGTGGCATATCTATGGATTGGACATATAACTTGCAGAGGGTTACAATCTTGTAGGAAACTAATTTGTGAAGATGGTTTGAGGTAGATGAAATGTTGATAATGCAATATTGGATACATTGAGACAAATTGTAGCTAGTTAGATGTTATAGAGATAGCCCAGAGGAGAGGATCACATCTTGATGATGTAAGTGATGATGAATCAGTAGCACCAAACACTAATTTAGAACCTAAAGAAGATCAAGATGAAGCTAGATTGTTGAGAGTATTGTTGAGATCGAATTGAAAGCCTACTATGGAAGTTGTTCCTTATAAAAGAAAGTTGGATACTAATTTTGTATTGGAATGGATCTCTGATATGGAGAAGTTCTTTGAGTATGAAAAAAATCTTGATAATAGGAAGGTGAAGATTGCAGTTACAAGGTTAAAAGGTCATGCCTCACTATGGTGGGAGAATTTGCAAATGGATAGATAAAGGAGAGGAAAAGAGAAGATTAGAACTTGGGTAAAAATGGTGAACAAGGTGAAGAAAAAATTCCTTCCTGCTAATTAACAGGTTAGCTTATTAAGAAAGATGCAAAATTTAAAGCAAAAAGACATGACTATGAAAGTGTATACAAAGGAGTTCTATAGATTGGACATTAGATCTAGACATGTGGATGATGCTGTTGAGAAAATTGCAAGGTACATAAATTGATTGAGATTTAGAATTAAAGATGAGATAAGTTTTCTTAATTGGAAAGTGTGGAGGAAGCATATCAACATGCCTTAAAAGCTAAGGAGATCTTGACAAAGAAACATAAAAAAAGACAAAGAGGTAGAGGTGGTAGATTTCAGAGAGGCAAAGGTAGATCTTATGGTGAAGGTAGTAGATTTGACAATTTTGTATAGGATAAAGGTAAATTTGAGTAGGATAGTTATAAAAAAGGCAACACTAAATGAAAAAGTGATAATTTTTATCAAGGAGATACTCATTCTTACTAAGGAAGAGGTAATTCTTATTCTAGAGGTGGATTTCATGGTAATTATTTCAGATGTGGCAAAGAGGGACATAGATCCTTTGAATGTAAATCCTCTAAAAGTGGGCAAGGTAATAGAAATTCTATGATTCAAGGAGATGATGAGGTTTCACTATGTGGACCTAAGGCTGGTGAAAATCTGATGGCGAGAAGAACCGTATGTAATAAGAGAGTTGTGAGGAACCTATTTTAAGGAGAAGTCTTTTTAAGAAAATATGTAAGAAGGCTGGGAAATGTTGCAAAGTGATAATTGATAGTGGAAGTTCTTAAAATATGGCATTAGAAGAGCCCATTACCAAGTTGAAATTATAGAGCCTGAAACATCATAAACCTTATCATGTTTCATGGATCGAAGATGAGCATAAGATATTGATAAGTGAACAATGTCTTGTGAAGTTCAAGATTGGAAATTACTTTGATGATGTTTTGTGTGATATTATGCCTATGGATTTTTGTCATATTCTATTGGGTAGACCTTGTCAATATGATAGATATGCTATACATGATGGAGGATTGAATCAATATACTCTTTGGGTGAATGGGAAGAAACAAATATTGTTGCCTTTGATTGAAAACCTAGATGAGGTTAATTGTACTGCTATAAAAATTTGCATGGTGAATGGAAAACAATTTGAAAAAGAAATGAAAAAGAATCAACTTTGTTTTTCTATATTTTCAAGAAGACCAAGTTGTGTCAATAGTAACCAAGTGCCATAAAATAGTGTTAACTAAGTGCCAGTTAGGGGTGACCAAGTGACAGCCGGTAGTATTGGCTAGTTACAAATAGAAATTATTGAATTACTGAATGAATATAAAGATATTATGGCTGAAGATATTCCTGATGGTTTAACTCCAGTAAGAAGTATAAGTCATTGTTTTGATCTGATTCTTGAAGCTAGTTTTCCAAACAAAGCACCATATAGATTAACACCCATAGAGAATGAAGAACTTAATAGACAAGTGAATGAGTTATTGGAGAAAGATTTTATTAGGGAAAGATAGAGTCCGTGTGCTATACCTACTACATAAGCACCTAAAAGGAATGGAGAATGGAGAATGTGTATTGATTTCAGAGCTATTAACAAGATAACAGTGAAATATAGGTTTCCTATGCAAGGATGGATGACATAATAGATTGTTTGAGTGGAATAAAGTATTTTACCAAGATTGATTTGAAGAAAGGCTATCATTATATTAGAATTAGAGAAGGTGATGAATGGAAGACTGCTTTCAAGACAAATGATGGTTTGCATGAATGGTTTGTTATGCCTTTTGGTTTGACTAATGCACCTAGTATTTTCATGAGATTGATGAATGAAGTTCTGAGAAGATTTGTGGGTAATTTTGTGATTGTTTATTTGGATAATATTTTGATATTCATCAAAACCAAGGAAGAACACATTAAGCATATTAGAGAAGTATTGCAAAGGTTGAAAGAGGAAAAGTTGTTGATTAATTTGAAGAAGTGTTCTTTTATACAAGAGGAGATTGTGTATTTGGGATTTTTGTTTTCAACTGATGGATTGAAGATGGATCCTCAAAAGGTTAAAGCAATTTTAGAATGGCCTACACTTGAGAAAGTGTATGAGATAAGATCATTTCATGGTTTGGCTTTTTTTTATAGGAAGTTTATAATAAATTTCAATTTTTATAGGAAGTTTGGCCTACACATGGAGCTGATAAGAGTTTTGAGGCTTTGAAACAAAATGTTGTTGAATTACCTATATTGGCCTTACCTAATTTCAATAAGGTATTTTAAGTTGAGTGTGATGCTAGTGGTAGTGCAATAGGTACTGTATTAAGTCAAGAAGGTAAGCCTGTTGCTTTCTTTAGTGAAAAATTCAATGATGCTAAAAGGAAGTATTATATGAAAGATCATGAATTTTATGCTATTTGAAGAAGTGGAGACATTATTTGATTCCTATGGAGTTTTTCTTTTATACTAATCATAAAGCTTTACAATACTCGAGAAGTCAATATAAGTTGAGTTAGAGATAGACGAAGTGGGTTGAGTACTTGTAGAGTTTCACATAAGTTATTAAGCACAGGAGTGAAGTTACTAATAGATTTACTAATGCAACAAGTAGAAGACATTCTTTGTTGACTGAAATGAAGTTTGAAGTTCTTGGTTTTGATGAAATAAAAGTGTTGTATGATGCTAATCCTAATTTTTTTGAGGCATGAAGAGAGTGCAAAGCACCAAATCTGATAGATCACATAAGTTAGTATGATGAGTATTTCATTCAAGAAGGTATGTTAGTCAAATATATTTAGTCGTGTATTCCTAGAAATTCTATTAGGTTGAATTTGATTAAGGAAAAGCATAGTGGTGGATTTGCTGGACATTTTGGAATTGATAAGACATTGAGTTTGCTGAAAGAGAAGTATTATTGGCCACAAATGTATAAGGATGTTTAGAACATTGTAAAGAGTTGTGGAGTTTTTCAATTTACGAAAGGAATAAGTCAAAATACTAGTTTGTATACACCTATTGCTATTCCTGAGAAACTTTGGAGTGACATCAGTATGGAATTTGTTCTTGGATTGCCTAAGATAGTAAAGGGATATGATTCCATATTTGTTGTAGCAGAAAGATTTTCTAAGATGGCTCATTTCATACCATGTAAGAAGACATCAGATGTAGAGCATGTTGCTAAACTTTTCTTTCAAGAGATTGTAAGATTGTATGGATTACCAAGAAGTATTATTTCTAACAAAGATAGTATGTCTGTTGGTTTTTTTTGGAAGACTTTGTGCAAGAAGATGGGTACCGAGTTGAAGTTTAGTTCTACATTTCATCTACAGATAGATGGATAGATAGAGGTTGTGAATAGTAGCTTGGGTAATTTGTTGAGATGTTTGGTTGGGAATAAGCCAAGTAATTGGGAGATGGTATTGGCACAAGCTAAGTTTGCATATAATAATTCTATGAATAGGAGTATAGGGAAGAAAACTTATGAGATTGTTACTAGAATGAAGCCTAAAGCAGTATCAAATTTGAGAGATGTTGTTGATGAAGAGAAGAGAAGTGATGCAAGAGAAGAATTTGTTGATTTTATGGAATCTTTGCATAAGGAAGTCAAGTTGATGATGGAAAAAAGTAATCAAAAGTATAAAGTGAATGCTGACAAGTTTAGAAGACATCATGTTTTTGAAGTTAATGAAGAGGTGATGGTTCATTTGAAGAAAGGAATATTTCCTATTGGAACATATAGTATTCTGAAAATGAATAAGTTTGGACCTTGTAAGATCTTGAAGAAGTTTGATAGTGGTAATGCATATGAAGTTGAGTTACATGATGACATGGATATATCTCCTATATTCATTATTGTTGATCTATCTTAGTATCATGAGTCAAATGATGAAGTTATTGTACTTGAAGATTATCCTAAGAAATAGATTGAAGAGGTTAAATAGATATTGGATTAGAGAGTTTGTAAAAGTACAAGAGGGAAAGACTACTATGAATATTTTGTGAAGTGGAAGAATAGACCAGTTGACAATGCTACATTGATTTCTTAATCTAAGTTGGATTCAGCTCAAGTTGTAACACTTGCATGATTCAGGAGAATCATTTCTTCCAACCTTGGTTGGTTGATGCAGGACCATCTTGGGTTCCCTTGTAATCTTGCACTTTTTTTCTTTCTCTAGTTGATGTCGAGTAGCCAATTTCTTGTTGATGCCAAGTTGCCAATTTCTAGTTGATGCCAAGTACCAATTCTAGTATGTGGCAAGTTATCCAATGTGTGCTACGTTGTCTAGGTTTAGGTTCTTAGTGGGAACCGACTTGTGTATATAATTTTGATCATGAATTTAATGATGGGAGCTTTTTTAGGGATGAGTGTTGACCATCTTGAGGTTAGCCTTTCTAGTATGTAATGTTCTAGAATCCCTTGTAAGCTATTTTGGCAAGTATAAATAGAGTGCTTAGGCTTAGATTATTGCAGAACATAGAGGATCAAGTAGAAGACGCAAACTTGAAGTTGGTTGTCTAGATTTGAATCTATTTGTAATTGTCCATAACCTAGAAGGCTTTATAGCTTGGCATGTATGTTGAATATTTGATGAATTAATAAAGATATTCTTATTCTCTCTCCTTGGTGTTGTATTTTGTGTTGTGTTTTCCACTGTGTAACTCTGGTAGGTTGATTGGGATAGCTGGGTGTACCCTAAGGCTTGGTTATTGTACTTTCTCCCTATTTTAGGTTGTATTAGAGCTTTAGGTTCATCCTCGTGAAGATTAGATCATGTAGAATCTTGCTTTGGATTTGGTTGTAGGGTGGAAAATATGTAGATTTGACCTATAACTTGCATAGGGTTATGATCTTGTAGGAACCTAATTTGGACACATTGACCTATAATATTGAATACATTGAGACAAATTGCAGTCAAATTAGATGCTGTAGAGATAGCCTAGAGGAGAGGAGCACATCTTGATGATGTAATTGATGATGAAGTAATAGCACCAAACCCTAATCCAAAACCTAAAGAAGATCAAGATGATGCTATTGGAATGTCTTAATGGAAAGAATGCTTTCGAGAGGGGGGGTGAATCATAAGTACTAGCTTTAATCCTATTTTAAACCCTTAATAACATACAATTGAAATGAACATGCATGCACATAAACTTTAAACAATCATGAGAGACAAGTATGCATCACCACATAACACTTGAGATTTTGGTAACCCAAAAACCCTCTAGGAATAAGAAGGTAAAAGTGGGGTGGGGATGATGCCCACAAAATCACTGTAGCAATAATGTTTAACTACTTCTGATGGTCTGCCCTGTTAAAGGCTTTACACTATATCAATAGTGACCTGGTTAAAGGATTTACAAACACTTTACGTGAAGTGTTACCTTGTTAAAGGATTTAATTACCTTTATAAAGGCTCACAAAATAACCGTTAAGCTAACCTATCAACATAGAGTTTCCTTTCTATTATAATGGCTAAAGAGTATTAGGTATAATAAACCTGATAGCTTACAATACTTGATTGCTGAATATAGGCACTTGATCTTCTTTCTCTGATCTTGATCCTCTAAGATATGATATTTTTTCATATCCGTTGCTTTGTTCTAACCAACTGAATGTTTATCTGCTACTTTCTTCCTCTAAGTCTTTTTACTCTTCACTCTTCACTCTACTATATTTTTCCCATGCACTCCTTATCCATCATTGATATAATGAGATTTCTTCTTCCTTATAAAGACATTCAAAGACTTAGGGTTGGGTGTGAATCTATGATCCATATTGAATCTTTATCTCCTGCTCATTCCTTACACTTTCTTATTGGTTGCATGCCTTCTCCATTTTTCTTATTGGCTACATGTAGATTGCATAGGAAATATAAAAGATTTTATCTTATCACTTAGATCCTTTGAGATTCATCATATGTCAGCCATAAAAATGGTTTACATTTGAAGCAGTGAAGTTACAAACTCATATGTACATTATGTGTTACTCGACACTTACTAATTTTTAATGCTTAGCACATGTAATAAAACTGTCTCACTCACCTCCTATTGCATTTCTATATTTCTCAGCATCGTCGTTGACTCGACACTCAAATATCACTCAACTGCTATATCATGCTCGACACTTGAAGGTTTCTCAGCACCTAAAGATCACTTGGCATTTGATCTTCACTTGGCACCTGTTGGATTTTTTGACTTGGCACATGTTGCGGATCAGCTTCCATGTAGAAACTGGTTAAGTAAGTTGGCACTCAAATGTCAAAACCATTCTAAGACTAACAGATGCTAGATTTTTGAGAGTATTGTCTAGAGAATATTCTAAGCCTACTATGGAAGTTGTTCCTTATGATGGAAAGTTGTATACTAATGTTCTATTGGATTGAATCTCTGATATGGAGAAGTCCTTTGAGTATGAAAATACTCTTGATAATAGGAAGGTAAATATTGTAGTTACAATGTTGAAAGGTCATGCCTCACTATGGTGGGAGCATTTGCAAATAGATAGACAAAGGAGAGGAAAAGAGAAGATTAGAACTTGGGTGAAAATGGTGAACAAGGTAACAAAAAAATTCCTTCCTACTGATTACCAGGTTAGCTTATTGAGAAAGATGCAAAATTTGAAGCAAAAAGACATGACTGTGAAAGAGTATACTAAGGAGTTCTATAGATTGGACATTAGATCAAGACATGTGGATGATGATGTTGAGAAAATTGCAAGGTACATAAATGGATTGAGATCTAGAATTCAAGATGAGATAAATTTTGTGAAATTGGAAAGTGTGGAGGAAGCATATCAATATGCCTATAAAGCTAAGGAGATATTGACAAAGAGGCATAAACAAAGAGAAAGAGGTAGAGGTGGTAGATTCCAAAGAGGCAGAGCTAGATCTTATTGTGAAGGTAGTAGATCTAACAATTTTGTACAAGATAAAGGAAAATATAAGTGGAGAAATGATATCAAAGTCAAGACTAAGTGGAAAAGTTGTAATTATTACCAAGGAGGTACTAGTTCTTATCAAGGAAGAGGTAATTCTTATTCTAGAGGTGGATTTCATGGTAATTGTGTTAGATGTGGTAAAGGGGGACATAGATCTTTGGAATGTAGATCCTTTGAAAGTGGGCAAGGTAATAGAAATTTTTTGATTCAAGGAGATGATGAAAATTCACCAAGTGGACCTAAGGCTAGAGAAAATTTGATGGTGAGAAGAACCTTATGTAATAAGAGAATTGACAAGGAACTTGTTTTAAGGAGAAGTCTTTTCAAGAAAATATGTAAGATGACTGGAAAATGCTGTAAAGTGATCATTGATAGTGAAAGTTATAAAAATATAGCATTAGAAGAGCTGGTTACCATGTTACAATAGGAGAGGTGGAAACATCACGAACCTTATCATGTTTCATGGATCAAAGATGAGCATAAGATATTGGTAAGTGAACAATGCCTTGTGAAGTTCAAGATTGGACATTACGTTAATGAAGTTTTGTGTGATATTATGCATATTGATTGTTGTCATATTTTGTTGGGAAACCCTTAAAAATATGATAGATATACTATACATGATGGAAGGTTGAATCAATATACTCTTTGAGTGAATGGGAAGAAACAAATATTGTTGCCTTTGATTGAAAACCCAGATGAGGTTAATTGTACTGCTATAAAAATTTGCATGGTGAATGGAAAACAATTTGAAAAAGAAATGAAAAATAATCAAGTTTGTTTTTCTATATTTCCAAGAAGACTAAGATGTGTCAATAGTAGCTGAGTTCCATAAAATAGTGTTAACCAAGTGCCAGTTAATGGTGACTGAGTGAGAACTAGTAGTATCGACTGAGTACTAGTAGAAATTGTTGAATTAATAAATGATTATAAAGAAGAACATCTTACAATGAGGATGAATGACATAATGGATTATTTAAGTGGAACAAATTATTTTACCAAGATTGATTTGATGAGTGGCTATCATTAGATTAGAGTTAGAGAAGGTGATGAATGGAAAACATCTTTCAAGACAAAAGATGATTTGTATGAATGATTGGTTATGCCTTTTGGTTTGACTAATGCACCTAGTACTTTCATGAAGTTGATGAATGAAGTTCTGAAAAGATTTTTGGGTAAGTTTTTGATTTTTTATTTGCATGATATTCTTATATTAAGTAAAACTATGGAAGAACATCTTGAGCATATTAGATAAGTATTGCAGAGGTTGAAAGAGGAAAAGTTGTTGATTAATTTGAATAAGTGTTCTTTTATGGAAGAGGAGATTGTGTATTTGGGATTTGTGATTTCAGATGATGGATTGAAGATGGATCCTAAGAAAGTTAAAGCAATTTTAGAATGGCCTACACCTGAGAATGTGGGCGAGGTAAGATCATTCCATGGTTTGGCTAGTTTTTATAGAAAGTTTAGAAAAAAATTAATTCTATTTGTAATGCTATGACTGAAACAATGAGGGAAGTTAGAAAGGAATATAGGTGGACACATGGATCTGATGAGAGTTTTGAGACTTTGAAACAAAAGGTTGTTGAATTACCTATATTGGCCTTACCTAATTTCAATAAGGTATTTCAAGTTGAATGTGATGCTAGTGGTAGTGCAATATGAGCTGTATTAAGTCAAGTAGGTAAGCATGTTACTTTCTTTAGTGAAAAGTTGAATGATGCTAAAAGGAAGTATTTTGTGTATGATCAAGAATTTTATGCTATTGTTCAAGCTTTGAATAAGTGGAGACATTATTTGATTTCTAAGGAGTTTGTGTTGTATATTGATCATAAATCTTTACAATACTTGGCAAGTTAACCTAAATTGAATCAAAGGCATATGAAGTAGTTTGAGTACTTGTAGAGTTTCACATTTTTTATTAAGCATAAGAGTGGAGTTACTAATAGATTTGCTGATGCATTAAGTAGAAGGCATTCTTTGTTAACTAAAATGAAGGTTGAAGTTCTTAGTTTTGATGAAATAAAAGAGTTGTATGATGTTGATCTTGATTTTTATGAGGCATGTAATGAGTGTAGAGCACCAAATCTAAAAAATCACATACGTAAGTATGATGAGTATTTCATTCAATAAGGTATGATATTTAAAGGTATTTTGTTGTGTATTCCTAGAAGTTCTATGAGGTTGAATTTGATTAAGGAAAAGCATAGTGGTGGATTGGCTACACATTTTGGAATTGATAAGACATTGAGTTTGCTGAAAGAGAAGTATTATTGACCACAAATGTATAAGAATATTCAAAAATTTATGAAGATTTGTGGAGTTTGTCAAGTTGCAAAAGGGGTAAGTCAAAATATTCATTTGTATACACCTTCTACTGTTCGTAAGAAACCTTGGAGTGACATCAATGTGGATTTTGTTCTTGGATTACCTAAGAAAGTAAAGGGGTATGATTCCATATTTGTTGTAGTGGAAAGATTTTCTAAGATGGCTCATTTCATACCATGTAAGAAGACATCAGATGTAGAGCATGTTGCTGAACTTTTCTTTAAAGAGATTGTGAGATTGCATGAATTACCAAGGAGTATTATTTCTGACAAAGATAGTAAATTTGTTGGTTATTTTTGGAAGACTTTGTGGAAGAAGATGGATACTGAGTTGAAGTTTTGTTCTACATTTCATCCATAGATAGATGGATAGACAAAGGTTGTGAATAGAACCTTGGGTAATTTACTGAGATGTTTGGTTGGAAATAAGCCAAGTAATTAGGAGATGGTATTGGGACAAGTTATGTTTGCATATAATAATTATGTGAATAGGAATATAGGGAAGAAACCTTTTGAGATTGTTACTAGAATGACGTGCCTAAAGGAGTATTAGATTTGAGAGATGTTGTTGGTGAAGAGAGGAGAAGCATTATAGAAGAATAGTTTGCTGATTTTATGGAGTCTTTGCATAAGAAAGTGAAGTTGAGGATGGGACAAAGTAATCAAAAGTATAAAGAAAATGTTGATAAGTCTAGAAGACATCATGTTTTTGAAGTTGGTGATGAGGTGATGTTTCATTTGAAGAGAGGAAGATTTCCTATTGGAATATACGATAAGCTAAAAATGAAGAAGTTTGATAGTGGTAATGCATATGAAGTTGAATTACCTGATGACATGGATATATCTCCTATGTTTAATGTTGCTGATTTGTATAAGTATTATGAGTCAGATGATGAAATTGTTGTACCTAAAGATTACCCTAAGAAGTAGATTGAAGCGGTTGAATAGATATTAGATTGAGAGTTGGTAAAAGTACAAGAGGAAAAGACTACTATGAATATTTGGTGAAGTGGAATAATAGAACAGTTGAAGATGCTACGTGGATTTCTCAATCTATGTTGGATTTAGCTTAGGTTGTAACACTTGCATGACTCAAGATAATCATTTCTTCCAACCCTAGTTTTCTAATGTAGGATAATCTTGGGTTCCCTTGTAAACCTACATTTTTATTCATTCTCTAGTTGATGCTAAGTTGCCAGTATCTAGTTGATGCTGAGTTGCCAGTTTCCACTTGATGTCGAGTTGCTAGTTTCTAGTTGATGCTGAGTTGCTAGTTTCTAGTTGATGTTGGGTTGCTAGTTTCTAGTTGATGTCAAGTTACTAGTTTCTAGTTGATGTTGAGTACCATTTTCTAGTATGTGTCAAGTTATCCAGTGTGTGCCAATTTGTCTATGTTTACGTTCTTTGTGGGAGCTGACTTGTGTATTTAAATTTGATCATGAATTTAATGATGGGATCTTGTTTAGGGATAAGTGTTGACCATCTTGAGGTCAACCTTTCTATTATGTAATATTCTAGAATCTTTTGTAATTCATTTTGGAAAGTATAAATAGAGTACTTAGGCTTAGATTATGGTAGAACTTAGAGGATTGGGTAGAGGATGTGAACTTGAAGTTGGTTGTCTAGATTTGAATCTATTTGTAATTGGCCATAATCTAGAAGACCTTATAGATGTGCATGTATGTTGACTATTTGATGAATTAATAAAGATATTCTTATTCTCTCTCCTTGGTGTTGTATTTTGTGTAATGTTTTCCACTAAGTAACTCTAGCAAGTTGATTGAGATAGTTGGGTGTGCCCTAGGACCTAGTTTTTTTTTCTTTCTCCCTGGATCAACAATACATTGAATATATACCAATCCAATTTACAACTCATTAAAGTTAGCTACAACATAAGTTTCACAAAAATACACAAAGTCAGCCCAACTATATGTACTAAGGTTTTGAAGACAAACTTAGTGAGGTTCTCACACTTGGCAACCATCATCAATACTTAACATTGTCATGCACTTGGTAGATATAGAAGCTTACCTCATAATAATCACCTCTAAGTAGCCTGAACTTGGTTTGCATTGGTGACTTGGTGAACACTATGAAACTCAACATATAAACTGAATCACTTGGTTGATACTACATAGCTCGGTCAACACTATCATTGTGAGCTCAATATAAATTGAATCACTTGGTTGACATTGCATAGCTCACTTAACACTAGATTCACATTACTAAAGTTGTAAACTTGATAATCATTGGAGGGCTTCATTTACATTAAGAAACTTGGTAAACACTATAAAACTTGGTTTACACTGGTAATCACCAATTTGGTAGACATTGCTCATTGCAAACTAAATATTGTTCATGGAGCTTAGTAGCAACTATAGAACTTGGTAGAGCTTGAATTACTTGGTTAACAATGTAAGTTGGAAGATAATATCAGTAGCTACTAGCTATTTGATTAAGTGTGTTTGTCACTAATAAAAAAACTTGATTGTACTGTCAACAAAGGGTATACCAGATAAGTCTAGGCATTAGAATCTTGCATGCTTCTCTTCTTATAAGGTCATGGGTAATCTATCATTCTAACCACTAGTAAGTACACCAAATATGATGTCATATAGGATTTTAGATTAGGTTTGACAGCTACCAACTTGTCATTTAAGTTATCACTTAGAATTGTGGCCCAGTCAATTGACATCATTGTCATCCTAATGGTTTGTATGAAATGGACCATCCAATTTTGAATGTGTCCTACTAGTGGTAGTCCCATAACCCTTCTAAAAAGGAAAATTTCATACCCAATATCATCTTTTATATATCGCCATGTCATGTCCACTTTGTTGACTCTATGGCCTACTAGTGTTCTATGTATTAGGAAGGAGGATTGAATTGTTTCTTTGGCTTCCTTTTCATTCTCCTCATACCATATTTTTGCTCATTCATAGTTTATCTTCACATATTTATCAACTCTTGGGAGAGGGAACACTTTATCAATATTCCTAGGTCGGAGCTCTAGGACTATCTCCCATGTCATAGTCTTGACAACTTTTTCTTTAGTCATGTAGTTCTTCACAAGAGCCATTATGAGTTCCAAAGACTAAATTTATGTAGGATGTGATGTTCCATTGACTAGACCTAATATATTCATAGTTGAGACTAGCATAGACTTTTCTTTATGTTTGTTGTAGATGGTGAGGAATGTGTTCCATTCTATATGTTCGAGCTCCGTATCTCTAATCTAATGCAAGAGTATCTTGGGTTTTTTCAATGACTACTTTGGAGTTCTTGGGAGGAAGTTAGGTATTTTTTTGGAGGGTTCTTCAACTAGTGCTCAACATGGTTTGGGAGCTCAGCATGGTCTATGGATTTTGGCATGGTATTGGAGCTCGGCATGGTCTATGGAGCTTGGCATGGTCTTGGAGCTTGGCATGGTCTTTGGAGCTTGGTCTTGCTTAGGAATTTGGTGCATATTGCAGGTCATGAACTAATTTTCCATAATGAGTTAGAGGATGAAAAATTTAGGGATTTAATAGGGCCTAGAGCACTAACTATGGTTTGAATCATGATTTATAATTTCAATCAAAGCTAGGAGTTATCACAATTTTACTTGGATATCAATTTTGGGCATTTAATTGTTGTTGCAAGCCAACTTGTGGCCTTTAATTTGTGTATGTGTATTTAATTTGTGTTTTGGGATGACTTGTGGCTTAGATTTCTATAAGTAGGTGTTGTGGGGAAGTCTTTAGTTATGATTCATCCATCTTGGAGAAGTGGAGAGGCTAGAAGATCAAATTTTGTAAAGGACTAATAGTTGCAGCTTGGAAAACAAGGAGATTACTTGGTGGGCTTGTGAGAAAAAGTTTAGATCTTTCTTGGAGGTTTCTACCAAAGTGTGAATCTAGACTAGCTATGGTTTGGATTGGATCCCAAGGGATCTTGTAGAAATGTTATTGTAATTGTTTTGTATTTGGTCATAACCAAGAAGGCCTTACAGCCTAGCACATTGCATGTAACAGTTATATCTATGAATAAACTATTGTAATTTGGTATTAGATCTTGCATTTTTTCTACATCCTTGTTTGTGTTTCCACTATGTGGCTATTTTTTCGAGGTTAAGAAATCTCCTTTGGGGATTCTCTATCTTTGTACTATGTTAGATGGTATCAAAGTGAAGGTTGTTCTTGAGTATGTAGATAGATCACCAAAGTTGAGGTAGTTCACACTAGGACTTTGGTTGGAGAAGTAGATATGAGTTGATCTTGATCTAGTGGTGGATTGTTCTTTCTAGAGTCCTAGATCTCTTGGTTGTGAGGTGGAAAATTGTTGTTTTGAATTGGAGTTATAAAGGGCTTACAAATGGAGCGATGGATGTGAAGATGGAAGACTGATCTTGTAGAGGCATGATCATAGAGAGTTTGTGGATTGAAAATCTGTGGTCCTAGACTTGTGATGTGGTTCCTAATTGCTCATGTGAGGTGGCAGATCACAATCTAACTTGTAGATAGTTTGGGTTTGTCACAAGGAGCATGGAAAGGATTTTTTGAAGAGGGTTTACAAAGATCTTGGAAGATGGCTCCAAGAGGATTGGACCCTAAGATGATTGTGAATCTCTGTGATGTGATGGAGAGGGATTTTTCTAAGATGTCTACTTAGTTTGAAGCTAGTTTGGCTGATTGAGCTAAGAAGGAGGTTACTCATTTTGAAACTACTTTGGTTGATCAAGATAAGGATAGAATGAGGAAGGTATTTCATAGATGTTTGTGGAGTTGGAGTCTACTAATCCATAATAGAGTTGTTTGGCTAGTTAGAAGACTTGTTTTAGAGAGAAGATGGCATAGCAAGGTCAAGGTGGAAGAGGTTGGTTTTATTGATCAGTTTGTGGAGTCTAATAAAAAACTTGTAGAGCAGCTAGAGGTTGTTATTGAAGATATTCCTAACCTTGTTGATGCTGGGATAGAGGTTGGTTTTCATGATCAGTTGGTTGTCTGACATGGAAATTGTAGAGCACTTGGTCATGGATGATCTAGTTGCTATTAGTGATGAGTTGCGTATTGTAGAGCATCTTGTTGTGAGCAATGAGACTATTGGTGTTCATATTTTGGCATATGTTGCCAAGGAGTTACATATTGCTAGTGA
This sequence comes from Cupressus sempervirens, assembly GCA_028749045.1. NCBI lineage: Eukaryota > Viridiplantae > Streptophyta > Pinopsida > Cupressales > Cupressaceae > Cupressus > Cupressus sempervirens. The sequence continues at coordinate 255,130,149 of CM053786.1, read as the reverse complement.
TATGGAGTTTTTTGTTGCTAGTGTGGATTCACTAGTTGTAGATGTGCATGAGGGTTTGTTACTGAAGTATTATGTTAAATTTTTTAGTGGGAGTGAGCATGCTGATTGGATAGTTGAGATTATGGTATTTGACAGTCATGCAGATGTGTATGATGTGTAGATTGGCTTTTTTGTTTAAGTGGAAGCCTTTGGTGAAGATGAAGATGGTTGGTGACCTTTCATTGGGCATCAAAGTGTGGGACACACTTTTTTATTTACTTGGGAAGTCTGATGTAGGAGCATCTTGGGTTTGCTTAGTGACTAGTTTAGAGTTCTTAGGATGAAGCTTAGTAGTTGCTTTGGAGGGTGCTTGGACTAGAGCTTGAAATGCTTTGGGAGCTTAGCATGGTTTATGGAGCTCGACCATGTAACTAATTTTACATAATGAGTTAGAGGATGAAAATTTAGGGATTGAAGAGAGCCTAGAGTACTAACTATAGTTCAAAGAATTCTAATTAAATTTGATCTAGAAGATATCACAATTTTACTTGGATATCCATTTTTGACATTTAATTACTATTGTAGGTTGACTTGTGGCATTTAATTTATGTCTTTGTATTTAATTTTTGTTCTACGTTGAATTGTGGCTTAGATTGGTATACGTATGGGTTGTGGGGAAGTCTTTAGTCATGATTCATCCATCTTAGAGAAGTGGAGGGGCTAGAAGTGAAAATTTTGAGAAGGGCTAGTAGCTACAACTTGGAAAAAAAAGAGATTTCTTGGTGGGCTTGCGAGCACAAGTTTAGATCTTTCTTGGAGGTTTCTACTAGAGTGTATATCTAGAATAGCTAGGGTTTGGATTGGATCTTGAGGGATCTTACAGAATTGTTATTGTAATTGCTTTGTATTTGGCTATAACTGAGAAGGCCTTATAGCTCGAAACATTCCATGTAATAGTTATATCTATGAATAAACTATTGTAATTTGGTATCAGATCTTGCATTGTTTCTGCATCATTGTTTGTGTTTCCACTATGTGGTTATTTTTGGGTGCTAGGACATCTCCTTTTGGGATTCCACCACCTTGCACAACATCATGATCTTTGAATGTCTATCTTAAAACTACAATTTCCTTGGATCACCTTGGTATTTGAAAACAATGGGCTTTGGAGATATATTCTCTACCATTGAAGAGGATGATGATGCCATCTTATCCACACAAGAGAGAAGACATTAGTCCAGAAAGCTAAAATCATACTTAAAACAAACCCTAACATATCAAAACCTAGCAAAAATCCAACCAAAATAGTCAGACACTAGTCAATTCCCCCCCCCAAAAGCTATTTTATGTAGCTTAGTGCACATAACACACCATTATAGGTATGGTAGGTGTGCTAAGTAGTCCTAAATTGACCATTTGTGCATAGTTGTGCAGTTGTGCATGTGCACACCTTAGTAAAGTGTGCACATGCATAGTTTAAGTGATGATTGTGGGGGGGGACACTTAGTCTTTATGATTTATTTTGTACTTAGGGTTCACACATGTGCACCTTAATAGGGTGCACATGTGCACACCTTTTGACTTAGTTGTTATGTCTTTAGTTTTAGTTAAGATGGTGTGCACCTTCTTGGTGACCTAAGTCCTTAGGTTTAGGTTTAGGTTTAGGTTGTGTTTGGTTTGTAGTTTATTAGAAAGTGCACATATGTGCACCTTGAGGATGTGCACCTTCTTGTGTCTTAAGCTGACCTTTGTGCTTGAAGTGTTCTTATTGTAGGTTGCAAGTAGAGATAGGGCACATCAAGGGGGTATCATGGTGTGGGAGTCAGCTAACCATGAAGAAGAATGAAGTAAATGAAGTTTGTTTAGGATTTATATAGACCCTAGGCCTGAGTTCTCACCTTCTAGAGTTGTGCACATGTGCAAGTGTGCATCTCCAAAAGGAGATGAGTACACACTCTCACACTGAGCTCACATATGCACCTTGATAAGGTGTGCATGAGTGCTAGGGCACTAGTGCACACTTTTAGCACTTAAACACTAAAAAACTCTATTTTTCTCCTAAACTAACACACTAGACTTCACTAGATAGAGAGTGGGTCTTGACCTGGACTCCTAGGGGTGTCAAAAAATGACCTAGGCCCCAAACTAGGGGTCTAGGAGAGAAAAGGCTACTAGGGATTCCTTAGTTCTAGAAGAAATTTGATGTGCATTGTGAAACCACAACAAATAGCCCCAACAAAAAGGAAGAAATGACAAAGGAATTTCTTCATCAGCAAGCATTCTCCTAATTTGTGTCAAATGATATTTGAATATTGAATACTTCAAATAGATTTCAATTTCCTTTATAGTTAAAACTTAAGGATCTTGAATCTTCAAGCTAAATGTGTGCATAGTGTATTCATTTCCTTTGACATATCAAATTACATTCTATCATGAGCTTCTAGTAACTTGGAGACAATCTTTCACTCCACCATTCCATTCATCAGGAATCCTCATAAAACTAGTGTATCATTCATTGTTTGACCAAATGAGAGAATCTATTCTAAGGGCTTTTAATGGGTTATCAATTTGGAATTTTAGGTCCTTAGTAATCTCTTTTGATTCTACTTCATAGAGCTTGCATGTTTCCATTTGATTCTTCCATGAAGCAATTTGTATAGATGGCCATTTTGGAGTTCATATCCTTATTGCAAGATTACCTTTCTAAATCTTTTGAAATCTTTATCTTAACACCATCTTTTTCTTTTTCTTCTATACCCTAACTATGCTTAGACTATGTAGCCAAGGAATTGGTGTCATTTCTTAGATTCTTCTTCTTTTTAGTTTGATAACCTTCACCTTCCTCTTTTATGAACTTTTGGAAACTCTCATGCCAAATAATAATCTTAGTAGTTCTTTGAAAAGAATTTTTAATCTGAGCTAGTAAGTTTGAACTATCCCTTGCTACTATCAACCTTGATTTGAAAACACTAAGTTAGTCAATCTTTAAATTTGTAAAGTATTCAGAACTATCAATCTACAATTTTGATTTAACAAAGAGACAAAATCATCAAAATTCTTTGACAAAGAAATACCTCTTCCCAAACATTGAAACAAAAAGGAGTGATCAATGAAATGTGTAAAGGAGTCTTGATTGCAACTAATCCCTAGACTGAGAGGAAAAGATAGACATGACTTTTAAAGCAATCACACAACTAAAAGTAAATACACAACTGAAAGAAAACACAATTTCTAAAATAAAGACAGTTGCATAATTTTTTTATTTTTTATTTTGGAATTTTTTCCACTTTTAGGCCTTGAAGTAATGTTTTAGGAACTGACCATTGACTAGCAATGGGGCCAATTCCCCCTGTAGGAAACTTAGCCTAAAAATATTTTCTCCCAAAATCTCTGTAATTTGATAAGGCCCAATCCACAAGCATTGAAATTTAGTGTGACTACCTAAATTTTCTTTTTCCTTGTCCTATTGGAGAACAAGATTGGATATTCTAAAAGATTTGATTATGGCCCACTTTTTGAACCATCATTGGATGAAAACCCAATGTTTTTCCATATGCTCCAAAGTTGTTGTTCTTTTTTCATCCAATTCTAAGAGATTCATTAATCTAATGTAAACTCTATCAGTATCCTTAGCCTATCCCTTCATAAATTTCAATACTAGAATCCTACGGTTATGTGGGAACACTGGTTCTTGATTGTAAATAGTAAATAGGGAGATATCACCAAAGAATTTTTTATCCTAACTTTTTCCATCCATAATGCATATTTCAGTTGAGTGTACAAATCTTTTGGGTTTTCCTCTAGAAATTTCTTTATCACTATAATCAAGTTCTTATTGGTGGACTTAGCCACACCATTCCCCTAGGGATAGTAATTATATAAGAACTTGACTATAACCTGATTGTCTAATGCCCATTGAGTAAGGAAGATTGATGAAAAAGATGACCCATTATTACATACAAGGAAGAACAACATACCAAACCTTGTGACAATGTTTTTTTTAAAGAAATTTGTAACCACTTTTTTTTTTAAATTTCAAAAAACTTTGGCTTCTATCCAACATGTGCAATAGTCTATAGCTATGAGGACCAACAAATGTCTTCTAGATGATGGTGGGTTTAGTAGACCAATAAAGTCTATACCCTACTTGATGGAATGTCATACCTCAAACACTATTTGTAGTGGCATAGCTAGATGTCTTTATCTATCAGTACTTATCTGAAAAATGTGGCAAGAACATAGATGTTCAAATGTATCCCTAAAGATGGTAGGCCAAAATTAAACTGATCTCAAAATCATGTGAGTTGTAGCTTTTATTGATCCATGTCTTGTACCATACCTATCATGAAATTGTTCTAAAACTTCTTTCACTTCTTCATGTCCCAAACACTAGAAATAAATTCCCTCATAGCTTCTTTTGTAAATTTTTATATCTTGCAGCATATAGGATTCACGTTTCATCTTGAGTCCTCTATGCTAGGAACAATTCATCCAATTCGGGTATTGATTATCCAAAAGATAGTAAACAATATCCTGATACTAAAAATTAGTGATTATTCCTTGATCAATATCCACCTTAGACATTGTGATCTTTTGTTGATTATCAATGCTTATTTTTTCATCAAAATTGATTTTGTTATCATTACTAATCTCATTATCAACTATCATCTTAGTCAATCCCAGTCCTATTTCCAACTTGATTAGTTGAATTTCCAAATCAAACTCTTGCAATATAGACATTCATTTTCCTCATGTCTCACCTAATTCATTATGCATCAACAATATTTTAACCATAGGATCAAGAAAAATTGTAGATACCGTGCTCCTGAGTATATAATGGTGAAATTCCTTAACTACCTTTATCAATATGAAAGATTGTTTGTCAAGATTAGAATAGTTCAACTCAACATTATTTAGTGAGAAACTCATGAACATGATGGGTCTCTCATCCTCTTTATCTTTCTTTTGAGTGAGAAAATTAGTGCATGAATGTTCTAAAGAAAATGAATAGATTTTGAATTGAAAATCATAATCTAGACCTAGAAGAACTAGGGTGGAAGAAATTACTACTTTGATGTCTTCAAAAGACTTCTTTATTTTAGGATCCCATTCAGTCTTTTCTCCTTTCTTAAGAAATTCATTAAGAGGTGTTTCTGGAAATTTTTTTAGTGCTACCCTCAAGATTTATGACAAGGGATTAACCACCTCCGATGTACTATAAGTTGAGTGGTTGAATTGGACATTGATAGATAAATCATTTGGTGCAATGGTAACCACACTCTAACAAGTGGTATTAGAGCTTGGTCATAGGTTTGAATCCTTAGACCCTTGGGTAATGCTAAGGGAAAGATTGTTGGAAATTTGTTTAGTGGTCCTCTTGGGATTTGTGACAAGAGCTTAACTACCTCCTGTGTACTATAAGTTGAGTGGTTGTATTGGGCATTAGAAAATTGGTATTTTGGTGCAACAATGAGCCCACTCTAATAGAAATACTATCTCAACAAACCCACTAATGAACTTATGTGCAAAATTCATTTTTCCAAAGAAACATTTCATCTCTTTATGGCTATGAGGAGGTGAAAAATTAAGAATTACTTCTATCCTTTTAGGATGAATGGATATCCCAACTTCAGAAATAATATGACTGAGGAGCTTTTTGTTTATGACCTCAAATGAACACTTTTTGGGATTCAGTGATATGCCATACCTTTGACATTGGTTGAACACTTGTTTCAAGTCTTCTATATGAGTACTCCTATCTTTAGAAAAGATAGTGAGATCATCCATGTAGATAACTACGCACTTTTTTATCATCCCTTTGAATGCTTCATCTATCACACTTTGGAATGTGGTTGCCGCATTGATCCATCCAAAAGGTATCCTTTAGTATGCAAAGGTTACCCATTTTGTTGTAAATGGAATCTTCAATCTATCTTCTTGATCTATCATTACTTGGTTGTATCCAAAATATCCTTCTAGAAAAGACATCATGTTAGACTGATTCACAATTTTTAATACTTCATCAAGTGAGTGCAAAGGTAATCATCCTTCTAGGAAGCCAAATTCAAATTTTGAAAATCCACACAAAGGAAATTTTCATCAATCTTTTTCCTTACTAGAACCAAGTTAGCAACCCATGCAAAATTTTGGATTGGGAAGATAATTTTAGCATCAAGTAACTTTTGGAGTTCTTTTATTATCAAAGGTTTAATTATGGGATTCACTAGTCTTTGTCTTTGATAAAAGGGTTTAGCATCAGGATTCAATGAAATGTCATGATTTTAGGATTGTATGTCTTGAGTTCTTCATAACTCCATGTGATTATGTCTTTGTATTTTGTAAGAAATTAAAGCATACATTGTCATTATTGAGAGTTACTTGCATTGCCTATTCTTACTAACTTATGATCTTCTTCCGTGCCTAGATTATATGAATCACATTGTGCAGTCTCATTTTCTTCAATATTTCTTTTACTATGTGTTGATTCATCTTGATTGAATATGCATTCTAACTCTACAATCCCCTTAGAAATAGTAGTGGTCTTCAAATCTATAATCTCATCTTCATCCTCTAGCTCATTGTCTTCAAGTTTTTTGTCAAGAGTATCATCAATCTCTATCCTTTTAAAAGACCATTGCACATAATGAATTCAAGAATATGTCGGTCATCTTGGAAGACTAGGAAGTTTGCAATATTTTCTAGAATAGATGGGGCAACAAACAATTTAATAGAAAAATATCTTTATCTTTTTTATTTCAATGGGTTGCAACACACTTGCTAAAATGAGAAGGGGATTAGATACCATGTTCTTCTTCCTTGGAATGAACCTTATGTTCAAGGCCTCAAAATATTCCAACAAGGACCAACCTCTTTTTTGGTAGGAAAGTAGTCTTCTTTTATTGCAAGAGTATATTTATTTCACCTATCTAATGATCAAATGAGAGTCTCCTTCAATCATGAGATCTTTGATGTCTTTCTCTAATTCAAAGAGAAGTCTAGGAATCAAGGCTTCATACTCTGCAACATTGTTAGGAGATCTAAATTGTAAGTGATATGTTGCATAAAAAGCCTTACCTTTGGGGTTAATTAATTCAATACCTACATTGGCTCCTAATTTTCAATTAGAAAAATCAAACCTAAGTGTCCATATTGGTTTCTCTTTGGGCTTCTTGGACTTGTGTTTATTGGTATGGATTTTTTCCTTTACTTGAGTCTTGAATGATTATTTCTTTGGGATCCATTATAATCTTTTGCATGGTGGACTTGGTGAGTTACCATAATTTATCTTTGATTCAAGGGCTCTTTGTTTCTCTTTTTGACTTTGAATATCCCTAATTAATTTGGTTATTTTATTAATTTGGGGTTTCAGATGAACAACCACTAAGGTCTAATCTTGTCCATTTACAAAACATCATCTCCTTAGGACTTTGATCATCCCTAGTGGAGAATTAGATAAACTCCCAACATCTGAAGTACTATCACTATATGATGCATTAGAATCTTCTTTTTCTTCTTCATTAACCCCTTCTAATTTAGATATGCATGTGGAACTTGAACTTTCCTTTTGTACCTCATTTGGAGCTTGACCATTTTAGGATTGCAGTAGCTGAGTGAGTACCCTACAAATTGCTTCTTGACAATGTGAGGATTTAAATTCCAAATGAATGACTTTGTGTAACCTATGAAATCTTGGAAGAAGAAAAATCTTTGGTTCTACTTCACCTAAGCATTGTAAGTTTGCAACCATACTATATACAATCTGAGTCGGGAGTTCTTCTTTTGGGATATAGTTCGTAGATTATTTATTCAAATGGTCGAGTGTCTTGGCTGAAGTTATGTCAAGAGAAATCACTTTTTAGGAATCTAACTCTGCTTGAAAAAATGCTACCTCATTTGGTGTGTTGTATTCTATGATCATTATCTTCAACTTTGGCTTAGCATCAATTTTGATCTGATCATTCAGTTCCTTTCAAGGTAGCCATAATTGTGTAAAATTAGTTGAGAACCATCCTCTTAAGAACTTTTTCCATTCTCTACTTAGCAATAATCCTTATTTTTCAAGGATTTCCTCCACATGTATGTCTATAATATCTTGAATTCAAGGGTCTATAGTTAACTATATTCTAACATATGTTAATACCCTAATAAATTTTATATTTGTCTTGCCGAATTGTATCACTATCTAATTTGAGAGTTGAGGAGTGACTCCCAACCTTTGAGCTATCGAAAGTAGAATGATGTTACAAAAATCTCTTGAATCTATAAGACAATTGTGTAGGTTCTTTCTAAAAAATTTGAGACTAAGCAAAAAGGGAGGCACTTCAGCCTTGTCTTTACATGTGATAGGCATTGGCTCAGAAGTATTGACTTGTTGTGATACTCTCTTTTGAGGGACTATGTTTTTGTTAGGCATTAGCTTTGCATGATCAAGATTCTTTAGAATTTCCTCCCTTTGACTAGGAAAATTTTGTAGCATTTCAAACATGGACATATTAGCCTTGGTTCTCTTTAGAACTTCCACTGGACTATACTTTTCAGTTGCCCATATATGATTGTTTAGGAACTTAGGCATGTTCCCTTGGTTTTGATTTTATTTCCTAGCATAGGGTTCTCTGGTAGGTATTGGATTGTTATTAGCTCTTGGATCAGCCAGTATTGGATGCAAGGCAGGAGGAATCCCATTGGCCATAGGTTCACTTTAGATACATAAATTGTAAGTATTTTGATTATCATTTTGAAAAGATAGCATCTCTTCTGGTTGAGGATCTAATTTTTTATTGAATGGAAAAGTAAATTCTTCACTAGTTGGTTGTGCCATTTTAGGATTTTATGAAGAATCATAAGATTATAACATCATAGCATTGTACTACATAGTAGACTCATTATTATTGCCTTGTGAATTCTGGTTGACTTCTTGATTTCCATTGAAATATGAGCTACCATCATTTGGTACATTTTGATTACTTTCATACTAGTTGATTTCCACAAAATGAATTTTTTTTTTTTTATCTCCAGGTATGCATCCATTTTTTGGATGAATATTCCATTGTCAATTCTTTGTTTGGAAACCATTCATAGGATTTGGAGGATTGTAATTGTTCCCTATGTTGTTATTTTTTGCATTGTTATTTCTGTTGAAATTCTTGTTGTAGTTCTGACCATAGTTATTATTGTATGGGCCTACATTCATTCTCTAAATTTTATTTATTTTCCCTCTCGATAGCCTCAAATGGGTTAATTTATTGGTAATTTAAGAGATAGTTTTCTTTATTCAACCAATCTCAAATGTAATGTTATTCTTTGCTTTGGCAGATGTTTTGTTTTGCTCAAAGAAAGCAACTTTTGGAGGTTCATATCTCAGGTAAGTTATTATTAGAAATAGTATAGCTAGTGCCTTTTTTAGTGGGACTTGATTCATTGGAATGAATTGACTAGGCATTACTGGTGCTCTAGTAGGATATGTTTGTATCATTGTAGTCACTTGAGATGGAACCATCAATCCTCCTCCATTAGGATTGGCTTGCTTGGTAAAGCTAATTGCTTCATTGAAGACCTTTTCTAATTTGTCGATTTTTACAATAGGTAGCCTTAGTAGAAATATAATTGTGATATGGTCCATAGCATCAAGATAAATATGGATTGCAACTTCAACTAGTATAGTATAGGGTGTTTCCATCTTGTGCTAAACCATGTGAAAGTGATGACTAAAACATGAAATGGTCTCTAATGGATTCCTTTTGATTGATAAAACTAATGATGTATCACACTCGGGTTGAAAAATGTTTATAACTTCTCGAGGAACAAGTTTTCAAAGGTGGCCCAATATAGGATACATCCTTGTGGAAAATTCAAGTACCAATTAAAGGAAACTTCTCCCAATGAGTATGGGAATAAAAAAAGGACTACATTCTCATATTGAATTTTCTTTCGATTCAATATATCTTTAAAGACTTAGATATGGTCCTCATTTGTTCGTGTTTCTTTGTACATAAACCTTGGGAAGAATTTCTTAGGATTCTTGGGAAGGTCATTAAGTGCACCTTGCAAGTTAATTGGAAAATATATTATGTTTTCAAAAAAGGCCATCGATGGAGGATTTGGTGGAATGATGGGTGGAGGTTGGTTTGGAGGTAGAACTAGAGATGATGAAATTTGGAATGGAAGTGGTAGAATATTTGGTAGTCCTTTGTCGCTATGAGTATTACAAAAATGACTAAGTTCTAAGAACTCTAGTTCACTATCTCAAGATCTTAAAGCTCACTAAAACCAAGATCGTGGATTAGGATCTTCTAGTTCTTGTTAATTTTGGAAAAAGCACACCTCTCCAAAAGTGAACTTCCAAAAACTATAGATTTTCATAACAACAATTTTTTTCTAATTCAAATGGTTTTGGGCCCTCCTTCTAGCACCACTTCTATTGAGCTATTGTTTTGCATGATTCTTAATGGCAGGAATCCTTTTGAACTCCTCCCTTGAAAAGCTAATCTATGATCAACTTCAAGTTATTGGGTGATCTTGTGACCTATTCGAAACCGCTCCATTGAATATAAATGTCTATGTTCACGAGCAAGCCTTTGTTAGTTCAACCAATCTTGGATAAGATGTTTGATCTATTATTTGAAATGTAACCACAAAAGAGATATATTTTTGGTATTTTGTTTTATGATGAATGCAATTTATCAATGCAACTATATGAGTTCCTATTTTAAACCAAGTGTTAGCAAAGAAAATAACAACGATAATGTAATAAGTGATTAAAGAAAATAACTTGAAAGTGAAATTCCTAATGGACATAAACCATACAAACAATACATTTGCATGTTAAATCATTTAAAATGTTGGGTAGGAAACCAATAAAAATAGGAGTAGTGTTTCCTCAATTCCATTGATGCAGTCATCGATGGGAACTCAATAATAACTGATAGATGTTTCACTTTTCATCAAATTGCAAGGACATATAAAGTGTGCTCATGCAAGACAAGAAGGTATGTAGGAACAGTAGGTGATCTTTTCTTCAACTCAGTATGTCACCAAAATTCATTAACACAACAAAAAACACAGAACTAAAGGTCACACAATCATAATAAAATAATAAAACCATTCGCTCCATTATTATTCATGAACATGCATTCACAAAAATAACACACTCCAGCAATAATAACTACTCTTGGAATGAGAGCTCCAATAGCATATATTATTGGATAAAATAATGGCCTCAAGTACATATTAAATCCATGTATTTATAAGAAATTGTCTCCTCCTTTTGTGTTAGGAGAGAGAGATCTTAAAATGCAACTTATGCTAAAAAACTAATTAAACTAATCTAATTATATACAAACTAACTCTCTAAATGGTTCTAAGCAAGCCTCCACCCTTGTTTATATCAAGTAAGTGGTGCTTGAGCTTTTACAAGACTTAAAACAATAAAAGAAGAAGTAGACAAGAAGCTAGAAGCTAGAAGAGGATCTAAGAGTCACTAGAATCTCTAAAAGTGGAAGCTTGACCTTCTCTAAGCATTCATAGGAGTTGAATTGCCATCAAAATGTGTTTCCCATGAATGGAATGCTCAAAAATAGCAAATAGTGGTTAACTATCAGTGCACTACTTCTTCTTTAAAATTATTGGCATACCTCTAATTTAGGTGCACCTGTGCACCTTGATGATAGGTTCCAAAAATGCAAAATGTTCCCAAGTGTCAAAACTAAATTTCTAACATTTGGGTTTTCTTCCACTTTACACCAAAATGATCTTTGGATGTTTTCCATTGAATTTCTCTATTATTTTCATGACTTGGGTGGATTAAATAAAATCCAAAGGTCAATATCTATCCTTTACTAATTGTCAATAGTTCCTAACTTCTCTCTGGGTTACTACAAAATCCTTAAATTTAGTGTCTAGCTCCAACAAAACCTCTTTAGTTTTGAATGCTTGCCTCATATCTTCATCTAATGAAGCATCTTTGAAGGGTCGTTATAATTATTGGACTACAAATTGTACCATATTGAGCTTATCATTTGACTCATCTTCAAAATCTCAAGGTAGGTAGTGTTGTAATACCTTTCTACTTCCAAAACTCTCTTGAGTTTGGTCACTTATGTTTTGATTATCTTCATGTAGAACCTCCATGACTTTATTGCTATTAGATATCTTTTCAATCCAATCATCGAGTTTATCCAACTCCTTAGTGGTATATACTTGGACATGAGTCTATTGTACCTTTGACCTTTTACTAATTTGAGCACTTGTAGGTCTTTAGCCTAGGTATGTACCTCATCCATTAATCCAAAATATTGGTTCACTATGGATACCAAGTTATCTACATTTGACTAAATATGATGCAATAGGTTCAAGTTCCCCTGTATTATTTGTATACCTTTCTCCTCAAAATTGTGATATCACTTTTGACATTCCTTCAAAAATTGATCTAATTGTACAATCCCCTTCTCTTTCCTCTCTAATGCCATAGCAAGAGTGATCTCTAGATTATCCAAGACTATAGTGCTGACAACTCCATGCAAATAACCTCTCAAAATTTCATTTTGTCTCTACAACATAATCAAGTCAAACTCATATCGGTCCATGTGTCTTAACATCTCTTTCATCCCCATAGTGATCATCACTTTAGCAATGTCTACCATGGGTCTACCCAACATGACCTCCCTTATTTGATAGTCCTTAGGAGTTAGTTGTTCAATGTCAGCATGCTAAGGAGGAATAACAATATGCACAAGATAGTCCTAATTTTGATTTTTGATTCTGAAGGATAGTGTTCATGAATCACCCATAGGTTTTGCAATCTTATTGATGGCTTGAAACAAATCTCTCATCCCCTCCTCACTATTTTAATCTTGCTACTTATTTGTTTGAAACATTATTTCCCTCTTTAGCCATGCCGATGTAGTTCTCATTGGATACATGTGCTTGGCTGAAGAGGTGGTTTCCACTGTAGGCCCCTTTCCCTCACTAGTCCTCTCTAGAGTCTTCTCTCATTGAGAAAGATCACTAGTTAGAGTTTTTGTATTTGCTTGGGCTAAGTTCCTAGCCTCTATATCATGAGGAGTTTTTTGAGGCTCTTCAAGTATTTTCCCTTCCTCTGATACTTCATTGGCTTGTAGTTTTTGGGGCTTGACTTATAGTTGTTGGGGCTCAAATTCCTCCATGGCTTGTTCTTCTATTCTATAGCCTAAGGAAGTGGTGTTTTTGATCCTTTGTCTAGGAATGTTAAGTTTTGAGATGGTGGTAGTGGAATGCCCAGAGGTCCTTGAGGTAGAGGTGAAATTTGACTCTAGTCCTCTCCTAAGGATTCACTCCATGGGGATGTCTCTTCTCTTTTCTCCCACCATCTTAGTACCTACTTGCATAAACTCATAATCAGAGTGATTGAAGAAATTCATAACCCTATCATAGTCAATTAAATCCTTTCTCTTTTTGGAGTGACTTGGGAGGCTTCTTCCTCTAGTGTAGCTATTGGAGGCACCATATTCTTTTATAGCTTCCCTTCTTCTTCCTGTTCATAATACATATGTTCTCCATTTGGAGGCACTTGTAGTTCTTGGTTGGGCTCTTGTTTAGGCTCTTGAGCTTCAGGCTCATCTTGTGGCTCTTATTCCTATTGAACTGCTTGGGATGTTTTCTCCTTTTCCTTGGTAGACACTCTCTTCCTTTTTTTCTTTCCCTTATCCATCATAAAGTACTCGACCTCCCTCTCATGTTGTGTATCATTTTTTGCCTCACTGGGGATTGAGAAGGGAAGGTTGGTACTATAACTTTTTCACCTTTACCCTTCAGAGGGTGTGTTGCGGCATAAAGAGGAAAAGCCTAAGGAATTGGATTAAGTTTGAAAGGTTTCTTGATTGAGTCCTTCATTAATTGAAGTATGTGCCTTGCTCTGTGATTGATGTATGCATTTTCAGCTCTTCTAATCTCCACATTCATAATAGGCCTATTGTAAATCTTGTCCCTATTGTATAGAGGATCCAAGATGTCTTATGTTTCTTTCTTGATAGCATTTAATGGGATCTTCATTTTGAGTGCCTTCTCTACTAAATATAGAGTCATCCTACAATGATCCCTTATGCAAATAACATAGTCATCTACTGTGTTCATCAAATGATCTTCTAATGAATCTTCATGTACAAATTGCTTCCTTGCCAAATGTTGCATCATTCCTATATTGTCAAAGTAGGCATGAGGGGAGTTGTACTCTTCTAGTGGATATTGGTCCCACTCAGGATCAAAAGTGGCAATATATTATTTTTTCACCTCAAAAGAATTAATCATGATTGGCCATACCCATGTCTTTTTGAGATGTTTTCTCGCTCTAACATATGGAGGCATGAGTTGTTGAGAAATCTCCAATAAAGTGAACCTATTTGACAGATTCTCAATAGCTTCTATAAGTTCTTTAATGTACTGACCACCCTTAGGTAGGTGAATATTTTGAATTAGATGTAGTACATGCCAATTTTTGTGATCCTAGTCACTACTTATCCTAACATCCATTTAGCATAATCAAATTTTAGCATAATCACATTCAATAAATCAAATGATTGAAAATATGAAACTATCATTAAGCACATTGTATTTCATGCTCTAAGTTTATTGTTTATCCATTGAGGGTATGCCACATAAGGCTAGGCATTAGCATCTTGTATGCTTCCCTTCTTATATAGTCCTGGGTAATCTATTGTTCTAGCTGCTAGTAAATACAAAAATTATGATGTCATGTAGAATATTGGATCAGCTTTGATAGATACCAACTACTCATCTAGGTTCTCACTTAGAATTGTGGTCCATTTAATCAAGATCTTTGTCATCCTAATGGTTTGTATGAAATGGATCATCCAAGTTTGAAGGTTTCTTGTTTCTTATAGTCCCATAGCCCTACTAAAAAGGACAATTGTGTACCCAATATCATCTTTCATATATCCCTGAGCCATGTCAACATTGATAATTCTGTAGCCTACTACTATTTTTTCTATTAGGAAGGATGTAATGCCTCGCCAAGGGATCCAAAGAATTAACTTAGAATTTCACTAAGTTTAGTAGCATATTTTTTTTTCATGAAATTAAATACCACGTAAAACTTATGCACAATAATAGAAGCAATAGTAATGTCCATCTAAAATTAAACATAACATACATAATAGATTACATTCTTAAGAATCCCTTAACGTTGGATTACATCTAGATACATGAATCCATCTAATACAACATCTACATGAAATAATAATGATAAGTCTAATGTTTATACATTACATTTCAAATACTCAATCATCCACTGTACATGTCACAGGGTATGACAAGCTCAAAAGAAAATACATACATAGAATAAGGTACATCATCCTATTCTAATCCATGATACATCATAGTAAAGATAATCACGTAATATACATGATACATCATCTTAGAAGATATATACATCCATCATAAAGATCAACATAATAAACTAAGTGCACGATTCCTCCCAACCGTTAATAGCATCATTAGACCATCGTGGATCCTAGCCATTCCTCCATGCGTAACATTCCAAATCACCGAAGAGATCATTGGTACTAACATAATAGGAATGTTACTCCTAATATATACAACATCATATGTAGAAAGTAATCTAACATACACATAAAAGCATAAGATAACATCATCTAACATCTGCTAATCATTAATGAAAAGGATACTTATCCACCATCATGAAGGACACAATAGCCACGATGTCTCAATGAATCTCAAAATGATAAGAGTGGAAAATACACTACCACCCAACCACGTGGTACCTAAGTGGTCCACTCCCACCATGCTGAGGAGATAACCTCAAGTCCCAAATAGGCTAACAAAATCACATAGCACAAATCTCTATAAGTCCAGGAATCCTAAAAGTATGCTAACTCAAAGGTTCCAAACACAAAATCCGACATCTAATCCTAGAGGCACACAATGACATGTAGGAACCTACTATGCAAGTGGGTAAGTGTCATCGCAATTATCACATACAAGTTAACCTGATAGTTAGCTAAACTCCACTGGTCCATACTGATTTCATGCAGCCACTAGTATCCTCTCATACTGACGAGGCATACTACGAAATGCAAGGTCACAACCATGTGTCTCACTACTCCCATCCTAGCCTGTACAAGCACTCAAGGCATGGGTGAGAACAAAACTCTTATCTTTTTAGGTTCATTCAGTTAGTATGAGTTACCCTGGCAGCCTCTTAGGGCCCCGACCCCCATTGCAAGCCACTTCCCATCACTACATGCAGATGTCCTACCCTAATGCTCGTGGAATCATAAATCTCAAAATCACAAAAGATAATCCATAATAAAATCATCAAATATGCATAAAAACATCAAATCTCCATGAGCAAACATCCATAGAAAATCATGAACACAACATATCTCTATTGGCAACTGAAGTATCTCTGATAATCAAAGTATCCAATGGTTCTCAATAACAAAAATATATCTCAATCAAATTGATCGAAGACTCAAAAAATGGTTGAGTCAAACATGTCACAACATGACATCATCAATAATAAATCCACATCACGGTCCCATCATGGTGACTAAAAAAATAACCAAGGATAACTGATCGATGACCAAAATAATGGTTAAGTCAAGTGTCTCATACATAAGAATCTCAACTATAACAATCAATAATCACATCCAATACATAGAGCATTCCATCACATAACCATGGTTGGGTTTATAAAGATCGAGATTAAAACATCATCATGACATCACAATCACATAATCTCCAAGCCATTGGTAGACATCCTATGCTAGTCAACACTAGTCAACCCAAAACCCAAAACAATAGCATAAAGAATACACAATGCAAACACATGTTTTGGTTTTGCTAAATTTACAACTTGAATTTAAATGTAGAGATCTCAGTTTATGTTTCCAAGTTTGGAGAATGAATGAAGGAACATTTTGTACAATTTTCCTAACTCATATATTATTTTGGATGGATAAAGGTTTTCCTTTATAAGTCTAAAACCCTATTTTCCAATTATAATATTTTGTTGAAATCGTTCCCCATCAAACTCCCAACTAATTTCATATATATATATATATATATATTATAATTAAAAACTATTAATTAAACTAATCTAATTCTTTTATCAAATAATAATAATTCAAATTTATTAATAATATATTTACATATTACATATATATATATATTTATATTTATATTTAAATATATATATATATATATATATACATACATATATAAATATATAAATAATTATTATTGCATTTTATAAAATTGAATTAATAATTTTGATTTATATCATATAACATGTGAAAATTTAATAACAATCAAAGTCGAATTTCATAGCTTATGTTCTTTCCTTTTAATAAAATGGAGCTGAATCATAAATGCCATCGTATCAACGACTGTCACCAAAGTGACATCCACCGTGGGTACCCTGCAACTATTGCCTTGATGGCACTATCACGGGTACGCTGCATAGCAGGTACCCAGCAATCCATTCAAAGACACGGGTATCCGGGGGGTGCAATTCTGGCCCCACCCAATATGTAAATTTTTTATTTATTATTTTTTCTATAAATGTTTAAAAACGTTTTCCCTCCGACGCGAATTCATAATTTTTAATAAAGTTTATTACTACGATTTGACAATTGACTTTTCCAATTTTATATATATATATATATATATATATACACTTATGTATGTATATATGTATATATATATGTGTGTGTGTGTGTGTGTGTGTGTGTGTGTGTGTGTGTGTGTGTTTATATATATATATATATATATATAATTATATGCAAAATTTATACAGTATATATTTATATGCGAAAATGCAGATCTGAATTTTATATATATTTTTTCACAAAGAATATATATAATTTAATGAGTTTTCTATAAATATTTACTTTCTAAATTTTCTCAATAATTTTCTAATGAATTTGGCTAAAATTCAACCCTAGCCCCGTATTCTTTTTAGATCCATGTATATAAAAATTCTCAAATAAATTAATCTACCCATATTGAGAATGCACAATAAATTATGAAATTCTTTAGAAGACATATGGAAGACACAAAGAAGGCAGGGAATGCATGATGCGGAAATAGCATAAGTAAAATCACAAGAATCTACCCGGATTCTGATGCTAATTCACTCTTCCTCAGAAACCTACAGAGCAAGCTCCTCCCTCTTCAGAGTTCTCGAGTCCTCCAATGCTCAATTTTGCACTCCAACCACTATGTCTAAGCCTCTATGAATGCCTGAATATAAAGAGCTTTCAGGAAACATCTATAATGCTTCTAGAAACAGCTGGAAGGTGTCACCAACTAAGCATGGCTCTTTTCCAACCTTCAAGATGAGCTATAGGGTTGTAGACACCATGTGCTTAATTGATGCACTAACCCCCATGTTGTTGACACATGAGAAATAGAAAATTGTGTTAACTCTCATGCAAGCTTATAACTCCAATTCACTTTTTATATAATTTCTATTTAAATATTTATAACTTCCATTTTAATCTTTATAATTTTGATTTTAATTTTTATAACTTTTATTATTATTATTTATTTATTACTTTATTATTATTATTATTATTATTATTAATATTAATTTCTAATTTTCTTTTATTTAATTCTTTTCCTTCAATTAATTCTCATTTAATTAATTATAATCAAAATATCAAATAACATGATATTTTATATTAATTTTCTCAAATAATTAATTTATTAATTAAATCTATTTATTAAGACTTAATTAACTAGAAAATTCACCATAGAGCTCCAAAATAAAATATGAAAACCCATCATAGAGAAAATCACTCAAAATCAGTCTAAAGGGTTAAAAATCATGAATTATGTCATCTAACACATTCGATGGCTAAAATATCTAGATACTTGTCCTACCTTGCTAGGACAATTGGCTTAAAGGTTTGGGATTTGGACTTGAGAATTTATCTCCCTTCTCTTATCATTGAGATAGTATAATAGGGTACGCTCATCCTGGCAATTCAGGGAAGTCGATATCGGGTACCTACAACCTACAGAAAAACTATGCATGTACATACAATATATAATGCTAAGCTAAACAGACAATGGCAGGAAGTGGTGCATCGTGTAGATCTCAACTATGCAGGTGACTACGACTCCCTTCCTTAACCACATCAGAAACACCATACAATGAGAAAACACACACACCATACACATGCAAGTATGGGGTAAGTATCCATAATAAAACACATAAGATAATAACCATCTAACTAATCATCAACAATAGCTAAAAAAATATAATGATCATCATGTATGCATGAAATGTAAAGTCTAAATGATCTCTTCATATATCAACTGAATCCATAACATAATGTCTGATAGTCTCAAAACAATACCACTAATCAATCAACATAAAAATAGTCCATCATAGTCTGATAATAACAACAACAATGTCCAGAAAAGATGTGAACGAGGGTAGGCACTAAAAAGGAGGTTTGAATTGTTTCTTTGGCTCCATTTTCATTCTCTCGATACCATCTTTCTACCTGGTCATAGATAATCTTCACATATTGATTGACTCTTGGAGATGGAAAACTATCTTCTTCCATTGAAGTGGGTTGAGTTTTTGTAGATTTATACATTTGTTTTGATTAAGTAAAAAATAGGTTTTAAAGGACCTAAAACCTTTAACAAAGTATCAAGAGGTAATAACAGTATAATAAGAGGAGTCTGAAATGAAACATAGAAAGTCAAACAACATAGAACACAAACTAACAAGCCTCATAGAAATTAGATACCAAAAAAAAGTAAGAGGCCAACCAAATACAAAGCTAAAAGAAACAACAAAAAGATAGCAAAAAACCAACACCTAGACAGCCCTTGGAATGAGCCCTTGTGCACTTTCTTGGAATGAGCCCTTGTGCACTTACTTGGTCCTTGGTTGTCAGTCACATTAGGTGAATCTTGCCCTTTATCCTACTCAACCTTTTTCAGAAGACTAATAACATTTTTCACCACTATCTTTAATATGTTACTATTCTACTCATCCATCTTGTTAATCATTTTTTCAATATTACCCATTTCAACCTCTAGACTCTCTAGCCTCCGCTGAAAATTAGTGTTAGCCTTCTCCAAGACCCTATTTTAATCTTCAAACATAGGGACCTTTTTAAATAGATTTTTCACCTCTTTAGCATTACGAATTACTTCTGATAACCAATCAATATGTTGACCCAAAGTGCATTCCCCTCTAGCCATATTACTAATCTACTCAAAATCTTTAAACATAATCTGTATTTCTTTTTTTAGGTTCACAACTTCATTCAAAATGGTCCCAGGATTACTAATAAGTCCTTTTGTAACACCCCTCTCCCTCTCATGAATTTTATTATTAGGGGATTGATCCTCCTCACCCAAATTCCCTTTTTCTAGAGCAATTTTTATACATTTTCTATGAAACACAAGACTGGAAATTATAACAGAGTTGCAGATACTCTTAGTAGAAGATACATTTTGTTGACATAAATACAGATTGAGGTGGTTAGGTTCAAGGAACTCAAGAATTTTTATCCAGAGGATTTTGATTTTGGTGAGGCTTGGAAAACTTGTACAAAATATGCTAGACTTGACATGACAAATTGACTAAATGTCATCATCCAAGATGGTATGTTGTTCAAGGAAAGTCAATTGTGTATTCCCAAAAGTTAAATGAGAGAGAATGTCATCAAGGAGAAGCATAGTGGAGGATTGGCTAGACACTTCAGTAGAGAGAAAACCATTGCTTTGGTTGTTGATAATTACTATGGTCATAGTTGTAGAAAGGTGTGAAGAAGTTTGTGTAGTGTTGTGGAGTATGTCACATTCTGAAATGAGTAAATAAAAATATGGGGTTGTATCATCTATTATTTGTTCTTGAGAAGCCATGGGAAGATGTTAGCATATATTTCATTCTTCGTTTACCAAGGGCATAGTGAGGGCATGATTCCATATTTGTGGTGGCTCATAGATTTTTAAAAATGACACCTTTCATTCTCTATACGAAGAAAAGTGATGCTATTCATGTGGTGGAGTTGTTTTTCAAACAAGTGGTGAGACTACGTGGTTTTCCAAAGAGTATAGCTTCTAATTGAGATACCACATTTGTTGGATATTTATAATGTACATTGTGGAAGAAATTGAAAACAAATTTAAATTTTAGTTTATTCTATCATCCACAAACTAATGGAAAAACATAAGTTGAGAACCAAAGTCTAGGGAATTTGCTAAGTTTTTTGGTTGGCAATACATGAAAAGGTTGGGATTTGATTTTACCGTAGGCATGAATTGCATACAATAATTTTGTCAAAATGGGTACTAGTAAATTACCATTCCAGAAGGTATATGGGAGAAGTCCTAAAATTTATTCTTAATTGAGGCTATTGGATAAAAGAGAAATAAGTTGTGTTGAAGTAGAAGATTTTGTTGAACATTTGAAGAACATCCATGAGGAGGTGATGAAACACCTTACAAAGATGAATACATAGTATAAGACTAAGTTAGATTTTGAAAGGAGGTATAAGGAATTTTAGACTAGTGATCAAGCCATGGTTCATTTGATGAAGGAGCAATTTCTAGTAGGTGAATATAATAAGATGAAATTGAAGAAGTTTGGACCATGGAATATGGTGAAAAAGAATGACTCTTGAAATTCATATGAGGTGGAGTTTCCTATTGAGAAAAATATTTTACCATTTTTTAACATTTCAGATTTTTCAAAATATTATGAGGGAGGTGATGGAGATGAAGTTGCAGAAGCACAATGGAGTTTTCTGGCATGTACTTCAACAACACATTAGATTGAGGAGATATTGAACAATCATGTGGGAAGAAGTATAGGGAGCATAACATATGAGGAGTATCTAGTCAAATGTAAAGGGATGCCAGTGGAGGATTCAAATTGGCCCATTGTAAAAAAATTAGGCTGAAAATGCAACCCAAATGTACTAGTGTTATGTAATCTAAAAAAAAGATTTAAAATTATAGACTAAATAACAAAATGAAGAGTATAGTTGTGCAATAGAAGATTTTCAAATAGCCTCAGCTAATTAAACTTTTCCTTGAGAAGTAAAATCAACTTAAATTATAATCCAATTTATAAACATTAAAATGAAGCTTCTAATTCAACATTGATAACAATAATGTGTTTAAAATATTGGGTTTCATTATGGAGGCTTGTATTCAATTCCCCACAAACAAATCTAGAAGTAGAATTCTTACTATTGACAACAATGTCTCTTCATAATGCAATATTTTGATTTCTATTTTCTAGATCATTGCAGATTTGAAGATTTGTTTTCAAACAACACAAGATTTCTTGGTATTGCAAGTTTGTTCTCTACCATAGAGACAATTTGTTATGAATTATTTATGCTAATGATGCTTTATGAGTGATTCCTAGCTTGATTTTTGATTTTGCATGCTAAGATATTCCTTTTATGAATCTCAGAAGTGTCACACATTTAGTTTCCAAGTAATTTGAAACTAATAGGAAATATATTATATTAAAAAATGAATTAAGTGAAGTACAAGAAAAATAATACTTGTTCTCCAATCTTTACTTTTAAAGCTAACTCTAAACCATATATTTGTGAATGTGGAGACACTAAATAAATTTAATAATAGAACATATAGAGATTCATGTAACATTATTAGAATAAAAATAAAATGAGCAGTACTCTTTTATGTGTTGATGCTTGATAGATTATGTCGAATAAAACATTATATAATTATATGTGATATAAATATATTGTTATATGGGAGTATTATATATATATATATATATGATTAAATTTATTATTATACTAATTATTTAATTTATGAATAAACATGTCCCATGAAGGTACATGTCTCTTCATGGTTTATTCTCAATAAATAAGAGATCATTGTTATTTGGAATCTAACAATGATCTCTTATTTATTGCAGTAGTTGGCTTTGATACCATGTTAGATTCCATGGTTTGTAGTGATCCTAGGAATCTAACATGGTATCAAAGCCAACTATAAATGTAACAAAGAAAATATAGAATGTTTCTTGGCAGATGGATAAAGGCATCACATTTAAGACATGGAAATCAAATTCTTTAATTATTTAATAGATAATATGAGAAGTCAATGACTATTAATTTTGTGGATTCACGTATATTTTGAACAATAAGTTATTATCTGAAATCCTCTTTCAAGTTTCTAATAATGGTCTAGAAAAATCTTTACCATTGATGTAGTCACAAGAAATTGAGTTCAATTTACCCAAATGCTATTCATGGTGATCATGCTAAAATTAATGAGTATTGTTGTGTAAGTTTCAAAATTGTGAAACTCGTAGTCTCTACCATAACAAAGTTGTGATACAATATGTTCAAAATGATGCAATGTGGAACTAGGATCCATCAATGGGAAAAGTAATGAGCAATGAACCATTTAAAATGGTGGCCTCCCACACTGTCCTAGTCAACATATCTACATGGGTCCTATGATAGCCATGCGAATGAGGGGAATACACTTTGTCAGATTATGTAGATACCCACTACTAACCAAGTGGTAGTCATATATTAAGGGATGCACAAAGTTTATATGGATTATAAAACATTTCCTATAAGCACCTTCATGGAGCTTGGAAAGTTTGATGAATAAATCAATGACCCACCATGAAAGAGAAGGCAAAGTCACAAAATCAAAAACTTCTATCCCTAATGCCAAGGGATTGATATGATGTTTGAGGTCATAGATATAAGAAATTGAGTTGACATGGACAATGAAGGATCCTTGTATTTTGAGTCTCAAGAAATTGAGGAGTGGTGTATATAAAATATATTTTTTCAATAGAAACTCCTTAATTGACTTCCACATCAGTGAAAATCATTGGAATAGAGGCCATCCAAAGGACATAAAATTAGTATTGATTCACATTAGGCCACATGTAGAAGCTAGTAGAAGGGTATGTGCAAGATCATGGTGTGCACAAAAGTCGTGACTTGAAAATTATGTAGTTTCCTGAAATGCCTCAATGCATTTCAAAATCTATTCTAACTTTTTTCCCACCCATCTTGATACCAAACCCAAAAACTATTACCTTTATAATGTCTATTATATCTTTAGATAGCAGCTTTACATGGTCAACTTTTAAAATGTCTCAAAAACATGTTTTTAACTTGTTGTTGTGTAATTTTTACTTCAAACATGTAGTTGACAACTTTTTTTTCACCCAAATTTGATAAATGAAAAGGGCTTCTTAAGAATGTTCTAAGCTTTCAATAAATGTAATGTTTGTCAAATTATGAGTTTAGTAATTAATTATTACTTATTTTCTAATGGAGTTACATATAAAGTGTTGATTGACACACTAATTTAAAAATAGCTATAACTTTCAAGTGGTACATCATTTTTAAAATCCAAAACATGCACCGAATTCTACACTTCTTCTACTATCAGGAAAAAAGAAAAGAAAATTTAAATTTTGTTGTGTTTTGAATTAGTTAAGGTGGTTAGACATGAGATTTTCTTTTATTCCAAAAATAATTTAGTAGAAAATTAATAATTAATTATTTATTTAGAATAAAAATACCCAAAAATATGTATCATATATGTGAATGAATCCAATTCTTATATCTATAATCTTATTAAAAATGTTTATCAATTGATTTTTCTTAAGATGGTTAGACATATGTCTACTTCATGTATTTGTACTATTGCATTAAAATTAAAAAAATGAGCAATTAATTTTATTTTATTTTCAGATAAGGCCTAATAGTTTGAAAACTAAATTCAATTTCCTAGAGATTCTATTCTATCAACTATCTGATAGAAAGTTCATAACAAGTTGAAAATTGTATGTCAAGTTGACATAACCCTGAT
Source organism: Cupressus sempervirens (assembly GCA_028749045.1). NCBI lineage: Eukaryota > Viridiplantae > Streptophyta > Pinopsida > Cupressales > Cupressaceae > Cupressus > Cupressus sempervirens. The sequence goes on along the minus strand of CM053786.1, from coordinate 255,105,300 downwards.
TTGTTAATTTTTCATTGCCACTTAAGGGTATAGTTTGGTTGACCATGATCCTACACATACCTAAAGGGCTATAAAATATCGGGGATAGAGTGACATTATGATGAGGTGTTGATAAATCATAGGACACATAAGATAAAGGGTAGGAACATAAGCGTTTGCTACTTGTTAACAAGAGATCCCATGGTGATTTGCATGAATGCATTGTGGTAAGTTATGTGATGTATTATTCAAAGTTGGTTTTACATTGTAATGAGATATATTATCTAAATTTCTTAGATTGATATATCGAAGATTATATATATGATCTTATATATATAGTGTAGGAATTAAACATATAATTTGTTAGAAATAATAATGAATGTATTATTTTAGATTTTAATAGACTAGTGGAATAGATAATTAAAATATTCTTCAGATCATATTTACTTATAGATTTAAATAATAATGGAGTTAAAGATAATATAGATTAATATAATCTTTAAGTATTATGTTATCTTATTTCTATTATTGAAAATATCTTATGAAGAATTATCTATTATCTCTCTCTTATTTCTATTTCCATGTATACCATAAGAGCTATTTGCCTTTTCCTCTGAGTATGTTTGTCTTGGAAAAGGAGATTGATATCTATTTCAAAGAGATTTTGAAATATCATTAGAGGAAACCTTGGGAAGATAGGGGGTAAATAGAGAACCATTATTCATGTGTTTTATTTCATGACTATCTCCAAGACTATTCCCTATGTACATCATGACAAAGTGACAACTTCAAAATGATGTCACTTAGATTTGTAAAATTTATTGAAAGGTGATGATCTTACAATAAATTATTTTTTTATTATGATGAATATCTTACAATATCTTTGAAAATCATGATAGATTATAATTTGTGTGGTGGATGTTTATATTGTAAGCATTATGAGAATGTGTGTGCACATACCTTATAAATTTTTTTTTTGAGTACATGGTGAATGTTATGCATATTGGTATTTTGGAAGGCCATTTCATAGAGTACTTGGTGAATATTGTACTTCTTGATGTTCTGGAAGTTCATTACCCACAAAGTACTTGGTGAATATCACACAAGTTGATGTTATGGAAGGTCGTTACTCATAGTATTTGGTGAATATCATTGATATTCTATGTGGTCAATACTCATAACATCAAATGTGATATCAAAACCTATTGGACTACTTGATGAATATAATTTATATTCTATGAGATCAATACTCATGATATCATATGTGATGTCAAACCTTATTTGAGTACTTGGTGAATGTTATTTTTTGATATTCTAGAAGACCGATACTCTTCAAATCAAATATTATATCAAAATGTTGGATATCTTCTGATCAAATATTTCCTTAATATTTTACATTCCTAATATTACCAATGGTTTAATATATGTCTTGTGTTTAGCTTTCCTAATTAAGAGGGAGTGTTGATGTTTGATAGCTTTTATCAGATAAACCTATATATAATTATATGAGATATAAGTATATTATAATATTATAGCAATTAATATTAACAAATATACATCTCTCGTGAAGGGACATGTCTCTTCATGGTTTATCCTCAATAAATAAGAGATCAGTGTTATTTGGAAGAAACATAGTAAACATGTAGTATTTAGTACATTTACAATGATCCCAACAAACTAACATTATGAAATAGATGGATGATTCTAATATATGATAAAATATACTTCTTGCATCTATCACACATTGGTCCAAGTGAATTTTGATGTTGGCATGAATGGAGCTCACTCACATTTTTTTATTGAGATCACTTCCTCAAAAATATAGTGACCCTATAAGTCCTATGGGTACTTTGAGTATATTAGGAGCTTTAATACCTAATATTTTCATAGACTTTCTAAAAAAAAATGTTAACAACACTCAAAAGTTGGGAATGTCAAGCATTCATCCCACTAATATTGTACATAAGATCACACTATTAAAGGGTTTAATTGTGTGCACTAGTGGAAAAACATAATGTTTAATAGAATCACAAGTCTAGTTTAAGTTTATCATGGATAAGTGTAATGATATTGTAGGTCTTCACAAGGATGAAATACAACAACTAGAAATGGTGTGCACTATTACAAGATGGTGACATGCGTCCAATTAGCCTATTTATTGAAGGATGGTCATGTTGACATGGTGATCACCTTGAGCATATTTCAAGTGCTTTAATATCTAACCTTGATCATTAGTTATTGTGTAGACTAAAAGAATCAATAATTGAATTTCAAATTGTAAAGTGGTTATCTATATATTAGAAATTTTCAAAAGATAAGTCAAAAGATGTAAATAAAATGAAAAAAATATATCTTGAGAATACAAGTTCAAATAATATGGGAAATAATGTTTCCCTCAAACTAATATCCAACTAGGATTTGTGCTTTTCAATGTCAATAATGAGGTAAAGGAGAGAGATATTGTTAGAACTACTCCTCAAGGAGAAAAATGTTCATTTCTTTATGCAATTTTCTTTGTCTTTGTCTCTTAAATCAAAATATTTTGAGAAATATCATCAATCAAGTAAATATTTAGTGTGACAATATTAGAAGTTTGTTTTTCTCTCTTATTTATATAAAGGGAAAATCAAAACCATGCTACAAGGTTTATAGTCTATCAAGTGAGGTCCCTATGGATTTTAAGTATTGCTCTTGAAGTTAGGAGTACTTTAGTTTTTATACTTTGAATGTTCTGAAAATAAATCTTATCACAAATAGTTTGTATTACTCTAATAGTCTAAGTGAAACATAGAAAGGATTTTTTGTAAAATTCTCTCTAATCTTCATGTTCAATTATCTCCCATACCATGAATTGATGCTCTATTTTCTCAATATTGTAAATTTTATTTATAATTAAAGTGAGATCCTAGGCATAGAGAAAAAAATTTCAAAGAAACTACAAGATTTTAAAATGTGAATAGGTGAAACAAGCAAGGGTAGAGGTAAAAAATGATGCACCATTAAAGTGGAAATTATAACATTCAATTCTCAAGCATTAACTACATTCCTTTTGTTCCAATTCCTCTAATCTCATTATTCATAATAATTCATCATACAAAAGATAGAAGAAAATTAATTTTGTGATAAGCATGAGGCATTACACAAATAAGTATAATCTCCTACTAATTTATTGTAAATGAAGTTTCATTTCACTTTCTTTTGAAAATTGTTTTAAATTTAGAAAGTGTTGTGATTGGGTATTTAAATTTTGTTGAACTTAAATAGGTAGAAATAAACAAATTCTTTTATACTCCCTTCACTACTTATGAATTTTTATAGATTTCCAGGCCTCTTATTATCTTCTTCTTTGTTATATGCTCCCTATATTTTTATTGTAATTTGTTTTAGATAATGTTCTTCATCACTAAATAAGAAAACTAGAAAATGGAACACCTTTCCTTATAATTTGCTTACACAGGTTCCCAATAAGTGATATTTTTAATACTTTAAACACAACAATATTCTTCAATACCTAGATAAACCAATCACATTATTTCTAGGTTGTAGTACAAGTTTTAGATTTAATACAATTTAAATAGTGAATATATAGGTTTTCTAATGCCTTGAAATTCATGAAAACAAATTATGGTTTGAAATAGATACATTTTAAGACTCTATATATAGTAAATTACAATAATCAACACTTACAACACATCTACAACTTGATTATTTCTAGCAATATTTGAACTAGGAAACTAGGGTTTCAATGATGGTTCTAAATCCTTCCAAATATGCACATCTTCCCACAACTAATATCCATGTATATTCCAACCCTAGGTGATGTCAATTATCACAAGAAACAACATAAATCCTAGATTCTTGGCCCTCAAACTCCCATGTCTAGAAGTTGATCAACTCTGTACACCATCCTTCATATTAAATAGTTCAATTTTAGAACTCAAAATTTTAAAATTAAATATTAAATCTTTTTGTGGAAAGTAGACATGACACAATGTTAATGGTATAATTTCAAAATCTCAAATAAATCATAGATGACCATTAAAATTATTGGGGAACTTAATACATGTGAAAATCTACTAGGAAGCTAAATAATTTTTAAGAAATGGTTTGCACTTAGGTGACCAGAAAGTGGTTTATGAATTAAACAGATGAATAGAAAACAAGATGGATTTAATATGATGACTAGACAGTGGTATGTGGATTGGATGGATGTCTATAAGAAAGGAGTGGCTATAAAGGATGAAAGACATTAAAATATGTTAATAGTGAATATTATGCAGTAATCTAGATGTTATGTGACATTTATTAGTACTTGTTAGTTGTTGATCTCTAAACCTAATTTTCCTATTAGTGCCTAACACTTAGTCATTTTCAATGCAGTGCTGGCTATTCATCACTATGACCAAGCTATCCAAAGAAGACCAAATTACAAAGCACTTGTTTATATATCACTACATGCTGAGAAAATCAAAGGTTGCCAAGAACCCTAGTAGAGATCGAGATAGAATACATGACGAGTAAAAAAATGGAGACCAAGCAATGTAAAGTTAACTCATACCAAGTAAGTCAATCTATGTTGAGCATATACAATCTAAGTGCCAGCATGAATGTTAGTTATGGCCAAGTGTCTGAACATTCAATTACCAAGTAAACTAGTTTTGACATATGTGTTGGAAATGACACAAGCACTTATGTAAAAAAATTTAGTTGACTTAGATATAATATTTAAGGATTGTAGAGATAGTTAAGAAGAAAATTATGCATTTTTTCAAAATGAAAATTAATCACAAGAAAGGAAGATTAACCAATTAGAAAATTAGAATGATAAAATGATAAAAGTATGAAATATGGATTGTAGATTATAACCTAGAACTTTCTACTATTATCTATTTAAGAAGGGACCTAATCCTAAGTCATTATGGATTATGGAATGGTGAGTAGGAAAAAAGTATTAAGTTGTAAACAAGCTAAGGATAGAACAAATAAATTAGATACAGCAACCTAATAGTGAAGGGAAGAACAAAGAAAATCAAATAAGGCGATCATTTTTGAACATTGAATAGAGAAGATCCATAAATAACTTTTAGATAAAACTAAAGAATCAAGTATTGAGACATTATAAGAAGTAAATGAAGGAAAATCTCTTAATAGAGTGGTTTTAACAAACCCTATTAAATCTCCTAATAGGGTGCCTACTTTATTGCAAGTTTAAATCCTTTAATCAAAGTAGACTTAAAATTTTCATATTGCTTTTAACAGAGCAAATCCCTCATAGGGTAGATCATCAAAAGTGATCAAACTCTATCCCTAATAGGAAAACTTTGTTGTTGTATGAGTAAATATTTGTTCATTTGATCCCCATCCAAGTTTTACCTTCACCTTGGAGGGTTTTTGGGTTACCAAAATCTTTGTGTTATGATGTGTTTATATTTTCATGGATGTTATGCTTAGATAGATTTCATTTCAGCATTACAGATTATTATTATATTGCACATAATCTATTATATTATTTAAGTAGAGAAAAATTTCATAGATCTTGATTCAACCACCCCCCCCCCCCCGCCCAACCAAGTATCTTGTTTCCCAATAAGACTTCTAACAATTGGTATCAAAACCTTGTTCTCTTAAAAGAAGTCTAACAACTTGAGTGATCAGTTATTGGAGATGAAGGCTTACAAAATGGGAAAGATTATTGAAAATAAAAGGTTTGAAATATAGACCATAATGAAAAAACTTGAACCACCAAATGAAGAGTTAAGGAAATCCTTAAAGAAACGGAACAATATGTCCATTCAATAAAATGAGACTCTATATAAGGACATTTATATCAAAGAATTATTTACTAGTGGAAATTTTAGTGATAGTGGTGTAGTAATAGAAGGTCTATTGGACAAAAAATCATTCTAAATGGCGAAGTAAGAGGACTGAATAGGGAGTATGAAATCCAATTAGTAAGACTATGTGAAGTGACTAAACAAAAGAAAAATGTTGAAGCAGAAAAAACCATGGTTGAAGAAGAAAAATAACAAATAGCTACCAAACTTGAAGAAAGGTTGGATTACCAACAATCAGTTGGATGTGATGAATCAATTCTTACTTTCAACTCAAGAGTTAAATAGAAAGGACATGGAGATCACAAATCTGAGATCATAGAATGACCAACTAATAAATGAGTTGAGATCTGAGAAAGAACTTCTGGAAATAATGAACAAACCTAGTGAACCTATAAGATACTTCGAAGAATTGATGAGATCGTCAAGGTCATCCACTGATACTTCTAGTCTAGGACATGTCAAAAGTATTCATCTACTTAGGAAGGAGAGTCATCAAAGAGTGGATAACAAAGAAAGGTAAAACCTACATGATATCATTATGGAAAAGTAGGACACACAAGAAACATCTGCAAGATCAAGAAAGGTATGCAAAATCCTAAACCTAAGTTTACTAGGAATTGTTTTAATTGCAAGAAATAGGGACACCAAGCACATTAATGTAGGTCAAAGACAAGTGATGCACCTATTGCACCTAGATTTGAAGGACATTTATATATCTATCAAAAATGTAGACATAGAGCTCAAGAATGCAGATATAAAGAAAAATCCAACTAGACATCTAAAAGGAAAATGCATGCACCTAAGTAAGGTAAGTCTTACTATTGGGATTACAACACATAGTATAATTTTCATTATTGTGGAGAGTAAATGCACATTCTAGAAAATTGTATTAAGACACATTTCAAAGGTAACTACAAGAAATGGTTAAATGGAAACCTTGTTTGTTTCTATCTCAAGGTTGGACATGTTAGTAAAAACTATAGGACTCAAGCACTAGCACTTAATAATGAGATCAAAAATAGAAACTACAAAGTTGAGATGGAACAATCATGGAAAAAGATAGTAGAAGTTGGAGGTAATGGATCAAGTGAAGATGAGATCACACAATCCAATGGACTAGGTGATCACACTACATCCAACTAAGAAAAGAAGATATGTAAGGGATTGTGTACATGAATGATAAATTATACACCGGTTCCTAACAAGAAATTTGATCAAAATTCCATATCAACATGAATCAAGATGCACTAGGGAAAGTCTGAGGAAAGAGTTGAATAATAGAATCAATCATAGTATCAAGTGTCAAGCATCAGTAATATAGTCTATATTGACCAAGCAGTGCAATATAGACTAAGAACTTATATCAACTAAGCTGATGTATTGCCCTAAAAAAATGTTATTGACTAAGAAAAGTGATAGTGAATGGGTATTTTAATAAAAAGATGTGTGAATACAATGTGTGTAGGTTGAGACAATTATTATGCACCTACCATAGTATAGTGCATTTATTGTAGAATAAATGAATAGTATGAACATATCTATGAAATGTTTCAAGTTCATTTTCATTTACCAAGTGATTTCAGTACATTCAGGTGATTCAAAGGTGATGAAAGTGATTTAAGAGATATAACAAGTGAGTCATAGTGTCCCACTATAAAAATTTGAAGAATTCAGTAAGTAAAGTTTTAAGTGTTGATTTAAGTTGATTAGAAGTTGTTGAACTGAATTTGTTTAAACCCTAGTTTGGAAATACATGCACCACATCGATATCTAGGAAGGAAATGTTGAAGGAGAATAATGCATAAATTATGAGGAGTGATCAATGTCCTCAACCTAAATTTATAGCATTCCTTAATAATGTAATGACTTGTGATGAATCTAGCACCCTGTCATCAATTCCACCAAAAGTATTAATTGTTCACAATGTTGATTGTCTTACATGTGGGTATGTGCATAATCATGGTCAACCAAACTATGATCTTAAGTGGGAATAAAAAATCAACAAATTAGGGTTATGTCAACTTGACGTGCAATTTTCCACTTGTTATGAAATTTATACCAAAACATTGAGAGAAAATAATCTTTAGTAAATTTAAGGAAAAAAATATCTAGGAAATTGAATTTAGTTTCTAAACTACTAGGCCTTATTTGAAAAAAATAAAAATTGATTGGTCAAAGTTTTAAATTTTAATGCAATAGTACAAAAATTTTAGGACAAAAATAAGAAGTAGATGTATGCCTAAAGAAGTAGACTCATGCTTGGATGTGACACATATTTTTGGGTATAAATTTCTATTCTAAATAATTAATTAATTATTAGTTCTCTACTTTAGTATGATTGGAATAAAAAAATTGTCATATCTGACCACCTTAAATAATTCAAAACTCTGTAAATTTTAATTTTTTTTGGTTATAGTTAAAGAAGCATAGAATTTGATGCATCTTTTGGATTTCAAAATGTTGTACCATTTGAATTTTATAGTTATTTTTCAAGTAGTGTGTCAATCAACACTTTATACATAACTCCATTAGAAAATAAGTAATTATTACTCATTGAACTTGTAATATGGAAAACCTTACATTTATTGAAAGCTAAGAACATTCTTAAGAAACCATTTTCATTTCATCAAATTTTGGTGGAAAAAAAGTCATCAACTACATGTTTGAAATAGAAAACACACAACAATAGGCCACAAATACATTTGCAGTTCATTTTTAAAGTTGACCATATAAGGTTGGTATCAAAAGATATAGTAGGCCTTATAAAGGTATTAATTGTTTTTGTTTAGTGTCAGGATGGGTGGGATAAAAGTTGGAATAGATTTTGAAATGTGTTGACACATTTCAAAACTACATATTTTTTAGATCACCACTTTTTGGCACACCATGATCCTCAACATACCCATGTGTAAGATTGCAAAAATTGAAGAATATTAACTGCATGTAGCTTATGATAAGTTGTGTGACAATGGAGTTTTGAGAGATGAAAATAAGTTTGTTGTTGAGAAAGGGCTTACCCATGCCTTAGCATTTCCAAATGTATTCAAAAGCGAATGGATCAAAATTATGTTAAGACAAGTCCATGATATAAAAATTTGGGTGGAAGGTGGACTAGTGAAGATTAATAAGGTAATCATCTATCGATTGACTAGTTATCCTACTTTGAATAGACCAAAGACAATGAGGTGTGTTGTGAAAGATGTTGTTGAAGAATAGACAAAAGCTAAATGGAACAGTCATGGCATTTCAATCAATGGGATTGAAGATCTAGTTATTTAATATGTAGTACATTTGATTGCATAGAAAATCTATTAGTCAAGCCAACTAGACAAACTTGTTTCTTACATTGTGCTTGACGTAGGTTTCAAAATAGTAAATAAAGATCACAACTACAATCTATCTGAGCAACAATTGCAAGAATTATCAGAATGTCTTGAAGTGATAAGGAAGGAGAATAATAGTTCTTGTAATTTTGGATCTTTACTTGTTTATATATTTTTATATGTATAGAATTCATTCCCTACTGTCAGCATAGTTGCATGGGATAGGAGTATACCAACTATTGAGCAAATAAATGACCTTATCAAAAAAATTGGAAGAAAATTTTGAGGAGGTTTAGGATAATTTATTTCTAAATTCAAAAGTAAGATGAAGAATAAGATGAAGATACCAAAATTAGTGGTAGATCATTAATTTGATGATATATGCTTCATAGTGGACACTAATTTCATCTATTCCCAAGAAATACAACCAAAGGTCACATGGCTAAGGAAAATGCAATATAAAGTCAATGTAAATGAGGTTATTGCAGCAACTACTACATTTTTATCTTAAGAGATAGATAAGAATGTTGAGACCTCTGGAAATTATGAGACAACCAAGTCAAAAATGCTATTGGAAACCAAACTTCCCAACATAGATAAAGAATGAAATAAAATGATCGAAAATCTTGAGGGAAAGCTTGGAAAAGGTCAACGTTAGATAATAAAGGGGAAAGGAGAGGATGAAGAATTAGATAAAGAAGAAGAAGATAAGAAATCAAAAGGTAAGGAGTTAGTTGTTTCCCAGTCCATGGAAACCAAACAATGGAAGGTAATCATTGTTGATCCTAAGGTGAAGGAGACTTTGAAGGAAAATGTGAAGAAAGATGTGACACCTCTAGAGCTCGAGCCAAAGAGGAGAATTATTACTAGATCCAAGGTATCCCAATCCCTAGCTACAAAGATAAAGAGAAGTCCAATGAAGAGAAAATATGCCAAAGAAGTCGAGAAGAGCCTACCTAAGTGGTCAAGAAGAAAACTAGTGATTACACCTCATGAGGAGGAGGAAGAAGATGAAGAAACTCAGTTTGATGATCTGAGAAAACTTTAGATTGTACCTAGAATACCTCAGATGACTATTGATCAGGTATGTGAAATGATTAGAGAATAAACTAGTATAGAATCCTTTTAGAAGATTAATTATTATTCTTTAAATAAAGATGATCAAGAGAAGCTTGAAAAATGTATGATGGATGTGATGGTAAAATTTAAATATACACCTATACAATTAGGTGAAAGCATCCCTAAATATGTGTACAATAAATTAGAGGCTAAGTGGAAGTGGGCATTATCCAGTGAAAGAAAAATAAGGGAGACTACTTTAGTACAAACAATGTTTGACCTGGGGAAGATGCATATTTCTATACCCCTAAATGATTTTGTAAAGAAATTTATACCTAAAGAGAGGCCATATAAACTTTTGAAGAATAAAGCTCATGTAGTTGAAAAATAGAGCATAATTGTATGGAAGGAAGAATTTGGATTTCTTGTTCCATCAGCTAAGGAAGAGAAAGAAGAAGAGGGAAGAGACAATGTAGAGTTAGAAGAGCAAGATGAAGAAGAAGTTGCAAAGCTAGAAGAAGAAATGAGGCAATTGGTAGAGGGGAATGAACAATAGGATTTTGTCACTATTGAGGATATTCCTAATTCATCACCACCAAATATGAATTTATTAACTAAGGAAGATTTAAAAAATGCTCAATCAAATTCCTTAGACACCTCCCTACCATGCACCAATTCAGTGTTGCTACAGATACAAGACTATCCACATATTAAAAGTTCACAAACTAATGGTTTTCAAGTTACATCAACTACAATGGTTCCTAATATGAATGAAAAGAAAGAGGGAAAGACAATTATTCTATTACCATAGTGCACTCATGTCATAGATGACAAAACAAATGAGCAAGAGGTAGAACAGGAGAAAGAATCGGCAAGATCAGAGAAACCAAAAGAAAAAGAGGTAATCCAAGCTCTTATACATTTATCAAGTTTCATGTGAATAGATAAACTAACTATTGCACCTTTACAATAGAATATATCATGTCTAGAGGAGTTGAGATAGAAATCTGGACTGAGTGCAAATGGAAACAAACTATAGATATCACTTCCTAGTGATAACACCTCTCAGTCATAGATAATGGCACATAAAGATGATACACCATAAGAGATAGTAAGTTTCAATTAAGTCATCACATTTCCCATGTATGACCTAAACAATATGACTCTAGAAAAGATGCAAGAATTATGAACTTTGTTGAGTCATAAGACAAAGCAAGAGCAATTGAGGAGAGAACTCAAGAAAAAGTAGGTATGATATTATATTAAGGACATTTTTTTATGCTCTTAAGATTTATGATCCAAATGAGAAACACTAAATTTTTTAGATCAAATCATGATGAAAATGAGAAACAGTAAATTTTCTAGTGATGAATTGTTGATATGGTCTGAGAAGAGATTTGAGGAAAAGTTTTTGATAGAGTTTCGACTGAACTTGTAATCAAGTAGGTTGAGATTTCTAACCATACAACTAATTTGGAAGGAATTTTGAAGGTAATTCATTCTTTGTATATGAAAATTTGTGACGTTGATTTCTTCACATCGGAGAACCAATGTTTTATTGATCTAATAGAGGAAGATGTGAACACTTGTAATATTTCTTTGAGAAAGAAAGGTAGTTTAACCTCACCTTCATACAATAAATTGACATTTCATCAGGAGAGATTAGTTGAGTTAATGGCTAGAGATACTAGCATAAGGAATAAATTGACCTCGATTCAATTCATGCTATTACCACACTTGGAGATATTTCAGAAGGAATTATCTATGGATCAAAATCTAAAAAAGAGAGATCCATATCTTTCAATTGCAAACAGCCTAATTGATCTAGCAACTCAGCAAGAAATTCACATTCAAGTCATGGAATTAGTAAGAGATAGATGACATGAAGGACTTGAAGAGATTTTGGCAATTCATAAAACATTTTTGGATAAATACCAATTGACCCCTACAAACTCCAAGCCATAAGTGTTTGCAAACCCCAAGATATAAGTGTAAAAAACAAGGGGGAAACTATTAACATGACCATATAAAAAGGGAAAATGAAGAAAGTAGATTTATTAGATGAGTCAACATCAGAGTTTACAAACATGTATGTATTGAATAATTGAGATAAGTTTTTAAAGACTGAATCACAGTCTTAGGGGAAGTGCTATTTTTTATTTTGTATGGATTTCTAAGTCATGACAAAGTGTTTCTACCACTAATGTCTAAGGAGGAAATTATTTATCTCTAAGCCTAGTTTTCCTATTAGTTACCAACACTTAGTCATTTTCAAGGCAACATTGGTCGATAATCACTACCACTGAGCCATCCAAAGAAGGCTGAATTACAAAGGACTTGTTTAAATATCACTACATGCCAATAAAGTCAAAGGTTGTCAAGCACCCCAGTAGAGAGCAACCAAAATACATGCCAAATAAAAAAATGGAGACCAAGCAATGTAAAGTTAACTCATGTTGAGCAATTCAATCTATGTTGAGCATATAGAAGTTGAGTGTTAGCATGAATGATAGTTATGGCGAAGCATTAGAACATTCAATTGTTGAGTAAATTAGTTTTCGCATATGTGTTTGTAATGGCACAAAAACTTATGTAAATCATTTTAGCCAACTTCTATATGACATTTAAGGATTGTAGAGACATTTAAGGAGAAAATTATGCATTTTGTCAAAAGGAATTAATCCTAAGAAAGACAAATTAGCCAATCAGAAGGGTAAAACAAAAGAAAGATGAAATATGGATCGTTGATTATAATCTAGAACTTTCTATGATTATCTATTTAAGAATGGATCTTCGCCTAAATCATTATAGATTATGAGAAGGCAAGCGAGAAGAAAGCATAAATGTGTGAACAAATTAAGGACAAAGCAACCTAGTAGTGAAGGGAAAAAAATAGAAAATAAAATGAGGATATCATTTTTGAACATTGAAGAGAGGAGATCCATAAACAACATTTAGAGAAAATCAAAGGATTAGGTAGTGGGACATTCTAACAAGAAAATCAGGAAAAATCTCTTAACATAGTGGTTTTAACAGACCTTGTTAGATCTCCTAACAAAGTGGCTACCTTATTGTGAGTTTTAATTCTTTAGTCAAGGTAGACTTAAAAATCTTATATTTCTTTTTATATTAGCAGGCCCCTCACAAGATAGATCATCAGAAGTGATCAAATTGTAGCCCTAGCAAGCTAACTCTGTGGTTGCAGTAGTAAATATTTGTGGGTTTCATCCCCACCCCAATTTTACCTTCACCTTGGAGGGTTTTTGCATTATCAAAATCTTTGTGTTATGTGATTATATTTTCATGGATGTCATGCTTATATATATGTCATTTCATTATTATAGTTTATCTTTATATGGTATGAGATCTAAGATATGAGATGGATTAGGATTGAATGCAATTGATCTTTTATATTGCTTAAGTAGAGAATTTTTTTATAGATCCTAATTCACCCCCGCCCCTTAGTATCTTGTTTCCCAATAAGAGTTCCAATGAGGAGTAGGCTAAGTACTATTGTGATAGTTTTTGAATTTCATACCTTAACTAGAGATCAAAACTATTCATTTCTATGGTTAGAATTAATCATTTCTAAACTCTATTCTCAAATTAATACATTATGCATAGTATAGATACAAGATTTTTAACTTTATAATTTATAAACAATATTTTTATCTTATTTGATTGGTTGAATCCAATTAACTCTTATATGAGTCCAATTTCATGGATTGTAAAACTACTACTTTATAAGAATATTTTTTTTATTAATATAATGTGATTTATTAATGTTTAATATTGTTAAATGTAAATAAATTATATTAGATTTTTATACTTTTAATCTATTATACATTTTAGAATTTATTTTTTGTCATTAAATTTATAATGTTAAACATATAATATATACTTATATTATTCAATATTTGTAAAATACTGTTATACGCTATTATTATTTGAAAAAAAATATTTTAGTGTTATAATTTATTTATAATATACTAGTATAATATGATATATATCCAATAGAAAATATATATCAATAATAATATTTACTACCAAAATAAAAATTAAGATTAGATTAATCATACTTTATAATTAATAATTAATAATTATTTATATAATTAGGGTGAGGGCCCTAGCTCGGTTGGCTAAATCTTCCCTGTTGCAAGGGATTGGTCATGGGTTCTAGTCTCCCCCGTCCCCATGGTATCGGTGGGCGTGTCACGCCAGCACTACCGGTCACGTTAAAAAGTTTACCCGACGGACTGCAGTTTATAGGGGGGCCGTGCTGCACCCAATTAATTAAAGACAGGTACTAAGTCATTATGTGGAAATTGTTAGTACTTTTCCATAGCCTAAGTACTATTGTGACATGTTTTGGATTACTCATATTAACTATTTATTAAATGAGCTCTTCTCAACTAGAATTCATTTTACTTAATATTTTTCTATCAATATTACATTTCTTTTAAGTACATGCAATTTTTTTAGCTCTTTCATTTGTATATGTTAATTTTCTAGATTTTGATTGGATGAGTGATTTGGAGTCTTATATGGAGAGTTGTGAATTTGTAAGATATGATTTTTTATAAAATATTTAATTTTTTTTTTTAATCCCTAATTTTCACACACGTATCTATATTGTAGGGCCATATTATCTCTCTATTATCTATTTATTCAAAAGTACTTTAAATTTCTAGTTTAACACTTTTGTTGTTTTGCACATAGATTTTAACAAAAGTTTTGAAAATTCATAAAGATAACTATTAAAACTATACATTATTATAATATAATCAATAATTTGATGTTATATATATATATATATATATATATATACATATATATATATATATATATACATATGTATATATATATATATACATATATATATATATATATACATATGTATATATATATATATATATATATATGCATATACATATATATATGCATATACATATATATATATACATATACGTATATACATATATATATATACGTATATGTATATATATATGTATATGCATATATATATATATATGCATATATATGTATATACCCATATATATGTATATACGTATATGTATATATATATATGTATATACATATATATATATATATATATGTATATACATATATATATATATATATATATATATGCATATATATGTATATGTATATGCATATATATATATATATATATATATATATATATATATATGCATATACATATACGTATATATATATATATATATATATGTATATATATATATATATATATATATATGTATATGTATATACGTATATATATATGTATATATATATATATATATATATATATATATATGTATATGTATATACATATATATGTGTGTGTGTGTGTGTGTGGCAAAACATTACATTTATATTAATAATAATTGGTTCAAAATAGCTCCTAGAGAAAAGATCTAGAAAAGAAAAACTCTAGTCATTGCTTGATCATACAAAAAAGATGCAAAAGAAGAAATATTGCATCAAGAGAGAGTATTTATCAAGACTAATGATCTTGTCTTAGATCTTCCCAAATTAATAATATAGTGATTAAAAAGAGCCCAAAACTCATATTAGTAAAATTCATTGTTTGGTGCCAGAGACAAAACCAAGAGCCGAGCCAAAAACTGACATAAAAATTACCATCACCGATCTTCATCCAAAACTCCAATTAAGACCATGATATTAGAAAGTCATTTGATGAAAGTGCAGTCCAATACCTTGACTTGCATGCAATATCTCAAAAGAACAAGTGAGATCCATAAAAGAAAAAACATGTGAAATGATAGAGAAGTCGTCATTTACTATCAAATAAAATATGAGAAGGACTCAACCTTATTCTAAACATATTCTTTTGTCATAATATTAGCCAAGTTGGGGAGATCAAGGAGGTTTTATAAATATATTGAAAATATATTAGAATTAAATTAATTAATTGAAATTTTATATTAACATTAAATATTAAAAAAGTAATATAATGTGGATAAATTTATTCATCATTTTCTAATAAATCATTTTCTTTCAAGATTCCTATCAAAAGACTCTATATTACACATTATTAAAGGTATTATCATATTTATTCACCTTATGTTTATGACTTTTTGTATTATATAAAATTTTATCATAACATGCACCCTTGGCATATCAATGACATTATAAATTATATTATCACCATACATATGAAATTCAAACTATAGGTAACTACACAACTAAAGGCAAGTACTTGGCCACTACATGACACTTGTTTATAATTAAATCAAAAAGCTCATTACTTTGACATCTCACGCATCCTATGTACCAAGGCATAATTTCTATGATGACAATTGTTTTCTCTTGGCTACAACCCTACAATTTATTGAAGTAGTTTTTCGATAAGTCCCAAAGATTATAGGAAATGGAGTAGACTCTTCGGTTCAAACATATCAAGAGTATCAAAGGAAATGAAGAATGGAATAGGTTTGAGAAGTTTGAGGAAATGATAGGGGACCCCATTGAAAATGGAAATCCTTAGCAAAAGGGGAGGAGTAAAGATAAAGCAACAAAGGATTGTAATGTTTTCTTAGTTGAGAACAATGAAATCTTGTATGTGAAGAACAAAGAGGTGGAGGAGAATAGATGGTGTTGGTGTTGGATAATTTTGTTTTTTTATAGCTTTAAGATTTCTTGTCTTTAGATAATTAGAAGGGTTTTTGCTTAACTTTCTCTAATTAAGTATTTAGACACTTGAAATGTTTTTCTTATATATAGATTGTTTGGTATTCTAGGATGTTTTATAGATGGTTATATTAAACTAGAATGCATATGTGTATGTATGTATATGGATTTTTTAAATTTTATTCATTTATCAGTTAAAATCAGATATCAATAAATAAATAAATAAATGTAACAGAAAACTAATAATTATATACACTAAATTATATTGTTTTAATATAGTATAAATATGTAATATATCTTTTAATAAACTTATGTGAATAATATTATTATGTTAGTATATTTCAATTTTAAATCATAAAACATATAATAATAGTTTAATTAAGAATTAAGAGAATTGTCGAATTGCTAATGGAATTTCACTTATGTGACATTAAAAATTAATAACTAGTTATATGTTACTTGTATGTCACTTTTAAGAAGTTAATTGTAAAATTAAAATAAAAATAAATTAAACATGATTTCAAATTAACTGTCGATTTAAGAAATTGAAAATTTGTAATTTGTACAGCTCTTAAACAATTAATACTGAGTATATTAATACATAAAACTGTTTCCCACTTGATCAAATGAATTAGACTTCTATATCAACTTTAATTCAGAAGTCAATTCAATTGAAGTAGGTTTGAAGAGCCATTGGATCTGCAACATTCAATATTGAACATTGGATTGTCATTGATATAAACCAACAAGGAATCACATTAAACATAAACATTGACTGGCAATGTAATAAATGTAGAAGATTTGTGTATATGGATTCTATTTCTTACACAAGCTTATTTTCACAGATTTAATTTTGTTTTGTACTCTATATAAACTACATACTACAGCTTGCTGCTTTCTGCAAGATAGCTAGAGCGAAAAAAGGTGAAATACAAAAAACAAAACAAAACAATGCAGTTGGCATTGTTAAAAATAAAAATTACTAATACAACAAAAATGCCAACATAAATTTTTTTTGGGGGTTTTATAATTAAAACATTAGAAATTCCATTTATACATTTTCCATCTGAGGAGAAGATCTTAAAACAAGAAAATAAATAGAAGCAGCCAAAACCAACTGGAACACGTTTTTGGAAAATCTTGCTTATATTGTGAGTTTTTTCTATATTGTTTCATTCAATTTTAAGTATGATTTAAATATATATTTTTTCCAATAAAAGGCCATAGTTAATTTAGCATTCAATTTAAAGTTAAGATGTAGCATCAAATTACAAAATATTAACAATATTTTAAAGAGGGTAATCAATTTGAATAAAAATCTTCTTATAAAATTACTATGGCATATATCATTGATATAATATGATATAATAGTAAAATTATTTCTAATTATTCAATTACTATTATTTTTTTATATTTTTTTATCAATCTCATATGTGCCTTTCTCTTGAAATCAATTTGTATAAAAAAAAAAGAAAAGAAATTATTTATAAATAATAATAATCTATTGTGAAAAATGGATTAAAAAACATATAATGAATAATAATGGATAATGGATAAAGAACAAATTTCGACATAAACCTCATTTTACACGCTTTATTTGGCTCTACTATCAACCTTTTCTATTGCCTTGACATTTTTTCTTTATTTATTATCCAATTAAATTGATTGGTGTAGAAGGGAGGACCACATTTGATTTCTTTTGCTATTATTATTTGGGAAATGATACTATACTATTACAGACCCCATTGGAAGAAAAAATATCATAAAATAATTATAATCATTTTGGTCCCCTTGTCTATACTGCTATATTTTTAAAATTATTTCATAACACATTTTTCTTGAAAAAGTAGGTTCTTCCTAATTGACAAGTTTGACGATTAAATTATAAAATGTCGAAAGAGAATCTTTGGCCCACTTGATGGGTGAGTTTATAATTAAAATCATAATAATAAATATTGACATTTTTTTAATAATTAATTCTTATGTTGTAACTTGTAATTGTGATGTCATTTTGCTTGTTCGACTAATTAAGTGAATCAAAACTTGTAGTTGGTGATAATTTGGAATAGAGTCTTATTAGATCAATATTATTTAAAAATGTTTTAAATTCTTATTTCAGGAGAATTAAATTAATGAAATAATATATTAAAAGAATTATAATCATTTGTTTATTACTGTTAAAAAATTTGCAAAATAGATTTATATTAGTTTAATTTTAGAATTCTTTAATAATTGTAAGAAAAAAAATAAAAAATGTAAAATTAGTTAAGAAATACAAATAAAACAATAGGTAATTAGAAAAGTATACTATAGCTTGTTGGAAAATTTTACCTAGAGTTAAGTTATATTTTTCATTAGATCATCTTCAATGTTAAAACTCTCAAAACTATGATATATTACTAGTTATATTTATTATATTTATATAACATATACAAAAATAATCAAGAGATATGAGACTTTAGTGTTATATATTGAAATCCATCTAGTAAAATAAATTAAAGTTTTTAAATTATCTATTGAATTAATAAATTGGTATAGAAAGTATTTTTATAGAGTAAGAATTCTAGTTAACAATATTATATATAAAGATTAAGACATAATTTTGAAATACTTGAAAAAAATAGAATAATATCTTGTTGCACGATTTAAAAAAACCCAATATTGTAAGGTAGTGTATAATTTGTTGCAAGTGAGGGTTTAAGTGCTTTAGTTTAATTTTCTTTTATAGGATTTAATCGATTTTATTTAAAGACTTGAGTTAATTCTAGTTACGGTTTGATTTATTTTGTTTCCACGGTTAGGTTTGAGATATTTTTATAGGTTTTAGGTTCAATTAAATATAATGCTTAATTAGGTGTAGAGATGTGTGTAAGCTTGGTTTAATGCTCAGGAAACATTAAATAAGGTACATAATGACATTTCAAATAACCTTAATGATAGAGTTAGACTTCAATTTGAATCTAAAAATTAATGATATGGATTAATTGAATTTAGTGTCATTCTAAAATTATCTTAAAAGTAAGTCTCGAGCTTAATTTACTATCTAATATTAGTGTATCATTTCCTGGAAAGTAATGTTTAATTTAATTTTATTAGTGTATCATATATAGAGTTACTTATTAAGTTGGCTTAATACATGGTGTAAAAATTAAATAATCTAATGGATATCTCTGTTAATATTTAATTTTACTAACATTTAGACTTCTATTTGGTATGGAACTACATTTTATTTAATATATTGTAAATTTTGATAGTTAGGTTTCAAGCTCCAATTAGATGGAAGGCTAAATATGGTTTACCATTATCATTTATCTTCAAATAGAATTTACTTTTATTTTGATTAATTAATTAGTCATAGAGTTGACTCTCTCTATAATGTCTCAATAGTAAATGTTCAATTTAAACATGAGGGTTACACATATAGGTTTCTTATAGATACATTGGCTATTGAGCTCATTTCTTGGTTTTAAATGAATAAGGGGTTTATTTTGGTTGAATGTTAGATCTATAGTTCAGAAATATTTGTATAATTAGTTTGGCTAAAGGTTAGAATCCAATTTAGTTTAATATTCCCATGCTTGATTAACAAATATATCTCATCTACTGCTTTTGTTTGTACTTCATCCTTTTCTCTCCCCTTCTAACCATATCTTCCTCTTTATTAATAAATTTATTCATTATGAGTTTACTATAGATCGCATGCAACTTGACTAAGGAGACCTCAACTATTAAGAATATACTTCAATACATTGGTCTTTTCTATCAAGTACATATACTAGTTGTAAACATAATTGTCAATGAGTACATTCATAAATTTTGTGGTTTCACAATGCACACCCCATTTTGCCTAGAAATGGGGACACCCTACTTTATTTTTTAGCTTTTCGAATCCCTAATCTAGGGTCTAAGTCTTTTCTAGGGTTTTTCTTAATGTCTTTGGTCAAATCCAGGTTTTGACTTAAAAACCTAGATTCTAGAAATCAAAATTCTAAGGGAGAGAGTCATTTTTGCAAGAAAAAATGGCACATTTGTGCACCTCACCAAGTGCGCTAGTGTGCCAAACAAAGAGAAAAAGTACTTCATCTTTGAAGTGTGTAGCTATGCACCTCAAAGGGGTGTGTTGGGTCACAAGTCTATAAAACCTGGGACCCCCACCCCTCTCTTCACTTCTCATTTTCTCCTCATTAGTCTAGTCTTCCACACCAATGTAGCTTAACAAGTGTGTTGTTGCACCAATTGCCCTACCCTTACACACATTAAACACCAAAAAGGTGCATTGTTGCACATCTTTCCTTTCAATAATCTTTAAAGAACTTCAAAAACTTAAAAAATATTACTCCTGGTTATGGTGCATAATAGCGCACCTATCTAGGTGCACTTCTATGCACCTTTAAGAGGATAAGCATCCTTTGGTGCCAAAGGGTGCACACTTGGTGCACCCTTTGTATATACTTAACCTTGCTGTAATCAAGGTGCACACTTGGTGCACCTCAAAGGTGTGCTTGATGCACACCCTGATTTTCCAAAGGGAGGAACACCTACGAGGTGCACTAGGTGGACCCAATCTTGCATATCAGAGTTTAAATTAGGTTTTTAAGTTAGTTTTGAAAAATTAAGGTTTTTTGGTTTTTTCATGTCGTCATTAGGGCTTGCATTAATTGATTTTCTTCGACTATGGACTAATAGACATTCATTTTGTGTAGATTTAATGGCTTCTTCATCATCCTCCCTCACTACAAAGATGGTTCTAAAATAAGTGGTTTTCATGTTTCAAGGTGTTCTTGAAAGTCACGCTTTCAAGATGATTATTCAGAGATCCAAGACATTAAACTCGGTCATATCAAGTTGAATGCATTCCTAGTGTTATGGCACAAGCCCACATAAAGGTCCCCATTGATATCCACTCTTATCTTATCAAGACTAGTCAACATAACTTAACACCCAATGTCAATATAGTCCTTGGAGCTGATCATGACACTAGCAGAGAACTATGGTTTTGAGGAAAGGGTCACAAAGAGTATAACTGGGGAGATTATTCTAGATATTCAACCTAAGACTATAGAGATGGTGTTCCATCTTTTGAGAGTAAATCAATTTATTAGACTAACCTATCACTAGGTGGAAAGATGCTACAAGGAACATGTAAAGGTAGCATCTAGTCTTCATATCTTATTGAGAAGGCTCCTCTAGGGTGTAAAGCAAGTAAAGTGGACATGACCAGAGGTTACATGAAAGAAGATATTTAATTTTTTTATTACTCTTGAGTAGATTTATGGGGTTACCAACATCAAGACACTTGAACATATGGATGGTGTAAAAATTTGCCTTAATGCAAAATCATCCAAGATCAAGAAGCTCAAGCACTAGCACAATATGGACCAATAAAGTATGATCAGAATAACAATATGAAAATGAATTAATGTACATGTACACTAGAAGTGCTTGTATATAAAGGCCTATAGACTTACTATGAGTTAATGAAATGATAATACTCACAACTAAGCACATGTCCACAAGGAGTGGATTATCCTCCATTGAGTACAAAAGCTAGTGTGATGATGAGAGGATAAGCTTACATAGGTGTGTCACATAAAATGAGGTTGTAGATACCATGTGCTTAATTAGAGTGTGAATAGTTGTGTTGTCTACATGACAACTCAGATCAATATGCAAACTCCTATGTTGTAGACACCATGTGCTAAAGTAGAGTTGCTAACTCTTGTGTTGTCAATAAGATAACTCATATGAGTACACATACTCCTAGGTGTCTAACTAATAAATAATAAAATAATGTATTAACCTAAGTAAACTTAAGTAAGTTGTAATAATAATTAATTATTTACACTAACGCCTCTACTTAAGTGCAGCTTAGGGGAATGCACTTAAGCTTATGAAAGCTATAATGAAAATGCATGATAGGTCCTAGCTAGTAGGCCATGTTAGTTACCCATGTACAAATGCAATGCAATCTCTCTGAAAATGGAGAAAGAGGAAAAACCTCATGGAAAAACCTTCCTCCAAAAAGAGAGATGAAAAAAAAAGATTTATGGATGGATGAAGTAATTAAGACCCCTCATTACAACATACATCATGTATATACAATAGAGAAGCATGAGAAGGACAGAAACCAAGAAGAGGAAAAGGTCCCTTGTATAAGAGAGAAGAAGAAGAAGAAGAAAGGAGACAATGTAGTCCCCCCTCGCCCCAATATAGAATGTTGATAAGTGATAGCTGCTCTTAGATGAATGTAGACACTACTCCATGATTGTTGAATAATGTTCCTCCCTTTAGGAAGAAAAAATGTCATAGGTACATATGAGATGCTTCCCTAATGTGTAGAAAGAATCCTAAAGATGAATGGAGTCTCTAGAAACTGCTCAACATTCCCTATGTCAATATTGACAATCATCCCTTCCAACATTGTTGAAAACAAGAAGCTCAGATCTAGCAAGGATGGATGTAGAACACATCCCAAAAAAAAAAACCATCTCCTTGAATGATAAAGAGACATCCTACAACTATTTTACAGAATGATCTATAATCATATCAACCTTACAAGATTGATCATATAGAGAATGGACAAGAGTGTCAAAGTGTTCCCTTTCAAAAACTAAAGAAGGATTTCCTTTGCAAAAACTAAAGAAGGATCTTCTTCACTAAAGAGAAGATGTATATCATCAATAATGTCTCCTGAATCTGCTAGGTAGGACTCCCCAAAAAAACATAAAATATATGTCATGTAGTCACCCCTAATTCTAGAACCGAAAGACAAGCTGTACCCAAATACACTGAATTGCATGGACCTATCACTGTAGCAATGTATGGATGTGGAATGTGCTAATATTGTGACCTCATCCTACATCTGTCAATAGGATTCTCCATATCTAAAGCTATTGAATCACTATCATTCTTGTCACTATCAGTTTCCACAATGTATGAAGTATGGATAGGATTAGATGATAAACTTGGTGAACTTTCCTCAAAGTGAACATTCCTCTCTATGAATATCTCATGAGTCTCAGGATCCACAAGTCTATATGCCTTAACACTTTTGTCATATCCAATTAAAGTATAGGGCCTTGGTGGTGGTGCCTTGCATTCCCTTGAAGATATGTGTGCCCATGTTGGACAACCAAAAACTCTGAAGTGTTTCACAATTGGTTTTCTTACACACCATGCCTCAAGATGAGTCATTCCATATAAGACATTATGAGGAGACCTATTAAGGATGTTATTGGAACTACTTATAGCTTTGAGTTCAAGTGATGGTTCCAGAGACATAGCTTGAATCATGCAATTTTCCATTGACTTAATATTTCTAATCCTCATTATTGCAACACTTGTCTTTTGTGGACTAAATGCTATTGGATTCTGAAGATTAATACCCTCAAGTTGAAAAAATTATATAAGTCTTGAGTTCACATATCTACTTTCATGGTCCATACAAAGAACCTTGATGGCTTTACTAGATTACTTCTCAACATGACTCTTGAAGGATAGAAACTTATCAAACACTTCATTCTTGTGATTAAGAAAGTAGACCCATGTGTAGTGTGAAAAGTCTTCAATGAAAGTGAGGGCATAGCAACCCTTGCTAACTAATGTCATTGAAAAGGGCCTACTAGAACTATATGAATGAACTCAAGAAAAATGAATGCTCTCAAAGACTTCTATTTGTTAAACTTCTCTTCTAGATGTATATCCATTGAGCAAGTTGAGCATTCACCCATAGAAAAGTTGATTGTAGGTAGACCTTTGACCATATTTTTTGAGCTAAGTTGATGAAAATAGTAGAAGGCAAGATTTCCATACCTCTTATGCCATAATTTACTTTGTGAGTGTGAATGTGTCAACAAGGCATGTGAAGGAGACTTAGGCACAAAGTGGGAGAAAGAAGTAAGTCATGTGTCATCATTGACTTTACCCACTACAACCAATGAATCATCCTTAAGATTTCACACCATTACTAAATTAGGTAGGAACTCAACTTTATTTCTACCTTCATAGTGAGTGATTTGGTAAATTGAAAGGAGATTAGTGCTAATGTTAGGAAAATAGAGAATGTTTTCTTTTAACTCTCCATTTTCCATCTCAACATGTCCTTTCCCTTCAACTTCCACTTGTGTATCATTCCCTACAAAGATATGAGGTACCTTAGACTTCTAGAATGAAGAAAAGTGTCCTTTTGAAGAACCCATATGATATGAGGCACCCAAGTCAAGCATCCATGAACCCCTGAAGAACTTGAACTTGTAATAAATGCTTTCTCTTTTCCATGTGAAGTGGATGGATTCTAATCCTTGGAAGCATTTGGCACATTGATTTTTTTCTTCCTAAGTAAGTTTTCCAAGTTGTCTATTCTCTTAGTCTTTCAATGATGCTCATCATGATTTGGTTTCTTGTGATATTCACAAAATAGTTTATCCTTCTTGTTTTTTTTTCCCTTTTATTTGGAAGTAGAATTGCCTTGTTGTGAGGAGGAGGATTGTTGTGTCTTTGATTGTGATTTTGGCTTCCACTTATTTTTCTTGTTGTTGAAAAGTTTTTCCACCTTCATTTTTTTGGTTCTCATTACTAGCCACCAATGTCATAGACTTGGATGACTTGAGAATTCCCATATCTATCAACTTGAATTGTTCCAACATCAACATTTTTGCAAATGCATCAAGTGAAGGCTTATTGAAGGCACTTCCCATGGTCAATCTATGAGTGTTGTAACTTGAAACAAAAGATGCATACTCTGAAGGTAGACTCCTCAAGATGTGATGAATCAATCTACCATCCTTCATGGGATTACCACAATCCTTAAGAAGTGCTCTTAATTCATTGAATTTTCTAACTTAGTCTTGAATTATGTCAAAATCCTTAGGATCCAATAGAAGTAGATCATCCTCAATTTGGAAACCCTTTCCCTCATTCCCCTTATCATACAACCCTTCAAGTTTCTCCCAAGCACCTTTGGCATCGCTCAAGTTGGAAATGTGGAAGAAGACATCTCTATGAAGATAACTCCTAATAATTCCTAAAGCCTGGTTGTCCTTAACTTACCAATCAACTTATGCAATAGCATTAGTGGGTTTTAAAACTGTAACATCAACATATGGATTTAAACCTTTTTCCATTAGTCTACACCATGCAATATCTTTCTATTGGCGCTAAAAATTGCATGGTCAATTTTGAGCACCATTGAGAAAATTGAGCCCTATACACGCTTTTAAAAGTGCCTATGTACCTGGTTGCCCCTTTGAGGCTTAAGAAGTGTTTAATGTTTCTAGCACCATACATTCAACTTGTCCACTCATTCCATGAAGTTAAATTGATATTTTGAGCCATTTCGTGAAGTCTCATTTTGTGCTAGTTGCAAATCTGCATTTTCACCTCGTGTCAAACAGCGACAAGAGGCTACATTTGCAATTGAATATCTCACACCTAGAAGTGTTTTTTGACCCACTACGTTGGGAGTACTTAGTGTCCATACAAAAGAGCCTATGTTTCATATTTCAAGTCATTTTGAGTTTTTTTCATTAGGTTTTGAATTCCTCAAAGTTGGTGGTTTACTATTTTCACACATTTGCAAAATGTTCATAATTTTGGGAAGCCCTTTTTGATGAGTTATAACTTTTGACCAAGTGACCAAAATGCTAAAATTCCTTTTGAGTTGCATTTTAGATGTTAGAGACATGTTATGTTTCAAGTTTTAGCTCATGATGAATTTGTTTGCTCAGTTTTCAAACATGATTCCAAATGGAATTTCTAACTGTTTACTGGTGTAATAAAATGCAAATTGATTGGAACCCCTGTTGTGATGTCATAACTTGAGATTTTTGATTTGTGATATCGAATGGATTGTACCCTTGTGTTGTCTTCTAAAAATACTTTAAGTGTGCTAGTTATCAAATCATGATGAATCTATTTGCACACTTTTCTAGGTCAATTCCATTTGCAAAAATCACTTTTCTGACATTGTTTCCAGTTAGTAATTCCAAGTAGCCCACTTTGACTACTCACCAAATGCATCATTTTATTCTTCATGAGCCCAAATTGTAGATTCATAATGTCCTCATGACAGAGAACCAACATCTCAGTTTTTGTTTCCCCATGTGCTCATCTACCTAGTTTTTGAAGCCAATTCCAAACCCAATTTATTTTTTTCTGACATGTTTATCTGTAGGTGATTCTAAGAGGTCAACTTTGTTAGCGAATATATTTCGAACTTGAATTCATCATGAGACGAGATTTTACAAGGTAAAAGCATGTGGAATAGAGAATCAATGTGACAGTTTTTCAGAGCCTAATCAGTTTGGTCAATTTTTAAGGCTAGTTAATGGACCTCCTGGCACCAAATTCATAGTTTGCAAAAAGTGGGTAAATGAGTTCTTAATGATCAAATTAATGCTCAAAATCAATTTCAATTAGTTCGAGATGATCAATGGATCAATTTGAGGATTCAGTTGTCTGAAATCAAAAAAAAAATTTAGCTGGGCCCACTTTGGGGCCCGACTAGTTCCATCAGATTGATAAGATATTGGGAGTCAAATTATTTTAAGGGGAAGAATAACATAAGATGTGATTCATGAAGATAGTATTGAGGATAGACATTTAAGCAAGCATTTAGAGGGAAGTTGGAAAACTTAGGATAGAGAAAGACTTGGGAGGACAAGTCATTTAAAGGAAGGATGGATGGAAACTAATGATAGTAGAGGGAGATATAAAGAAAACAAGGCAGCTAAAATGGTTGATGAGTTAGCACTCAAGGAACAATGTGCTTCATTATTGCTAAAGCTTGGTCATTCTGAGGAAGCTGAGGCAACATATCAATCTCTTTTTGTTGCAAACCCTGATAATTATAGATCTTTCTCTTCTCCAAGGCTCAAATGCGAGATTCAGCTAGATTTTTGGAAACAAGACAGAAGCTTTTAACTCTGAAGCCTAATCAACATATGAACTAGATTGGATTTATAGTTGCACATCACTTGAATTCTAATCCAAAGCAAGCTGGTGAAGTTTTCGAAGCTTATGAAAAGACTCTAGAAGAGGACTATCCTCTTAAAAATGAGCGATATGAACATAATGAAATTCTACTATACAAGATCTCTCTTCTTGTTGAATGTGAAGATCCAGAAAGAGCACTACATGAAATGAACAAGAAAAGACCAAAACTGGCATTAAAAAAGGAAACCCCATGCCAAAATTATAATGTCTAGCAGCATGAAAAAGATGATCCCACACATGAAAAGAGTGAGAAAGCATGTGCAATAAAAAAAGAAAGAGCCCCACATGTGCATGGAGAAGGGAAAAGGAAAAATAGAGCCATTGAAAGAAAAAACTCATAGGAGAAAAGGTGCCCATCAACAAAGGCTGCAATGCAAAGGAAATCAAGGTTGTGCCAAGGAAATTTTTTTGATGACAATGCACTCCCATCCAATGAGGAAGAAGCTGCTAGACTAGAGGGAGTCGCCATTGAAAAGGAGTGCCCACACAATAAATAAAGAGAAACTCTTCACGCTAATGTGAGAAGAACAATCCATGCCCTCAACTAGGACTCCATGCAAAAGAATTTAACATAGCAGGGGAGTTTTAGGAAGCCATTAAAAGGAAGAGGCATCAGCAAGAAAAGATGCCATTGAACTTGCACAAGCATCAAAGACCAAAAATAACAGTCACCACATGCCTAAACAAGAGCAAAGTGCATAGCAAAAAAATAATAAGGAATGCAACATGTGTAGACATGGAGAAGAACTCAAAGTAGTATATCCCACATGCAGTAGGGTATCAAGTTTGACAATGCTTGAATAAATTTCTTAATGTATGCTCAAATGTCTCAAAGGCACATGCTTTTGAACCGCTAAGTGCTCACAAGGGCCCCACACATGGCTAGCTAGCAAGGTGATGTTAGCAAATTTTTGAACACACATGCAATTGAAGTGAATGACATCAACAGATGGAGAGTAGGTGCCGAAAAAGAAAAAAGTTGGCTAGTCGTTATGTCACTAGCCAAAAGGTTCAAGGATTTCTAGCTAGTGAGGTAGCGGCTATCCAAAAAATTTCAAAATTTGGCAAAGGGTGAATAAAGCTGCATGGGTTCCATTTTGGATAAAGTCAGTGAACTAGAAAATGACATGCGCTGAAGTAGGCGATGATATGGTGAGATCACAGACAGAGGAAGAGGATCATGCCACGTGGCACATCCAGTGGTCCTCTCTATCTTGCCAAGGAGAAGTTGCTTGTGCGATAACATGGCGACATAGCGAGCGTTAAGGTGGCAGCAACACATGGCATTGATGTGAATGGCCAATTAGAGTGTGACACATGGTGCTTGCCAGGTTTGAGCCAATCAAAAGATGACATGTGTCCACGCTAGTCAAACTTGGGTTGACTTGAAATTGAAAGGGCTAGGTAAAAAAATATATATATAATTTTAATATCTCATTCTTAAAATAGTTTTTCAAAAACTTCAACATTAGATTTTAAAAAAGTTTCAAAACGGCTTTTTTATTCTAAAGTTTTAACTTTAGAGATATTTTGTATTTTTCAAAATTTAAAATTCAAGATGTGCAGAGTTGAGTTTTCTATTTGGAGGGTATTTTTCAAATTGAGATTAAATGGGTTTCTAATAAGAAAAATATGCGATATTATATATTGCTAGAACTGGGAGAACCTGAATTATTGAAATATAAAGTCAGTTTGTGCATAGGTCTTCACTAGTTTGAGCTAAAGGTCAATTTGTAAAATTTTGGGCATTGGCAATAAAATAGGCAAATTTGATCATCAATCATTAGAGTTTGTTAGAGGGTGAATTTGATGACTTTTTGGAGCCTGAATGTGGAGAAAAATAATCTGAAAATGTTGTATGGGCTTCTTGAAGTCACTTTGTAACTAGTTTTTCACCTTTTACTGTGAACTCATCTTTAACATTAGAAATCAGTGGTGATGGCGAATCAAATATCTCAGATATTTCTACCTTGTAGAGCCATAATGATGGGATTTGATTTTCAGTTGAAGAGAGAGATTAGAGAGAGTCTTTTCATGCTAGTAGAGGGAATTTCATGTGGATAGATGTCGAGTGCAGATTCAATCCGATGATTCTTTCCTCTATATCAATCTCATTCTTTCTCATTCTAGATGTTCCAATTTTTCACTGTGAGACCATTGTTGGCAGGAAGTTTTTCAGTCATTCTATGAGACCACTTCTTTAGATCTAGAACTGTGATTCCACCTTTATTCTTTAGCATATTCTCTCTTGTATGAACAGTAGTAAGAAGTTAATAAAGATAGTTCAGGGCTATTAGGTTGCATAATGTTTTTCATTTCATGCATATGATTGTATAATTTCAAGGAAATAATACAAAGAGTAGCAGATGATTGAGTTTCAGTTGAATCTTGTCTCCATTCTCAGTGAGTTGTAATATTTTATGACCTTTAAACAAAGATCCTAGGTCATAGTTGTAGTCCCTTAAGGCTGTATGTTGTTTCATTATTGCCAATAATTCAAGAAATTGTGTAAATGCTTCATAGAAATCAACAAGGTTACATATTTATTGAGGAGGATATCAGGTAATAATGAGATTTAAACTGAATATAGATGTCTATTTACAAGTTGAATAGATAGATCAGATATCTAAAGATACACATATGACTCAGATATTCATATGTACATTTGTGATTCATGGATCGTCCCAATGGTTAAGGTACTGATCAGTTATAAGATCATTAGGTCTTACTACTGCATATTTGAGGGTTTTGTTGAATTCAACATTATTAATCAAATGGTTTTTCCGTTTCATGTTGAAGGACTTAAATGTAATGCCCTCACTCAGCTTTTGACATTCATAGATCTCCATTTAGCTACTGTAGGTCGATGTCTTTTCATAAGTCATTAGGAGAAATAAGGGTTTCCATCTGCTTAATAGATTCAGGGATATGTTTTTGCACTGGTATGGTATCATTTGAATCTGAAGTCTACCCACCTAGGTTTAGCAAAGCCTGAAGTAGAAGAAGGGTCATGCCTTATAGTTGGCACCGTGTCAGAAATGGTATCTTGAGAATGGGAGTTAGTTATCCCTAGATATGTCAGTTTCTCATGGGGATAATTGAAAACCCTTCAGCATTTTCAAACACCAACACTTTCCATGTAG
Source organism: Cupressus sempervirens (assembly GCA_028749045.1). Lineage (NCBI taxonomy): Eukaryota > Viridiplantae > Streptophyta > Pinopsida > Cupressales > Cupressaceae > Cupressus > Cupressus sempervirens. Next base: position 255,074,295 of record CM053786.1, on the reverse strand, counting down.
TATAATTATGTGAAGTTAAAAGTGGAGTTTTAGGTGAACCCATGATGCAAAAAGTTAAAAGAGAACAAGAGAGAAAGAGAGAAATAAGAGTACAAGACACACCTCTCCTATTCACTCAATCAAAGAACCCCACAAAAATGATAATTTTGAAACTTTATATGTAGTGCATTTACAATAGGCCACTTGTCAAAATGGACAAAAGTGGGCTTCCAATTTTACTATTTACAACCTCCTCTTGGAGTTCAAATCTAATACTTAGCAATGTAGCTCAGATATATAATAATTTTGAATTCTAATCAAAGCAATACAATGCAAAATGGGACCTATTTAAGAAAGTGGTATTTCTATCCACACAAGCCTATAATTTGATTGTAGATCTAGAAAGTAGACAAAAAATTGAAGCACTTTAAAAAAAATATATGAAACCTGAAAATGTGTCTAGATGAGCCCCTACTAAGTCTTTAAAGTTGTAAAAATTGGGATTTGCAAGTTGTAGAAAAATCCAAGATGAGAGATCTCAAACATCCTACACCAATGTGTAGAACACAAAATTCTACCCCAAAACAAAAAAAAATTGCTTGGAAAAAGGAATCTATATGAGGAAGATATCGCTATTTTAAAATCACCTCTATAATTATTTTTCTGAATCACTTTCATCACACCTCCAAAAATCAATTGACTCTAGATTTCACATCAGATGTTTGATTTTGATGAAACAAAAGTAAATTTGGGGGTTTCTTGAACTTTTGAATTTCATGCCAATATTTGATTTGCACTAGGAAGCTCCAATCTTGTCCTACAAAAAATATCTCCTACTGGCCTGAAAGGCCAATTTTTTTGTACAATTTCAAAAATAAAATGTTATTTGACAAGAAAAAATGCAGAAATTCAAAAATATTTAGTTCTACAAAATTAATTGCACAGATCTAAAGAGATCATACCAATTTCACAAATTAGGCCTTCGAGTTTCGGTTTGCAAAATAATTTACCTAAGATTTGACTATGGCCTAGAGTGGAAAATTTATAGTCAAAATTTACTAAATCGATGCTCTAGACATAATGGTGAGGTTGACTTTGGCTCTAGATGCTCCCAATAGCTGGAAATACTCTAGATCTGAATTGTGACCCTTTGAGAGGTGAAGCAAAAATGGTCTTCAATGGCTATGTGAAGAGAAGCTCCCTCAGCTCTTATACCATGTATGAATTTGGCTTAGGGAAAAATCACCCAAGATCAAGAAGCTCAAGCAATAGCACAATATGGACCAATAAAGTATGATTAGATTAACAATATGAAAATGAATTAATGTACATGTACAATAGAAGTACTTGTATATAAAGGCCTCTAGACTGACTAGGAGTTAGTGAAATGATAATATTCACAACTACGCACATATCCAGCAAGAGTAGATAAGCTTACATAGGTACATCATGTAAAATGATGTTGTAGACACCATGTGCTAAATTGGAGTTGCTAACTCTTGTGCTATCAACAAGACAACTCATGTGAGTATGCATACTCTAAAGTGTCTAACTAATAAATAATAAAATAATTCATTAACTTAATTAAACTTAAGTAAAGTGTAATAATAATTAATTATTTACGCTAACAAATGTTGCATTTTATTGAGAGTATCAAGATAGCAAAGATGCCAATTTATTGGGCTTCCTTTCTTAGTGAGAATTAGGATGAGTAGCTAGTGATGGTTAAGAATAACCATAAGTTTTACATGACATCTTATTTGGTGTACCTTCTAGCAGCAAGGGTAACAAATTATCACGGACTTTTCAAAAAGGAAAGTATGCAAGATGCAAGCACGTAGCCATATAATTTGTATATCCCTAGTTGGTAAAGAAAAGTCTTCTAAAGCACAAAAAAGAATACAAGATAGTGAATGATGCATTTATATTCACAATTATCCAATTCATTTAAGGGGATTATGTGAAGAGGATGTCAAATGAGGCTGCAACAAAGATTTCAAAAGTTGGCTCCTATTGCATCCAATTCCTGACATTCACTTATTTGAGGGTAGTGGGTACTACTATTAATCCTAAGAATCTCCGTAGGTATCCAAGTGATATACTTATATTTCTAGAGATTTCTCAACAACTCTTATCTACATACAATAGAGTAAGGAAGCAACATAAGATAACCTAGTTGTGGCCCACTATTATAGAACCATTTAGTGTGGTTCTAGGATAGAATATTTCATCTTTTGAGCTTGAGTGGTATCAATATCCTTTGGAGCAATATAACTCTCCTTGTCCTTAGTTTGATAACATTAGAAGAGTATAGTATTTAGTAAGCAAAACATTCCAACATGAAGATGCAATCACGGACCACTAGATGAATGCAATAGACAACTACAATATCTGAATAAGGGATTATTGTAGGATGACTCTTTATCTGTAAATAAGTGATTTGAAGATAAAGGTTCCTTTAAAGGTGGTGCAACAAGATACTGAGGATTCCCTTGATCCACTATATAATAGAGACAAGATTTTTGATTGACCCATTATGAATGTTGAGATTGATAAGGAAGAAAACCCTGATATTAATCATGGGGCCAGTCATGTCATCAAATTGAATAAAGATTAGATTAAGAGACCTTTAAAACTTGATCCAAATCCTCAATTAGTAGTCTTCCCTGCTATAGCCCACCCAACAAGAGGTAGAGGAGCTAAGGTAACAGTGACCACTTTTATAGCTCAATCCCTAGTGAGGCCAAAAACAATGCACCAACTTGATAGAGAAGTTAGATATTATAGGACTCAAAAGGGTAAAGGAAAGAGGAAGAGAACTTATCCCCAATAAGTAGAACTTGAAGGAGAACCAACTCAAGCATTGCCATAGCCTAGGGAAAAAAATGTTCAAGGGTCAAAGAATGTAGAAGCTACACAAACCTAGGATAATCCTCAAGTGCTACTGACTTAACAAGGGAAAGGAGGAGCTAAAATAGAAGTACAAGAAGTGTCTCTACCTCCTTAAAACAAGGTGCAAACCTTTCCATCAGCTCCTAAAAGAAGAAAGATCAACATTTTGGTCAGATTAGGAGATTTATTCCTTTCCCATTAGTCTTGGAAGTTATTCTATAAGGAGAGGAACAAGAGGATGATGAGGATGAAGAAGATAACATTCCTTTGAGTTGAAGGACTCATCTTACCAAAGCCATAGAGTTGGAATGGAGAAGAAGCTCCATAATTACTCCACCATCCATTCTTGAGCAGCCTATTTAATCTACTACATCAAAAGATGAGTTGTACTAATGGATTGATGAATAAGAGTGTGAAGGCGTTGATGTCTTTTAGATGTCATATTTTTATTTTATGTCTATTGACACTAAACTAGTGGGAGATAAGATAAGGGATACTCTAACTAATCAACCTAAATAGGAGGATTGGAGTCAATTTCCATTGTAGCAATATGGACCCAAAGTAGCTCCACCATCACTAAATCTAGTTACATTTAATGATGATAAAGGTTCAGTTACTCCTCCCCCTCTGAGCAATGGAGAAGAATAGATCCAAATAAAATAAGAGGAAGAGCAAAAACAAATGCTAGGTTATGAAGTGTCAGAGGAGGGGAAAATATGTGAGAAACCTCAATAGACCTTCCAAGACATAGAGGTGAGAAATGTGGACTCCATGGATACAAAGACTCCTAATGTGGATCTCTCACAAAAGGAGATGATCCTAGAGAGAAGTGATAAGGGGAAGAGAATAGTAGAGAAAAATCCTGCATCATCAAAAGGCAAAATGTCCGATGGAGCATGTTCCAAGATGGATGAGAAAAGAGGTGATTAGAAACAAAAGGCAATGATATGATACTGAAGAAGAAGGGATGAGAGATTTGATTGAGGTTCTTAGGAAACTTGAGTCATCACCAAAAGATGCACAAGCATTGACCTTTATCATGAGTGATCAAAATCAAGACTTGTCTACACATGTTGCTATCCCTCCTCTACAGATGGATGTTGAGGAATTAACTCTAAAAGATTATCAAATTAGGGAGGTTATGCTTGGGAAACCCATGTTGGATATTTCCAAGTTAATGGTGACAACTAGAACTAAAGAAGTTTTTAGGTACTTAGAACAAGATGACACAAAATTGATAACACTTCAAAAATAGAATGAGATCCCAAAATGATATTTGAATGAAGTTGTTGGTCCCTTAGATCTTGCAAATCCTAAGGAGACTTTGAAATCAACATTTGAGAAATGGGATAAGGAGACAATGCAACTTGATCCTTTTTTGAAAGCTTTTCAGTAATGGCGAGAAATTTTTGAATTAAAAGGTGTACAAATTATAAAAAGAAATCTTAATTTGCTACACCATATGTAGAATAATGTAGATAAGCTAGTGGACATTTTGAATTAGGATTTTGGTTTTATGGATGAAGTACATACTAGGAGCAAGGACCTTCAACCACTACAAACAATCAAGGGTGAAGGGTATCATATGTCAATCAAGATGTATATACAGTGGAAGAGTTAGATAAAATTGATGACTAGATAGAAAAGATTGTGGATGGAGATAAAATAATGGAAACATTACATGTGGATATTCATAAGCTCAAGGATCAAACCCAAGGGCAAATTTTGAAGGCAGAGAAACATTATAGTGATGCATGCTTAGATATTTTTAAACATAATTCAAGGGACAAATTGATAACTATAGAAGCATGTGTTGAACAATTCTAGAATACTTTTGAAGAATCTTCCAATGATGATGATATTAGACATGCATTCAAAACTGGAGAAGAATTACTAGATTTAGATGTGAAACTGGGAGTTTTTGTAGAGACTCACATCAAGGTAGGTAACTATAGGTAGAAAGTGAAGGACAAATATGAAGCCTTAGGTTTGCCAAATTCAACTCAAGTCACTAAGATTATTGGTAAATTCAAGAGGAAATACCTAGATATAGCTCTAGTATCAAGGGAAACAGAACCTAGAAGCTAGAATTTCAATTTTGACACTTGGTAAAATTTTGCATATTTTTTGAACCTACTTCTGAGGTGCACAAGTGCACGAAGTGTGCAAGTGCACTGCTTTCAAGGTGTGCTTCTTTTGAGGTGTGCTAGAAGTTTTTTGAGTAATTTAGATGTGCACTAATGGTTAATTTAGAGCTTTCCATGCACCAAAAATGCATTATGACAATAGTTTAACTCATGAAACATTCAAAGAAGATTGAGCTTCTATTTTTGGCACTCTAGACGCTCCTACATCATCTAATGGCTTTGTTCTTATTTTCTCATGCATTCTTTATTTTAAGACCTGTAAAGGCTTATGCTCATGCATCCATTAAATGATATAAATAAGGATGGAGTCTTACTTAGCACCTATTAGAGAGTCAGTTTGTACATAAATAGATTTTTTTTATTAGTTTAGAAGAATATATTTTCATAAAGATATCTCTTACTCTCAAGACAAATTGAGGAGATGATTTCCTATAAATTCAAGAATGTAAGATGTATTCCGAGCTGCCATTATTTTGATGTAATAATATATGTTATTCGTGATTGCATTTGGAGTGTAGTGATTCTTTCGTAAGTGTGTTATATTTTTTGGATGTATATTCATGGAATGTAATTGAGCCAATAGTTTTATTTTGTTATTCTAGTTGTGTGATATTTTAATTCTGGTGTTTGCTATGGGTCTACAAATTCTACTAACATACTTATTTTGAGAAGAGCTCATCATATTGGTCTTGCATAGCTTTTCATCTCACATTATTGCACCTTTTGTGGCCTTGTGATTTGATGAAGAGTGAAACATCTTATGGTTACTGAATTCGCATCAATGATTGCATCAATGGAATTAAGGAAGCACTACTCCTTTTTTCACTGGTTGCCCACCTATCTTTTCAAAGGCTTAACTCCTAGCTGCGTTGTTTCTATGGTTTATGTATGTTAGGATTTTACTTTTCATGTTATTTTCTTAAATTACTTGTTACCCTATATTTTTTATTTTCTTTTCAAACCCTTGGTTAACTTAGGAAATCATATAGTTTCATTATTAGATTGTATTCATTAAAAAATAGAAAAATACAAAAAAATTATTTCTTTTTGTGTGTTTTATTCTTTTGAGATAGCAAGCAGATTCTACATCTTATCCTAAATGTTCAAATCAGCAAATGCTTCCCTATGAACAAATACATTTATCTTCAATTCAGCAGATTCTAGTAGGTTGCAAGATCACTTGGAACCTTGGAGTTGATCCCAGATTAGCTTTTAAAGAGAGGAGTTCAAAAGGATTATTGTCATTTAGCATTGTTCAAAATGACAGTTCAACAATAAAAAGTTATGATATAGAATACTGGTATTATGTAGTGACCTAATTAAATAATCATGACTGAGAATAGTGTTACAACCTTCATTTTTGTTATGATCATGGTAAACTTCTTCCAGATATTTTTGAAATTGGGATAATCAAATATTGCCTATACTTTATCTACAATAATATACATTCACAAAATATCATTATCTAGAACATAATCTACTAACAACATTGTAGATTAAAAATGTTGAATCATTTGGTGATGCAGTGTAAGGCTAGAGAATCCCTAAAGGAGATGTCCAAACTCCCAACAAATAATGATAGAAAAATCACAACAACAAGAAACAATTGGAAGATCCAATACCAAATCACAACTCTTTATTGATAAAATAATTGATTACATGCAATATACCCAGTTGTAAGGCCTTCAATGTTAGGGCCAAATACAAACAACAATTAATATATCATTTCTGCAAGATCCCGCAAGATCCAGCTTACAATCCCAATCCCAACTAGTCTAGAACCACAACTAGATAAGAACACCAAGATGAATCCACACTTGTACCCTTGGGTCCACCAAGAAATCCTTTGATTCTTAAGCCGTAGCTAATATCTCTTCAAATTTCACATCTACCCTTCATCCTCTTCTCCAAGTTGGATGGTTAATACCTAAATAATCCACAAAACCCCCTACTTATGCTCAAATAGAAAAAAAGTTAGACAAATTCATTAAAAATGAAATTAAATCATTCACATTAAATATATGTTGAGCCACAAGTCAATACAAAACAAATTAAATACCCAAAGTTGACTCATAGACAACTCAACACCAACAGAAACCAAGACCAAGCAGAGTGTCAAAAAGACCAAGCCAAGCATCAGTAAATTTGAAGCATTGTTGAGCTCCTAGAGCATGTCAAGCATCACAATGTATGTTGAGCTCCAAGTACATGTTGAGCACTATTGTGTATTCCAAGCTCCAAGTATATTCTAAGCTCCCTTATATGGTTGAACATACTCAAGAAACACTACTAATGAGCTCCTAGTATTTGTTGAGAGTGCCAAGGTTTTTTGAACATCTTCATTAACCAAGTCACTTGAGTTAACACAATAACCAAACCAACTCAGTATCAACCAAGTCACACTTTCTTCTTTCACTGAACTCCCAAACTACAAAGCCAAAACACACCATCTGACAAGATTCCAAGACAATCAGGGATGCTCCTACATTAAACATCCAAACTTTAAAAAGATGTTTTTAATAGCTAGAAAAACATCTTTTGGGATACAAGACATAAATCCCAAACTAGTTCTGCATGTACATATCCTCTAAGTCTTCAACTAGTACACTCTATCCCTTGTTCTTTTTCTTCTTCTCTGCATCCATTCTAGGTGTGCTATAGCTTTTCTCTCCATACTAATCTCCAACCTTCTCAGAATCTACCAACTCAACTCAACTGCTAGTACTTAGGTTCCTACTATTGAGCTCTTCATTCTACAAAGGAATCAAGGAATACTTCCTGCTACCTTTCTCAATAGTAAAAACATTCTTGGTACAATCATGCACAACCTTAAAATCATACTGTCAAGGTCTACCAAGCAACACATGATAATTTCCCATGTCCACAATATCATATAGCACTTGATCCTTATATTGCCCAATCGAGAAATCAACAAGGCTTTCCTCCCTCACTTCCAAAGCATGCTCACCTTGCAACTAGCCAATCCTACAAGGATAATGATGTCTTACCCTCTATAAACCAAGTTTAGGAACCATCTCCTCAAAAAAATCATTATAAGTACTACCACCATCTATAATGACCTTACAGACATTACCACCAGACTTACAAAAAGACTTGAACAAACTAGTTCTTTTACAAGAATCCAATGTCCTTTGACCAATCAATACTCACTGAGCTAGAAAAATCTCTCCTTGTTCTAGTTGACTATCTTGGATTGGAGCCTCATTCACAACAACATCTTTACTACCATGATGATATTAAAATGATATATACCCTTCTTCACCAAATCTGAAAAAATTACTCCTAAACCCGCCTCTAAATGTCCTCCTCTTCTAATTAGCAGGTTTTGGTTTAACTTTTTCCACTTAGTTTAGCCTTTTCTAAGTTATCCTACTTCTCCTTCCTTGTAGCACTACCGTAAGTTCTCCTGTTGAACTTATCTTCTACCCATAGAACATAATGATAAGAATCCTTAATTGAATAAATATTTAGCATACCAACTTTATCTTGAATATTGAATCTAAAACCATTAATATACTGAACTACCTTCTCCTTTAACAATTCTTCATGTCCAAAATAAATAGTCAACTTGTAGAACTCCTCGGTATAATCCTTCATAGTTATATCTTTCTGCTTTAGATTCTACAACTTCTTAAACACCTCAAGTTCATAATCAATAGGAGCATGAGCTTAGCCTTCAATTTAATCACCATCAATCTCCATCTAGTGATCTTAATTTCACCTTCTTCTTTTTTGTCTCTTTGTAGTTCTTTCTACCAAAGAGCAAGATGTCATTTCAACTTAGTTTGCACTAACCTTACTTTTTGAGGATCTTCAATATCCTAAAGCTCAAATTAGTCTTCCAATTCATCAATCCAATCAATCAGGTCATTAGGAGTCAAAGTACCTAAGAAATTAGAAAACTCTATCTTATGCTTTAGCTCTAACTAAGATCTAGGCCTAGCAAACTAACCAACCCTAGTTCTAATAGGTCTCTCCACATGATCAGTTTGGTCATCACTGTTAGCTCTAGTAACTTCATAGTGTTTAGCCACTTCCTCATAGCCATCTTTAGTACCCACATGCTTAGGTATACCACCTAAAGCACTCACAATATCAACAATCATGTCACTCTTCATCAATACAATATTAGATCTAAGGTCTGCTCTGATCTTCTCTAAGATCCTTTATCCACAACATCAATAAGATCATAAATTTTCCTAGGGCCTAATATTCTTGGAGGCATCTTCCAAAAAATTTACAAACCCAAAGCAATAGATCCACCAATCCAGAAGATCAACCTTGTCCAACCAAAGATCCTAGTGCAAAGAACCTCAACTTCAGCGATCTTTCCACACACCTAGGAACAAGCCTTGCTCTAATACCACCTAATGTAATGTAATGCCGAAGAATCCCCAAAGGAGATATCCATATCCCTAGAAAATAAACACAAAATAAAAAGACAACAAAAAGTAACAATAATGCAAGATCCAATACCAAATAACAACTCTTTATTCATAAAATAACTAATTATGTTCAATATGCCTAGATGTAAGGCCTTCTAGGTTAGGACCAAATACAAACAAAAATTACAATATCAACTCTCCAATATTCCATAAGATCCAACTTATAATTCCAATCCCAACCCCAACTAGTCTAGAACCACAACCAGATAAGAACACCAAAAAATAATAAGACCTGGTGTTAAGATCCATAAGATCCAACTTATAATCAATTGGTGTTTGAGGGGAGCCATCTGATTTTAAAGAAATAATAAGACCTGGTGTGGTAATGTCAAATTCATTGTCTTATAAATCTATTTTTTATTATTTCCTAAACATGTAAAATTTTGAATAAATAATGAGGTTCTATTATTACTTATCAATTATAGAAGGAAACAAAGATATAAAACAAATATAGGAAAACCAAATGACAAGAAGAATAAAAACATATATATATATATATATATATATATATATATATATATATATATATATATATATATATATATATATATATATATATATATATATAAAGTTAGAAACATAGATCATGGAAAAAATAAATATGTATATATATAAATATGTGTATATACACACACACACACACACACACACACACACACACACACACACACACACACACACACACACACACACACACACACACCCACACACACACACATTTATATATAACAATGAATGTAACATATAACATAGGTCAACTCAAAAGACAACATATAACATATGTCAACTTAAAAGATAATGGAAAACTATTGAACACTAATTAATGCTATGAATGTAATTTTCAATAATTAATACCAAATTATAAGACAAATAAAAAAATCTATGTAATCTTTTAAGGTGAAATAAAAATGTTCAACTTTCCATTTATCAAATTGTTACACAAAAAAAGATATAAATTATTTATTTGTAAAAATAAAATTGACATATAAAATATGTGAATGTAAACTATAACATTTTTACAAAACTTTATATATAATTCATATAAATAAAGTTGGAATGTTCACTAATTTTAAAGTAACATAAAATTTACATTGTTTTAGGAATGTAATAGAGAGTTAAATATTCAAATTAGAATCAAGTTATCATCATCAAATCGAACAATGTTTTGGTGAAACAAATAAAAGTCTATAGGATCTAAAATATCAAACCAAAAGAGATGTTTCTAAGTACTATGTCACAAATACCATGTGTTTGTAACTCCTCACCTTATTCTTTTAAAGGCACAAGTAGTTTGTGTCCATGTTGGTATTTTCTTTGTAACAATCTTCCTTATTTTTTCATCAATCGGTAGAGTCAAAAAGACCCCTTGAGGTCCCCATCTTGTTGGAAATGATTGAAAGGATTATGAATGAAGAATAATGGAACTAGTAAAGAATGTTTTCAATCATTGTTTTCTCGTTGATGTCAAACTTGCTACTTGTAGGAATGATAATTGCTTAAGTGATCCAAGTACTATCAATTGGTTGATTGACAAGGAGGAGACAATCAATAAGATGGAACTAGAGCACCTAGAGAAAGGTTGAAGTTATGATTTTCAAAAGAGGTATAAGGATCAGCTAAGCCATTGATAAAATAATGTATTGATGACATACTCTAAGACATGGAGAATGGACACACTTAGACACATCAAGAATGTAAGGTCTAACTAAGTTATTTGTAAATTCTAACTAAGTTCATTAGAGAGAGTCGAGCAAGCTAGTTAGAGCCAAGCAGATTCTTAGTTGAAACCGAGCAAGTTCAACTTTAGTGTGTGCCGAGCAATCCTTTAGTTGTCGAGTAACACAAAAATTTTTAGTTGTCGAGCATCAAAAAAAAGGTAATGGATGTCGTGTAATTCTTCAAGTACCAAGTAAATTAGAAATGCTATAGGTGCTGAGCACCAGTAAAGCAATAGTAGGAGCTGAGTAACACAAAGGGTGTCGAGCATTAGTAAACTAATGATGTCGAGTTGCTGCATTATTTGTTAAGTCAAAGATTCGCCAGATCTATAATGATAAGTTTGTTACATTGAATATTTTGAATTAGTTGGATGATAAGGATGATGATTAGATGTCATAGAATTCTATGTAAACCATGCAAACCAATTCAAGGTGAATGTTGGTGGACTTATCATGAAGTTTCTAGAAGAAGCAATTTGGAGGGAAAACAATACCATTTTCTCAAGATCAAATCAAGATTTGAGAAAGAAATGAAGAACATAACTTCTTTATAAGGAGCTATAGGTCAAAGATCAAAAGAGTGAGAGGGAGTTGGTCATGAGTGTGATCATGCGAAGAAGCCAAGAGAAGGCTAGTATGAAGTGCTAAGAATAGGACACAGTGAGGAGTAAGTACAGAGCATCAAGACTCTAAGTTGATCAAGTGGCCATAATGTGCATTGGCATAAAAAGTAGAAGAACTCAAGGAGATAGATCTTGAAGGGTGAACAAGCTATCAACACTACAAGAGAGAAAATACAAGTAAAGAAAGGAACTGAAGAGTGATCTAAAATCTGCAAGGTTAGGGTTGCAATCTTTATCAGGTCAAAACCCTTCTAATAATCTCTTACCATTGTATTAGATATTGAAATCCTACATAGGTGACTACGAACAGACCTTATTCATAGTTGATCATGTAGACCATGCAAGACCCCTCACTGTAGATGACATGAGCAAGAAGAAGGAGCATAATCAAGCAATGTTAGATATTGCTTCAACACTAAGCTATGTTGAGTATGATGACATCAAAGAATGTGGTATTGCACATCAAATGTGGGAAACATTATCAAGAATCTATGGAGGTAATAATAATAGCAAGAGAGCCAAAAGAGAGAGCCTAAGAGGAAAGTTTGATGACATGAAAATGGAAGAAGGAGAGAATGTTGCTCATTATGGTGCAAGGATGAAGGAAGTGGTCAGTGCCATAAGAAGCCTAGGAGGATAGTTAGCAGAAGAAATATTATGTAGCAAATACCTAAGAACTTTGCTTCCTATCTATGCTATAAGAGTATCAACCATCCAAGGGCTAAGGTGTGTACCAAGAAACACATTGTCATTTGAAGGACTAATTCAAAGACTCACTACCTTTGAGCTATCCAACTTTGACAACTACAAGCCAAAAAAATTTGAATCTGCATTCAAAGCCAAGATGAAAATAAAAGAAAATGAGGAAATGCAAACAAAGAAGAAGAGTGGAAAAGGAAAGTATGTATCTAGTGATAGTAGCACTGATGAAGATGATGTAGATCAATTGGAGGCATTACTAGCAAGAATATTTCATAGAGGAAGAGGAAAATTCAAAGGTAAGTTGCCAATCATTTGTTTCAACTGTAATGAAGTTGGTCACATTGCAGCCAGATGCACACAAAAGAAAAATTACAAGGATGGAGACAACTTCAAGAATAAAAAGGAGGACAACAAGGACTACAGAGGTAAAGGCAAAAGATGCTACATTTTTGAAGAAGACTCTGACGAGAATGATGATGAAGTAGTCTATGTGGCTATGAAAGATGAATTAGATGAAGATGAAGCAACTATCCTAGTAACCTGCATGAACAAGAATGAAAAATGGATCATAGATAGTGAATGCTCTCATCACATGACTAGACATAAAAGTAAGTTCATTTCCTTTACTCAATATGAAGGAAATAGTGTTAGATTTGATAACAATCCACCATGTTAGATCAAAGGGAAAGATAGTATCAATATTACTGAAAAGATAACATGTGATAATGCATACTATGTTGAAGGCCTGAATTATAACTTATTAAGTGTCTCACAGTTAGGCAACATAGGATGCAAGGTTGAAATTGAAAATAGAGTGGCTAAGATCTAATACTCTCAAGGAAGTCTAATAGGAAAAAGTGACCACACTAGAAGTAATTTGTTTTACCTAGACATGGAAGATGCTTCTTGTCTCATTGTTCAAATTGATGATGTATGGTTATGGCACAAGAGGATATGTCATGTAAATTTTGACAATCTGATAAGCATCAAAAAAATGAAGAAAATCAGAGGTCTACCAAAGTTGAAGAAGCCTGATAACATCATGTGCAAACAATGTCAACTAGGGAAGATGATCAAGTCAAATTTCAAAAGTAAGGCTTATACTTCTATTGAAGTATTAGAGCTAGTTCATACTAACTTGTGTGGTCCTATTGAAGTACAAAGCTACAAGGTGACAGATACATAATGTTATTTGTAGATGACTATTCAAGGATGATGAAAGTCATGTTCCTAAAACAAAAATCAGATGCATTCCAAATGTTCAAATGGTACTTGGCCAGAGTTGAGAGAGATTGGGAAGAGTCTAAAATGTCTGAGTTCTGATAGAGGAGGTGAATTTACATCAAGAGAATTTGAAGAATTCTTCAATGAAAGAGGAATCAAAAGGCATACATCAACACCTAGGACTCCACCTCAGAATGGTATAGTAGAAAGAAGGAATAGATCAGTCATTGACTATGCCAGGACCTTAATGATGGAGAAAAATTTTGCACTCAAGTACTAGAGAGAAACTGTAAGTACTGCAGTCTACACACTCAATATAGTTCAAGTCAAGAAAGGTAAAAATGCAACACCTTTTGAATTATGGTATGGGCATTCTCCTAATGTAAAACATTTCAAAATATTTGGATGCAAATTCTATATATAAAGATTCTAGAAATGGAAAGTTTGATGCAAAGAGTGAGGAAGACACAATTCTTGGTTATTCAACTAGAAGCAAAGCTTATAAGTGCTTGAATATTAATACTAACAAAGTAGTAGAAAGGAAAAATGTGAAAGTTGATGAGCTTGCAGAAGTTCAAAGTATTGAGAACACCAAGAAAGCAGAAGAATACAAGACCTTTGTATACTTTTATGAAGGTATACCTAATAATGGTGAAGTTGCAACTCAGAATGATAATCAACAACAAAATCTAGCATATGTTGATTCATAGATAGTGAATGTCGAGAAATAGACACATTCAAAAGCCAAGATGCAAAATATAGAGAATGTTCATTCAAATTCTGAGAACTATCAAGAAGAAGAAAATGAAGAAATATCTAATGAAAATACACATGAAGGTTCAGATTCTAAAAGAGACAACATGCAAACAAGGAAAGAACCAATATTGGCAGAGTATGTAAGAAGAAATCATCCCAAAGATCAAATTATTGGAAACAAAGAGGCAAGACCAATGACAAGGAATAGACTCATAAGTGAGGCACGTCTGCTCAGCAAAATGGAACCAAAAATAGTAAGTGAAGCCATAAAAGATGATGACTGGTACAATGATATGAAAGAAGAAATAGAACAAATTGAGAAGAACAAGACGTGGACCTTAGTCTCAAGACTAGCTAACAAAAATGTAATTGGAACTAAGTGGGTATTTAGAACCAAGTTAGATGAGAATGGTGAAATCACAAGGAACAAGGTAAGACTAGTCTGTAAGGGGTATGCACAAGAAGAAGGAATAGACTATGGAGAAACTTTTGCTCTAGTTGCTAGAATGGAAGAAGTAAGGACCTTACTAGCATATGCAGCCTTCAAAGGATTTAAAGTGTACCAAATGGATGTAAATTGTGTATTTCTAAATGGTATACTTGAAGAGGAAGTCTACATAGAGTAACTAGAAGGTTTTGTTGATGAAAAGAACAAAAACAAGGTATGCAAATTGCATAAGGCTCTATATGGATTAAAGCAAGTCCCTAGAGCATGGTATGAGAGACTTCACAATTATCCAGTGCAAATAGGATTTGAAAGAACTGATGAATATAAAAACATGTACATCAAATCATAAGAAGGTAAGGATATCCTTGTATCTAAAATCTTTGTGGATGACATAGTTTTTGGAGGAATGGAAGCACTTTGCAAAAGTTTTGCTGACAAAATGAAACATGAGTTTGAAATGTCTATGTTTGGAGAAATCAAGTTCTTTGTAGGATTGCAAGTACATCAACTAAAACATGGTATATTCATGACACAATCAAAGTACATCAAAGAGATACTCAAGATGTTTGGATTGGAAGATTCCAAACCAGTCAGCACACCAATGGCAACAGGACATAAGCTATCCAAAAATGATGAATCAGTTGAAGTCAATCAAACAATGTATAGATCCATGATTGGAAAACTACAATATGTTGTACATAGTAGACCAGACAGAGCACTAGTGGTTGGAATAGTGGCTAGATTTTTTGCTAATCCTATAGAAAATCATCTCATGGAAATAAAAGGGATAGTGAGGTATCTCAAAGGAACTGATGATTTTTTCCTATATTATAAAAAGAATGAGAAGTTTGAACTCAATGCACACATAGACACAGATTGGGGAGGCAACATTGATGACAAGAAAAGCACAAGTGGAGGAGCACTATTCTTATGAAGAAGGCTAGTTACTTGGACTAGCAAGAAACAAACATGCACATCTTAGTCCACTACAGAAGCATAATATGTGGGAACAATAGTCACTTGCACAAATATTGTATGGCTTAAACATCTATTGGAAGGAATGAAAGAAGAGGTAACCAAACCTATGATACTATATTGTGATAATACAAGTTCTATAAACATATCCAAGAATTTAGTAATGCATGCAAAAAACCAAGCATATTGAAATCAAATATCACTATGTAAGAGAATTGGTGGAAGAAAAATAAGTGAAGATGGAGTACATTCACACAAAGGAACAAACGACAGATATCTTCACCAAACCATTGCCCAAGGATACTTATAAATATCTTAGAGGAAAGTTGGGGTTAATGCCCCTAACTCAAGAAGTCTAAAGAAACAAAGAAGCTTCCCTACATCAACAGGAGTAGATCATTGAAATATCAGTAGAATGATCCAGAGGATGACAATAGGAACAAAAATTTCAGATCAGTCACAAGCATGGTGACAAAGGGAGAAAAAATGAAGATGAAAAGCTTATATTTAGCATGTTGAAGATGCTATATCTTTGGCATTTATGTCAAAGAGGGATATTTATGAGAAACTGATCAATGAAAGGTAAAGATATGGAGATGTATGAGATCGGTAGTAAGGATAAAGTAGTCAAGAGGAAGATATGTAATGGCAACAAGTTTTCTATTTGGTATCTAATTTTGGTGGTCACTAAGTTGATCAACTCAATAAATTGATCAGTTTGGTTTGCCATCAATGCCAAAGAGGGAGATTGTTGGAAATGATTGAAAGGATCATGAATGAAGAATAATAGAACTAGTAAAGAATGTTTTCAATCATTGTTTTGTCATTGATGCCAAAAATTCTACTTGTAGGAATGACAATTTCTTAAGTGATCCAAGTACTATCAATTGGTTGATTGACAAGGAGGAGACACTCAATAAGATGTAACTAGAGCATCTAGAGAAAGGTTGAAGTTATGATGTTCAAAAGAAGTATAAGGATCAACTAAGCCATTGATAAAATAGTGTATTGATGACATACTCTAAGACATAGAGAATGGACACACTTATACACATTAAAGATGTAAGGTTTAACTAAGTCATTTGTAAAATCTAACTAAGTTCATTAGAGAGAGCCCAACAAGCTAGTTAGAGTCTAGTAGATTCTTAGTTGAAGCCAAGCAAGTTCAACTTTAGTGTGTCCCGAGAAATCCTTTAGGTGCCAAGTATAAGAAAAAAGGTAATGGATGCCGAGTAATTCTTCAAGTGCCGAGCAAAGAAAAAATGTTATAGGTGTCTAGCACCAGTAAAACAACAGTAGGAGCCGAGTAACACAGAAGGTGTCAAGCATCAGTAAACCAATGATGCTGAGTTGCTACATTATTTGTTAAGTCAAAGATTTGCCAGATCTGTAATGATAAGTTTGTTACATTGAATTTTGTGAATTAGTTGGATGATAAGGATGATGAGTAGATGTCATAGAATTATATTTAAACCATGCAAACCAATTCAAGGTGAATGCTAGTGGACTAATCATGAAGTTTCTAGAAGAAGCAATTTGGAGGGAAAATAATACCATTTTCTCAAGATCAAATTAAGATTTGAATGGGAAATGAAGAAAAAAACTTCTTTATAAAGAGCTATAGGTTAGATATCAAAGTGAGAGGGAGTTGATCATGAGTTTGATCATGCAAAGAAGCCAAGAGAAGGCTAGTATGAAGTGTCAAAAAGAGGACACAGTGAGGAGTAAGTACAAAGCATCAAAACTCTGAGTTGATCAAGTGGCCATAATGTGCATTGGCATAATGAGTAGAAGAACTCAAGGAGACAAATCTTGAAGGTGAACAAGCTATCAGCATTGCAAAGGAGAAAAGCCAAGCAAAGAAAGGAACTGAAGAGTGATATGAAATCTGCAAGGTTAGGGTTGCAATCTTTATCAAGTCAAAACCCTTCTAATACTCTCTTACCAATGTATTAGACATTGAAATCCTACATTGCTAGGTTAGCTTAATAGCTAGGTGTATAAGCCTCAGGAAAATGATAGAAGATCCCCAAGAGAAGGATAAGAGATCCTTAGGAGAAGGATAAGAGATCCTTAGAGAGGGATAAAAGATTCTTTTGAGAAGGTGACTATAAATCCCATGGACTTGGGTGAGCCTAACAGCTCTATGTAAATCCTTTAACAAGGTGACATTCTAAGTTGAATGCTCTTAAGTCCTTTAATATGGTACACTCCTAACAGGGTGTAAAAATCCTTTAATAGGGTCACATCTAACAGTGTGTAAAGCCTTTGATAAGATAGGCCTTTAATAGGGCAAACCATCAGAAGTGGTTGAAATCAATTGCACACTTATTTTGTGGGTGTCATCCCCACTCCAATTTTACCTTCTTATTCCTGGAGGATTTCTGGATCATCAAAATCCTTTGTGTTATGTGGTGATGCATGATTACTTTTCATGATTGTTTAATGTTTAATTGCATGCATGATAAGAAAGAAAAAAGGATAATACTTCTGATTCACCTCTATTTTATTAGAAAGTTTTATTGGACATTATTGGCTTGTGAGTAACTGATTCACTTCCCTTACAGATATTCTAAAGAATTCTAACACATCTATCTACCACCACTTGATTCCACAGGGTGTTCTATAATCCAACACACTCTAATCTAAAATTTTTACCATGATAATGATAATTTGCAAGACCTTGAATACTAGTTTTTGCAAATTGAAGCTTTTTTTTCTAACCAAATAGGACCATTTGCTATAGAGTCCATTAGATAAGGAGACTGCTCAATCCAGACCTCTACTAGAACAAAATAAAGCTTTGTAGGCTAAAAGTCTTCACAACAAACCAATTGCAGGAAAATAGGATCTTTGTAGAAGTGAGCAGGTGGATAAAATTTCAACAACCTTGCTTCTAAAAGAAGTCTTTTACAAGACAAATAATTTGTTCTTTCTAAAGCACGTATTGTTTGAAGATGAAAATAATGATATGTGTCATGAACTTTAATCTTTCTTTGCCCCAACATTTTTATTCCCTTCTAATATATAGAAATTGAAAAAAAAAAGGTATTAAATGAGATAAATTATATTTTCTATTTATTTAATAAATGATATTTATTGAGCCATGTTAAGTTCCAACAACATATTAGTTTAAAATAATTGATTGACAATAATATAAAAATATTGAATAAGAATAATAAATTTTCCAATATAACTTTTTTTGTAAATATTTACCTTTTTTCTTAGTTAGATGAAAGAAGAAATAAATTATAAAAGTAAAACTTGCATTGAGAATGATAAACATCAAAGTAATAACATATTTTTTCTACCAATTTTTTAATGGTTCTTTTCTAAAAAAGAATAAGTCCTATGTTTATAACATGTCTATATACAAATGCATGCATTATTTAATTGTTGTAGAAAGGACCTTATTAAGCTATACAATCATGATGCTTTATTTCTAGGGTATGTGCAGGATCATGATGTACCAAACTATGGCCTTAAGTGGCAGTGAAAAACCAGCAAATTAGGGTTATGTCAACTTGACACATAATTTTAAGCTGGTTCTAGACTTTATATCAAAAATTTGTAAGAAAATAATCTGTAGGAAATTGAATCTAGTTTCTAAAATACAAGGCCTTATCTGGAGAAAAAATTATTTCATTGGTCAAAAGTTTGGATTTTAATGCAGTACTACGAAAATTTCAGGGCAAAAATAAAAAGTAGATGTATGTCTGACCACCTTAATCATAATCAAATGATAATATTTTTAAATATAATTTTAGATATAAAAAGTATACTCATGCCTGGATGTGACGCATATTTTTGGCAATTTTTATTCTAAATAAATTATTAATTATGAATTTTCTACTATACTATTTTTAGAATTAAAAAACTCCCGTGTCTGACCACCTTAACTAGTTCAAAAAAAATCAAAATTAAGTTTTTTTTTTTTTTTTTTTTTATACTAGTCAAAGAATAGAATGTGACGCATCTTTTGGATTTCACAAATCTTATAGAGTTTGAAAGTTATAGCTAATTTTTCAACCAGTATGTCAATCAACACTTTGTAGCTAACTCCATTAGAAAATAAGTAATAATTACTTACTAAATTTTTAATTTGACAAAACTTACATTTATGAAAAGCTAAGAACATTCTTAAGAAACCCTTTTCATTACATCAAATTTTGGTTTAAAAAAAGTCGTCAGCTACATGCTTGAATTAAAAAACACATAAGAACATGCCAAAAACAAAATTTTGGGATGTTTTAAAGATGACCATATAAGGTTGGTATTGAAAGATATAGTAGGAATTATAAAGGTATTAATTGTTTTCATTTAGTATCAGGATGGGTTGGAAAAAAGTGGGAATAGATTTTGAAATTCTTTGAGGCATTTCAAAACTACATATTTTTCAGATCACCACTTTTTGGCACACCATGATCCTGCACATACCCTCTAAAACCTTCAACCTTTTTTCTTCATCTTTTTATTCCTAAATATTTTTTATTCTTCATTTTCTAATAATGGTCAAAATAAAATGGTAGCATTATCCTCAAACCCTGTAGTGACTTTACACGAGAAATTGTAACAAATGTCATTCTTGTTCCTTCTCTTGGTTTGATATCAATTGTTTTTTCTTCAAGTGTTAAACCTTGTGGTTTATGTATTGTCAGCGCCCATATACATCTCAATAACATCTAAGTAGTAGAACCTCTTTGTACAACACTATCAAGTACTATTTTAGGATGTTCATTATTGAATGGAAAGCCAAAGTAGGCATCAAATTTTACCATGACATATAATGGTAGTTGAGGTGGTGTACTCCCTAACTTGTAGACTATTTTTTCAACACAACCCAAAGCTCCATTTACAAGGCTTACTTCTATCCACAAGTTTGATGTGAGCATGACTCTTGATCTCCTTGAAATCAATAATTCAATATCAAGTTCATCTGCATAATTATCATCTAATGAACTATAGTTTGACAACTTTGTAGCAATAACATGTGCAACTAGTTCTCGAAGAGAATGTAGTTTTCTTCATTTATGTCTATGAACATTATCATTCGTAGAGAATAAATGAACACTGTTGTCAAAATCTTCATTTATTATGGTTTAAATATTGCATGTTGTTTGAGACATTGGTAATTTCTAATCCTTAATTGTTGGTTGAACATCTCTAGTATTTGTGAGCAACTAGTTGAACTTATTTTGATCCAAATTCTCTCCATCTTATCTATAAATAGCTTCTAATGCAATCACAATCTTGAACTCTTTCCATAGTATTTTTGCATGTCTCCTACTATCATATGCTACTCTATCTTTTACATGAGGGAGTTGGCTAAGATCATCAACCAAAATTACTGAGATACCAAAAAAAATGTAATAAATATTTGGTAGCAATTTAGTATTAAAAAAGTAGTCATGTTAATTTTTTTTTGCTCTAGTACATCCATTATAAATTTGAAATAAGAATACCTCCAAAGTTAAGAATCTAATTCTAAGGAAATGTGTGATGAAGTCTAGAGTCTATATTCTCAAGTAACTTCTCTCCAAGAAAGCTCATTATATATATATATATATATATATATATATATATATATATATATATATATATATATATATATATATATATATATATATATATATATATATATATATATATCTTATTTGACTTACTTCTTCTTGGAAACTTGTCAAATGCATTCCTTCCAACTGTCTAAAATCATTTACTTGAATCTTCAATTTAGAATGTACAATTGAAACATGTATATTGTATGTAGCCACTCCAGTATGCACCAATCAAATATGACTTTCCTATTAGAGTAAATAATAAATTACTAATTATTTATTCTATTTACTTAAGCTTACTTAGGTAAATGCATTTATTTATTAATTGTAGCCTAGGAGTTCATTATAAGTTGTTGAAAATATAAGAGTTTGTTCTCTCCTAAGTCATACTTATCCTCTCACATTGTTCGAGGACTTTCCACCTTATGTGGATGTATGCTTAGTTATCACATCTATCTCCTAGCATCTTCTAGCTTGTTCTGGAAGATTCCTAGAGCTCTTTATATTCGAGCTCCCTCATTATATTTTCATAACATCAATTCTTATTGTAAATACATTTTATCGTGTTTGCATACTTGTTGTCACCCATGTTCATTTAGGATTTTTCCCTTGCTCCACGCACTTCTCACATTGGCTTCTCTTTGACAAGTTTTCACATGCAAGTGATCTTGGGCATCTTCAGAGTTAGATTTCATCAACTCCAACATGGTATCAGAGCCTCCCTACTAATGCTTGCTTGAAGAATTATTGAAGCCGTGATTTGAAGTCACAAACCCTAGTTTGTTTATGCATTTTTCTTCAAACTAGGGGAACAACAATTTTTCGAAGCACTTTCAGCCCAAACGGACACTACCATTAGATCTAGAAGGCCATTTGCACCTAGGATTCATATAAAACTTTTCATTTTTGAAGATAGAGCTCTAGGAGGAAATTTTTTTTTTGCTTATAGGGCTTTTTGTATGACTGTACGGACGATTCGATGTTCAAATTTTTTTAAAAAAATCGTTTTGGGCCACACCACTATTGCATCACTCAGTGGCCACTAAGGGGCTGCCCACACTCAGCCAATGTGCCGCTTGCACTCAGTCTCAGCCCCGTCACTTAGCCTTCTCCCTGTTGCGGGTCCACTCTGCCAGTGCAGCGCTCAGGGAGCCACCACCGCTCATTCCCTCATTTGCGGCACCACCAGGTCTGTCTGCCTCTGTGCCCAACTGCTCCTCCATTGTTGGAGAGCTCTACCTACCTGTCATTCTAGGTCTGCTCTGACTCAGCACAACATAGTCAGCTTTTTTACCACTTCGCACAGTGTGCCGATGGCATGTGGCATGGTTGCCACATGGCACTTTGGCACATGGACCTTGCCACGTCAATTTTTGCCATGTGGACTTGCCACATCACATGCCATGTGACCTCTTTTTTGTAGGAATGACTATCTAGCCATCAAATTTAATTGCTGGGATTGCTGATGTCAGCATGACATTAGCACTGCATTAGTCTTACTTGCACATATCCAGGGTTAGTTGTTGACCTACTGTTGGTTTTTTGGCCATAACATTTGTATATAGAGGTATGTTTCTGATCCAAAAGAAGCACCAAAAAGCCGGTTTCAAGACAAAGACATTGGTGTAGGTATTTTTAGGTTTTGATACATTTTTGTTGCCTATTTTTTTAGTCAAAGTTTGAAGTTGTGTTTTTGACTCCGACATGCATATCTTTTGCATCCGATGCCCATTTTTTGAAAACTTTATATTTTCGGAAAGCTGGTTCTGTGTACTTTTCAAAAATGTGGTCCTTCTTCTTAATTTTTGGCCCATGCTCTTGCTATCATATTTTTGGCATTTTTTCTATATGGTGGATATCTTGAGTGTTTTAGGCCCAAGGATCATTTTCTTGGCATGGTTTCCTTTGTTTTAGGTTGTACTTTTTTTTTTTGCAGTTTGTTTTTGGTTCTAATCATTGTAGCTATCACTTTGAAGCACTTTTACATATCGTACTAAGATAAAGTGCCACTCTTGCATTTCAGGGGTCATGAACATTGTTTTGAGTCAGTTGTACATGCACTATTTTCATAAAGAACCATGGGGGGGATAGTTGTTTTCTATTTAAGGCATTCTCCCTTTGTCAAGTGAGTGTCCCTTCCATGACATTAGCACCATGTAGTGTCAGTGTGACCGTGTCTTTATAGGTGTTTGTACCTCTTGCTCTCTCATCGTTCTTGGTTCGTCTACAGAAGACTTTGGCCCACCTTTTTAGTTCCTATCATCACACCCGATCTACATTAAGGGGGGGTTATGATGTTTTTCTAATGCATCCTTGGTTCAATGGTTCAATAGTTTGAACTATGTATTTAGTGGTTGATCCTATGTACAAGGCGATTGTAGTGACTAGTTACCTATACATTTCGGTGAGATGGATCATCTACCATATAGACATGCTCAGTTTGTGCCTTCTTCTTCCATGGAGGTTCCTCAAATCAGTAGTTTCGTAGATTTGTGACTTCTTTATGCTTTAGTGATGCTCTTCATGATCACTCCATGTTCTTGGTTTAGGGGACATTTTCCTAGTTGGAGGCTTCTTCAGTTCTTCACTAGGTTACCTCTTTTTGGGGGAGGGTTTTTCCCACGTGGTTTTCTCTCTTGCCTTGTTTTCTGAGGTTGCATTTTCTTTGTATTGTTCATGGGTATCTAACATGACCTTGTTGCCGGGACCCATTGTACATTCATCTTAGTTTTGTGAGCTTAAGGCATTTCCCTAAGTTATACTTAAGGGGGGGTGTTAGAGTAAATAATTAATTTACTAATTATTTATTCTATTTACTTAAGCATACTTAGGTAAATACATTTATTTATTAATTGTAGCCTAGGAGTTCGTTATAAGTTGTTGAAAATATGAGAATTTGTTCTCTCCTAATTCATACTTATCCTCTCACATTGTTCGAGGACTTTCCACCTTATGTGGATGTATGCTTAGTTGACACACTTATCTCCTAGCATCTTCTAGCTTGTTCTAGAAGATTCTTGGAGCTCTTTATATTTGGGCTCTCTCATTGTATTTTCATAACATCAATTCTCATTATAAATATATTTTCTCTTGTGTTTGCATACTTGTTGTCTCTCATGTCTATTTAGGGTTTTTCCCTTGCTCCATGCTCTTCTCCCCTTGGCTTCTCTTTGACAGGTTTTTGCATGCAAGTGATCTTGGGCATCTTTGGAGTTGGATTTCATCAACTCCAACATTTCCTATACTAGCTATATCCTAAATTATCATATAAAACGGTGCTACGTCACCACCACCATTATAGTGTGTCATAATAACATCAAATGCCATTTTTTTTTTTCACCCAATTTACTACTATTAATTTCTTGCTCATGTTGAAGATTTATAGTCCATATATTTTCTCTCATTCTACCAATAAAATTGATTGTATCTATAGTATATTAATCTAACTTATATTTCTTTGACCAACTTTATTGCTTTTAAGCCATACAACTTCATAAATCTTCATTATTTGACCATGAATCATCCATGAGATAATTTCCCATTCATGCTCTACAATGCTATGAGAACCTATTACATTGTTCTCATTTCTAGATTCAGAGTTCTTCTATCACTATTTTCTACATCCACTCCTTGTTCAAGATGCCATGAAACATAATCTAATGACTCTTAGTTTGAAACTATTGTGATATTGTCATCACCAATATCAACTTGAATGTCACAGAATGGTTTATATAACAACAATTCTAAAAACAAAAAACAACAAACTTGTCTGATACAAGTGGCAGAATTGAAGTGATAGAATTTAAAAATTGCAACCCTTTTTCTATGCTCCCACTTATTATCTTTCTTTCTATTTTTATTATATATCCATGTTCTAGAGGAATCAATCAAAGAGACAGAGTCCATAGAAACGAGTTTTTTTTATATGAATCTATGAATGATTATGTTTTCTCTCTAATACAATTTTTGTCTTAATAGGTTTGACTTTTTTTGGGAGACATTCATATTAACAAATCTTCTACTACATTCTACCAATGGAATTTCTAGGAACATGTGACATATTTCCTGAGCTCCAACATCTCATTCAAAAATAGTTTTAGTTAAAAGTTTTTGTAGACTTTGGGTTCAAATTCGTCAAGATTCTCTATATTTTTCAACCATGTCAACATTTGATGGTAGGTCATAGAACTTTTCTCTACTTTGGATGCATATTTTACAATATGCTTAATAACAACATGTGCTGAAAAAATTGGTTGCCAATCTATATTTTCTCTCCATATCATCATTCCTTTGAGGTTTAATTTTTTTCTCCACATTTTACATCCTCATACAATTTTGAACCATTTATATTTACTAACCAAGGAGCATTATACGTACAATTTAAGTGCAAATAATTACAATGTAATAAATATTTCATTACAATAGTTTTGTTATAAAAAAGGAAATAGATAGTACCTGCATGTCATTTTTCTCTCTCTTTTTTCTAAGACTTGCTTCCTCTTTACAAATTATATGTTTTTGTATGATATTCAATAATTCTTCATAATCTTGGTCCATATTTAGTTCTAGTATTTGGCTTGTGTTTCTAAGACATGAATGTTGTGTGAAATTCTGAAATGGCTTGATAAAAAAAGAATTTTAAATGGAGGAACAAAGAATGGCAGTGAAAATATAAGTATTATGAAAAATTAATTATAGAAATGTCTACATAGTGATACTCGGTATAGAAATACCTCCATATTTTTTCATTGCCACGTGCCTATGGATTTCATGCCTGCATAATGTAATAGAAAAAATATTCAACTTCTTTTACTTGTCCTTCATTAATTCAATCTTACTTATCCATATCTAGCGCACCATGAAGACACAAAAAACATGTACATGTGGAGATTTCCTACATTACCATTCATATCTTGACCACAATTCTTTAACATTGAAGCCTTTCTCAAAAATTTCTTTGTGAATAATTGTATGTTTGAGGTGCATGTAGTGTGAAAGAATATGAAAATTTGAGACTCCCTTGGATATGATGGTTCAGTTCTGGGCATTAGTGCATGTAGATTAGGCCAATACAAATCAACTACACTAAGTTTAATGAAAACTGTGGGGGTCCCTAGTTGTTTCAGAAAATCACATAATTTTGGCTAACTTTCTTTCCAATATGACCTTGTACCTCTTAAGGTTGTTCCAAAATTTATTAATTTATAAGCAAAGTGTGTGCTAGACAAAGTTCCTGTATATTCGTGTAACTCATCAATGACCATTAGCAACCATTCAATATTTTTTTTTATGAAAATTGAACTAGAATTTTGTGCATGGTGCCCCATTGTCATATTTTACATGTAATATCTAAATCATGGATGCCTACCAAAGTGATGATGCCTATACCAAATTAGATTCTTTAGATATTCAAGAAGGTATACTCTACATTGATGTTGCTCCAACCAAGCACATTTTCCATTTGGAAACAATGTTGGAAAGGCCATATTTATTAAGCCTAGTGTAACATATATTCATTCATTGGAGATGTACCTATTGATGGCCAGCCAATCAAACTAAAAGGACATATGTTGGGGTTACTAACCCATGCATGTATGAGTTCCTTTTCCTTTTGAAGATTCACTCATCTTGATTCCATTGATTTTGAATTATTTATATTGGTATCTTCAACCTCATCCATCTTAGTTTGTAGACATATGATTTGTTTTGATTCATTCTCAACATCCATATGAACAGTCTTTATTTAATGGAATATACTACAATCAATATTTATTTCAATGTCATCCAATGCATGAGCGTCTAAATTAACATATGTATAAAATTTGTCATTTTCAATTTTGTTAGTGTAGTTTTTTATTTTTCCTATTTCGGTAGGTTTTTCCTACACTTTTAATAATCTCACTTAGGTTAATAAAGCATGTCTTATTAGGTGAATGGTTGTGAGGTGTCACCTTCCTACATGTGAGCATCCATTAGCTATCTTGGGAAGATACTTTGCTATCTTTAGTCCGATAGATGGTTGCTTCTCATTGGTTGGTGTTGCCACCTCCTCCCTCCTCCTAGCCTATATAAGCATGCTACCTAGCTTGTATTTGCATCTCTTGTTTTTGCATCCTCTTAATGCTATTTTGCTTCCAGCATTTGCATTACTCTCTTGGAGACGAACTGTATGATGCTATTTTGATTTTGTATCATTTGCATTCATAGTTTAGATATTTATTCTTTGCACTAGTTTTCTGGGTTATTAATCTTATCAGATTCTAACAAATTTTATACCTTAACCATGGTACACCTAATTTTTGTTAACTATAAAGTCATAGATTGTGCCACACTTATCTTTATTTTGAACTATTATTATAGGAAAGTATTTTATTGGGTGTTGTAGACTTTGATATACATGCTCAATATTTTGAAGGAAACTTTTTGTGTGCTCCTTGTATTTATATTCGCCACCTATTGCGTCTCACTTTCAAAATTGGACTTACACATGCAATTAACAATTTTTCTACCTAGGTCAAATTTGCAAGTTCAGATGGTTATGAACCAAGGTGCATATTGTTTTCTACTGAGAATTTATTATTTCTTTTTTCTTTTTGACACCTACTACACATTGGACCTTCTTCTACATGATTAACTTTAATGCCAACACAATACTCATGACACATGTAGTACATTGTAGGAATAACCAAATTATCTAAATAACATCAAAAGAGTATCTGAAGGTTTTGATAACATTTTCTAAATATTTCATTGTAGTTCCTCTAAATCTCTATACCTCAACCAGCATCTTCATTTTTTTACCCAAGTTTTCATCTATAGAATTTAATGGTCCTGCACTTATCAATGTAGGATGATCATTTTCAATCACTAATGCAGTTG
Source organism: Cupressus sempervirens (assembly GCA_028749045.1). Classification (NCBI taxonomy): domain Eukaryota; kingdom Viridiplantae; phylum Streptophyta; class Pinopsida; order Cupressales; family Cupressaceae; genus Cupressus; species Cupressus sempervirens. The sequence continues at coordinate 255,045,931 of CM053786.1, read as the reverse complement.
TCAAACTATTGTTATGGACTCTTATTTCTTCTAATATTCATTGTGTTCTTCTTATAGCATCATGTTGCATGTCTTTTTGGTTGTGAATGAGGTATTTATTTCTTTTTCAGCTTCACTCATTTCATCTTGTCATCAATTTCTTTAATATGTTTATGATATTGCCTCCTACAATTCCTTTTATCCACATTTCTCTCTGACATGTTTCCACTTTGTTTTCCTTCCAACATTATTTTCTCCATGTCTCCAATATTATGCTCATTGTCTTTTAGACTATAGTCAGTGCAATTATTTTCCTTTAAGATTTCCTCTATTTCTTCATCCTCACATGATATATAGTCCATTTGATCTTTGAAGCATATCATTCTCTATAGAATGAAAGTTAAAAAATGTAAATGGAAGTTGTTCATTTTCAACTTACGGTGGTCTATATTGTTCTCAGACTGTTGGACCACCTAAACTATTTGTACTACTTATAAATTTTTGTTGATTAGTTATTTTTGTATCCATCATGTGCTTACTTTTTCTATCATATCTCTTTTTTCTTCTTATGGAGTAGATGTTGCTTTTCCCTTCCTATATCATCCATCTTTTCTTCTTGTCTATGCCTATATTCTCTTTGATATTCTCTTTTATATTGTCTTCTCTCATCTTTAGAGTAACAATTCACATGTCTTGGTGGCATAGCTAAAAATTGAGAAGTAATATTTAGACTATTTTTCTTTACTTCAATTGTTCAAGAATTTTAACTAAAAACAAAGGACTACAAAATTTTACATAAGAAAATATGATTTTGATGCATTTTCTAGAAGATTAGATTGTCTTGGTATATATAAATTTTAAATATATCATTGAAAATAATTATTCTATTTATTCATTTACATATAAATTCACATTTTTTCCACAGTTAGATTTATTTTTCAATGATATAATCACAAAGTATTTTTTTCCCTTATTCTACTAACTTAAATATTGTCAATAAAATATAAAATAACATTGTTTACTGGTTTAATAATGAATTTTTCAATAGAATACATAAAAAAGAAGAAGCTAGGATTCCATTTAACAATTTTAAATTGTACTGCACATAACTACATAATTTTAACAAATAACTAGTCTAGCATTATCATTTGAAATATTAAATTATCAATGTATGCAAAAAATATACATCATCTTTAAAATGAGTATGGTGTATTAGTCATACATGAAACAACTATTTAATAGTGATATCGCATGTAAAACATCATGAAATGGTTAAAGTTAATACAATCTAAACAAATAAATATCAGGACTCCATTTTGAAAACAAAAATTGTGTTACATATAGAAATATAAATTACATAATTAGAGTATGTATAATTTATATATATCATTTTAGAAAATAAATGGTTCCATCATTGGCATATGAAACTAATTGTGTTGACATTGTTTTTAATATATATAGAATATTGATGTGCAAAGGTGCCAACAACTTCTCTCAACAAGTTCTTGTCAGGACCCAAGTGGTACTTGAACTTCAAGTTCATAGAGTTGATAACATCTTTTACACTTATATTAGTATCCACAAGATCTAAAGTTTGTGACTAAAAATCACTTATTCTTTTTTTTTTTTTTTGCATCATAATATCAATGTCCTCTTTCTATAATTTCTTTTGCATTGAATCAAAAAATTGTTAAATGATTTGATTGACATAGCACAATGTGAAAGAACTATCAAACAAATTACAACCCAAACCTTTGATAAAATTTTGTATCTCCTTCATGGATATATCTAGAAAAAAAATTATTGTGTGCAATTTTTTATGATGATTCATTTTTTATGACAATTCATTAGTGTTGATCTTATCAAATTACACACCTTTAGCAATTCTTTGACTGAGGCTTTTCTATGACTAACACCAATTGACACCAATTGATCAACATAAATTCCATTCACCTTTCAAACAATTGGAATATCCTTTTTTAATAAATCAAGGTCCTCGAATATTATTTCATCAATCTCTCATGCCACAATTAACTTCTTAAGAATAGTTTTTGCTACACTAAGAGTCAATAAAATTGTGGGGTTCCCTAGCTATTTCAAAAATCATACAATTATGCCAAACATTTTTTCCAGTATGACCTTGTACCTCTTAAGGTTTTTCCAAAATGCATTAGTTTATCAGCAAGGCATGTGCCAAATATTTTTTCCATATATTCATATTGTCACTCATGAATGCTCATTGACAAGTCTTCAATATTTCATTTTATGAAATATGAACTGGCATTTTTGTTCATGGTGCCTAATTATCATGTTTTTCATGTAATATCTAAATTGGTGATGTATACCAAATAGATGATCCCTGTACCAAATTAGATGCTTCACATATTCATGAAGGTATACTCTTGGTAGACATAGCTCCACACAATCACGTTGTCTATTTGGAAACAATTTTGGAAATGCCATGTCTATTAAACCTAGTATAACATATTTATTCACCAGAGATATACCTATTGATGTCTAGTCAATAAAACTAGGAGGATCTATATTGGGGATATTATTCCATGCATGCATGAGTTCCATTTTCTTTTGAAGATTCACTGGTCTTATTGCTACTGATGTTGAATAATTTATGTTGGTATCATTAACTTTATCCATCTTAGTTTGTAGACATATGATTTTCTTTGATTCATTGTCAAAATCTACATTAATAGTCTTTATTTGATGGAATATATTACACTCAATATGTATTTCAATATGATCCAATGTATAAGTATCTACATTAACATATGTATAAAAATTTTCATTTTCAATTTTATACCTTAGAGCATAGTACACCCAATTTCCATTAACTATAAAGTCATAGTTTGTACTAAATTTATCCCTTTTTTGAACTATTATTATAGGAAAGTCTTTTAATGGGCATAGTAGACTTTTATATAGATGCTCAATATTTTAAGGGAAACCTATTGTGTGTCCCTTGTGTTTATATTGGCCCCCTATTGCATGTGTCACTTGCAAAATTGAACTTACATGTGCAATTAACATTTATTCTACTTGAGTCAAATTTGAAAGTTCAAATGCTTGTGAATCCATGTGCATCTTGTTCTCTAATGAGAATCTATTATTTCATTTTTCTTGTTGACACCTACTATACATTGGACCTTCTTCTATATGGTTAACTATAATGCCAACATAATACTCGTGACACATGTAGCACATTGTAGGCATAATCAAATTGTCTAATTGATGTTGAAAGAGTATCCAAAGGTTTTGATAACTATTTACAAATATTTCATCTTAGTTCCTCTCAATCTCTATACCACAACCAACATCTTCAATTTGTTTACTCAAGTTTTCATCCATAGAATTCAATGGTTCTACACCTGTCAATGTAGGATGATCATTTTCAACCACTAATGTCACTGTCAACCTTATGTGATGGATTTTTATTTCCTCTAATAGTCTCTATGTTCTTCTTCTAGCATCACATTGCCTATCCTGTTTGTTGCAAATGAGACATTTATTTTCCTTTTTTAGCTTCATTGACTTTATCATGTCATCAATTTCTATAATCTTTTTGATATTGCCTCCAAAAAATCCTTCTATCCACATTTCCTTTAGACATGTTTCCATTTTATGTTCCTTCCAACATTCTTTGCTCCATGTCTCTAGCATTATGCTCATTATCTTATATACTATAGTTAGTGCATTTTTTCCCTTTTTGGTATTCATCTATTTGTTCATGATAACATGATATATAGTCCATTTGATTTTGTGATATTTGAAGAATGTCATTCTCTATTATATGAAAGTTAAAAAATGTAAATGAAAATTGTTCATTTCCAACTTGTGATGGTCTATATTGTTCGGAGATAGTCAGACTACCTAAATTACTCATACTCTTATAAATTTATGTTAATTATTTATTTTTGTATCCATCATGTGTTCTATTTTTCTATCATATGTCTTTCTTTATTTTTTCATTATGGATTAGACATTGTTTCTCCCTTTTGGTATAATCAATCTTTTCTTTTTTCTATGCTAGTATTCTCTTTGATATTTTCTTCTCTCATCTTCAGACTAACAATTCACACATCTTGGTGTCATAGCTAACAATTGAGAAGTAACATACTATTTTTTTTTACTTTACTTTGATTTTCCAAACATTTAAAATAGAATAAAACACCATAATATTTTATAATTAGAAAATGTCATTTTTATGTATTTTCTAGAAGATTAGATGTTCTTGATATATATAAGTTTCAAAAATATCATTCAAAAATAATTATTCTATTTATTCATTTACATATAAATTCATTTTTTTTCATACTTTTTTATCTTTCAATGATATAATTGCAAGATTTTTTCCCCTTTATCTATTAGATTGAATATTGTCTATAAAATAAAAAATAGCTTTTTTTATTTGAAAAAATAATGAATTTTCCAATGCATCACATGCGCCCGCGCATGCACACCCACACACACACACACACACACACACACACACACACACACACACACACACACACACGTGTGTGTGTGTGTGTGTGTTTAGGATCACCTTCCTTTCTTTAAAGAGACAAAGTTCTTATGGTATATTAACCTTAGGGCTGAACCTTGGCATTGGCAACTAGCTTAATAATCCTTAAGCATATGAATGGCTAGTCTTTAGAGGTTTTTAGGAAACTTGGTTGAAAACACCAACACACCCAATTTTGAAAAGTTGTAATAGAGCTTGTTAAAATGCCTCTAATAGAAACCAATAAAATGAAACCTTTTGATATATATATATATATATATATATATATTCTACTTAACAATTTTAAATTGTAATACACATAACTTACATAATTTTAACAAATAACTAATCTAGAATTATCATTTAAAATATTAAATTATCAAAGTACACAAAAAATATAAATCATCTTTGAAAAGACTATGTTGTATTAGTCAAACATGAAACTACTATTTAATAGTAAGATTGTATGTAAAACATCATGACATGTTTAAATTTAATACATTCTAAACAAATAAATATCAGGACTCCATTTTGAAAACAAAAATTGCACTACATATAGAAATATAAATTACATAATTATATTATTCATTAAATATATACGACTTTAGAAAATAAATGGTTACATCATTGTCATATGAAACTAATTGTGTTGATATTGTTTTCTTTATCTATATAGAATGGTGCCATACAATGGAGCCCACAATTTCTCTCAACAAGTTCTTGTCAAGAACCAAGTGGTACTTGAAATTCACATTCACAAAGTTAGTAATACTTTTTACACTTCTAATAGTATCCATAACATTTGAACTTTGTGACTAAAAATCACATCTTCTATTTTTTTCTGCATCATAATTTCAATGTCCTCTTTCTATATTTCTTTTGCATTAACTTAGAAAATTGTTGAATGATTTGTTTGGTAGAATACAATGTGAAAGAACTATTAAAAAAATTACAATCCAAACATTTGATAAACTTTTGTAATCCTATCATGGAAATATTTGGCAAACTTTTTATTTTGTGCATTTTTTATGACAATTCATTAATGTTGATCCTCTCAAATTACACACCTTTAACAATTCTTGGAGTAAGGCTTTGCTACATGACTAACCCCAATAGATACTAATTGATCAACATGAATTTCCTTCACCTTTCCTACAATTGGAATATCCTCTTTTAAGAAATCAAACTCCCCAAATATTGATTCATCAATCTCATGTGCCACAATTACCTTCTTAAGAGCAATTTGGGTTGCACTAAGTGTAAAAAAATTATGGGGGTCCCTAGTTATTTCAGCAAGTCATATAATTACACTAGATTTTTTTTCCAATATGACCTTGTACCTCTTAAGGTTGTTCCAAAAAACTTTAATTTATCATTGATGTGTGTGTCAAACAAATTTTCCATATATTCTCGCAACTCCTCAATGGTCATTAACAACTCTTCAAAATTTCATTTTACGAAAACTGAACTAGAGTTTTGTACACTATGCCTCATTATCATGTTTTCCATGTAATATCTAAATTAGGGATGCCTACCAAAGATATGATCCCTATAACGAATTAGATTCTTTTTTATGAAGGTATACTCTTGGTAGACACAACTTTAAACAATCACATTGTCAATTTGGAAACAATGTTGGAAAGGCCATGTCTATTAAACCTTGTGTAACATATTCATTCATTGAACATGTACCTATTGATGGCTAATCAGTCAATTTAGAGGATATATATTGGCCATATTAACCCATGAATGTATGAGTTCCATTTCCTTTTGAAGATTCACTGGTCTTGTTGCCATTGATGTTGAATGATTTATGATTGTATCGTTAACCTCATCCATCTCGGTTGATTCGTTGTTAATGTCTACATGAACAATATTTATTTGATGGCATATATTACATTTAATATTTTATTTAATGTTATCCAATGCATGAATATCTACATTAACATCTATATAAAATTTGTCATTTTCAATTTTATACCTTAGAACATGATACAACCTATTTCTATTAATTGTAAAGTCATAGTTTGTACCACACTAATCTTTTTTTTGAACTATTATAAATGGTAACTCTTTTATTGGGCATGGTAGACTTTGGTAGACTTTGATATACATGCTCAATATTTTATAAATATTATATAAATATATAATATATATAGCTAGTTTGTATTCCTAGTGTTCAATTGACTTTAATTTGTAAGAGGGTTTTTTTTTGTCATGGCAATTACCATATGATTTGTGTTGCAATTTTTCTTTATTTTGGTTTAGGATTAGGGTTAGGGTTCAATGTATTAAATAGATTTGATTTATGTTTAATGTTCAATTTTAAGGTAGGAGAAAGGATTCATTTATTGTGTACTTTTAGTGAGGCAATTCATTAGGGTTTCATTTTGCTTATTATGAGGGTTATGGCTAAGTTTTGGCTAGCATATAGTTCTCATTCACTTATTGATGTAAGGTTCCATTTGGATTATATAAATTTGAACTAGATTTTAATTATTTTAATAATAATATTTGAATTTACCTTATTGGTGGAGTAAAACTTCAATTCAATTTTAGCTATTTAATCTAGGTTAATAGTATATGTTTAAATATTAGTTTAGTATTATGGTCTAATTTAATTTAATTTCCTTAGATATGTATTTAGTATAGTTTACTTTCGGTTTATGTTTAATATTTGTTAAATCTAGAGTAAGGATTCAATTTAGTACTTAAGAACATATTGGGTATAACTTTGTTCAATGTTAGGGTTATGGTTAAGATGTTATTAGTGTATATTTTTATCCCTATTAGAGTTAGGGTTCTATTTGGATTGAGTAAATTGTTTCAATAGTTCAACCACAAGAGTTATCATAAAATTATATTTAGGGTTCGACTATACTTTGGTCTAGAATTAGGGCTAAGGTTTAATAAAGATGATTTGAAGTTTTTTTAAAATTTTTTTTTAAGTTTAGATATAATATTTAATTTAATGTACTAGAGGAGATAGAGTCCAATTTGGTTCACTCTTGTGATTAGAGCTTAATTTTGTTTAATTTTAGGGACATGATAGAGATTTGTTTGCAAATTTTTCAATTATTTTATAGTTATAGATCAAGTAGGCTATTTTTATATTATGCCCTCTTCATTCTTCCATTACCATTTTTATGCATTCCATCTATTCTACCTCATTATCATCTCTCTCTCTCTCTCTCTCTCTCACACACACACACACACACACACACACACACACACACACACACACACACACATCAGCAATTAATCTTAAACTATATATTATTAAAAGTTAATTTAAATATTTAATCTTATATTGAATTTTGATTTTATTTTCTACTTATAATTAAAGTTAATAGTATTTATTTAACTTCATTAAATTATTTTAAAAATAAATTATATATAACTTGATTTAAGTATATAAAGTTTATCTTAAGTATATAAAATAAGATTTAACTTTCTTTGCATAATTCTACAAAGTTTTCATAGATAAAATATAATTCTTTTTTTAGAAAAAATTAATTAATTGTGTTCTATTCCTCATTCTACTTGTTTTATGTATAAATTCAAAAGTTACCATTTGAAATAAAATACACAAATTGCAATGAAAACTTAATTAATTATGTTCCATTCCTCATTCTACTTGTTTTATGTATAAATCTAAAAGTTACCCTTTGAAATAAAATACACAAATTGCAATGACTAATATTGAAAGTAAGATAGAAACAAAATTCAAATAACTATTTTAGTCTAAAAAAAATCTAATTATTAATCATATTTCTAAAATTTGACTTAATTTCATAAAGTTCGCCTGTGTTGTATAGATATGAATTATTTTTTATTTGAATTGCATTTTTCTACATTGAATTCATTTTAGTTTAGTTTTTAAATGAAGGTTTAAAATAAAGTTCAACAAACATCAACATTATTAACTCCAATGAAGATTTAATATTCAAAATAATCTATAATTTTAACTATAACCCTTAATAACAACAATCATAATTATAACTTAATTCTAATTTATTAAAATAACCTCGTGATTTTAAAGTTTGAAATTAGTGATAAATCATTTAATCTAAAATTATATTTCAATATGAAATTAAATATTGATAAGGCTAATTTAAATTTAGAAATTTGACATTAACAATAAATATTATAATCACCTCAATTTTCATCTGCAGGATAGGGCTACAGCTCATAGGTTTCCTTCTATGTCTAGGCAGCTTCATCATTAGAGGAAGGGTCGGGTTAACCGGGATGGGCACTGGACTCCTCCTCCCTGTGGAGTTCTGAAAATTAACACTGATGGTTCTTCCCATGGGAATCCTGGTCCGGCTGGTATTGGCAGAGTGGCTCGTTGTAGTTCTGGGGATGTTAAATTTTTCTTCTCAGTTCATAAGGGTGATTATAATAACAATCTCATGGAAGCTCAGTCTATTTTATATGCTGTGGAATAGTGTTTCTTGTGGTGATGGAGTAAGATTATCTGTAAGTCTGATTCCCAGGTAGTGGCGAACATGCTTTCTTCACAAGAGCTTGAGGATGTTAGTTGGCAGCTGGCTACTGTTGTTAAGCAGATTCTTTTGTTCTCTTCCTCTTTTCTATTCATTAGGTTCACATATATTCCTCATGAATGGAATAGAACTGCTGATTGTTTAGCCAAATGGGCATCTAGTCATGATCCAGGTTGGAATATTAGGGATAGGAGGCAACTGTCCTTTGAGATGGTGCAAGAATTTGATGATCTTGTTGCTCAGGATCGAGCTCCTTGTTGAGCTCTCCTTGTTGTATTCCTTTGTCTTAATAAATTTTTACCCCCTCTTTTTGCAAAAAAAAAATATTATAATAAAATTTGTGAGTCAAATCTCATTCAAATAGACTCAAAGTTATAGATGTCTATTTTAAAACAATTCAACCATTATTAAAATACTTTTTGAATAATCTAATAATTTTTCATCATGTTAATTTTAGAGATTATGAAGAGTTTGATATTCATTTTGAAACAATCAAACCGTATTTAATTAAAAACTCACATTTTATTTTTTATATCATTAAAATTAATTAATATTTAAAATTGTATTAATATTTAAGAAAGACTTCGATTTTAAATATTTGTTTATCAATTTATAGTAGAAATACTTTTTTCCTTTTGATATTTTGAGAATAATTAGGTTGTATTTATTTATTTTATTGAAAATGTTTATAGCCACTAAAATATAAGATGATCCTTTATATTTTACTTTTTCAAAAAGGTGCACCATAGAATGGTCAATATAGAAAAAGCTCTGATAGAATGTATTTGTGAGAGGATTTTTCTTATGAAAAATTTACAACGATGTATAGAATATAGAAATATAATTTACCATTTAAATAGAAATCATATCATTATCACAAGAAACATTAGTAGTGTATATACTAAGATTTGTAGTTATGTTTTGTTACTCCTCAAGTCTCTTGTTAGAACACTTGTTTGTACAAAAGGGTGGGTTTTAACTTGATATTGAAATCTTTCCATGTGTCCATTTGTGAAAATTTGAGCACAAGAATATGGTCTCCTTCTATTAGAAAATCCATGAATGAATTTGACATATGCAAATATAATATGTTTGGTACTCATAAGAGATTCGATTTAAAAAAAATCAATTTGCAAAAGAGAATGGTCAAGTTAGAAATTAATTTAAGAAACTTCTTTAAATTATTAAATATTAGAAAAGGCACCAAACTATCATTCCAATGATAGCATAGTTTTATTTAAGTGAGCAATGAATCATACATGTAAATGAGGTCAATAATTATTGATTGAAATTGTTTGTCATTAATGATTTTAAATCTTTATCAATTAAAATGAATTTATCTATGATTTTATTTTTTGAATGCTAATAAAAGTATTTTAATTATTCAAGAAATATTATGTTCTAGTTCATTTACTATAGTTGTTCTTATAAGAAATAAATAGTTGAGTAATTATAAGGAGATATTTTTTTAAGGAATGATTATTGACTTCATTTACATATATAATTTTGAATCTTTATCAATTTTCATCTAGTTGTTCTAATAAAAAATAAATAGTTGAGTAGCTCTAAGGAAATATGATTTTAAAGGTTGAGTGAAAATCTTAAATATTTTTTTTAAAAATGTCAATTAATATAAGCTTGTAATAATATTGTCAAATATTTGGATGATTTTTTAAAATAAATGTCATTCATACCAACAAAACTTTAAAATCAATACAATTTGAATTACCTCCAATGATTATTCTTTCATTAGAACATTGAAAAATTGTAGGAATTGACTCAACTCAATTCCAAAGATGTCTCAAACTTCCTAAATATTCCATAAGCCATAAAGACCTCCACCAAATGTTCCAGAAAACATTCTATGTTAATCAGTGCAAATTTTTATTTTTCTTGGAGAAATTTCAATATTCTATGGAATAGTTATAAACATTATTATAATTATATTTCAGAAAAGAACAACTTACCACTATAATATTCCATGTTTTCACTTTGTCATTAGTACAATATGACATCAAAAAAAAAATCATTTGCTATCACATAAATTAATTGATATAATTCTTTTTAAAAAGTATTATAATTTTAATAATAAAAAGTTAAAACATCAAAAGAAAAATCATTTACTAACACATGAATTTATTGATATGATTCTTTTTTTAAAGTATAATAATTTTAATAATAAAAGTTTTAAAAAAGTGCAGTAATAATTTGTCATGGAATTGTTGATACATTCATAGTGATTTTTTGAGTGAAACACATATTGCACTAGGAAAGAAACTTTCACAGGAGACTCATCCCTCAAGTCTATATTACTTTTTTTTTCTTTAGCTAGTTTTAATGAATAGTGATTTGAAGAATTATTTACAATTATAAATAATTTCTAATCTGAAATTCAATATAATTAGGTAATATTGAAAAAATATCATTAAAATTTTTAAATAATAAACTTATATTGCTATCAAGAACTAATAGTGTAAATTTTGAATTTAATTTAAAAACAACACAATTAAAATCTAATGCAATATCACAATTTAACTTGTTTGAAAAATATTGTCTAATTATATTATTTTTCTAATCTGTATCTTATAATATTATTTTTTAGTTAAATATAAATGTGAAACAAATTCAAATTCAATATTAGAATATAATAAATAATTAATTAACATTCACAATTGTCTAAAATAAATCCATTAAAGACATAAGAAAAAATAGAAATATGTCACAAAATTCAAATTAAATATTAGATTATAATAAACAACTAATAAACATTCACAATTGTCAAAACTAAATACATTAAAGAAATCTGTCTTTACACAACATGCCGCTCGTAGCACAGCCAGAGTTTCAAAAGAAAGTGAAATAAACAATGTAGTTGGCACTGAAAAGCAACTACAAATCCAACAAACATGCCAACATCAAACTATTTGTCTTTTATAATTAAAGCAGTAGACACTCAGATTCACTCTGTTCCATCTAGGGAGAAACAACACAAAAAAACAGCTCCAACATATTTAAGGAAAATTGGATTTCATGGCTTGATAAATTTTAGGGCGTTTGTGCATTGTGTCATTGAGATTTGAGTTTACTCTTAGTGAAACAATCCAAACATTTTAAACAAGTGCTAGCTTAGTACTTGTCTATAGTGAAATATAGTTAATAATAATTTTAATTTTATATGGAAATGTAATTATTAATGAATTATTTCTATTTTAAATTTAAAATATATTAATATTGTAATTATGATTCGTGTTCAATTATATTGTAAAATTTATCAAATTATTTGTACAAATGACTAATGTATTCAGTGATTTTGAAAGATATGTTATTGATTTTGATAATGATACTAGAAATGGGGTTAGACATTTAAAAAGGCTTTAATTCATAATGCAATATTTAAATATAGAATATTTAGCAATTTAAAAATGCTTTCCTCAAAGGAATATTAATATATTTTGTATGTTATAAGTATATATAAGAAACTAACAATATATTTTTTAATATTATAAGTGAACTCTTTATTTATGTTTTTTCTTTTTGAGACTTTTAAGAATTAAATATTATTAAAAATTAGTTAGGGAAAAATCTAATTATAGAGTCTAATATTCCCAATAACTTATAGATACTAGAATTTTATATTCATAAAAAAAATAACGCTTTTTTTTAGTATGAAATCTAACATATTTAACATTTTGTAGTACCCAAATTACTAGTCTATTATTGTTAGTCCACTACAATTTGATTATTTTACTTTTTGAACAATCATAGTAAGATCAAGTTTTAAATTTTTAAAATTTTTTTGATTGTGATATTTTTTGAATTTATCATAGATGGAAAGTAAAAGAAATTTCACTTGTATGTTAAATGATAAATCTATTTTTTAGAAACATGAAAATTGCCTACAAAATTACATATACATAGTGCTTCTAGTAAATTTGTGTATAAGACCTAAACATTTTGAAAATTAATTTTTTGAAATTATAAATTAATTTTTTTGCATCTATACTATATAAAATAGTGATTATATGAAAAAATTTAAAAATAATCAATTTCAATTGGTTGAAGAAAGAATTTTGAATCACTAAATAAGAAATATTTATTACAATAGTACAATGCAACAAGTACTAATAATATGTATAAGTTATTAAAAAAATTATTTATTTTTTATTATTTCCAATCATCAATCGAAATCCTTCTCCACTAAAATTTCTTAATCAAAATATTGAATCACCATCTAAGATTGTTCATCAATAAATATTGATAGTGCCCAATATGCATCAAATTTTCTACAAATTTAATGAATAATCTCACAACCATATGTGATGAAAAACATGCCATGTAGATTCACTAGTAATTATTTCATAACATCTACAAGCATGGGTGAATCAAGTAGCGTTTCCACTAGAAATTTATCCACTGAAAAATAAAAGGTACATTGTCTTATGAATAGATATGTTGATATCAATGAAAAAATATTAATTCCATACACAACCGGAAACAATTTCACTCTCCAATAGTCTAAGAATCTGAATAACAATCCAATAATATTTGGATATGTAATCTATCATACATACGTTGTCTCACTATATCTTCAATCAAACCTACATTCATAATTTTGTCACAAAACTTATTCAAGTAATTACAAACATGTAGCCAAGATTATGTCACTAATGATGATACATCTTCTCACATTTTTATGATAACTTACAACCAAATTATCATTCACATTCACTGAAATTTACCCTACATCAAAACTTATGTATGATGTCACAACTATATGCCCATAATCATGATAGTATCAACAAAATATCTTCTCATGCTATTGAGAATAAGAAATGATCAAATCCTTACTATTTTTTAAAAAAAACTCCAAAATGAAATTAGAAATACCATGAACATAAGATATTTAGCTTGTAGGAATTAACTTTGCAACATATTTCATTGTAATTTTTTATCTTTTTGAAACCTTTATTTATGGTGTTTTGTATTTCAATCTACAAGTAAGCATCCATTAACCAGTCATCTTAATATTTTTAACATATTTTTAAAAGAACCAAATTATTACTCATTTAAAGGAAGTTGAGGTGGAAGGAAAAAAGGAGAATGTGGGTGGTTGGGGTGAAGAGGCTATTATAGAGAGTGGTGGGTGTAATTCAAATAATGAAGGGTACTTTGGTAGCCAAGAGGAGGTGTTAGTTAAAACCATGAGAACTATGAGTAGGTCAAAGAAAATGTCTAATAGCAAGGTTGAAATATGTAAAACCCAAGATTTGGAGAAAAGAATTCTTGATGTGTCTCAAAACGTCCTCTTATCAAAGTCTAGGGATATTCATGTGAAGGATTCTTCCCTGGGTACTGCAAATAAGAAAGATAAGGAGTCACCTAAGAATTATAAGAAGTTGGAATCATAGGAATTTTTGGTCAACCCACTAAATAAACCCATGGAGGATGTGCCTAAGATGGAACATAACATAGAAGGGTCGTGTGATAATTTTCTTACTGATAATGAGAAGAGTTTGTTAGAGGAAATTGTGGACACTAGGCCAATGGATTTGAACAAGAGACAACATGGTTAGAATGTTAATTATGTAATTAATGACCCTAATAAGATGGTTAGGCAGGAGTGGGGTGCTAATCTTGAGTTTCTCCATAAGGCTAAGATGCATGTTGACCTATCCCTCATGGTTGATAAGTGGACCTATAATGAAATAAATTCTCTAAGAAAGATGTTTAGGGATCTCCAAGGCAATTTGGAGGTAGAAAAGAAAAAAAGAATTGATCTAGAAGCAATGATTGGGGATATTCCTTGCAAGCTCTTGGACTATCAAGATAAACTAAGGAAGCCTATAAAGAATAATGAGTAGAAAATGAATGTGGTTACTTCTAGCTTATGTGCTACTGCTTCTAGCTTGAGAAGGACACATTTGGAAGAGATTGTCTCACTAGTGGTTTTTTCTCTGAGTGGGGGTCCTAGTTAGTGTACCAAATAGAGTTCTAAGAAGGATTTTGAGGTAGGTTCAGGTTTGGCTACTAAAGAATCTATTGAGGAAGTGGATAATATTGGTAATACCTTGGCTAAAGTGGTGAAGGAGCTCATCTAAGTAGGTATTGTTTAAGTTTTTGGTTTTTTGTGTCTTTTTGGTCTATCATGTGGTACTAGTTTCTGGTTATGGTTGTAGTGTCTTGTAAGTTTTGTCGATTTCTATTTTATTACAACAATAAGGTGTTCCCCTTAAGGGTTTTTGTTCTAAATATTAATGCTTTATATCTGAGGTTTCAAATCCTTGTCAAATTTATTTCTTATGCTAATAATTTGAACTTAATGTTTTATTTTGGTTAATTGTACACATTTTTTTACATTAAACCAAAAACAAATGTTACTCATTTCATCTCTCTAACCAATTGACAAACAATAGTCATCATTTTATTAATTCAAAGTATAAAATAGTTATTATTGAATTATGTGATGTTTATCTTTAGAATCCCTACATATTATTGTAGACAGTATATTCGCGTATTCATGAGACTTTAATGCAGAGTATAGATAAAATGACAATGAACTAAACTAAACCCAAGAAATGATTGTCAAAATAGAAAATCTATGAATGTCAAATGTTTTCCTAACTACAACTACTAACAATGCTCTTAGACCAGCATCTCAGTGATAGTTCTATAATGAGAGTATGCTTAAAATGTAGACCCATGAGAATGCATACAAGATCTATGAATAAATACAAATATTATGACAATTCTAACCCTAGAATGCTATGATATGTGCATATAATGAACTAAACAAGGGTTAAATGACTCCAATGAACCATATAACAATGCTAAAATGAGACTAAAATGACATAAATTTTCTAGAATAACAATGCTAATATGCTAAATTTGACAACTCTAAATATGCCTATAGAGTAGATGCATCAAACTTGGGTCCTTTTCCTCTTGAATTATCCTTTTATTTATAGAATTTTAGAAGGGAGTGGGGTAAGAATCAGGGTTTCACTCTTGACTGGGGTTAATGCTGAAATTGCAAATATCTTATAAGGTAACAAGAGGTAGAGTCCAATAGACTTAGTTTTGATGTTAAATGAGGGTTTTTCCAATTCTTTTAAATGTAAAAGGAGGATTTTCACTTTTGTGAGCATAAATGGATTTATTGATTTAATAAATATTCCATTTATTTTCAAACTTTTTCCTTTTTCCTTTTTCCCATTTTGAATTTTAATTTATGTTTTTGAATTTTTTTCTCCTCTTTTTAAAGTTGATTTAGGTCTTATTGATTTGATAGATGATTTGATCGATTAATAACCTGATGTAATCCTTGACTTGAAAGTCTATTGTTTTCCTATCAATTTACAATGTTAGATCGAGATTTTTGGTGTTCTAAGTCTTTGCCAATTTTTGGGTGTCTACAAATGCCTCTCTTTGAGCTGATATGTGAAGCATATTAGTTCAAAGATTGTCTAATTTTTTAAATTTTACGTCCAATTATGATAACTGAATGTCTGATTGATGATGTTTGATTGATTTGTGGTTGATATGATACTTGATTGTTGATGATTTGATGTCCAATTGCTGATAGTTAATGTTTAATCCTTTGTTTAAGATAACTTGATTGAATACCTTGGTTTGATTTAATGTTGAAATTTTGGCTGGCGTAGCACATGTTATATATTTAAAAATTTTGTATACCCCGATATACTACCCCCTCATAAATGAAATTGAAAAAATGAATGTGCGAAAATAGGAAGATTCCAATTTTATTTCTAACAATGTTGATAATGGATGGATGAAAATGATCAAGTTGGTTGGAAATAATACCCAATTCAATAAGATGAGAAAATAAGTTCTAATGTTGGGTAAATAGGGTGAAAAGGTCAGATAAATGCCCCTAAGGAAGGTTAAATAGGTCAAAAAACTTTCTACTCATGTCATTTTCAAACTCCCTTTTTACATTTGGCAATTTGGAGCTCTAAGCTAGCGAGGATGGTGATCCCTTTATGAGAGCATAGATTTGAGAGGGATCAATACGAGTGTCCAATTAACTATGGTGCCCTGATAAGTCTTCGAGATCCTCTATTTTTAAGATTTTTGAATTTGTACCTAAGTTTTTGAATTTTGGGCAAATGTCAATTGTAAATGTGATAGTTTAGATGTTTTAGCACTTTTACCTATTCTTTCAGCACAATCAAACAATATTATAGTACATTTGCACAATGAATTAGCACATATGAAACCCTAGCTTAGGAGCAAATTAGTGCATACAATAAAGTAATAGCACATAAGTGTGCTTTTATAGCACATTCAAATGTTTTGATGCATACGATGTATACTGTAATGCATATGAGACATAGATTAGCGTATTTTCCTTTTCGAGTTTGTCCAGTCCATAAGATCATGGTGATAGGTCATATTAAAGCACAAATGAAATATTTTTTAGTATTTTTAATTCAAATAGTGCATATACATATTTAAATAGCGCATATCGATACTTTGATAGCACTTTCCCATTTGATAGCATATACGATTATGATAATGGTGCTTTTAATGATTAGGATAGTGTATGGACTCTTATAGTGCCTTTGATGGATGTATAAGCACATATGTCATGGGAAATAGTGCAAATGATTTATGTTGTGCATTTTCTTGGTGAAATGGCATTAATAATGAGTTGAATAGAAGAAATAGAATATGAAGCATTTATTGAATAGAAAATAACACAAATGGCTAGATTATAGATCTATCATGGAGTGGTCTATCATGACAAGCAAATAATAGCTATCACGTGGTCATAAAGTGATTTCCTAAGATCAACCTAATGATAGATAGACAAAAAATGATGCCCCAACTCAGGACACATAGTAGGGAAAAAACCATGACCAAATTGGGATAGAGAGTAGGACACTAAATAGGTACAAGATAGAACCATTAGCTGATGAACTAGAGATTTATAGTAGATTGATGTATCATAATCATATGGGATGAAAATTGATGGCATTTTTTGATTGCATGATAAAAATAGGTACATGGATGAAAGCTCATTGTACAAGGATTATATCCTTGGCCATTAGAGTTTATAGGCCGATTGATAGCAATAGAGATATAGGTGATTGATGGATGTGGTTTTGCCTATCTACTAAAGATATCCTAGTTTTGAGTGAACATATAGCTATTGACAGCTATGGCCCATCGATGGCACTCAGACCACAACACCTTCCACATGCCCATGGGCAAGATGAACATAACCCTTGAGGATGTATATTGATTATTATCAATCCCAATAGCGGGAGATCCAATGTACTATGATTAGACTATAGATGGTACTTGTTGGTCTTAGATTTGTTTTGACAATTGAGTGTCAACACACTTAAGAATATCCTAAGCTTGAAGCCAAGTCTAATATAGATGCTGAGCTAGAAATTCAATAGGTGATGAGTAAGTTTCAAGTGCCAAGTAAAAAGTGATGTTGAGTCACTATAGGTGTTGAGAAAAGTATTGGAGATGAGAAAATCAGAGTTACTTTAGGAGCTAAGGAAGACAAAAACCCTATATGTTCTAAGCATTAGTAATTAATAAGTGTCGAGTAACACTGAATAAGCATAAGAATTTGTGTCTTCAAAAATTCAAATGTAAACCATTTTTTAGCCAACTTAAGATGAATCTTGAAGGATCTAAAAGATAAGATTGAATCTATTATATTTTCTATGTAATCAGCATGCAACCAATCAAAAAATGGAGAAAGCATGCAACCAATAAGAAAAGTGTAAAGAATTGAGCAGGAAAAGAAGGATGAATCTCAATCATAGATTCATACCTAACCCTAAGTCTCAAAGCCTTTATAAGAAGGTCAAAAACCCTATAATTTAGTCTTGAATAATAGAGAGGAAGAGAGTAAGAAGTCATGTGGGAATGCATGAGTGAATGCTAGTGAACTTTCGAGGAAGCAAAAGGGGTGTAAGGACTTAGACAAAGAGAAACACTTTAGAATCAAGTTGATTAGAATAGAGTATCAACACTACAAATAGAAATATATTAGATCAAGAAGGAATAGATCACATTGAGTAAAACAAGGATCTAGAATCAACAATTGAAGATTGTAAGTCATCAAATTAAAACATTCTACTATACTTTCTAACCATTGTATTAGGAGAATGAAAATCCTATAATGATAGTTTGTCTTAACAACTATATTGTAGATCCTTCATAGGGTTGTAAATCGTTAAATGGGGTAACATTACAAGTGAGTTTTTGTAAATCCTTTAACTAGGACACTTTTAATAGGGTGTAAAGCCTTTAATAGGGCAAGCCTTTCAAAGGGAGAACCATTGTTGATGGTCAGACTTTGTAACCTTAACTAATTACATATTGTTGTAGTGATAAGTTGTGGGTGTCATCCCCACCCCAATTTTGCCTTCTCATTTTGGAGGGTTTATGGGTGACTAAAATCTTGTGTTATCTATTTTCATGCATGTTACTTTCATGTTTATTAGAGATATTAGATGCATGTGATTGATCTTAGTTAAAAGTTTTAGAGGTTAAAGTCTATTACTTCTGATTCACCCCTCCTCTTAGAAGTAAATCTTCCCACTTGTAAATTCCAACAATTGAAATTAGAGTCAAGTTCTCACAAGGTGAAGCCTTATAACTTAGTGATCTAGAAATGGAAAGTCTACAAACCTAGGAAGATCATAGAGAACTAGGAAATTGAGATACATCTCATTCTACATTCTCTAGAAGAATCCAGGGAAAAATTGAGGAAATCCTTAAAGAGAAAAAGAGAGATTGCCATAGCTGAGAATGATAAAAAATACAAGGAGATTGACACCTCAAAATTTTTTGCAAATGGAGATTTCAAGGAGTTTGATGTAGCAATAATGAACCTGATGGAAAAGAATAGAGCCCAAGTAAAAGAGATTAGAACTCTCAAGCTTGAACAAGAATCTCACGCCATGATGCTTTATGAAGTAACTGAACAAAAGAAAAGAGCCATTGAAGGTAAGGCTATGATAAAAGAGGACAAGAGAAACCTTGCAAGTAGGTTGAAGGAAAAGTCAATTGAGCTTACAAGAATTTCCAATATGAAGCTAGACACCCTAAGCCAAATGATGAATGCACATCATGAGCTAAATTTCAAGGACATTGAGATCTCCACACTGAAGATGACAAATGAACAAGTCCAAAATGACCTAAAAAGAGATAAGGAAATTGTAGAGAGTTTCAAAAAACCTAATGGAGCCATCAAGTACTTTGAACATCTTTTGAAATCACCAAGAGCCAATAATAATACTTTAGGACTAGGATACCGCAGCACTAAAAAAGGAGAGTCATCTAAGACTATAGAAGAAAGAAGTAACAAAGGTAAGAACACTAAACCTACTTATCATTTTTGTGGTTAAAAAGGACATACCTCTAATGTGTGTAGGAGTAAGAATGCCTCTCAGCATGACAAACCTAAGAACATGGGTCTTTGTCACAAGTGCAACGAGCAAGGACATTAGGCACATGATTGTAGGACTAGAACCATCAGAATACCAAGATTCAAAGATCATTGCTACAATTGCAAGAAGTATAAACATAGAGATTTTGAGTGCAGATCAAAGCCAATATGGACACCTAATCAACCAACAAGGGGAAATAATTATGGAGACCACTACAATTGGGATGACAACACTAGGCACAACTATCACTACTATCAAGAATATGGAAACATCCCTAAAAATTGTATAAGAACACATTTTAGTGGAAACTAAAATAGATGGTTGAGCCAAACCAAATGCTTCAGTTGTTTAAAGACTAGATAGATTAGTAGAAATTGCCTAACAAGGTCAAAGGCACCCAACTCAGAGTTTAGCAAAGGAAAAGAGAAGGTAGATGTTGAACACATTAGAGGAGAAATGAATAAAACATGGAAAAGGAAAGATGGAAGTAGCACATCCAATGGAGGGATCACTTCACCCAAAAGGTCAAGTGCTCACACTTCATCCAACTAAGCAAAAGAAGGTATGTGGAAGTGATATATAATGTTTTGTCATACATTAGTTCTAAGATAAGTAAGCATGGAAAAGAAGATATTAGCATTAATAGAGATGCAAAGTTAAAATTTCAAGTATTACTGAGTTTCCTTTAGATGCCAAGTAAAGATCTAGTACATGCCAAGTTGTTTGCCAAAGTCAGCAGAAGCTAAGTGGTTAGTTGCAGCTAAGTTGGTAGTGGATACTGAGTGGTGAAAAGCCAATGGAAGCTAAGTAAGGGAAACTCCAATATATGTCGAATGGTGGAAAGACAATGGAAGCTAAGTAAAGAAAAATTACTTAAAGAGCTGAGTGGACAATTGTAAATGCATTGAGCATTAAATGCTATGAAATAAGAGTATATGATCACATTTTGAATCATTTTTCATCATCGTGAACAAAATACCAAAGACAAGAAAAGTAAAGAACAATTTCGAAGAAGTGTTCCAAGAATTTGAGTAGATTTCTATACAAATTTAGCACAACTTCATTCATTTCAAGGTATTTATACTTGTTTCGAGCTATGCAATTTCAAAATTTCTTTGTGTTGAAACCCTAGATTGCACAAATGGCCTCTAGTTCTAGGGAACCTTAGGAGAAAGAGCTGTTTTAAATTTAGTTAGTGTCTAATGAAGTTAAGCTACCTAATTTTTTACCTATCCCTAAAGTTTCCTACAAGAATGACCTAGTTGAAGCCCTCTTTATAATTTCTCCTAATGTAGTAATGGTGCAAGATGTTAGATGTTATAATTGCAAAATAGGTGCCATTGGAGACATGGAAATCAAGGAAGCATACAATAGATTGTGTAAAAATGTAGTCTTAAAGGAAGAATATCAAATCATTAAGAGGAAGGGCTTAACCCATGCCCTAGAGTTCCCTATTATCTTTAAACTGAATAGATTAGAATTGTGTTGAGTAGGATTCATGATGGTAGTTTGTAGTTAGAAGATGGCTTAGTCAAAATGTCAAAAAGGATTTTTCATAGGATAATAGGGTATCCAAACCTAGATTGGCCTAAAACCCTAAGGAGTGACTCCAAGGAAGCTATTGAGAAGAATACTAGAGCCAAGTGGAACAAGAGAGGAATGACCATAGATACCATTAAGGATCCTCTTGTTGATTTTGTTGTTAGAGTCATTTCCCACAAATTTTATCAATCTAGCTAATTCAATAGTGTTCCATGCATTGCAGTAGTTGTTGGGTACAAACTTGTTAAAAAGGATAATATCAATGATCTAGGTGAACTTGACCTATAGCAAATCAATGAAAATCTTGGAGCTATAAGGAGAACAAAAGGAACCCAATGTAAGTTTGATGCAATTTTGATATGTATATTTTTCTATGTACAGAATGAATTCCCATCTTTTGGAAAAGTTAGCTGGAAAATAAACAGGTCCATTGTAACCCAGGTGAATGAATATATTGAACAAATGGGGAAAATTTTTGAGACATTAATGACTAGTTATTTTGAATATTTCAATAATTCAATGAAACAAAGACTTAGGATTCCAGTCTCACTTATGGGGAAGCAAACAAATGACATTTTTTTTCTTGTTGACATTGACTACACTTACATTCAAGCAGCCATACCAAGGGTAATATGGATTAGACCTCTTGGATACGAGATAAATATTCATGAAGCATCTATATAAATAACAACATTGTGAGTAAAGGAAGTATATAAGAGTGCCCCACATTTTTTGCACATATGATGTGGTGAGATCCAAAGTAGATATGGAGTTAAAGACTACCTCTACACTTAAGAAAAAGGATAAATTAGTGAAGAAGCTCAAGGAAAAATTTGGAGAAAGCATAGCAGAGACAAAGGAAGAGGAAGATGAAGAAGAACAGGGGCAAGGACCACTAGCATTAACCCAAGGAATGGGTGAAGATGCTGAAGAAGAAGAAGGTGTTGAGAAAGAAGAGAAAGCACCTAAGGCTGAGCACAAAAAGAGGAAAGCACAAAATTAACCTACCACACAGCCTAAAGGCAAGAAGAAAATAGCCAAGCCAAGCCCAACGAAGCCTACCACAAGGGAAAATACAAGAGATAAAACAAAGATAGCCAAGGAATAGGAAAAGAAGAAAGCTACATAGCAAGGAGGGATAGTAGAGAAAAAGAGGAGAAAATATGTGGCACCTCTAGAGTCAACTGAGGAGAGGAAAAAGTTAGATTATAATTAACAACTTAGAGTGGTAAGTCACACCACTAAATCTAACTTAGAAAATATTTTTGACAATATTAGGGATAATGCAAACTTGTTTGGATTGAAAACTATTGATTTCAATAAGTTAAGTAGAGAGGAGCAAAACATAGTGGAAGAATCAATCTACACTATAATGGCCAAGTACTCCACTTGAATTGGATAATACAATGCTTAAGGAGCAATACTCCATTATAGAAAATAAATGGCATTATTGCCTAAACATGGAGAGAGAAATAAGAGAGCCAAATTTTCTTGTGTAATGCCTAACCTCACTAAAGGTCAAATAAGCAAGGCAGGTAAGAAATAAGGGAGAAAATTTACACACAAATATAGAGGATTAGCATACTACAAAATAAGATTGAGGATGTTGTGGAAAAGTCCACTCTCATGTGGAAAGTGATTTATGGCCTTCAAATAGAAAAAGAAGGACAAGAAGATCCCTTTGAGGGAAGAAATAATGATGAGGAAAAAAAGGAAAATGAAAAGTAGAAAGAAGGAGAGAAAGAAAAGGAAGAAGTTGCAGAGAAGAAGGAAACATAGAAAGGTAATATGGCAATAGCAAAAGAGTAAAAATAGGAATAGAGTGTGCAAGAAACACAAATGCCACCACCTAATCCTCTACATACAAAACCTACATATGTAGAGACAATTATTGTGAAGGATGTTCTTGACACCTCTGGTCAAAACATCAATCCACTAACTATAGAGGATCTTAGAAAGATCCTTCACCAGACTACTTTACAAGCACTATTGTGTACTAGTCTAGTCTTGGTGAGTGTAGAGGAACTTCAAAAGGTAGTAGCTAAGATAACCAAGGAGAAGATGAATCCACAAGAACCACCTTCACAAACTCCAATAGCCACAAATGGACAACCACAAGAGCAACAAGCATAAGATGCATTTGCTAAGGTTGATTCCAAAATTACATTAACTTCAACTATCAAGGAGCAAGGAAAGGAGAAAACATGATAGAAGGATACCTCTACTCCTACAGCACAAAGTCAAGGTTCACCTCCTTTGATTACAATCATTGATCAAGATAGAATTGAAGAAGACAAGGAGGAGAGCCTTAAGGAGAAGGAACAAGAGGCAATCCAAACATTAGTCAATTTTCCTACTATGTGGACTCCTACTAGAACTACACAGTGGTCAAGCACTAATGTAATACCACTACAAATATCAGCACTAGGCTCAAGTTCTACCAAGGAAGCAAGAGTACTTCACTATGAAGACCCTGCACTTGATGAGGAGATAGTCATAGCAAGCTATGACTATAAAACAATGAACATAGCATAGATCAATGAAGTGTAATAGGCACTGGAGAAGAAGAAAAAGAAAGAGATGCTTAGGAATGAGTATAGGCAAAGGCAAGCATTGATAGAAATAAAAGACATCTTTCTTGATGCATTCAACTTGTAAGTACCTGATGAAACAAAGCCCATCATGGAGGAGTTGTTTGACATAGTGGACCAAGTACAAAATGAAGACCTAGATACCAATGCTAAATTGCTTGAATGGTCTAAAAAGAAATTCTAGATGAAAGTAAATGAGAAAATATTTGGTGAAATAGCACTGTCATAAGTAGAACTAGCAAAGAAGGTAGAGAAGGTGAAAGAAGTACTTGATAATATATTCTCATTGTACTCCAAATTTAGTGATTCCTAATACTTCACACAAGAAACAAGCCAGAGGAAATTGAGCTTGGAAAGAAACCTCAAAGTATCTAGCACACAACTAATGAAGGATCCATCTCAAAGTGAGATGAATTTTACCACAACACCTCACACTCAAAAGGAATTAGTTGTGCTCATAGTAGATGAGGCTAACACCAAGGCCAAATTAATATAGATATAGTCTGCCATAACCCATCACATGGAAGTTTAGCACAAAGAGATGGCCTATGCAAAGAATGTCTTAAATAAAAATCCCAATTTTTCTACATTGGAAGGCCTAGTACACCTTACAGTAGAGAAAGCCATCTAGCTTAAAGCACTGTAAATTGCATTAGACGATTGGGATGCTACTCTGAAGATCATTATGGAGGTAAATAATCATTTTTGGCTAAATATTCAATTCATTCATAGAACCCTGTAACATAAGTGTCAAAAATGGGGAGATATAATAAATTGGGGGAGATAATATATTTGGGGGAGTTAATAAAATTTTGAGTTTTGAGGAGAAATAAGGAGATAAAGCCAAAAGGATACAAAAATTGCAAGGGAAGATGTGTGAAAGGGGGAGTAGAAATAGAGCAGACAAGGAAAGGAATCACAAGGAAAAGATAAAGAGTATCAGAATAATTAGCATGAGACAAATTTAGCATAAGGAATTTTGGATATAGAAATGGCACATCAGCTCAGGGGGAGTTACAAGTTTCCAAGGTATACAATCTTTTACAAAAAATTTGAATAAGTTTTTGATGTTTTGTACAAATGCCAAGCAAGTTGTATATTATGCTCATAAGACATTAGATTCATAATGCTTAGTTAAGTGTTTCTGACACTCATGTCAAAGGGGGAGATTGTTGGTCTAAGATTGGTTTTGATAATTGAGTGTCAACATAGTTAACAAAATCCTAAGGTTAAAGTTGAGTATAATATAGATGCCAAGCTACAGTATGTGCCAAGCCAAAAATTCAACAAGTGTCGAGTGAACTTCAGGTGCTGAGAAAGTTTCAAGTGTCGAGTGACAAGTGATGCTGAGTCACTATAGGTGCCAAGAAAAGTATAGGAGTTGAGTGAGACAAAGTAACTATAGGAGCCAAGCAAGAAAAAAATCCTATATGTGACAAAAATCCTATTTTTAAATAGTAAGTGCCAAGTAATATAGAATTAGCATAAGATTTTGTGTTTTCACAAACTTAGATGTAAACTATTTTTGAGCTGACATAAGATGAATCTAAAAGGATCTAAAAGATAAGATTGAATCTATTACATTTCCTATGTAATTAGCACGCAACTAATTAGAAAAATGGAGAAAGCATGCAACCAATAAGAAAAGTGTAAAGAATTGAGTGGGAAAAGAAGGATGAATCTCGATCGTAGATTCATACCTAACCCTAAGTCTCAAAACCTTTTATAAGGAGGTCAAAAACCCTATAATTTAGTGTTGAATAATAAAGAGGAAGAGAGTAAGAAGTCATGTAGGAATGCATGAGTGAATTCTAGTGAAGTTTTGAGGAAGCAAAAGCAGTGTAAGGACTTAGAGGGAGAATAGCACTATAAAATCAAGTTGGTTAGAATAGAGTATCAGCACTATGAACAGAGATATATCAGATCAAAAGGATTAGATACAAATGAGCAAAACAAGGATTTGGAATCAACAATTGAAGATTGTAAGTCATCAAATTAATACATTATCCTATAATTTATAACCATTGTATTGGAAGAATGAAAATCCTATGATGATAGGTTGGCTTAACAACTATATTGTAGATCCTTAATAGGGTTGTAAATCCTTTAACAGGGTAACATTCCAAGTGAGTATTTGTAAATCCTTTAACTAGGTCACTTTTAACAGAGTGTAAAGCCTTTAATAGGGAAAACCTTTCATAAGGTAGACCATTATTGATGGTCAAACTTTAAAAACTTAACTAGTTATATATTGCTACAATGATAAGTTGTGGGTGTCATCCACAGCACCATTTTACCATCTCATTTTTGAGGGTTTTTGGGTAACCAAAATCTTGTGTTATCAATTTTCATGCATGTCTTTACTTTCATGTTTATTAGAGATATTAGATGCATGTGATTGATCTCAGTTAAAAGTTTTAGAGGTTAAAGTTTATTACTTCTAATTCACCACCCCCCCCCCCCCCCCCACCAAGAAGTAAATCTTCCCTCTTGTAAATTCCAATAGTACTATGTTTAGTGATTTGTTTGGGGATGATAGCATTGGTGATGATAATGTATCATGGGTCGATATGTTACTGTATGTGTCATTTTCTATGATGTTGGCTAGATTAATAGGAAGATTTCTTTTGCTAGATAGATGAGGGTGGAGATGTCCAATTGGATGGTGTCATTTGATATAGGACATGATCGATCAACCATGGAGATTTGCATGGGGTAGCTACATATTAGCCCATTTATATCATGATTTGCATTAGGTTGTATATTTTGGGGCCTCATCACTATTAGTAGGGGTGATATTATTATGGTTATGGACATGGGAGTATCTACCCATCATTTTCTTGATGTCTGTGATAGCATCCCCAAGAGATGCCTTACATATACACTTATTTGGGTGTGATTATTTAGCCCCATCTAGGCAAGACAAAGTATTGGCATCATATTTTAGATGATCTTAATGAGGTCTTATGGTGGCCATATAGATTTATAGAGGCATGAGCCAAGGATGATGATGAGGTGGTGTATTTCTTTGGTTTGTGGTATTTGTTGGGTCAGATTCTCTCAGTGATAGAAATATTATGTTTCAAGTAGGTTGTGAAATAGTTTGGATAGTGGTAGGGCATACCACAAGGATTAGCGCGTTATGTTTGGGTTTAGTCATAGAGGATAGTATGGGGGCTAATTTTGGAGTATGAGGCCTGCTAAGAGGAATTTTGAAGATGATAGAAACACCACAATGATGAGTAGTGAGAGATAGAGTCAGATGTAGGGTTGGAGGGAGATTATACACAATAGTTCTATGAGCATCCATTCCCTAGATAAACTAATTTGATAGAGCCGATGCTAGGGATTGAAGATTAGTCAAGAAAAGGAGATGATAATGATGATGGTGATGGTCAGGGAAAAGGTAGAGGGAGGCATCAAGCTAGAGGGAGGGCTAGAGGTACAGTTAGAGCAGGGGGGAGATATGGAGGTTGAGGTCAAGCAACAGTGGTACTACAATAAAGAATTATTGCATGGGGTTGAGTGCATGGTACAATAGATGTAGGTGTAGGGAGGTTTGGAGGGATCTATGGCCATGGTGTGTGAGGGTGAGAGGAGGTATGGGTAGTGGTGTAGGATCTAGTTAGCAGGATGGTGGTGTTGGGTAGAGTAGGATAGAGCATGTCAGGGCCAGGTTACCCAATGATGTGCAGTTTATTTGGTGACAAAGGACACTAGTACAAGTTCTAATTCCAAGTTCAAAGGGATTATAGTCATAGGGGCCATAATAGATACTACTACAGGAGTAGTTACCACTAGAGAGGCTAGTTGGATCAGACATAGGGACTCAGATGAGTTCCATGGAGGCACGAATGAGTGAGTTGACAAGAATATTACTATTTTCTATTGTCACAATGAGATTGAGGCCATGACCACCACCACCACCATCAAGGATAGATGGGGCTATGACCAATTAGACAGCCATGGTGATATTGATCATGTTGTAGACAAGTGCAACTGAGTAGGTTCCTAAAGATAAGAGGAGTGTCCCAATGATAAAGGACCTATAGAGAAGACACAGATAGATGATGCAAATGGTGAGACACATGGTTGATCTGTGTATTATTGACATATCATGTGTATTATTGAAGAGGACCTAGTGATGTCCATGTGGACATACTTTGTGATATGTTCATGTTGATGTGATCTTTTGATTTATGAGATACTCGACCTTTTTGGATGTTCAAACTTGTGTACTTGTCATATCATGGACTCTTGTATGCATGTGATGTTGTGATTTGATTGATATGATAGTTGTAGATATTGATGCATTGTGGATGATTAATGTAGTATATAGAATAGTGTGGCATGTTGATAGTGAATGAAATAGATTGAATGGCATGAATGAGTGAAAATGTGTTAATGAAATTTGCGAAGGAAATGTAATGTAATGGTATGAATGTAATGGAATATGTATAAATGAAATGTAATGAAATAAAATGAAATGTGGTGAAATGAGATGTAACATGATTAAATGTTGTGCAATGTGATTAAATGAAATGCAATGACCTGAAATGCAAAAATGAAAAGTAATAATCATGACATGTGATAAAAAAGAGATGTAATGGATGAAATACAATGAAATGAAATGAAAAATTGAATGTGATAAAAATGTGATGTAGTAAAATGAAATATGATGTAATGAAATGCAATAAAATGAAATGTGATGAAATGAAATGATGTGTGATAAAAGAAAATATGATGAAATGAAATGTGTAAATGAAAGGAAATGTGATGAAATAACATCTAATGGAATGAAATATGATAAAATAGGATGAAGTGAAATGAAATATGAGGTGATGATATGTAATGGAATGAAATGTGATAAAATGAAATGTGGTGAAGTGAAAAGAAATGAAATATAATAAAATGAAATGCAATGCAATGAAATGTGATGTAATAAAATGTGATTAATATATAATGTATGAAATGAAATGAAGTGTGAGGAAATGAAATGAGATTTAATGGAGTGTGTAAAGGAGATGTGAAAATGAGATGATAAAAATGAGATAAAAATAGAAGGGGGAAAATGATGTGAATGAAAGTGAAATGGAAGGAAATGATTATGCTAGAGATGAAAAAATGTAAAGGGATGGGACTCAACATTTGAGATTTGAAAGTCACAAATGAAACTTGAGATCCAAGTAAGAATAGGTAAAATAGTGAATGTGTAAGATATGATGAATGGTGTAATGAATAGTGACCAAAATTGTTTGAGATTCAAAGGTCACACAATATAATAGATGACGTGGTGTAAAGAAGCATGAGCTGGAATAGGAGAAATTAGTCACCCTAATTGTTTGAGATTCAAAGGTAACATAATACAATAGGTGGAATAAATGGTATGCAAGAATGAAGTGTGATGCAAGGTTGTAGTGTTGTGATGAGACCACATCCACAATAGTTGAGTGTTAGCCATGCACAAGTGTGTTTTTTTTTTTGTCTTTTTTCTTGATCACCTTCCTCAAATTGTCTAATCATTTTGTTGATTTCTATTGTTTAGGCTTGTTCATGTTATCCTACATCTTGTGCCAAATGTGTGTTTTTAAGGTACCCAAGATGAAAATTCAAACTAAATGAATGCAGTTAACTATCACTTTTTGTAAAGAGATGCAAATTAATGGTGATCATAGAGCATTTAATAAAAAGTGACCAAGTACAACCACCACATGCTCAACTATGGCGATATGAATATTTTATCACACCAAGATGTACAACCAAACGCATGCAATGTATATAGAAAATAAGACAACTTATATATATATATATATATATATATATATATATATATATATATATATATATATATATATATATATATATATATATATGTATATATATATGTATATATGTATATATATATATATGTGTATATATGTATATATGTATATATGTGTATATATGTATATATGTGTATATATGTATATATGTGTATATATGTATATATGTATATATATGTATATATGTATATATGTATATATATATATGTATATATGTATATATGTATATGTATATATGTAGATGCAGTAAATGAAACAGGCATGCAAATAGTCCCATGTTAGATAGAGAATGTCACCTAAGATATCATACAAAATTGGTCAAGGTACACATGGCCTTCTAGATGAGAGAAGGCACTTACAAGTGGACACCAATGATGTAGAAAATCCAAAGATCATTAGAGAAAAAGAGTGAAAAACCAAAGGCAAATAAAATATTATGACTTCATCCTAGTACCTCTAGTTTAGTATATCATCGACGTAATACAAGTTCATAACAATAGGAAACCCATAGGTTTTAGACCAATAATGTTGACAGTTGTGTGGAATAGTGTCAAGTTTCTTTAATTCTTCCTAGAAAGTCTGATAATAATGCATGGGATGTGCCAGTGGTGATTCAGCAGTGGGATTGTGTGATTATGGTAGAAAATATGTGTTGGTGTGGAGCAAGGTGCTCAAATGTTAGGGTTGAGTAGCAAGTGTACCTAGTACTAGTGTGACAGGATGCAAAGAGCGAATGCACGAAAAGGTTTGCAAACTATGAGTCAAGGGGAGTGAAGCATGAGATGTGGTGAGTGATGGTCATAAATAGGTGAATAATATGCAAACACAATGAAGCATGCAGCCATTGATTTTATTGAGAAGGCCAAGGAAGTTTAGAAGTGAAAACATGTTAGGCTCACCAGATTAGTCACAAAAGAAGGGTGATGTTAGCCAAGAGGGATGGGTGAGGCAAGGACGGAGAGGAAAATATAGTCGATGAGCATCCAGGGATTTAGGGTATCAATCTAAACTACAAGTCTTAGTCCATGAATGAGGAAAATCAAGTCAAGTAGGACTAGTGCCACTACAACCTGAGGGTGCAAGGTCACAATGGAAGAAACATCATTGTCAATGTTAATGATTTTTTTGGGGAGCGTAGTGCAATAGGTTTTGTAGGTGGTTTTAAATGAGGAGCCCATGATGTAGATGGAGAATAGTCCACCTAGGGTGAGAATGAGTGTGTTAGAAGTGGCAATAGAGGCAAAAGGGGTAGACTCACTAAAGGAGACTATAGGAGAAACTAGGAGAGCATTAGAAGATGTTAGTGCGTGGGAGTTTACAAGTGCGGTAGGGTAGTTGATTAGCCTTGGGATGTCAGGACAAGGGTCAATGAAAGGGGAAATTAGTAGTGTGAGTGGATTGGGTGTAGTGGGACCATGATTGGAGGTGGAAAGTGGAGTGTAGGTGATGACTAAGGTGGAGGATTTACAAAAATTGTTGGTTGCAGAGAGACTCTAGGTGGATAATGTAAAGCAAGAAATTACATTTTTGTTCAGGTTGATGGAGAAGGTGCTAGAAGATGAAGCAAAAATGGATTCAAAATGGCTCCAAGTAGTGGTGAATATGGAATGATCATGGGTACAATAATTAGAAGTGAAACCATGGGTGGAGCAATCATTAGTAGAGGGAAATGGTGTGGGGATGTGCGCAGAGTGGTTACGAGTGCAGAGGTTGTAGGAATCTTTGAAGATGGTGCAAGTGGGCTTGGAGAGTGTGTAAAATGAGTTGGTTTTACTGTAATTGTAGTTTGATTCATTTAGGGAGGTAATTTTAAAATCAAACACCCTATTGTTGTAGTTGTAAGAGTGATTAGCATTGAGCGAGTCATAGGTGAGATAGTTGTAGCAGTTGTGGGGTGAGACAAAAGTAGACATGGAGCATTGGAGAATGGTGACTAATCAAATGCAATAGGAGCAAGATGTGGCCCTATGAACGTTCATTGTACCAAGAATAAACAAGCAAATGGAGAATGTATTTGTGGATATTTAATGGACTATGAAAGTACACTAGGAAGCTACCTATTGTATGAGACTTAATCATTAGGAATTCCCTAATGAGAACTGACAGGAGAGATAGTTTTTAGATAGGGAATTTACACAACTATTGAATGTGTAATTACATGATGGTAGATTTAAAATTCCCATTAATGTGGTGTGGGTACGAAGAGGATTAACACCAGGGACATCTTCTTTTGGAACTAGTCTTGGAGAAATGCCCTTGATTGGACACCATGTCTTGCCACCTCCATTAGGGAGGCCAGAATAAATGAGCTGCTAGATTTGATTTGAATTTAATATTGTTGTTCTCATTGAAATAGAATAAAAGTGTTTTTTTTTTTTGCGACAAACAAAAGGCGTGACCCTAACTCGTTTTAAAAAGGAAAAATTTGGATAAATGTTGTCACATCTATTTTGATATCTTGTGAATGTATTTGGATGTTTTTGAAATTTTTTGGAGCATGTATCAATGTTTTTGGAATTATTGATAAATAATTGAATTTTTTTGTTATGTTTGTACATATTTGAATTTTTTTGGGATTTTTGTGCAAATATTTGAAAAGGGGTCAATCTCTGTAAAAGTGGGAACAATAAGATTTGTAGTGGAAGAAAGACCTTTACATATGTGGGGTAATTGAATGGTGGTGGGGGTTCTCAATGAAAGATGTGCATAAACTTGTGTTACATTTGGAGATCCAAGTTATTTAATGGTAAGAGCAAGGTATGCTAAATCATGAATTGGAAGGTACAATTCTGTATATAATGATAGCCTTTATAGGCAAGCTAAAAAATAGCATTCAGATCTTTCTTTAGGTGTGTGATGAGATAGATTCTCACGAGGTCTATGAAAAGGCATTAGGGCCTACAGGAGGCTTTGATGGCCAAAAAAGTCATGTTCAGGACCTAAAAAGAAAAAATAGGGCCTTGAAAAAGGTGTTTGAGCCCTAAAAGGCACTCCGGGGGCCTAAAAAGGCACTTGAGGGGCCTAAAGAAGGTGAAATGAGGCCTTGAAAAAGGCATTTGGGCCTAAAAAGGCACTTCTGAGGCCTTAATAAGGTGGAACAAGGCCTTGGAAAAGGTATTTCGGCATAAATAGGTGCGTTAGGGGGCCTAAAAAGTGCTTGAGGGGCCAAAAATAAGCAAGGAGATCATTGCAATCTCTCAAACTTATGCTTCCTTATTCGATACCCCCTGTTATGGGATGATGAAAGAGTCTGAAAGATATTTGGGTCTTTTAGGATAGCATTAATATATTTTTTGAAAAGATGTTGAGTTTACCGTGGGTTCTACAACCTAAATAAGAGTAATAATCCAGTGAGAATTGTTGTTCTTAATAGGGGGAAAGAAAAGGGGACTCTACCATAGCCATTTTTGCTCTTTGTGGTGCGCAAGATTTTCCAAAGCCTGACAAGATATTTCAAGACATAACTAAACTGCTTCTTAATGCCTTTGAGGTACTCTTTACTATTTTTCAAGGCATAATAGAGCTGTAAAAAATGTCATAAAGTATTTAAATATTTTTCAATATAGTGGGCTTTACCATTGATTCATATAAAACAATTGAGGTATGCAAACCTATCCCAAAAGAGTAGCAATTATTGATGGACACCAATTCAACATGAAATCAATGGATCATCAATTTGAAAAATACTACAATAATTTATGCATAATTAAATAGCCTACTTGAGTTGACGTGGGCCATGTTTGATTACAACTTTGGATTGTTGTTAATTTTTTGAGATTTTTCGGCTAGTTTTTGGCAATTGTTACCTATTTTTGAATGTTTTCAATAATTTTTGATAATTTTTTAATGTTTTTGGCAACTGTTGAAAAATTTTGAATCTTTTGATAAATTTTTTATAATTTTTGAATGTTTTTTATAACTTTTGACAAATTTTAAATGTTTTTGATAAGTTTTGACAATATTTTTATGTCTTTGATAATTTTTGATAATATTTTAATGTTTTTCATAATTTTTGACAATTTTTTAATGTTTTTGATAATTTTTAATAATTTTTTAATGTTTTTGATAACTTTTGATAATCTATTAATGTTTTTGATAACTTTTGACAATTTTTGAATGTTTTTGATAATTTTTGACAATTTTTTTATACTTTTGATTATTTTTGACGATTTTTGAAATTTTTATGGAAATTTTGTCAATTTTTGTACTAATGGGAGTAGAATGAGGATGTGAGTGAGAAATTTTGGAGGATGGAGATGACTAGGGAAATTCATAGCACATTTAAAGAGGCAAGGAGAGAAAAAGTAGGTTGTGATAGCTAAAGGTGGGCTTGGAGAGCTACATTTGAGACAATGGAGGTGAAAATGGATTTGCAAGATCTCAAATGGATTTTATAAAGGTTAAAATGGATGTTGAGAACTATTGGCCATGCCATATATCTTAGATGTGCATGGATTTTCCTACAATTCATGTCTATGATATGTTAGAACATGAGCAGACTTCATGTTTCCTTTGAGTTTCTTGTCTCCCTTGTGTTTCTATTGTGTGGGTTGCCCCACTACTATGAATTGTGTTGGATGCCAAGAAACCACTAAACTATAACCCCAAATGTTTCTTTATTGGTTATGTGTGAAATTAACTCAACTATGCTAAGTAAGCAACAAACAAAAAAAATTATCTTAGAGAGAGTTGCTTGAGTCAAGCCTTGGTTTTCTTTCTACATTGAAGAATTTGTGTTGTTTAGGGGAGTCCAAAGGTGTTATATCTCACTCATTTTAAACTAAAGGTGATATTACTCATCCCCTTTGTACCAATTTTATTTTTATTTTATTTTTTTGTATTTTCTAGTGTTTTTTTTTTTTTTGGTATTTTTGGCAATGAGGCTTTTCCTCAAAGCTTTAGACATAAAACCTTTTGAGATAAATGATATTTATGGGCTCTATGAGGTCATCTCCATCACAATCTAAAAGTCTATAAGTACTAGTTCTAAAAGATTCTGTGATAATATAAGGACCAATCCACTTGGCCTTCCATTTTCATTTCTTTTCTCTAGCAGCTTGATTCTTAGGATTTTCTCGGAGGATTAGGTTAGCAACCTTTAAAAAATGGGGTTTCACATTTTTTTATAATGTCTTGATAGCCTATTTGGATAGACTTTGAGGTGCTCATGCATTGTTTGTTAGTGTTCTTCCAATAGTTCTAGCTACTCTAGACATGCCACTCTATAGTCTTCATTGGATAGGACATCACAAATAGTAACTCTTAATGATGGGATCTAAACCTCTAGAGGAAGAATGGCTTCACATCCATAAACCATGGAGAAAGGTGTAGCACTTATAGGTATCCTAACACGTGTCCTATACACCCAAAGGGAAGGGTTTAGTTGTAAATTTCAATCTCTACCAATATCATTAATGGTTGTTTTAAGGGTGTCAATAATGGTCTTGTTGGGAGACTCTTCTTAGTCATTGCCTTGGGGATAATAGATTGATGAGGAATGGTGTATAATGTGAAATTTATCACATAATTTATCAATTATTTGATTTTTAAATTACAAGGCATTGTCCATGAGGATGG
Source organism: Cupressus sempervirens (assembly GCA_028749045.1). Lineage (NCBI taxonomy): Eukaryota > Viridiplantae > Streptophyta > Pinopsida > Cupressales > Cupressaceae > Cupressus > Cupressus sempervirens. The sequence continues at coordinate 255,009,955 of CM053786.1, read as the reverse complement.
CATGAGGTATGCCAAATCAAAAATATATATAGTCTAGAATGAAAGAAGAGATTTGTTTTCCTATAGATTCGGCAAGTGCTACTACTTCAACCCACCTGGTGAAGAATTATGTTGTGGTGATAATCCATTTATGTCCACCAAAGGAAGGTGGGTGGATGACTCCAATCAAATCAAAGCCCCATTGATAAAAAGGCCATGGTGTTGCCAAAGGGTTGAGTTCGTGGGTTGGTCCATGAACAAGGTTACCATGGATTTGGCACTTCTTACAAATTTTTAACATAGTTGATAGAATCCTTTTCCATGGTTGGAAAAACATAGCCCATCCTAAGAATCTTCTTTGGTAGCATAAATCCATTGGAGTGTGACCCACAGATGCCTACATGAACTTCTTGTAGAGTGACTCTTGAGTCATCCTTTTCAAGACATCTAAACAAAGTACCATCAAGACCTTTCCTATACATCATATCAGCCACCAATGTATAGCACAAGGTCTCTCAAATGAAGTTACATCTTTGGTTTCATGAGAGATTAGAGGGAGTGGTGTTATTTTGGGGGTAGGTGATGATGGAGTTATACCAAAGGGAATCATGGTTGTCGAATTGGAAAATAACAAGGGAATCTAGTTGAGTAAATGTGGGTTCAACCACCTCTCCTACTGAAAACTCATACCACTCATGCTACTCAGGTAACTAAAGTAATGAGGCCAAGGTGGCCATGGCATCTACTACTCTATTCTTATCTCTAGGAATTTTTTAAAAAGTAACGTGGACAAAACATGCTTTAAGTGTGTTAACCATATGTTTATAAGGAAATAACTTTTCATCCTTGATTTCATACATGTCAGTGACTTGATTGATGAACAACTGAGAATCTCCATAAACTTCTAGTGGTGTTAATTTCCATTCTAAGGCTAGTTTGAGACCTATGACCAAGGCTTCATATTCTCCCATGTTTTTGTAGGGGAAATGTAGTTTTTAGGACTTGGGGATGTTAATGCCCAGAGGTGTGATGAACAAAATACCAATTCCTGAACCATGGCATGTATAAGAATGATCAAAGTAGAACCTCTAAATTATTGGCTTTGTTTGAAGAATCTACATATCTAGAAAATTAGCTAAGATAGGATCCAAGCTCTTTATGGGTGCATCTACCAATTGGTCAGCAATTTTTTATCCTTTTATTGCCTTCCTATTGACATACTCAATATCAAACTCACTTAGAATAATTACCCACTTGGCATATTTTCTTATTAACACTGTCTTGCTGAGAAGATACTTGTGCAGATCAATCTTGGAGATGAGCTCAACCTTATGTGTCAAAAGATAATGGCATATATTTTGGGAAGTAAAAACTATGACTAAAAAAACCTTTTCAATAAAGGTGAAATTGAGTTCATAGTTGAGCAAGGTGCGACTACTATAATAAATGGCCCTTTCTTTTCCTTGGTCATTCTCTGGTACCAAGAGTGTTGCAATTGATTTATCCATCAAGGAAATATATAATGACAATGGTTTTTGTGATACTAGAGGTACTAACATAGGTGGGTTCATCAAGTAGTTTTTGAGTAAATCAAAGGCCATCTAACATTGATCATCACATTAAAAACCTATGTTCTTCTAGAGGAGATGGGTGAAAGGCACACACTATTTTGCTAACTAAGAGATGAACCAATAGACTAGTTGAAGTCTTCCTTGTAGAGAATGAAACTGACTCAAGTTCTTGTAGCTTGAAACTTTTTGGGATCAACTTCTATTCCTTTGGCCAAGATAATGTATCCTAGAAGCTTGCCAGATTTTACACCAAAAGTGCATTTTTTAGGATTTTGCCTAACTTTAAATGTTTCTAGGTAGGTAAATATTTTGTCCAAGATGGGGAGATGTTCTACTTGATTATTAGATTTATCAAGGATATCATTGACATAATCTTCCATAAAAATGTGCATCACGTCATGAAAGATAGTGGTCATGGCCCACTAATAAGTGGCCCTTGCATTCTTTAACCCAAAAGGCATCACATTCCAACAAAATGTGCCCTATGCACAAGTAAAAGTTGTTTTCTCTTGGTCCTATGGTGCTATCCTAATTTGGTTATGCCCTAAAATTCCATCCATGAGTGAGAACAAAGAATGACCTACTATCAAAAATACAATTGTGTCGATACTAGGAGGGGATAAACCATCTTTAGAACATGCTTTGTTTACATCCTAAAAATTGATACAAATGCATATTCTACCATCTTTATTTGATATAGGCACAATGCTTGATATCCATGATGCATACACTAAGGGCAGGATGAAGTTGGTGTTGAGAAATTTCGCTAACTCCATTTTAACTTGCAAGGCTATGTGGGGATGCATTTTCCTTAGCTTTTTCTTAACCGGCTTGGCCTCTAGACAAATGTTAAGGCGATGAAGGATTAGAGTTGGGTCTAACCCTAGAATGTTTATGTAAGACCATGCAAATTTTATTTTCCTCTATTTGAAGAAGCAAATGAATACACCTTTTTCTTCTATGTTTAAAGATTGTGCCAAATGGACAATCCTTAGTTCTTGCTTTGTTCCAATGTTGACTTTTTCTATTGGTTCAATTAGGATAGATGATCTTTCCTCTAAGTGCTTGGGTAAGGTATCAATCATCTCATCCGTAGGTGCCATAGTTGGGTTTTCACCTTTGGATGTGTCATTTCTATTTTTTTCTCAAGATCATCTACAACCTAGTGGTGGTTATTAAGGTGTTGATCTACTAAGCTTGTTCTAGTATGATTGAGATGATTATATCAGACTTGTCTATGTGTATTTATCCTATTCTTTGTGGACAAGATGGTTTAATTGTGTTAAGATAGGTGAAGACATTGTGTTCAATGTTAGAATTAGGAATATGATGATAATCGATTGTATCCCAACTAGTAAGCCCACGATGGACTAAGGGGAGTGATTCATAATATGGGTAGGGTTTGGCAAGGTTTAAAGACATGACATCCTTAGATGGTTCATATGCTTCATCAGTTAGATCTATGACATGCGCTTCCTCAAATTCCCACTTGGTGGAATGGTTTTCATCTTCATTATTAGAGGTGTTCATGAATGGTTCTTTTGTAGGGTGTAGATCTGAGATGGATAGATTTACATTCTTGTTGTCAGTTGTTGTTTGGTCATTGGCATCTTTTCCTTTAGGTACCCATACTAGGGTAGAAGAGGAAGAATCACTATGTTTGGAATGAGACTTGGAAGTGTTTTGAACATTGTCTTGTTCAATGTACCCTATCATTGTTTTGGATCTATTAGGTGTGAACTGTGTTGCTAGGGGTTTGATGATGAATTTCCCTTTCCCTAAAGGGAGATTGCCTATATATCCCATCTTTTTCATTAAGTCAAAACCTTTTACATATAGGTGAGAGGAAATGTCAATATTTTGTTCACTAATTTCTTCTATGGAACTAGAAGGTACCCACTTGCTTTGACAAAATGTGCATTTTAAGGCCTAATAGTGGATGATGGTTTACCATGAGATCTTGGAGAAAGTGGGGGATCAATTTATGAGACTGAGTATTCACCTACCCCTTTGCACTATATCTTGCACTTCCAATAAAACTCTTTCATTAGCCTATCCATTTCTTCTTAATATGACTATTTGGTGTCTTTCAATGATGATGGTGAAGGAAGGGAAGAATTTGAAGAACCAACTTTCTCTTTACCCTTAGTTGATGTGTATAAGTGGTCATTATCTTATCTAGTGGAAGATAAAGTATCTATTGATGTGGACTTGGTAATGTTATTTGTTAGGATGCTAGTCTCTTCCCTATTATAAAGAAAAAGGGAATTACAATATTGGGTAAGGTTTTGATCCCCAGGTATGGTTACCTCTTGACCCATGTATGGAAATTTGAGACATTAATGGTATGTGAAAGGAACAACTTGCATGTCATGAATCCACAATCTTCCTAACAAGATATTGTAAACTATTGTTAAGTCCAAGACTTGACAAACAATTTCTTTTACAACTAGGCCTACCCTAATTGGTAGAATAACCATGCCTTTGGAGGATCTCTCCTCATCATCATAAGCCTTAATGGTGATTTTCTTCTTTGGATCAAGAACATTCTTCGTATATCCTAGAGATTTTACCAAATTCAATGTGCAAATTTTTACGCCTACCCCACCATCAAACAAGTCTCTCTTGATTCTATTTTTATGGATAAAGACTTCAATGTGCAGGGAAGAATTTTTTGGCTAGGTGATAGACATGTCTACTTGGGCTAAAAAGGATATGCAAAGAGGGGCAACCATGTTACTTACCATATTTTGAAGTATATTAGCATCAAGGTCATTTCACACTAAGGCTTTGGTGAGGATCTCTTTATGCTCAAGGAAATGTGCAACAACTCAAAAATGGAGATATGGGTGAGAATATTAAGTAACTAGTTGACCAAGTTGTATTTGGGTAAGGAGGAAGTCATAGTTGCAAGATCAGAACTTTTCATAGCCCATGGTAAAATGACATTAGAGGCTCGGCCTCGGGTAATAGCATTTGATGATTGTTTCTTATATTTATCACTAATTATGATGACATTTATAGTGTCATCAAATCCAAAGATCATGTTGATGGTGTTATCATAATGATGAGTATAATTAAGCTTGTCATGAGGAGGTGCATTCTAATTAGATCTAGAGGATTCACCCTTTTCATAACTCATGAAAGGGTTCTTGAAGGCCATGTGGTCTTCATTTTTGTTAAGGTTGTTAACTTTGATGGTTCCATAATTGATTAATTTTTGTATAGCTCCCTTAAGGGAAAAATAATTATTTGTTAAGTGCTCCCTATCCTGGTGGTAGGGAAAAAAATTCTTGTCACTCCACCACTTTAGTTTAACTTATAGTTCATAAGATTTGGCCTCAGAGAGTATGATGGGTTCATCATCCAAGAGTTCTTGCAAAGAACTCTCATAAGACACCCTAATAGTTGTATATTCCTTAGGTATGTTGGAAGAAATATATCCTCTCGAAGGAGGATCTTGATTATAAGCAACTTGTTGATTAGATGTCAAGGGAATTGCTATGTTATGTTGGTAAAATGGATGAGCATAATCTTATCTAGGTGTGTTTGGTCTGGTATGTACATTGGTGTTATTGACAATAGGATATTACTAGTTTGCATGGGGTTGGGTATGTGGTTTGACATGGTCAACTTCATCCACCCCATCGTTGATGGTGTCTTTGTCGTTATTTCTCCACCACGAATTTTTTTTTATTAGTGGACCAATCAGATGAATTGTGAGTTTGTAAGGAGTTGTTTGAGAAACCCTTACCATCTTTTGATAATTTGATGATACCATTATTTATTAGAGTCTCTTCTAATTTGGTGACATTCTCTAAGGTAGTCTTAAAGTCTTTAGGCCCTTGGAGTTGGAGCTAGTAGCTCATGGGTTTTGAGAGACTATTGATGAAGATATCAATTTTCTATTTGTTTGGAATATCTTAGTGGTATTTGGTAAATGTTTGTCTCCACCTTTGCAAGAAGACTTTGAATGGTTCTCTAGGAATTTTTTTTGTGTTACACAAATCAATCATCATAACTTCCCTTTCAATATTGTAAGAGTACTAGGAAATGAAAACAAAATCCAATTGATCAAAGGACTTGATGTTAGAGGGAAGCTTGGAGAACCACTCCATGGCTTACCCTCTAAGGCTTGTACGAAATAGATGCATTAGATATGTTGTTTCATGAACAAAATCTAGTATAAAATTGTCTAAGGTGATCTTGGGGATCCGATGTACCAAAATATTTGTCATATTTCAGTATCTACACATTGTGCATAAATGGTGTAAAGGTGATGTTTTTATCAAATGGAAGATGACACACCTTTTTAAGGCTGAATTTTGCAGATTGAATTTTTCCTCACTTCATCTTTTCCATTTTGAAATGTAGCTCTTGTAATTTTTTTTTCTAACAACATCTAAAGGTGACTCCTTTTTATCTCATTTCAGGTTGGTTACATGAAAGTTGAATGAAAATTTTGTACTTGTTGTGTTAATGATAGTATGTAACATTCTTTGTATTTTTCAAGTATCTTGTCCATGATATTGACAAGCTTAAGATTTTGCTAAAAATCCTTAATCTTGGTTTTGATTCTCTTTTCATCCCATGCATTGGATGAACCCATTTTACCAAAAAGTTTTGAATTTTGGTTCAAAAAGGGCAACTTGTGGGTAACCATATTTTATGAACTATCTATTTATTTTGTGTGTTTGATGGTTTTGTTGGCTATTCTAGCATTCACCTATATGGGTGATCATTTTTGTTTCATGACTACACTAGTTTTATGCAGTGGCATGAGATGTGGATAGGGTTCCTCTAACTCTTATGCATTTTCAAAATATGAGGGGTTTTGTTGACCATGGTTCATTTGGAATAACAAGCTAAGTCTAAAAAGGTGTTTGGTATTATTGATAATGGTGAGCTCACTTTTAGGAAGTCATGTAGGGAAAAATGTGTGTCTCTAGATGTTTCTGGCTTGATATACAAGGTGAAGTAATAATGACTATTGGATTAAGAATTTTTGAAGGGAACTTATAACTTTTCTTGTTTCAAAAATGGTTACAGTCAATTTTAGAATCTCTTAGTCTTGGAAGATGTCAATGAAGAAAAATGTTCTCTGAATCCATTATTTGTTTCCTAGTGTATGTCATGTATGTGGATAACCTCTATTTTATGTTTTTTCTCAAATTCACTATAGGATTTCTCAAATGCATTATTTTAATTGGTTTATGTGCTATTTTTTTATTCACCAAGAACTGTTCTATAGAGAAAATGCACTATTTAAATATTTAGATGCATTTTTTTATGAATCAAATACATTGTTATGTAGAGGAAATGCACTATTTAGATGTTTAAAAATGTTATTTTATAGTTAGATGCACTAGAACATAGTTTAAATGCATCACAGAATGGGCCAAATGTGTTCTTTTAAGTAGTAAATGTGCTATTTTAGGGCCTTCAACAACATTCTTATTTTGAGCTTGGTTTTCATATCAATTTATAGTTACATCTTTTTGGAAGCACTATGATCAGAACTAAAGTTTATTATTAAGTTTTAAAACACATCCAAGCATAGTAATAATAGAAAGGACAATGAAATATGAAACCACACACACCTAGAAAATGGAAGAAAAGGGCTTCCTAAAAATGTTTTTTAGAGCCAGTGACTAATGGGTTTTAGTTTTTAGCCAACAATTTTTGGATTTACCTCTCTTGTGACAAAGAGTTTCCCACCAACACTAAGGAGGTTTGGTGCAATCCCTTCCAAGCCTACTAGAGGAAGACTATATTTTGAACATGGGTGATTTGAATTCTATTAAAAATGCAAGATTAGAGGGCGCTCCTTCTCACTGGCCCCACTAAGACAACTTGGGAGGTAGCCTTTTTATGGCTAAGTAAACATACCTAGTAGAAAGAAGGAAAAAAAAAAAAAAGGTTTGGGAATTTGATCACTCTAGAAGAGTGAGAGCATATCCCTACTATCCTAACCTCCCAAACATAATAGACATAATTTTTTAATTCCAAGCCCTTTAACTATAGAAGATAAGGGGCTCCTAACTAAGCTATGAATGGATTCTTTCCTCATTTGATTATAACTGATCTTTACAGAAGTTCAGGAAATTTGCTCAACTCAAAAGAGTTGAGAGCATAGGCCTACTCCTGTTTAGGTCAGTGAGATTAAACGTTTCTATTAAACTAGGTTTTGAACTTATAAATGTCACACTTTGAATTGGAAAGGGTCGAGGTACACTTATTTGATTTGATGTTAGAAAAGATTGTTATAAACAATTGTCCACCAAGATAACTGGGGGAGCGGGGGCCAGGGGGGTGCGGTTGAATCCTTTATTTAATAATTTAAAAAATTATCTTCTTTAAAAAAAATTAGCCATTCAACCAGATTAAACATGTTCAACCATAATAAAATGCACATAGATAATTACATGAGATATGTTGACTAGGGAAACCCTTGATCAGAGGGAAAACCCTGTTGGGAATAATGCCCATAAGATGATGTACTAATATAAATATTTCTTGTTAGAGGATTGACCCTATTAGGAGTCTATTACAACATTTAGTACATAGAGTTCCTATTAGGAGACTTTGAATCAATATTAAGAGATTCCCACCCTATTAGGAGATGTACCAACCTTGTTGGGTGTTGAGGTACAATGTATGCAACATGAGCCCACTACCCAAACATGTAACTTTGACTACAAGAAGAGCTCAATGCTCCAGAACATAATTTACTCTTATGTTATTCTTTCTTTTGTTTTTTCAATCAAACCAATCATTTTCAAACCTTGTAGACTAGGTCATGAACCTCAAATCTAAATATCAAACCTCGGATCACTCAAAAAAACCTTGGTAATGAAGTTTCCTTCACTTCCACTTTGCACTACTCAACTTTACATTCAGCTCTCTCTCTACTTTGCATCAATACGATTCATGTCTTTTTTGATAATGGAAATGTCCTTCCTTTATACCAAGTTCTCAAAACAATTTCCTAAGTTGACTATTAGACCTTGTTAATTAATCATTACGGGACCACATTAAGAACACATTACACATAGAAATAACATTAATGATCTACCATAAAACTTGAATAACTTTTTGTACATGCAATATTATGATGAGAAATATTAACAACATCATCAACATCATGTCTTCTTCATATCCTTAACCTTGATTCTTAGAATCACAATTCTGCTAAGCGATATAACAAGTTTACCCCAACATGCCTCTATAAACTCTATCTCAAAAAAAATATCACCAAAACATACATAACTTCTTCTAGACCTATCATTTCTTCTTCAGATGTTGACTACATATACTAGATTATTAGAAGTATCTTCCATAACCTCAACTAGTTAGAATACTCACCTAGTCATCCATACCAACTTGATCTTTCCACTACTCTTATGTCAAATACCACAAAAATAGACCATGTTGACATCAATGACAAACTCAGTCATGAATGTAACATACCATTATAGTAAGATATCTATAATACTCCCTCATAGGAATATCATCAGCATTCATACTTTTAACAGTCTTGCAACAATCTCCTCCTTTGGCATTGATGGCAACATAGATGAAAAACATCTAGTTCCAAGAATACCAACAAAAGAATGTTCATCTTATTTTTAAATCCTCTTCATCAATCATTCTCCTCCATTGATATACCTCAATGTGCTTACTATAAAATTGTCATTCCATGTTGTGCTTCTTCTAAACTTGTTGTTCTCATAGTAAACTTTTCCAACTATCATGTTGTACATGTTGTTTTTCCATGCTATTTTTTATGTTGAATTTCTCCCCCATTGACATCAATGTCAAAGGTTTCAATAGCTAACTTTACTACATCAAACTCTATAACAACTGATACTTTCTTAGCTCAAGTTTCAAAAGACATTGTTCAAAATAATATCCAACAAGAGTCGTAGATGACTCTATCCATCAAAAATTCTCCCCATACAGGAAGCATCAACATTCAGTCCATACAATAATGGTGCTCTGTTACACCTAATTCATGCACTTTGCATCTTCTACCGTGATATAAGAAGGGGCATAACCCCAAGCATACCTCATAAATACTCAAAAGTCTCTTTGGGAAGAGGCTTAGTGAATATATATTGTAATCTTCTCTTTAGTGCTCACATACTCCAATCTGATTTCTTTTTCTATAATTCTTTCTCTCTCAGTGTATGATACTTAATAGAAATGTGTTTTTTCCTTTAATGCAGTACTAGATTCTTAGACATATTTACTTTACTTGTGTTGGCACAATGTATAGCAATAGGTTCACTAATTTCTATCCTTATATCCTTTAGCATCTACTTCATCCAAATAACTTGATTGCAATTTTTACTACTACAACATATTCTACTTTTTTGGTACTTTGTGATGTGAAATCCTACTTTTTACTTAGCCAAGAAACCAATCTTCCTCCAAGAAAGAAAGCTCCACCACTAGTGCTCTTTTTGTCATCCATATTGCCTGCCTAATAAGCATTAGTATAAGAACTTAGAGTAAAATCATTAGATCTCTCATACCACAATCTGAACATAGATGTTCCCTTCAGATATCTAACTATCCTTTTGACTACTACATAATTTGCTTCTCTGGGATCAACTTAGAATCTTTCAACAATTCCAACTACATTTTCTATATCTATCCTTGTGTGAGTCAAATATTGTAATCCTCCAATCATAGATCTGTACTTCCTCTGCTCAATAGTGGGTGTCTCATCTTTTGTAGATAACTTGTGTCTAGTTACCATAGGTGTTCCAATGGGTTTGCATGTTTCCAAAACAAACCTTTTTAGTAAATCCTTCAAGTACTTAGCCTGAGAAATAAATATTCCTTCTTCATTCTATACAATATGTAATCCTAGAAAATGTTTCATCTCTCCTATCATACTCATTTCAAATTCTTTCTTCATCTCTTCTACAAAATTCTCACTTTCTTCACCATTTCCTACAAATATGATATCATCAAAAAATATTACCAAATTCATCAAACCGTCATCAATTTCTTCCCAATAGAGATTACTATCTACTACACCTTTGTTATATCCAAATGCTTGTCCAACCTTGCATAACAGGTTCTAGGTGCTTGTGTCAAGCCATACAATGCCTTCTTCAATCGACATGCTATGTCCTTGTCATTTGTCAAAGGATAACTTTCAGGCTACTTAATGTACACTTCTTCAAATTCTCTAATTAGAAATGTTGACTTGACATCCATCTGATACAATTTGAATTTCTTATATATTGTATAGGCTAAGAATAATCGTACTACTTCTATTCTAGTCACTAGAGCATAGGTTTCTTCATAGTCTATTCCTTCTTGTTGTGAGTAAAATTTACATATGAATCTGGCTTTGTTCCTTACATCTTTACCTTGTTCATTCATATTGTTCTTGAATACCCATTTAGTTCCTATCACATTCTTGTCTTTTAGTCTAGGGACCAATTCCCATGTCTCATTCTTTACTATCTAATCCAATTCCTCTTTCATAGCTTATTTTCAATGATCATATTTGTATGCTTCATCTACATTCTTGGGTTCAACTTGGGATATCAAACATAGTTCTTCATTGATTTTTCTTCTTGTCATCACACCTTTATCTTTTCTTCTGATGATCTGCTCAGATGGGAAATTCTTTATCATGTTCTTTCTTGAAATATGAGTTGCTATCTCAACTCTTGGCTCTACTAAAGGTTCCAAACTTTGTTCCTGTCTTAGCTCTCCTTCATTTTGCAAATCACTGTTAGTGTCAAGAAATACTTCATCATTCCTTGGCTTAGTAACAACATCATCATCTAAATTGTAATCAACTATTATCTATTGTATCCTAAATTTCTCATCAATTGTCATTTGCACTTTTCATAATAGTCTTAATTCTCATGTTATAGCATCGATAAGCCTTTTCTTTCAATGAATAAGAAAGAAACATACCTTCATCACTTCTAGCATCAAAATTACCAATATCATCATCTCTTCTAATATAACACTTAGACCCAAAATTTCTAAAATACTTAACTATAGGTGAGTGACCAAACTACAGTTCATAAAGGGTCTTGTCCATGTCTCTCTTGAAATGCACTTTATTCATGTCTTGTTGCTTCTATTACTAACTTATTTCTTCTCTCTTCTATACCTTTCTATTCAAGAGTCTTGAACTCATCTCTTTCTTCTGCTCTAGGATCAGATCTCAATTCTTCAATTTGATTCCCATTTTGCAAATCATTTCTAATGATAACTTCCACACTTTCATGGCTAGCCTTAGGATCAAAAATAATTACCAAAGCTATCTCTTCTACTACTTCATTTTCTTTAACCAATTTAAGCTCCTTATCTTTATCACAATCTTTCAAGAATCTTTCCATACTTGCTTAAAATTTTTCATCTTCATCAAAAAGTGAACTCTTTCTAATTTTCCTTAATCTCTTAGAGAATCTAGATGCACAATGACCAAACTCATTACATATTCAACAAGAAAAAATTTCCATACCTTCTTTCTCTCTTTTTATAACTAGTCAATATCTTCCTCAATCTTTATGTCTTCTTTGGATCTAGACCTATCTTTTTTTGGGCTTATGTTCTTCTATACACAATAGAAGGATTCTAGATCATAAAAGTCAATATTCTATTCTTTACACTAATTGGATAACTCACCAAGAACTTCCACCATTTAGGTGTCAAAATTTCCTCTACTAGGTTCAAGACTGTCTTTTTTTAACATGCTTTCCATGGATCTCCCAAAACTATTAAACTTTATCTGCAAGGACCTAATGCTTTGATACCAATTGTTAGAAAAAATAGACCACCAAGATAACTAAGAGCAGGGGTGGGTGAATCAGTTGTCTAATAATTAAAACATTTATATTCTTTAAAAAAATTTAACCATTCAACCAAAGTAAATAGAAACCATAATAAAATGCATATAGACAATTACACTAGATATGTTGACTAGGGAAACCCTTGATTAGAGGGAAAACCCCAGCAAGTACAATGCCCACAAGATGATGTACAAATATATATATTCCTTGTTAGAGGATGGACCCTATTAGGAGTCTATTACAATATTTAGTACATAAGTTCCCTATTAGGAGACTTTGAATCCCTATTAAGGGATTCCAAACCTATTCAGAGTTGTGCCAACCCTCTTGAGAGTTGAGGTACAATGTATGCAAGATGTGCCCACTACCTAAACATGCAATTTCAACTACAAGAAGAGCTCACTACTCAACCAAGTAATTAACTATTATGTTCTTCTTTCCTTTGTTTTGTCAACTAAACCAATCACTACCAAACCTTGTACACTAGATCAAAAACCTTAGATCCAAATATTAGACCTGAGATCACTTAGCAAAACCTCAGTAATGAAGTTTCCTTCACTTCCACTCTACTCTACTCAACTTCACATTCAGCTCTCTCTACTTTGCATCAATATAATTCATATATTTTTTGATAAAGGAAAATTTCCTTCCTTTATACCAAGTCCTCAAAATAATTTCTTGATTTGACTGTTAGATCTTCTCAATTAATCATTATAGGACCACATTAAGAACATGTTACACATAGCTATAACATTAATCTTCTACTTTACAACTTGAATAAATTTTTGTAAATGCAATATTATGATGAGTGATCTTAGCCATGACATCAACAAAATTTCTTCTTCATATCTTCAACCTAGATTCTTAGAATAACTGTTCTACTAAGAGATATAACAAGTTTACTAGAACATGCCTCTATAACTTTATCTCAAAATAGACATCACCAAAACTTACATAACTTCTTCCAAACTTATCATTTCTTCTTCCAATGTTGACTACATATACTAGATACTTAGAAGTATCTCCCATAACCTCAGATAGTTTGAATACTCTACTAGTCATCTGTACTAACTTGATCTTTTTGTTGTTCTTCTATTAGATATCGTAGAAAACTGGTATGTTGACATCAATGAAAAACTTAGTCATAAATGTAACATACCATCATAGTAACATATATACAACACTCCCCCATAGGAATATCATCAACATTCATGCTTTCAACAATCTTGAAACAAAGGCTAGGTACATTTCTGAGGGTCTTCATTTTTGTCATCCATTGTCAATGACTTAGGAGTTCTCATTAGCTTGGAAGAGACTATAAGCAACCAATTGTTAGATCTACAAGTTAGACTTAAAAATTTATGAGTTTGATCAAATGTGCTATAGAAATTAGCATTTGCATTATATAATTTATCATATGCACTATTTAAACTGATAAATATGCTATAGAAAGTTGCGAATGTGCTATAGAAAATTTTTAATACACTACAAAATGCTTTAAATGCACTATATAATCTTTTAAATGTGCTACAGAAAGCTTTAAATGCATTAAAAGACTATTTGGAAGAATTAAAATAGAGTTTAGAAGCATTGTAGTATTAGAAAACTTGTAGATCTAGCCTTCATGAACTTAGGAATGTCTTTGAGATTTTTTTCTTATTGTTATAAAGCTTCCAAAATGTTGTAGAACCTACAACCAATAAGATTTGTAGTAAAAACCAAAGAGAAACACAGATCTAAAAGAAAAAGAATAGATTAGCAAGAAAAATTGAAGAAAAAAGAGGCTTTAATATGAAGCCCCATGGTGGGTGCCAATTTTTACATAGTATATTCAAGTATTTGTGAGACTTTAATGTAGACTGCAGATAAAATGACAACAAACTAAACTAAACCCAAAAAATCATTGTCAAAATGGAAACTCTATGAACGTCCCATGTTTCCCTAACTACAACTACTAAGAATACTCTCAGACTAGCATCCTAGTGACATTTCTAGAATGGAAGGATGCTTAAAATGTAGATCTATGAGTATGCATGCAAGATATGATATTTGCATATAATAAACTAAAAAAGTGTTAAATGACTATAATGAACCATATAACAATGCTAAAATGAGACTAAAATTACATAAATTTGTTAGAATAACAATGCTAATATGCTAAATATGACAACTTTGAATATGCCTATAGTGTAGATGCATCAAACTTGGGTCCTTTTTCTCTTTGATTCTCCTCTTATATATAAGATTTTAGAAGGTGTTGAGGTAAGAATTAAGGTTTCAGTCTTGACTGGGGTAATGGTGAAATTGTAAATATCTCATAAGGTAACAAGAGGAAGAGCCCAATAGACTTAGTTTTGAGGATAAATGAGGATTTTTTGAATTCTTTTAAATGTAAAAGAAGGATTTTCACTTTTGTGAGGATAAATGGGTTTATTGATTTAATAAATGTTCCATTTATTTTCAAAATTTTCTATTTTCCCTTTTTCCCTTTTTGGATTTCATTTTATCGTTTTGAATTATTTTTCTCCTCTATTAAAAGTTGATTTAGTTCTTATTGATTTGATAGATGATTTGATCGATTAATAACCTATTGTAATCCTTGATTTGAAAGTATATTGGTTTCCTCTCAATTTGTATTGTTAGATCAAGATTTGTGTTATTTTAAGTCTTTGCCAATTTTTTGGTGTCTACAATTACTATATTCTTCATATACTTGAATCATCCTCCATGCTTCAAAAGAGCAGAAACACCACATGTTTATAGGCAAGCTCTCGAGAAGAAGGTTTTAAACGTTTTAACTAGATATTTATATTCAAAAACTTATCTCTGTACATCAATACAATTACTTTCCAAGTCCAACCTACATGCTACATCCAAATTGTACCATTCATTATCCCATTATCATCATGAATAACTTCCTTTTGTGTTGTAGGAGCATCTTGGGTTGTTGAGCAATCTTGCATCAACCAAAAAAATTATTTCTTATTTTTTGTACCAAATTGTCATTTGTGAAGTAGTCATTGCTTCTTTTGGTTTCATGTTGTGCACAATTGGTATCATGTTAAAGACTTGTTGTAGATCCTTATCATAATTGCACAAATTCTAATGTTTCATCTACTTCAATCTCTATGTCTTTATTTGCATTCCCTATTTTCCTATTGTTTTGATCTAACATAAATGTTGTTCCATTTAGCATGGTTTCCTATGCTTATATGGCATCTTGTGATGTTGGGAGCTAACTACTAAGACACATGTGGACCTACCATTAAGTGTGCATGATTTTATTATGTTATTTGTTTGGGTTTTGGTTTACTCTTCCAAGCTTAGACCTAAATTATAATAAAATCCTTGAATGGATAACTTTTGGCCTCACTAGCTATAAATGAAGCTTGGATAGATGTAGGAAGTGAGCATTCTTAAAGGATAGAAATAGAATATGTGAGCTTGGACTCTCAATTTTTAATTCTAAATTCTATATAATGATAGAAATTGGAAGGCCTTATAGTTTGGCATATTGTGGTTTCTTTATATTTTAATTTAAATAACTAAACCTATGAATATGTTTCATTTGGCCTTATGTTCTCTATGGTTTTAGTGATTCTATGAAATGTCCCTTTCTCTGATTTTATATGATATTTCCAACCTCTAATCAGATCTTTAAAATCAAATAGCTAATATCCCAAAGATCCACCAAATTTCTCAAGAAACCCCAAATCGGGTATGCTGAAAATAGTGCTAAAAGCTTCACAACTTCACAAATTATTAATAAATCTAAAAATAGAAATTTTTACAGAACTTTCAGCAGCATAACAGCCTACAAATTGAAATTTCCAGATCCATATAGCCTTTACACAATAGCTCAAAAATGTAGGACCAAAACTATGCTCATCGGGCTCCCGAAATAGCACAAAATATGCCCGGAAACACCACAAGAACACTAATAATCTATCTCAGAAGTTTAATCACGTCCCAATATATATATTCAGATCTATTTTAATAGCTTAAAGTATAAAATACAGCAGCAACCAAAACTGATATGAAATACTCAACCGGAAACACCAAACTCTCACAAAAATACAACCGGAAACTCACAAATCTGCACTGTTCAGCACAAAGGCAAACTCTGTATGAGCATGCACATGGAATGGCTTCAAACTCCCATCCTTAGCCTTCCTAGAAACCTGCAAACTCCCATTCTTGGGTCTCCCTGGAAACTTGCAAACTCCCGTTCTTGGGTCTCCTTCTCCACAGGTTTGGTAGCCTCTGAAGAATAACAAAGAATGAGCCAAAAATCAAGTTCTGGAATGAGCCCAAAATGCCTCCAAAACCCCTTAAAAGAGGGCATAACTGTAACTCACATCCAAGAGAGGTTAATGAAACATATTTTAATAATAATTTTCATTTATTAGTCCAACGGTTTCCAAAGATTAACCCCCTTTTTCCGAAACTTCACTTTCTTGGGCCTGCCTGTCTTAGCAAAGATTATTATTTTTTAATTATTTGAAAAGGGGACATGACATTCTATGTATAATCTTCCATGTGTGACTCTGACCAAGGAGTTTTTGGTAGGTTAAGCTAAATTAATTCCATGTGTTCATGATTATCTTTTGCTCTCTACATCAATTTGTATTGAAAAGCAAGCTCTTTCTTGAGGCTTGGATCATGGAGAACCTTATTGAATTTGGTTATAAGGTGGCAGATCTAAAATATGACCTATAAGTTGCAGAAGGTTACAATATTGTAGGAACTACTGCGAAGATGGTCAGTGGTAGAGGAAATGTTTATAATATTATTATGGATATCTTGAGGTAGATTGCACTGAGAATCAAAGCTATTGAGATAAATCAAAGAATAGGTGTACATCTTGAGGATGTTAGTGGTGATGAAGAGGCAACACAAAATCCTAATCATAAACCTAAGCTTGAACAAGATGAGGAAAGTCTTTTGAGAGTTTTGTCTAGGACAAATGCTAGACCTATTATTGAAGTTTCTTTCTATAACGGAAGACTTGAGACAAATGTTGGATTGGATGGGATTTCTAAGATGGATAAATTCTTTGAGTATGAAAGTACTCCTGATAATAAGAAAGTTAAGGTAGCAATCACAAAGATGAAGGTCACACTTCACTTTGGTGGGATCATTTGCAAACTGAAAGAGACAAAAATGTAAAAGAAAAGATGAAGACATGACTAAATATGATTAGAAGGATGAAGAAAATTCCCATTATTGATTACAAGGTGAATTTGTTAAGGAAACCTCATAATTTTAGAGAAAAAGTCATGACTTTAAAGCAATATATTGAGAAATTTTACAAATTAGATATCAAATTTGGACATGTGGATGATGAAGTTGAGAAAGTGGCTAGATACCTGAATTATTTAAGGATGTCAATTCAAGATGAGATAAGGTATGTTAAGATGAACATTGTAGAAGAAGAATGTCAATATGCTTTGAAGGTTGAATAAAGATTGGCATAAAGAAATGATTAAAGATAGAGAGGAAGAGGTTTCCAATTTTAAAGAAGCAAAGGCTAAGATATGAAGAAAGTAGAATATTTGATAGCACAATGCAGGATAAAGGAATGTTGGAATGGAAGGAAGAACATGCTAATAAAGGAGGTAGTTGCACTAGAGGTAGCCATACTTGTTACACTAGAAATAATAATGGTGAAAAGAGAGAAGAAATATCTTACTTTAATAGTACTTGTTATAAGAGTGGTGAAGAAGGACATAAAGCATTTGAATTTATTATCTATGGAAAGAATATTGGAGAAAATAGTAGAAACACTTTTTCTTGTGAAGAAGTTATTGAAACACCTAATGAACCTAAAAATGGTGAAAAACCAATGTTAAGAAGGGTCTTGTGGAATGAAGAAGAAGACAAAGATCCTATTTTGATTAAATGGTTGCTCAAAACTAGATGTGAGATTTTTTGAAAATTTTACAATGTAATCATTAATAGTGGAAGTTTTGATAATTTGGCATCTGAGGAGTTGGTTAAAAAATTTTAGTTGTAGAGATTGAGACATCCTAAGCCTTATCACATTTCCTCGAACCAAATAGAGCATAAATTACTTTAATTGACCAATGCCTTGTTAAATTCAAAATTGGAAATTATCATGATGAAGTATTGTGTGATATTATACCTATGGATTGTTATACATATTATTTTGGGTAGACCTTGGCAGTATGATAGAAAAGATTTGCATGATGGTAAAATGAATCAATATACTCTTTAGGTAGATGGAAAGAAATAATTTTTGTTTCCTTTGGTAGAAAAGCTTGATGAGAATCATTGTACCATTATTAGAGTATTCTTTGTTGAAGGTGTTAGTGTAAATGATTAATTATTATTACACTTTACTTAATTTTACTTAGGTTAAATGTATTATTTTATTATTTATCAAATAGACATCTAGAAGTATGCATAGTCATATGAATTGTCTTGGTAACAACACAGGAGTTTGCATAATCATCTAAGTTGTCATGTAGACAACATAGTTGTTTGCACTCCAATTGAGCACATGGTGTTTATAACATCTCTTTATGAGGTATACCTATGTAAGCTTATCCTCTCATCATTGCACTAACTTCTATGCTTAATTGAGGATAATCTACTCTTGGTGGACATGTGCTTGGTTGTGAGGCTTACCACTTTGCTACTCGTATTCATTCTAGATGCCTTTATATACTAGCACTTCTAGTGTGTATGTACATATTGTATTCTCATTATTATTGTTCTGATCATCTATTATTGGTCCATATTGTGCTAGTGAATGATCTTCTTTGTATTGGTGCTAGGGGAACCTAAATATGTGTCTAGATGAGCCTGTACTGAGCATTTGAAGTTGCAAAAAGTAGGATTAGATAAGTACAGTCACCAAAAACTATTTTTTCTAAAAAATCCATGCACCAAAACTAGAAAATAATAGCATCATTGAATAATTTAGGAAAATCTAGCCTAAATAAAACAAAAATTGCACCTAATTTGGAGTTTGAATGACTGAGATATGACCTCCCAAATTTGGACTATCAAATCAAAACTACATATGGTGAGGGTTATGGAGAGGAAACTACTACAATAAATTTGACATCCAAATGGCCATTGTGGTAGTGTAATTTGGGTTGCTAGTGATAGTCAAATGGTTGTCAAATTTAAGATAGTGAAATGGTGACATTAGAAAAAAAAGGCCAGCCAGGTTGATGTGGCAATCCATATGATGATGTGTCAAGTTGTATAGATGCTGATGTAGTAGGGGGTACTGAGGTAGCACTTACCTGGTAGATCAATTTGGTAGATCTCTAAAATGTCCATTGTCATGGTAGGTTCTCTATGTTTATGTGTATGTTGGCTAAGTTGGAATTGAAGGTCTACATGGATTTCATAAATAATAGTACATGGAGGCCATAGAGGATGTCACATGGAGGAGGATTGTAGTCACCAAAGCTAACTATCATTGGGGCTCAGCCATCAGCTAATGATCAGAGCCAAAGTTGGTGATAAGAGGAGTCATCAGTGGTCAATGGGCCAGTGGTGGGTTTGATCCCACATGCACCAAGTTTTGGTGCTAATGTTGTTTAAAAAAAAAGCCACATAAGGTAAAATGGATTGGAATTTGCTAAATTATGAAGCTCGTTGTGATCACTGCTAGTTGGGTTGTGCTACTGGGTGAGAAATATTCCTGTTTGGATGAACACTAGTGGCATATTTCTTACCCACTTGTAGTCTATGAAAAATTGATGCAAGTTGGATCCACAAAGAATTAATGCTAACTAAGGGCTACCAAGATTTGACCACTCGGTTTGCCTTCAATAAATGCTCCTCTATAGGCTCATCTCTACACATATTTGGGTTCCATTTTTTTTGAAAAGTCATAATTTTTTTCTACTTTCTAGATCTACAATTAGATTATAGGCTTGTGTAGACAAAAATACCACTTTTAGAAATAGGTCCTTTTTGGCATTGTATTGCTTTGATTAAACTTCAAAATTTTTATATATCTAAGCTACATTGCTAAGTACCAGATTTGAACTCCAAGAGGAGGTTGTAAATAGAAAAATCAAAAGTCCACTTTTGTCCATTTATACAAGTAGCCTATTATAAATTTACAACATATAAAGTGCCTAAAGCATTCATTTGGGGGGGTTCTTTGATTGAGTGAAAAAGGGGGTGTGTCTTGTGTTCTTGCATCTCCTTGATATTGTGCTCTTTCTTTTGCATTATGGGTTCTTTTTCTAAGTTAACACCACATAATTATGCTACTTGGAAAGAAAACATAAGGGAACCATGATTTGAAAAAGGTTTACTACATTATGTAACTGGTGCAAAAAAGAAACTTGATGATGATTCTAATGAGTATCGTAATGAAGAGTAGGCATCAAAAAAAGAAATGGCCCTAGGAACCTTGTTAAATAATATCTTAGATCTTGTCAAATAACACATCAGGAACATTAACAATCCAATAGAAGTCTAGGATAAACTTGAAGCACTGTATGGGGTAGTAGATGAAGACATGGGCTATACCATTGAGGACAATCTTCTTAGATTGGATCCTAGGAATTTTGACACCATCAAAGATTATCTTACCCAAGTAGACATGTATAGGGCACAACTTAAGGATTGTTGTGAACACATCAAGGATGGAAAGTTGATAAAACATGTGATGACTCATCTTCCTCCTAAATATACAGCTTTTGTTTCCAATTATAATACTCACAAGTTAACAATGGGTAGTACCTTCACTAAGCCTTCATTTGAGTCATTTTTAGGAATGCTAGTCTTAGAACATGAAAAGTTAGTGAGTATGCGAATTCTCTAGTCTTCTAATACCAAAGCCTTGGTAGCTAATCAAGGGAATCAAGGTGGTAAAAATTCCAACAAGAAGCAAAAGTAGTGGAAGGCTAAGCCACAAGATGACACACAACAATATTCCTCCATGCAACAATCTTCCTCCACACAATAATCTTCTTCACAACAAGGCAAGTCTTTTTCCAAATAAAATAAGATGGAGAAAAACTTCAACAAACAGGTGAAGAAAACTTGTGTGTATTATAAGAATAATGGTTATCATGAACATGAGTGTAAGGATAAGCAAATTGATGAGTTAATAAAATTAATGAGGAAACATAAAATTGATGTACCAAATGCCTATAAAGATAAGGGATCTTCAACCACTTCAAAAGGTAAGGGACATGCTTTAGTAGCAAGTACAAATAATTCTGAGGAATGGCTTCCTTATTCACGAGCTACACATCATATGGGTGCTTCAAGGGAGCATTTTTCCTCTTTGAAACCATCACATGTACCTTACATCTATGTGGGAAATGACACACAAGTGGAAGTTCAAGGATATGGGAATGTTGAGTTGGATAGTGGAGTCTTCAAGGATGTTCTTCATGTTCCCAACCTTAGCACCAACCTTATTTCAATCTACCAAATAACTCACTATGGATGTGGCAACAAAGTGGAGTTCCTTTCTAATTCAATTGTGGTGAAAAATCTAAAGTATGATTCTATGGTGGCCATTGGAAAGGCTAATCATGAGACAAGACTTTATTCTTTTTCTCATTTTGTGCCTAAGTCCACTTCCCTTTCCTTGTTGACCCACTCAAATTTATAAAGTAAACTATGGCATGAGAGGTTTGGACATCACAATTGCTGCTACCTTCAACAACTTAGCAATAAGGATATGGTCATTGGTCTACCTCAATTCAAGTATTCATTGGCCTTGAAGAGAATTTTAACAAGGGGAAGTCTTGGAGACCTGCTATTGTTCTTGAATTGTTTCATAGTGATCTAGTTGGCCCATTCCTAGTACCATCATTTGAAAAGGCTCACTATGTTCTCGCCTTCATTGATGCCTTTCATGGTACACTTGGGTCTTCTTTCTTGCTCATAGGAGTGAAGTATTTGATAAGTTTATTAGCTTTAAAGATAAAATTGAGAAGCAATTAGGAAAAGCCATCAAGATTCTATGAATAGATAATGGAAGGGAATATGTGAACTGAAGGCTTATAAACTTTTGTACTCATGAGGGCATTGATCTTCAACATTTAGTTGCATATAGTCCATAATAGAATGGTGTTTCTAAATGGAAGAATAGAATCCTTAAGGAGATGAACACTTGTATACTACAACATAAGTCTCTAAATCAAGCTTTTTTGGAAGAAGCCATATGTTTTGCCAATTACATCCAAAACAAAAGTCTCCATAAGGCCTATTGACTCCTAATTTAACTATTTTGAAAATAACCAAGAAACTAGACCAATACGTCTAACATTAAAAAATTCCTATAATGGATGCACTTGAATATAGTCTTGGGACAACTATAAGGATAATTCCTTCTTTTTCTTTAGGATCTATAGGACCTAGGTGGGTAGAGCTCAAATTCTTTATATGGTACTAGTGTAAAGGCATATAACTAAATTTGGAAAATAGATAAAATCCCTTGATCTACTATGTTTATACAAGCATTCATGGGTGAAATAGCTAATGAAAAAGAACATGAATTCGATAAACTAAGTGAGGGAAAACTCTTTTAACTCTTAAACATAAAAGGAAAGATATTATATTGATAATTTGGATCTTAGCATAACCTAGGTATGCAATAGTAGAGGACATGCAATCTCCAAGCTAACCAATCTCTTATCCATTGGGCATCAACTAAACCTTAACATATAGATGGATACCTAAAGCATACTCATATATTGAGACATCTGATCTATCTATTTGACTTGCAAAAAGACATCAATTTTCATAACAACTCTCATACTCATGGTGAAATCCTTCTAGTGTAACTTGCAACCTATTAATGTAAACAAGCATTTACATGGATCTTTGTTCCAACAAAAAAATAATCATCATATACAACCTTAAGGGATTGCAACTAAGTGCAAGCTCTTCATTCTCAAACATAAAACATTACAGATAATAGAAGAAGGAGATGAGAATTAGAATTAAACTAAGAAGATTAAACTCTTGCATTAATTTTTTAGAATTCTTTAGAATAACTAAGAGGGGGGGTGAATCAGTTATTCAAGGTCCAAATGCCCTATTAATACCATTTTCATATGTTCAAACTTAAATTAGTCATATAAGAAAATTACTATAAATCAACATGCAAAGATAAAACATTCAAGATCAACACATGACACAATGATTTACATGGAAACCCAATTTGCGAAAAAGCACCAGTAACATGCTACTTGATTCTCACTCTTCTGAAGTGATGCCCTATTAAAAACCTACCTTGTTAAAGGCTTACAACACACTGTTAAATGTGACCTTGTTAGAGGATTTCACTGAACTGTTAGGAATGGGCCTAGTTAAAGGTCTTAAGAACATCCACTTGGAATGTCACCCTGTTAAAGGATTTATCTAATGGCTATTAAACCAACCTAAGTCCATAGGATTTATCATACTATTACAATTGATAAAAAGTAACGATAATGGTCTTTTGATTTGATATAACTTACAACATAATTTGCAGATTTCAGATCACTCTTTTAGTTAAATCCTTATGCTTAGCTTCAATCACTTCAGCTCTAGCTTCTTGTTTCCCTCTCAAGCTTTGTCTCCTTGATTCTTGCTACTCATTTTGCCAATGCAATCATCCTTGATGTCATTTATTAAACAGATTTCCTGTGCTTTCTTCTTCCTTAGCACATTCTTCAGCATTTCATGCTTTTATGCTTGACTACGACTCTATCTTACACTATCCCCTCTATTCCACACTTCTTCTCTCCTTTTTTTTCAACTTATGTCTTCTTATATACAAGTTTGATTTACCTTTTCCACTCAATTCTTCCTCTCTAATTTTAGGGTTTCAAAATGGATTAGGTAGGATACAATGTATCTACCCCATATCTTGTTTTCTTCTTGAAACTTCGTCAGTTGTATCTTAAAAATGTTCTACATGGTGTTTTGTGCCACCAACTCATCATTCTTATCTTCCTTTTAATTCACAGATTTCTAGATAACAACTTTGTCGGCTTAGATCTGGAAAATCTTCAATTTCCTACATAATGCAGCAACTCTACATTATTGAGTTATTGGTGCTCAGCACCTCTGTGTTACTTGGCACTTGAATTTTCTCGGCACTTGAACTTTCTCGGCACTTGAACTTGCTTGGCACTTGAAACTTGCTCGGCACTTGAACTTGCTCGGTACCTTCTCTCTAATAAACTTAGTTTGAGCTTTACAAAAGCCTTAGATCTTTGATATGTTTCAATGTGCTCATTCTTTGTATCTTTTAGTATGTCATCCAATACACTATTTCATTAATGGCTTGACTAATCCTTGTACTTCATTACAACATCATAACTTCAACCTTTCTCTAGGTGTTCTAATTACATCTTATTGATTGCCTCCACCTTGAAAATCAACTAATTGATAGTATTTGGATCACTAAAGCAATTGTCATCCCTACAAGTAGCAAGTTTGACATCAATGACAAAACAATGATTGAGGAGATTCTTTACCTATTCCATATATTATTCAAATAATTGTTCTTATGATCATTTCAATTATTTCCAACAATCTCCCTCTTTGATGTTGATGGAAAACCAAACTGATCAATTAATCAATTCAATTACCACCAAGATTGTATTGATTTTCTGCATTTTCACTACTGATCACATATATCTTCCTCTTTCATATATATCTCCCTGTTTCTTTGCATTGATTAGTTTCCTGCATATTTCTCCCTCTTTGACATAAATGCCAAAGATGTAGCATCTTTATCATACAAAATATAAGCTTTGGCTTCTTGTTGTCTTTCTCCCTTTGTCACCATGCTTGTGACTGATTTGGTGTTTCTATTCCTATTGTCATCCTTTGCATCAACCTATTGATATTTCAATGATTTATTCCTGTTGATGCAAGGCAACTTCCTTGTCGCCTTAAACTGCTTGACTTAGGGGTATAACCCCCAGCTTGCCTCTAAGATATTCATAGGCATCCTTGGGAAATGGTTTGGTGAAGATATCTATAGTTTGTTTCTTTGTGTGAATGTATTCCAACTTCACTTGCTTGTCTTCTACCAATTCTCTAACATATTGATACTTGATTGCAATATGCTTGGTTTTTGCATGCATCACTAGATTTTTGGATATGTTTATAGCACTTGTATTATCACAATACAATATCACCAATTTTGTTACTTCTTCTTTCATTCCATTCAATAGATGTGTGAGCCATACAATTTTTGTACAATTGATTGCAGCTGCCACATATTCTGATTCTACTGTGGACTAGGATATACATGTTTGCTTCTTGCTAGTCCAGGTAACCAACCTTTTTCCTAGAAATAATGCACCTCCACTTGTGCTTTTTTTGTCATCAATTTTTACTCCCCAGTCTGCATTTGTATATGCATTGAGTTCAAACTTTCCATTCTTTTTGTAGTATAGACCAAAATCATCAATCTCTTTGAGATATCTCATTATTCTTTTTACTGCTATGAGATGATTTTTTTTAGGATTAGCAGAGAATCTAGCCATTATTCCAACTACTAATGCTATGTCTGGTGTACTATGTACAACATATTGTAGTTTTCCAATCATGGATCTGTACATTGTTTGATTGACTTTAGCTGACTCATCATTTTTGGATAGCTTATTCCCTATGGCCATTGGTGTGCTGACTGGTTTGGATTCCTCCAATCCAAATGTTTTAAGAATTTCTTTGATGTATTTTGATTGTGTAATAAATATTCCATGTTTGAGTTGATGAACTTGCAATCCAACAAAAAATTTGATTTCTCCAAACATAGACATTTCAAATTCATGTTTCATTTTGTTAGCAAAGCCTTTGCAAAGTACTTCCTTACCACCAAATAGTATGTCATCCA
This sequence comes from Cupressus sempervirens, assembly GCA_028749045.1. Taxonomy (NCBI): domain Eukaryota; kingdom Viridiplantae; phylum Streptophyta; class Pinopsida; order Cupressales; family Cupressaceae; genus Cupressus; species Cupressus sempervirens. Next base: position 254,983,727 of record CM053786.1, on the reverse strand, counting down.
CAAAAATTTTAGATACGATAATGTCTTTACCTTCTTCATCTTTGATGTACATGTTATCACCAGTTCTTTCAAATCCAATTTGCACTAGATACTTGTGAAGTCTCTCATACCATGCTCTAGGTGCTTGTTTCAAATCATAGAGTGCTTTATGTAACTTACACACCATATCCCTACTATTTTCATCGATGAATCCTTCTGGTTGTTCAATTTAGACTTCTTCTTCTAGTATACCATTTAAGAAGGCAGATTTTACATCCATCTGATAGACTCTAAAATCTTTGTAGGAAGCATATGCAAGTAAAGTTCTTACTCCTTCCATTCTAGCAACAGGAGCGAATGTTTCTCCATAATCTATTCCTTCTTCTTGAGCATAACCCTTACATACTAATCTGGCTTTATTTCTAGTAATCTCACCATTCTCATCTAGTTTTTTTTTGAATACCCACTTGGTGCCAATCACATTCTTGTCAGTTGGTATGGGGACCAAACTCTAGGTTTTATTTTTTCTTATTTGATCAATTTCTTCTTCCATAGCTTTATACCAGTCGCCATCTTGTAATGCACCATATACTATCTTAGGTTCAAATTTACTGATCAGACACGATTCATGTCTTAGTCTGCTCCTTGTCATTGGTCTTGCATCGTTGTCACCAATTATTTGTTCAGTAGGGTGATGTCTTTTTAAATATTTGAATAATCTCGGCTCTGTCCTTGTTTCCATATTTGATCTTTTAGATTCAGGATCACTATGCACTTCATTGTCAGGTTGTTCTTCATCATGTATGTTGTCTTCTAAATTAGATTGTGCATTTTCTTCATTCTATAACTCAGATTTTGAATGCAACTCGGCATTCATTGGTTGTGAATCGGCTAAAACTGACACTTGTTGTTGACTTTCAATTTGATTGACATCATCCTCATCAACAGTTATTCCTTCATAAGAGTGTACAAAGGTTTTGTATTCTTCCATTTTCTTTGGTTCTTCAGCTTGAACTTCTGTGTGCTCATCAAAATTTACATTTGCACTTTCCACTATTTTGTTAGTGTTAACATTCAAACACTTATATGCCTTACTTCTTGTGGAGTAACCCAGAAATATACCTTCATCACTTTTTCCATCAAATTTTCCATTTCTAACATCTTTAAGGATAAAACATTTGCAACCAAATATTTTGAAATGTTTTACATTTGGTGAGTAACCATACCATAATTCAAAAGGTTTTGTATTTATACCTTTCTTGACTTGTATCTATAGCTTTGTATTTCCATTGGACCACATAAGTTAGTGTGAACTAACTCAAGTATCTCTTTAGATGTATAGTTTTTTCTTTTGAAAGTTGATTTTGTCATCTTTCCTAGCTGACATTGTTTACACATGACATTATTAGGCTTCTTCAATTTTGGTAGCCCTCTGACTTTCTTCATTTTACTGATTTTGACCAAATTGTCAAAGTTGACATGACATAATCTTCTATGCCATAACCATTCATCATCAAATTTTGAAAATAGACAAGAAGCATCATCCATATCAAGGTAAAACAAATTATTCTTTGTTTGATCTCCTTTTCCTATTAGTTTACCATCATTGTCATAGATTTTTTCAGTTTTGTTTTCAAATTCCACTTTGCGACCTATATTGCCTAATTGTGAGACACTCAGTAAATTTTAGTTTAATCCTTCAACATAGTATGCAATATCACATGAAATTCGGTCTGTGATCTGAATGGAACCTTTTCCTCTGATTTGACATGGAGCATCATTACCAAATCTAACACTATTTCCATTATACTGAGTAAAGTTAACAAACTTACTTTTGTCTCCTATCATGTGATGTGAGCATCCACTGTCTATGATCCATCTGTCATTCTTGTTTATACATGTCACCAGTGTTGTGACTTCTTCTTCATTAGATTGGTCTTTCATGGCTACATAAACAACTTCATCATCATTGTCATCAGAGTTTTCTTCAACAATATAACACTTCTTACCTTTTTCTTTGTAGTCCCTCTTGTCATCTTCTCTTCTGTTCTTGTATTTGTTGCCTTCCTTGAAATCTTTTTTCTTTGGACACCTTGCAGCAATATGACCTACTTCATTGCAATTGAAGCAAATGATAGGCATCTTACCTTTGAATTTTCCTTTGCCCCTGTGAAATCTTCTAGCGAGCAATGCTTCCAATTGTTCCACATCTTCCTCATCGGTGCTACTGTCACTAGATACATACTTCATTTTTCTTCCTTTCCTTGATTTCACCTATTTGGCATCTTTAGTGATAACTTGGCTTTAAAAGCATATTCAACATTTTTAGGTTTGTAGTTGTCAAAGATAGATAACTCAAATGCAGTGAGTCTACCTATTATACCTTCAAAGCTTAGGTTATTTCCTGGTATACATCTTAGCTCTTGTATTGTTGATACTCTAATAGCATAGATAGGAAGAAAGGTTCTTAAGAACTTACTATTAACAATATCTTCATCTAGTTGACCATTCAAGCATCTTATTGCACTTACCACTTCCTTTATTCTTGCACCATACTGAGCAGCATTCTCATTTTCTTCCATTTTCATTTCATCAAATTTTCCTCTAAGACTTTCTCTTTTTGCTCTTTTTACATTCGGATCTCCTCCATAGATTTCTGATAGAGCTTTCCACATTTTGAATACAGTGTCACATCCTTTGATATCATCAAATTCAGCATAGCTGAGTGCAGAGGCAATTTCCAGCATTGTTTGGTTGTGTTCTTGTTTCTTTTTCATGTTTTCGGCAGTAGGAACACCTATTGGATCTACATGTTTAGTGACAATTAAATTTTGGGCATAATCTCCTATGGATCCAAGATGTAGCTTCATCAAAAATTTTCATGCGACAAAGTTGTCTTTGTTGAACTTGGGAACTTCTCTCTTTGGCATTTTGATCTTTTCTACTAGTAGTCCCTTTAAACTGAATCAGCAGTAAATCTCTGATACCAATTCTTAGAATTCTTTAGAATAACTGAGAGGGGGGGTGAATCAGTTATTCAAGGTCCAAATGCCCTATTAATACCCTTTTCATATTTTCAAACTTAAATTAGTCATATAAGCAAATTATTGTAAATCAACATGCAAAGATAAAACATTCAAGATCAACACATGACACAATGATGTACGTGGAAACCCAATTTGGGAAAAACCACCAGTAACATGCTACTTGATTCTCACTTTTTTGAAGTGATGCCCTGTTAAAAGCTTGCCCTATTAAAGGCTTACAACACACTGTTAAATGTGACCTTGTTAGAGGATTTCACCGAACTGTTAGGAATGGGCCTAGTTAAAGGTCTTAAGAACATCCACTTGGAATGTCACCCTATTAAAGGATTTATCTAATGGTTGTTAAACCAACCTAAGTCCATTGGATTTATCATACTATTACAATTGCTAGAAAGTAACAATAATGGTCTTTTGATCTGATATAACTTACAACATACTTTGCAAATTTTAGATCACTCTTTTAGTTCAATCCTTATGCTTAGCTTCAATCACTTCAGCTCTGACTGCTTGTTTCCCTCTCAAGCTTCATCTCCTTGAGTCTTCCTACTCATTTTTCCAATGCAATCATCCTTGAGATCATTTATTAAACATAGTTCCTGTGCTTTCTTCTTCCTTAGCACATTCTTCATAATTTCATGCTTTTATGCTTGACTACGGCTCTCTCTCACACTATCCCCTCTATTCCACACTTCTTCTCTCCTTTTTTTTAACTTATATCTTCTTATATACAAGTTTTATTTTCCTTTTCCAATCAATTCTCCCTCTCTAATTTTAGAGTTTCAAAATGGATTAGGTAGGATACAATGTATCTACCCCATATCTTGTTTTCTTCTTGAAACTTTGCCAGTTGTATCTTTAAAATGTTCTACATGGTGTTCTATGCCACCAACTCATCATTCTTATCTTCCTTTTAATTCATAGATTTTTAGATAACAACTTTGTTGGCTTAGATCTGGCAAATCTTCAATTTCCTAAATAATGCAGCAACTTGGCATTATTGAGTTACTAGTGCTCGACACCTCTGTGTTACTTGACACTTATACCAGCTCGGCATTTGAATTTTCTTAGCACTTGAACTTTCTAGGCACTTGAACTTGCTCGGCACTTGAACTTTCTCGACACTTGAACTTGCTCGGCACTTGATCTTGCTCGGCACTTGAAACTTGCTCAGCACTTGAACTTGCTTGAAATTGTGAGCATTCAAAACTTCTTTGAACTTTTTTATTCCTTTGTATTCTCCTTGCCACCTAGCCATTCTCTATTGGTTGAAATGCCCAAGCAGGCCCCACAACTCTATATACCCCCTTTTAAACATTTGAATTTGAAATCTTTTAAATGCCTCCAATCCTATGGAAACCCTTTAAATTTACCATCTTTGTAATATTGTAGCTAATGAATTTTACTTTCCCAATGTCCTGACCATCCCTATCTTATGATGAATACACAACATTGGGGAACCTTAAAAATTGTGCCAAGATCCCATGATAATCATAGCATTGCATCCCTTTGAACTCCACCTTGTGATCTCATGAAAATGGCTTTGTCATAGCATCTCCCTATCATAAGATAATAGCCTTTCATAACATCATTAACCATTATCCTTGCCTCCCCGATCACATGAAAAAGGCAATCATCATAACATCACACGCCCCTAGGTTTTGTTTTACAATTTCATGACAAGGGTCCCATTATAGCATCGCAACATCATTTTTGATCTCTCCCAAACTCATGATGTGATCGTAACATCGAGCCTCTTCACAATGAGCCTTCTAATCTCCCAACCTCAATGTAATATCGCAACTCTCCAAATTTTGCTTGGTGATTCTACAACTACTCATAAGATAGTAGATTCTCCTTACTGATTTTATGACCTCACGATGGGGAACCTAGAGATGCCACATGGCATATAATTTTACCTACATCATTTTTCAAAATATGTTGCCTTTTATGCCAACTGGCCACACACATGGGCCCCTCCACATGAACTTTTCTTTACTCTTCAAAGGTGCCTTTGAAGACACATTACTATTGCACGTTTGGACATATAAAATGGTGACAACTCTCCCTCATCCCCAATGTGGGATATAATACCTAGATCCCCTGCACGTCATTTTTTCCATAGAACTCTACATGTATGAATTCTTTCATTCATGTCACTCCTTTGATATGCCTAAAAACCTAATGGAGCATTCTCTTCTCACTTTATGAACATGGTAGTAAGTTCCTTCTCTCATAATGTCACCCTCCTATCACTTTTTGACACATAGGCATAATTGTAAAACTAAACAATGGTCAAAATGGGACTTTGCAGAATGGCTCAGAATGTCAATTTATCAATATAGAACACATATGTAGTCTAAATGTAAGATGTTAGAAACATAAAAGACCAATTAAGCATTAATTCAATGCCCAACTATATAAGCAAGAAAATGCATTTATAGGGCTCAGAGTGACTCAAAAATTTTAATGGGCACTCAAAATGGGAATGCAATTTTGAGTGCCATTAGTGGCTCTATCTAGGAATGCATGCCCCTTGCAAGCATGGCAAGAATTCATATCTCTGGAGGAAGAAGACAACTCTAACAAAAACTCTCTTGAACAAAAATTGAAAGCATGAATCTAATTTATCTGTACAAGATGGTGACCCTAGGCCACCCAAAATTCTTCAAATTTCTTACCTCTATCATATACCTGATTCTCATTAACATCTCTTTGAGGTAAGTTGGAAAAAACTCTTGCATCAATTTTACTGAACACATAAAAAATTTCAATTAGCTTAGTTGGTAAAACAAAATAACTTTCCTAACTTTCATAGTGCATACTAGGGACATCCTTAATATAATGCTCACTATGAAAATAGGGGTCAGCATGCTCAAATATACCAGAATCAAATTGATAACTATCTTCAACAGATGAATTGTGCATGCAATCAATTTTTTGAAAAAGATCAGACACACCTTGAAAATGTGTATCTCTATGTATAGCTGGTTGACATTTATACGAGTACTCAGGTTTGTACTCACCCATATTATCCTTATCAATGGCTGAACCCAATCTAGGGATCTCCATTGATTCTTCAAAATTAGCAAATGGATCACTCACATTAAAGTAGTCATCATAAAACCCCATGCAAGGTGCAGGCAGATTTTCAATAACCATTTCATCTAACCCCTTGCCATCATCACCACAATTGAAATGCTGATTAATTTTTATCTCATGTAAATCATCATAAAACTTACTATAAGGTGTCAGCTTATTTTCAAAGACAACTTCATCAAGCACCTTATCTTCAAGCTCACAAAATGCAACATCATTAGAATATTCACAATCACAAATGGAAAAAGAATAATCTGATTTGTTATAGCAATATGACAATGTGTCGCCATTAAACTCATTTTCAACTAAATATAAAACCTCCATTTCCTCTTCAAACAATGGATTGATTACTCCATATAGGGATCCTCTTTGAACATTATGACAAGAGATAGGCTAGTCATCATCAAAATCTCCATCATATAAAGCATTAATATAAACCTTAAAATCATTTTTGGCACCATTGTCATGAAAACTTTCAACATGTGAAGAGGAAAAATTAGAATCATCATCATCATTACTTGATGACATAACATCTGATTCATCAACTAAGCAAGCATAATATAAATCAATATTACTCACATCATCTTCACTAAGATGATTCAAATGACTTACCCACCAATCATCTCTTATTTTATCACTAGGTGCTATTTTAGTAACTATAGAATTACTTATATGCTGATATTATAGTTATACACAACCCCATGGCATTCATCTACATAATTAGGTAATTGATCTTTGTAAATAACGTCTTTGTCCTCAAATTGTGTAAATAATTGTTCTTCAAAAATTTCAACTACATGCTGGTGTATACAATTCAAAGATGGAATTTCACTGTCATTTTAAGATCTAGAAGAAGAAATAATACTTTCACTTGGATAAGGACACTTACTTTCCTCATTGCTCTCTTCTTCCCAATCAGCATCAAATTCATATGAAGAATATGTAATATCATTTTCCTCAGTTTGATATGAGTAACCATGCTCATCATCTTATTCATATGACACCTCTTGATTATATACTAGATCAGCAACATTGTTCACATCACTTGAAACAAAACTTTTAGCTTCTTCACCCATATAAAACTGAGATGAATGCCTTGCAACTTCATGATTAGTTACATTCTCAACACAAAAAAAATCATCAATCGAAGGAGAAACAACTAAAATTAAATCTTCTACATATAAATTATCAAGTGAAACCACCTTAATATCCACTGCTAAAGTACTACAAACATATGCACTCTATTCAACAAGAACAATATTATCTTTTCTTTGAAACAAAGAGACTTCAACTTCAATATGACATATTTTTTATTCTGAATTTTCAATAAGATTATCTGCAATAGTAGGAGAATGTATACACTAATCTACATTTGAATACTCAACATGATACTGCTCTTTATTTTTTACTTCATTATGTAAGCAAGTAGCCTTAGAGAAATTACTCCTAGTATGTCCATACTTCAAATTATTTTCAATATCCATAGTAATCATAAAAGCCTTATATAAAGTCTTGGGTTCTTTATCCCTTAATTGATAACTCATTTTCTTATCAAATGCACCAAGATAAACTATTAGACTCACTTGATCATCTAATCTACATTTCTTAGGGATCTCATTCAAGGTTCATAGAAATCTAATATTAAATTGAGAAACAAGTTCACCATCCTCAATATGAATCCTTAAAAATTTATTAAATGAATCAAATATGCATACCCTTTCTCCAAATTTCTCCATCAAGACTGAAAGCAACTCACTCCAAGATGAAACAGAAAATGTTAGTAGAAAAGAAAACCAATCTCTAGTATCACTTTCTTAAGTTTTAAAAAATAATTTTATGTGCATATCCTCATGAGAAATCTCATAGTCCCCCATCAAGTCACTGAAAACATGAACATGCTGACTAGCTAAAACAGTATGGTTCCCACTGAATTTAGGCAAAAGTTTTCTAGTATCATTAGGAATGTCATTTTGGAAACCATGGATTCCATTGAAAAATAATGGCATGTATCTCTTGGTAGAAAAAGATCTACGACTTTGGTCAATAGAATGTATACTAGGTAAAAAAAAATCTACCATGTCTTGCAAACTTAAAACACACCAAAATAACTTTCAGAATTTATAGCTTGCAGTAGATCTGAAAATTCATCTACCAACTTAAATTTCTAACATATTCCTAGATGTAAATACATTTTATAAAAAAATATTTCATAGAATATGTTGAGATGCATTAAACACTTCTCCTACTTAGTGCTAAAATACCAATTGATGGAGAAACCTTTCATATAACTTACTTTCCTAAAAAGAAATCTCAAGAAAGAGGAAAATACCTTAAATGTGATGCTTGAAAACCTCTTCAATGTTGTGAACAATAGAAAATTTGAATCTTTTCTTGGTTTAGTAACTCTTGTATAACATCACCTACTTTCTTTACAACCATTGCCAAGGGCCTGAGATGACTTCTTCAAATCTGCATTCCAACTATTGCAACCTTCACAACATGCTCAACTTCACAATTGCATTGGTGTAGAGATATAATTTTGAGTCACCACTCACTAAGTCAGAAAAGATTTTCCCAACTTGCAGAAGACAACAAGTTGGTCTAGAATTTATAATAGGTATTTGAAAAATCACACACAACCTTGGAATTTCACACCCTTAACAAAGTGAAAAAAAACCTATTCTTGATCCTTAAATTCACAAAACACTTTGTGTTCACTTATCTATTACTAATGTTAAAATTTACTACTATCAAGAATAAGGCACAAATAAGAGACACAAATCCAGCATGGAGATGAAAGGCAACTTACAATTTCTTACTGCTATTGTATTTTCATTATGTTTGTCCCTAGTAGAGTCAGCATTTTGTTGGCTCCTAATTTAATAGTTTTGAGAATAACCAAGAAACAAGACCAATACATCTAAGGTTAGAAAATTCCTATAATGTATGGACTTGATTGCATACTTGCACCAACTATAAGGATAATTCATTCTTCTTCTTCAATCTCTATAAGACCTAGGTGGGTAGACCTCAGATTCTTTATATGGTACCAGTGTAAAGGCATATAACTGAATCTAAAAAATAGATAAAATACCATAATCCTCTATGTTTATACAAGAATTCATGGGTGAAATAGCTAATGACAAAGCACATGAATATGATAAACTAAGTGAGGGAAAACTCTTTTAACTCTTAAACATAAAGGGAAATATATTTGATTGATAATTTGGATCTCAACATAACCCAAGTATGCAACAACAAAGGACATGCAATCTCCAAGCTAACCAATCCCTTATTCATTGGGCATCAACTAAACCTTCACATATAGATGGATACCTTAAGTATAATCATATATTTAGACATCTGATCTATTTATTTGACTTGCAAATAGACATCAATCTTCATAATAACTCTCATACTTATGGTGAAATCCTCCTATTGTAACCTACAACCCTATCGCTATAAACAAGCATTTACATGCATCTTTTTTCCAGCAAAAAATTCATCATGACATACAACCTTAAGGGATTGCAATTGATTTGAAGCTCTTCATTCTTAAACACAAAACATTATAGATAATAGAAGAAAGAGATGAGAATTAGAATGAAACTAAGAAGGTTAAACTCCTTCATTAATTTCCTTAAAACCAATACATTATCTATATGTCAAAATTCAATAAATACAAAATGAATGGCTATATAATATGAAATGCTTCAAAAGAAATACAATATGTTGTTCATAATAGAGGAACACTGAGAAAATGATATCACAACTCTAAAACTAGAGCCAACCTTGTGGTCTCACTAGTTATAAAAATTGGAACCCTTACAAAGAGCAAAGAGGAGGAATATATAGAAGAGAAGATATTTTTAGGCATTGTAATTTAAAATTGACATCTATCCCACTAAAAATGTCTTCAATTTGAAGTTGTTGAAACTGATCTTATTCATCTGTCTATAACCAAAAACCATAAATGATGCAGAAATATCTGATATATCTCACTTTTAAAAAATTAGCAAAATATCCTCTTAAGAACACATTAGGTACAAATCAAATCTATAGGAGGCTCAAAATTTGATTTAGCTAATCATATCTGCCTTTGTTATAAAGTTCAATTTGTGTTGTTGGTAAAAAACATTATTTTGCTACCAACTACATTCAAAACAATCAAATCTTCGTTTAAGTTTTTGATTAGATCAAAATTGATGAAAATTAGACTATATTTTTTACAATTTCATTTGCAACAATAAATCTGCACTTTTCACTAAGAAGCCCCTAAAAACAAAAATCTACCTATAGCTACTTCTGGTTAATACCTACACAAAATATGACTACAAAAATGGAGAGTTCATTCTTTGCTAGTTCTGTCAGTATATTATACTACCTATTTCTGATAAAAATCATGCCCCTGAGACAAATTCATAAATCTAGCTCCTAAACTATGAACTGAGCTAAAATAAAAATTTAAATGATTATATAGTTGAAACTATATAGAAGCATTAAAATCATTCAAATCTTGAAACCATTTGAAATTGTAAGCATTGAAAACTTCTCTGAACTTTTTTTTATTGCTTTGTATTCTCCCTGCCACCTATCCATTCTCCATTGGTTGAAATGCCCAAGTAGGCCCCACAACTCTATATGTCCCCTTTTAAACATTTAAATTTGAAATCTTTTAAATGCCTCTAATCCTATGGCAACCCTTTAAATTTACCATTGTCATAATATCGTAGCTCATGAATTTTACTTTCCTAATGTCCTAACCATCCTGATCGTATGATGAAATTGTAACATCAAGGAACCTTTAAAATTATTCTACAATCCCATGATAATCATGGCATCACATCCCTTTGAACTCCACCTTTTTATCTCATGTCAATCAGTTTGTCGTAGCATCTCATAAGATTGTTGACCACGATACTTGCCTCCCCGATCACACAACAAAGGCAATCATCATAACATCACACACCCCCAAATTTCACTTTACAATCTCATGACAAGAAGCCCATCATAGCATCATCATCATTTTTTATCTCTCCTGGTCTCACAACATGATCATAATATTGGGCCTCTTCATAATGAGCCTTCCAATCTCCTAACCTTGAGATAATATTGTAACTCTCCAAATTTTGATTGGCAATTCTATGACTAGTTGTAAGATTGCAGATTCTCCTCATCGATTTTACAACCTCACGACAGGGTTCCCAAAGATGCCACATGGCATATACTTTGACCTTCATCTTCCTTCAAAATATGTTGACTTTTATGCCAAGTGGCCGCACACTTGGGCCCCTCCACATGAACTTTGCTTCACTCTTCAAAGGTGCCTTTGAAGACACATTTCTATTGTGTGTTTGGGTATTTAAAATGGTGACAACTCTTCCTCATTCCCAATGTGGAATATAATACCTATATCCCTTGCACATCACTTTTGCCTTGGAACATTACACCTACAAATTCTTCCATTCATGCCCCTTCTTTGATATGTCTAAAAACCTGATGGAGTGCTCTCCTCTAACTTTACAGATGTGGCATGAAGTGCCTTCTCTCATAATGCCATCCTCCTATCACTTTTTGACACATAGGCATAATTTTAAAACTAAACACTGCTCAAAATGGGACTTTGCAGAATGACTTGGAATGTCAATTTATCAATATAGAACACATATGCAAGTTGAATGCAAGGTGTTAGAAATATAAAACATCTCTGAAGCATTAATTTAATGGTCAGGTATATAAGAAAGAAAATGCATTTATAAGGCTTAGAGTGACTCAAAATTTGGAATGGACACTCAAAATGGGAATGCAATTTTAAGTGCCATCAAGGCCTTAGATGGAATTAGGCCTTTTGGGGCTTGTTGTGGAAGAAAACCAAGTGTAAATCACTTTAAAGTTTTTGGTTGTCTAGAATGGGCAAGGATACCTCCACAAAGATGGAAGGCATTAAAGCCTCAAATAAAACCTTGTATATTTGTTGGATATCCTGATCACCTTAAGTCACACAAACTCATGGATCTAGAGACTCATAAAATCTTCTTTGAGAGGAGTTTTCACTTTGAAGAAACTTGTCCAAGTTTGGCTTCTTCAACTCCTTCCTCTTTCATGGAAAGTGATAATAGTGATAATAGTGACTTGGAAGATAATATTCCTTTAACTTTGACTCATAGGACACCACCTTCACAAGGAGTACAAATAGTTGAGGATATTCCTTCTTCTTCAGCTAGACCTCATTGGGCACAACAAACACTTGATTCAATAGGTTCATTGATGGGCAATCATTTATATAGTAGGAGGACAAGGTCACAAAAAAAATTATTTCCACATTCTTATATTTTCATTGCTTCTGATCCATAGTCATTTAAGGAAAAATCAGGTGTTCTTGAATGGAACAAGGCCATGGAGGAAAACTATGACTCTTTAATGAAAAAAAAAAACCTTGGACATAGTTCCTCTTCCTAAGGGAAGAAATTTTGTTTGCTATAAGTGGATCTATCAGACCAAGTTTGTAGCTAATGGAAGTGCAGATAAGTATAAAGCTAGAGTTTTTTCCAAAAGTTTCTCATAGGTTCTTGGTATTGACTATACTGATACCTTTGCACCAGTAGCTAAGATGAACTCCATTCATTTGACACTACCTATTGTTATAGCTCATGGTTGGGTTGTTCATGAGATGGATGTGAAGAGTGCATTCTTAAATGGTGATCTTCATGAGGAGATTTATATGGAGTAGCCACAGGGTTTCATTCGGGATACTACTTTGGTTTGCAATTTGAAAAAGTTTATCTATGGTCTTAAGTAGGCTCCTTGGGCTTGGTATGCCAAGATGGGTTCCTTTCTACTCTTAGTAGGATTCATCAGGTGTCATTTAGATTCAAATGTCTACATTCTTTAGAGGAATGACTCGCACTTGATACTCGTACTTTATGTAGATGACTTGATGATTACAGGAAGTACTTCATCCATCATTGCCAATGTTAAGACTTCTTTGCAGAACAAATTTTCTATGATAGACTTGGGTTTACTTCATTATTTTCTTGGTATTAAGATAACATAGTCTTCAGCTAGGATCACACTTTCTCAACCCAAGTATGCTCTTGATTTAATTTTTCAATTTCACATGAGTGACTATAAGCCTACTCCTATTCCCATTGTTTTAGGTGTTAAGTTAGAGGCAAAGTGGTCCTCTTTACTTATTGATGCTACATTGTACATGTAGTTGGTTAGGAGTCTCATCTACTTAACACATACATGACCTGACATAGCTTTTATAGTTGGCATGGTTTCTCAGTTCATGCAAGAGCTACATGAGATTCTTTGAAAGGCTATCAAATGCATCTTGCACTACACACAGGGTACAGATACACATGGGATACACTTTGCAGTTAGTATTGGACTTTAGTTGGTTGGTTATACAGAGTCAAACTATGAAGGGGATCTTGATTCTCACAAGTCTACTTCAGGTTACATGTTTCATCTTGGTTCCAGCCCCATTTGTTGGTAGAGTAAGAAGAAAAATACTATTTCTCTTTCTTTGACTAAGGTTGAGTATAGAGGAGTTATCATTGGAGCTATAGAAGCTATTTGGTTACAACATATTTTGAAGGATTTTGGATTAACATACCTAAACCCATAGTCATACATTATGATAATCAGAGTGCTATTGAGATCTCAAAACATCTAGTTTAGCATTAGCAAACCAAACATATTGAGGTCCATATGCACTACATCAAAGAGTTGATACATGAGTAGGTCATTGCATTGTAGTATTGTCCTACAATAGAGAAATTTGCAGATATCTTCACCAAACCCTTCACTGAGGTCAAGTATCTTCATTTACAAGATCTCATTAGGGTGTAAGATATTTTAGAAAGGGGATTACCTTGACTTCTCTCTTCCTTCTTATCAGAGGGATCATTTCCTTACATAAGTTATTTTTCTCTCTCATCTTTTTTATTGTACTTATCTCTCTTTCTGGGGAAGGGTTTTTCCCATGAAGTTTTCCCTCTTTCTCTTTTTTTAGAGAGATTGCATTGCATCATATTATATGTAGAGCTTTACATTTATACATGGGTACCTAACATGGCCTAGTAGCCAAGGCCCATCATGCATTTTTCATCATAGCTTTTGTGACCTTAAGTGCATTCCCTTGAATTGCACTTAAAGAGGGTGGGGGGGGGGGGGGGGCAGGTTTTAGAGTAAATAATTATATTTGTGGAAAATCCAAATGGAAGATTACCTATATCAAAAGGATTTGTGGAAACCATTAGAAGGAAAAAATAAGAAATTGGTAACTATGATGGAGGAAGATTGTGATATCTTGGATAGGAAGGCACTAGGATCCATTTGACTATGTGTTGTACCATTTGTAAATTTCAACATATCAAAGGAAAAAAAGATAGTAAAGATGATGAAGAAATTGGGTATGTTATATGAGAAACCCTTAGCTTTGAATAAGATATTTCTTATGAAGCATTTTCTCAATATGGAAATGGGTGAGGGAGTATCTATAATGAATCATTTAAATGAATGTAACACAATCACCAATCAACTATCATCCATACAAATTTCATTTGATGAATATTTTTATACATATTATTTTGGGTAGGCCTTGGTATTATGATAGACAAGCTTTGAATGATTTAATAATGAATCAATATACTCTTCGGGTAGATGGAAATAAATAATTATTGTTCCCTTTGGTAGAAATTCTTGATGAGAATCATTGTACTAGAGTCAGAATATGCTTGGTTGAAGGTAATAAATTTATCAAGCATGTGAAAGAATAAAATGTTTGATTTTCTTTGGTTCCTATAAAAATTGAGTAACAAGATGAGCTAGTGCATGCACCTGAGATTAAATCTCTTTTATGGAAGATTAAAAACATTATTTCTGATAATGTACCTAATGGATTGCCTCTTCTAAGAAGCATTACTCATTGTATGGATTTGATACCTAGAGCTACTTTGCCTAATAAAGCATTACATAGATTGACACCTAATGAAAAAGATACATTGACTAGAAAAGTGCAACAGTCTTGATATTGTGGCTACTAATCATGTAGTGGGTGTTGATGTCGTAGCAGAAAACCAAAATTGTAAAAACCCTAAAATGGTCAATTGAAGAAGTTACCCTAAAACATTATTATAAGAGGCTAAGATGCATAATGCATTGTAATGTTGGTATTCATTTTTTTTGGATACTAGAAAGGTTAAAGGTTGTGTAGGTGGACATAGGATGAACCATGTTAAATCTATGTATTATCTATATTCTTTGGGTATTTTTCTTTTGTTTCTACATATAAATATTTATTCTTATATTGTTTCAAATCTATCAAACCCTGACAATTGGTATTAGAACAAGGTTTTTTGTTGTAGAATGACAAGACTTTCATATTTGAGTGGGAGAAATGAAGGATTCTAAATTCAAGAGTAAAAAATTCAATGGCTAGAATTTTTAGTTATGGAAATTCTAGATGGAAAATTACCTATATCAAATGGATTTGTGGAAGCCATTAGAAGGAAAATTGAGAAATAGGTAACTATGATGGAGGAAGATTGGGATATCTTGGATAGGAAGGCACTAGGATTCATTTTATTGTCCCTTGCACCATTTGTGACTTTCAACATATCAAAGGAAAATGTGACAGTGGAGATGTAGAGACATTGGGTATGCTATATGAGAAACCCTCAGCTTTGAATAAGGTATTTCTTATGAAATATTTGCTCAATATGAAAATGGGTGATGGAATATCTAAAACGAATCATTTAAATGAATGTAACACAATCACCAGTTAGCTATCCTCGATAAAAATTTCATTTAATGAAGATTATTAGACATATTATTTTTGGTAGACCTTAGTAGTATGATAGACAAGCTTTGCATGATGGTAGAAAGAATCAATATACTCTTTCAGTAGATGGAAATAAATAATTATTTTTTCCTTTGGTAGAAAATCTTGATGAGAATCATTGTACCATAGTCAGAGTATGTGTGGTTGAAGATAATTAATTTATTAAGGATGTGAAACAATAAAATGTTTGATTTTCTTTGATTCCTAGAAAAATTGAGAAACAAGATGAGTTAGAGCATGCAGCTAAGATTCAATCTTTTTTATGGAATTTTAAAGACATTAGTTTTTATAATGTTCCTTATGGTTTTCCTCTTCTAAGAAGCATAACTCATTGTATGGATTTGATACCTAGAGATACTTTGCCTAATAAAGCACTATATAGATTAACACCTAATGAAAAAGATACATTGACTAGAAAAGTGCAAGAGTGTTGATATTGTGGCTATTGATCATGTAGTGGGCATTGATGGTGTAGTAGAAAACCAAAACTGTAAAAACCCTAAAATGGTCACTTGTATAGGTTGCCCTAAAATATTTTTATAAGTGGCTGACATGCATAATGTGTTGTAATGTTGGTAGACTTTTTTTTGGATAATAGAAAGGTTAAAGACTATGTAGGTGGACATAGCATGAACCACATTAAATCTGTGTATTATCTATGTTCTTTGGGTATTCTTCTTTTTTTTCTACATTTAACTTTTTATTCTTATATTGTTTCAGATCTGTCAAACCCTAACAATTGGTATCAAAACAAGTTTTGTTGTTGTATATTCTCACGACTTTCATATTTGAGTTGGAGAAATGAAGGATTCTAAATTTAAGACAAAAAAAATCAATGGCTTTAATTTCTAGTTATGGAAGATCTAGATGGAAGATTACCTATATCAAAGGGATTCTTGGAAGCCATTAGAAGGAAAAAAGAAGAAATAGGTAATAACAATGGAGGGTGATTGGGATATCTTGGATAGGAAGGAACTAGGATTGATTCGACTGTGCCTTACACCATTTATAACTTTCAACATATTAAAGGAGAAAATGATAGTAGAGATGATGGAGACATTAGGTACGTTATATAAGAAACCCTCAACTTTGAATTAGGTATTTTTTATGAAGCATTTGCTCAATATAAAAATGGGCGAAGGAGTATCTAGAATGAATCATTTAAATGAATGTAACACAATCACTAGTCATCTATCATCCATACAAATTTCATCTGATGAAGATTATTATACATATTATTGTGGGTAGACCTAGGTAGTATGATAGACAAACTTTGCATGATGGTAGAATGAATCAATATACTCTTTGGGTAGATGGAAAGAAATAATTATTGTTTTCTTTGGTAGAAAAGCTTAATGAGAATCATTGTACCACAGTCAGAGTATGGTTGGTTGAAGGTAATCTATTTATTAAGGATATGAAAGAATAAAATATTTTAATTTCTTTGATTCCTAGAAAAATTGAAAAGCAAGATGAGTTAGAGCATGCACCTAAGATTGAATCCTTTTTATGGAAGCTTAAAGACATTATTTCTAATAATGTACCTAATGGTTTGCCTCTTCTAGGAAGCATAACTCATTGTATGGATTTGATACCTAGAGCTACTTTTCCTAATAAAGCATTGCATAGATTGACACCTAATGAAAATGACACATTGAATAGAAAGTGCAAGAGCATTGATGTTGTGGCTATTGATCATGTAGTGGGTGTTGATTTTGTAGTAGAAAACCAAAATTGTAAAAATCTTAAAATTGTCAATTGTAGAGGTTTCCCTAAAACATTTTTATAAGTGGTTGACACACATAATGCATTGTACTATTGGCATACATTTTTTTTTTGTATAATAGAAAGGTTAAATGCTATGGAAGTGGACATAGCATGAACCATGTTAAATCTATGTATTATCTATGTTCTTTGGGCATTCTTCTTTTGTTTCTACATATAATTGTTTATTCTTATATTGTTTCAAATCTGTCAAACTTAAAAATTGGTATTAGAACAAGATTTGTTGTTTTAGATTGACAAGACTTTCATATTTGAGTGGGAGAAATGAAGAACTCTAAATTCAAGACTAAAAAATTCAATGGCTTGAATCTCTAGTTATGAAAAATCTAGATGGAAGATTACCTATATCAAAAAGATTTCTGGAAGCCATTAGAAGGAAAGAAGAAGAAATAGGTAACTATGACGGAGGAAGATTCTGATATCTTGAATAGGAAGGCACTAGGATCCATTTGACTATGCCTTGCATTGTCTATGACTTTCAATATATCAAAGGAAAAATAACATTAGAGATGATGGAGACATTGGGTATGTTATACGAGAAACCCTCAACTTTGAATAAGGTATTTCTTATGAAGGATTTTCTCAATATGAAAAAGAATGAGGGAGTATCTATAATGAATCATTGAAATAAATGTAACACAATCACTAGTCAACTATCATCCATAGAAATTTCATTTGATGAAGAGGTGAGGGTTCTTGTAATATTATGTTCTTTGCTAGAAAGTTGGAATAGTGTGGCTATGGCTATAAGTAACTTTGTCTCTGGTTCATATACTTTGAAATTTGATGAAGTTGTTGGTGTTATCCTAAGTGAGGAAATGTGATGGAAATGCATAGGTGAATCTTTGATCTCATCAAGTTCCACTTTAAATGTGGAGAACAAAGGAAGAACAAGTGAAAAGAAAAAGGGTCTTCACATGACAAGTCACAAGGAAGGTCAAAGAAAGGATGTTCTCAACCTAAAGGAAAGAAATGTTTCTAGTATTGCGGAAAGCTTAGTCACTTGAAGGAAGATTTTTAGTCTTAGAGAAACAAACAAGGAAAAAAAAATGAAGATGATAGTAAGGAAGATAATGTTACAAGTAATACTATAAAAAATAATTTAATCTTATGTTTGGATAATGTTAATGATTCCTAAGTAATATATTTTGGGGCTTCATTCCATGCTACACCCCATAGAAAATATTTTCAAGATTATGTTCAAAGTGATTTTGGATAGGTGTATTTGGGTGATGATGAGCCCTATGCCATCGTTGGGAAAGGAAAAATAAAGATCAAGTTGCCAAATGGAAATGACTAGATACTACATGAGGTAATGTATGTCCCTAATTTAAGAAGAAAATTAATTTATGTAGGACAACTAGGTAGTGAAGGCTGCATGGTCCTATTCTTAGACAATATCTAGAAGGTCACTAAAAGTTAATTAGTAGTAGCTAAAGGTGCAAAGGTAGGCAGATTATATCTATGTACTAGCAATACTTATTCTAGCTTAGCAATACTGATAGTGTTAAAGCATATAAAGCTACTATAGTTGTTGCAAGAACAAATTAAAAAATGAGGCATCATAGGCTTGGGCACATAATTGAGAAAGGGATGAAAATTCTTCACTCTAAAAAGCTATTGCTAGGACTAAAAAAAGTCAATTTAGAGTTTTGTGAAAATTATGTTAATGGAAAATAGAAAAGAGTTAGATTTCTCAGAGTTTGGAAAGAAAAGAAGACTGAAAAGTTAGAGCTAGTGCATTCAAATGTATGAGGAATAGCACAAGTATCATCTCTTGTTGGCTCTCATTATTATGTTATTTTTATAGATTATTCAAATAAGAAAGTATGGGTATATTTCCTATAAAAAAAAAACTAATGTTTTTGAAACATTTAAGAAATGGAAAGTTTTGGTTGAGAATGAGACATGAAGGAAGTAGAAGTGTAACAAATCCAATAATGGAGGTGAGTATTGTAGTATAGCCTTTCAATATTACCATTCTATTAATGGAATTTAAAGGAAAAAGATAGTTCTAGGAACCCCAAAAGAAAATTGGGTGTTAGAAAGAATGAATAGGACAATCATGGAATGCGCAAGGAGCATGAGATTGCATGCTAGTCTGTCCCCTCATTTTTGGGTAGATGTTGTAAACACTATTTTCTATTTAATAAATATAGGACCTTTGGCCTCTTTAGATGGTGGTATTATAGAGGAAGCATGGATTGGAAGGAAGGTAAATTATTTATTTCTCAAAACTTTTGGTTGTGAAGATTTTGTCCATGTTGATAAAGAAAATGAAACTGAGCTTGATGCTAAATCTCAAAAATCTACCTCCGTTGGATATGGGATAGATGACTAAGGCTATCAATTATGGGATTTTAAAAATCTTAAAATAATTAGAAGTATAGATGTTTTATTCAATGAGAATTTCATGTATATATAATAGTTGCAGGAAAAGAAGCACGAACAAGTTAAACAAGAATATGTGGTGTTGGATGAGACTCCTAAAAATAAAAGCTCACTCATACCTGATGCTCAACAAAAATAGGTTATCCCAAAAAAATTTATAAGTTTTAGACATTCTACAAAGTCAATTAGACCTCCTAAAATATTTTCTCCTTTTTATTCTATCTTATTGACTAATTTTGCTGAAGGAGAAGAATATGAAGAAGAAATATAGGTTGATGCTAAAAAATAGTGGAAGTTGGGAATGAAAGAGGAGATGGACTCCTTGTTAAAAAATAAAACTTGGGACTTAGTCCCATTACTAGAAGAAAAAAGAGACTTTCCTTATAGATGGATTTATAGGTTGAAGGAGGAAGATGGAGGAAAGAAAAGGTATAAGGCCAAACTTGTAGTAAAGGGTTTTGCACAGAAAAAGGGTATAGATTTTGATGAAATAATCTTCCCTATTGTAAAAATGACTGCAATTAGAATTTTAGTAAGTCTTGTGGTTGTGGATGATTTGAATCTTGAACAACTAGATGCTAAGATAGATTTTTTCCATGGAGATTTGGAGGAAGAAATTTACATGCAGCAACAAAAGCGATAAGAGTATGTATGGCCTAAAGAAAACACCTTGACACTAGTATTTAAATTTTGATAGTTGCATGGTTGAACAAGGTTACCATAAATTTCATTCTAATCACCATATTTATTTTACAATATTGGATAATGGGAGTTAAGTTATCCTATTACTCTATGTTGAAAACATGCTTGTTTCTGGTTCAAATTTACAAACTATAAATGAACTTAAATAGAAATTAGAAAGATCATTTTCCATGAAGGATTTGGGTGTTGCTAAGCAAATCCTTGGTATGAGGATTACACGGGATACAAAATATAGAACAAGAAATTTGTCCCAAAGTGAGTATATAAAGAAGGTGTTGAAAATATTTAATATGCACAATGCAAAAGTAATCAATACACCTTTGGCTAGTCATTTCAAATTGACTAAGGAAATGTTCCCAAAGGTATAGTAAGAGGTAGATAAAATGTCTAATATCCTATGTTCATCAATAATTGGTAGTTTGATGTATGCAATGGTATGCACATGGCTAGATATTACCCATATAGTGGGAGTTGTCAATAGGTATATGAGAAATCTGGGTATAGAACATTTGAATATTATCAAATGGATTCTTTAATATTTGAAAGGTACTACTACAAAGACATTATGTTTCACAGGACCTAGTTGTTCTTTGAGTAGATTTTTTGACTCTAATCTAGCAAGAGATATTAATATAAGGAGGATTACTACAAGGTATGTGTTTACTATAGGGGGCACTAAAGTTAGTTTGATTTCTAGATTGCAAAAGGTTCATGCATTTTCAACCACTAAAGATGAGTATGTAGCTTCTATGAAATCTAGTAACGAGATGATTTGGTTACAATTCTTTCTAGAGGAATTAGGTCTAAAGAAAGAAGATCACCCACTATATAGTGATAGCCAGAGTGTTATTCATCTTACAAAGAATTCTCCTTTTTATTCAAGGACAAAGCACATACAACTCAGGTACCATCTTATAAGGTCTTCTTTGGAGGATGACCAATTGTGGCTTGAAAAGATTCACAAAAGTCAAAATCCTATAGACATGTTCATGAAGGAAGTCTCCAAGGAGAATTTGGTTTCTTTCTCATCTTCTATTGAGCTTCTTGACTAATGATCATGGAGGTAGTACATAACAAAGTATTTTATCTAGTGGGAGTTGCACATACTACATGGTTGCCTAGTTTCAATCTCTAAGTGGGAGTGGGAGATTGTTGATATTGTGGCAACTAATCATGTAGTGGGTATTGATTTTGTCAAAATTTATGATAATGTACCTAATGGTTTTCCTCCTATTAGAAGCATATGTCATTGTATGGATTTGATACATGTAAATAGCTTGCCTAATAAAGCCCCTAATAGATTGACACTTGATGAAAAGGCTGAATTGAATAGAAAAGTGAAAGAGTGTTGATATTGTGGTGACTAATCATGCAGTGGGTGTTGATATTGTAATAGAAAACTAAAATTGTAAAAATCCTAAAATGGTTAATTTTAGAGGTTTCCCTAAAACATTTTTATAAGTAGTTGAGATGCATAATGCATTGTAATGTTGGTGTATGCTTTTACCTAGATAATAAAAAGATTGAAGGCTATGTAGGTGGACATAACCTAGATTTTGAGTGAACCACATTAAATCTATGTGTTATTTGTGTTCTTTGGGTATTCTTTTTTAGTTTCTACATATAACTATTTATTCTTATATTATTATAAATTTTTCAAACCCTAACAAAGAGTTGCTTGAGAAGGGTTTGATTGGAGAAAATTTGAGTCCTTGTGTAGTACTTGTTGTGTTAGTAGTAAAAAAGAGTGGAGAATGGAGAATGTGAATTGATTCTAGATCTATGAACAAGATAATCATGAAATATTGATTCCCTTTTCCTAGAGTGAATAACATAATGGATAGATTGAGTGGGGTGAATTATTTTGCAAAGATTTATTTGAAACGTGGCTATCATTATATCAAAATTAGACAAGGAGATAAATGGAAATCTAATTGGTGTGACAACAGCCATTCCTCCACTCTCCAAGGAATCCACTACAAAAATGTTCTTCATGAGTTTCACTCAAGAGAATTCATGCCTAAGAGTAAGTAGTTTTCTGTTTGAGATAATCCTACTTGTAAGGCCTAGTCACCATTGGTGTTTTATAAACCATGGTTTTTTACTATGATCATTGGGTACATCTTAGTCCTTGGATAGGGTAGTGTTGGAAATATAAGGTAGGATAGGTTACTAAGAGGGGAGGGTTGAATCAAGAATGATTAAATCTTTATCTTATTGCACCAATTAATCATTCATATATTATTTTGATCTAAGTGCATGCATGAAAGAATAAAAACAATAAAACATTCATAACACTTTGACACAAGATATGGTGACCCAAAAACATTCCAATTAGAAAGTAAAAGTAGGGTGGGGATGATACCCACAAGCTTTAGTACTACAATATAGAGCTAACCTGTTAAGGCTTACAATTGACCACTTCTAGTGATCTTCCATGTTAGGATGAATTAGTGGCTAATCTCTTATCTGCAAGATTGATTTGTTCAATGAGATTCCTTGCATTACAATGATCACCTAGTTCTAATAGATAAAACTCTATTATCCCTTATACTTATTTTATCCTTCTTCAATTCACACTCATATGCTCCTTATTCTTCTTCACATACATATTTGGATATGATACAATGAATTACATAAATACCAATCCAATTCATTACCTTCTAAAGTTAGCTATAATACCAAATTCATCATAATTCACAAAGGTGTCCTAATAGTTGTAACTAGGGTTTTGAAGAAAAACTCAGTGATTTTTTGATACATAGAAAACATTGTCAATGCTTGACAAACTCTAGCACTCGGTTGAAGTCGAATCTCGGTCCATACTGATCACTGTCGAGTAGCTCAAAATTGGTTAGCACTATGTGACTCAATGAAAAATGAGAAAATTAATAGCTACTAAAACACTTGGTTAACATTATATGATTTGGTCAAGACTAGATTTATTGAGTTAACAATGTGACCTTGGTTGATATTGTAGAGCTTTGTTAACACTACGGAGCTTAGTTAACACTACAGTCTTGATCACTTCAATTGGATAGCTCAGTAGACACTATTATACTTAGGTTATACTACTAAATATTTCCAGTGCTTGATAGATACTATGTAGCTTGATATGAATTGCAAACTATCTATTTATCTTGGTAGCAATTGAGGCACTTGGTTATCACTGTTGGATCAATGATAAGCTTGATAGCAATTGTAGAGCTTGATAGCAATGTAACCATTAGACTAAGTGTTGATTCACTAATGGATAAATTGAACTTAATGTCAATAGGTAGGTGTTTTTTTTCCTATAAAACATGATTTATGTCCCTAGGGTACCAGAGGAAGGTCGTAGAGGGATCATAGTGTGCAGTTTGGAAAAATTGCAAAAAGTTACACTTCACAACAAAATTTTCTTGAAAACTTTTGCATAATTGCCTCCAATGGTCACAATGTTTGAAAATTAGTTGGATTAGTTTAAAAAGGTCTTAAAATATCCCTTTGAAGTGGGTGGAAGACTTCGAATGTAATTTTATGAAAAAAATCAATAAAAACAACTATTTTTCTTGTAATTTGGTTGCAACATATGTGTGTACAGATTGGTACAGATTGGTAGGAGAAAATGAATGGTTGGTTTAGAATCTAATATTTTCTAGGAAGATAATTCATTTTTTTTTGAAGGTTTGAAGTGATCAAAATCAAAATTTATTTAATCATCTTTCCTAGGTGCACCAAAACCATTAATTCATTGACAACATTTGGCAAAGATTCTTTAATTTACATTTCCAAAATGGGAATTTTATGATACTTAGGAAAATGAAATTTTGGAGGGTGCACTGTAAGGTTGTAGAAGAATAAGAGATGGGGATTGAATATCATAATTTTACAACCTGACCATAGGCCAAACATCTCTACGTGTTTGGTTTAAGATAACAAACAATGAATTGTTAGAGGCATTTTGGGGATGGATAAAACATATTTGATGGTAGATTGTGATCTATCATAGATCCCTCCAAGTTTATCAAGTGGTGGTTAAGACTAGACAATAGTTTGTTGTTTACTTCCTTTGCAAACCTAGAAAATTAGTCCTATTAGGACTAGTTGTTGCATTTTGGGTTTGGTGATCATCCAGTTGTTTGGGAGTATCAAACCTTGGGATCTATAGCATCTTCTAAAAGAGTTTTTGGATATCCACTTTTTTTGCTAGGTCCTTTGAAGAAGTTACAAACCAAGTCTCTATTTCATCATTGGTATGAATAAATAGAAGCTACTAGGCCCAAAAGCTAGAATTGTTGCTTGGGCTCTTGGGCATATGTCAAGCTATCTAAATCCTTCATTTTAAGATTTTTATATGTTTAGGAAACTTTCCATTCACCTTTGAACACATAGTTTCCCATTTCAAGCTAATCCCAAGTATTTGGTGATATTTTTCTAAGAGACTTAGTTGTACTCTTTTGAGAATTTAGTTCATGTTTTGTGTCCAAGTTTATACAAAGGTGTAGATCCTTGTCTTAAGACTATTTGGGGGTATTTAAGAAGTCATAAGGCCACACCACATTATAGTTATCTATTCATGGGAGAGCTATGCATCAAGTGGTATTAGAGAAACCTAAGATTCCTTAGGGTAAATTCATACTAACACCATGGAAGGAGAAGATGAAGGAGGGTTGTCTACAAGGATGAACAATGCAAAGATAGTGAAATACCTTAGAGACTAGAACAATGAGGCAAGATGAACAAAGGAATAAGGAGATGTATTTGGTGAGGAAAAAGATGGAAAATATTAAGGAAGAGCTTTGTAAAAGAAGCAGTGAAAACTTTGAAGAAGTTAGACAAGGGAGTGATGAAGAAACCCTTGAGTAGGAGGAGAACCATGGATGCTAAGATTGATTTTCCTACATATAATGGGTAGATTTACCAAGATGTTGCATTGTATTGGTAAGATTACCTAACCATTTTCATTTATTGTGAAGACATCCCTTAGAACCAAAGGATGAATATTTCTGAGTCTAGGCTCAAAGGCTTTGCACTTATATGATCGAAGTTCACTCAAGATGACAAGGTGAAGAATAAGAAGAACCCACTCACCATATGGAAGAAGATGATGGCTCTACTCAAAGTGACTTATGTCCCTATGGACTATGAATTTAAACTTCATAAGAAGAGGAGGAGTTTGAGAGAAAAAGAGATTGACATCACTACCTATACTAAATAATTTCAGAAATTGATGATAAACTCTAAGCTTATTGAACCTAAAAGTGTGAAACTTGCTAAATCAATGCAAGGACTAAGGATTTCCATTGAAGATGAACTTAGTATGACTAGTCCTACCATAGTAAACTAGTGCTCTTAATTAGCACTCAATGTTGAAGAGAAGTTCAAAAGGAGGAATGAAAAAAGTGGTATAAATAAAGAAAAGAATGACAAAGAAAAAAGAAACTATGGAGGAAAAGGAACACAAAATAATAGACCACAAGGAGATTCCAATAAGGAGAAAAAACAAGGAGAAATAAGTTCAAGATGTGGATATAGAGGAAGGAGAGGCAATGGTAGAGGTAGAAGTAGTGGAAGAAATAATGTGTAGATCAAATTCTATAGTTGCAATAAGTGTCCTAAGAAGCAAAATAACCAAGGAGAGAGAAGAAAAAATGTTGTCCAAGAAGATTATGATGAAATATAAGAGACTATACTGGTGAAGAAGGGGTTACTCTCATGATGAAGAGAACCTTGATCCAAGAACCTATTCCATTGGAGCCTCCCCAAATAAAGACTCTCTTCAAGACCAACTACAAAAGTCATGGAAAAGTATGCAAGGTAGCCATTGATTATGGTTCTATTGAAAATCTTACATCTAAAGATATGGTAGATAAACTAGATTTAGACAAAATACCCCACCCAAATCCCTCCCATGTATCTTGGATGAAAAAATCACAACAAACCCTTATAAATGAATGGGATTGGGTAGATTTTTCAATAAAAGACTACAATGATAGAGTCCTTTGTGATATTATATATATGGATATTTATCACCTTTTGCTAGGGCATCCATGGAAATATGACCTTAAGGCCAAACATTATTGTGTCACAAACAAGTATCAAATATAATCAAGATGGTCATAAGTACAACCTAATCCATCTCCCTAATCCTCACCAAGAAAAACCTAAGGCATAATTATTCATTATGGTAGAAGAACAAGAAATGATAAACACTATACAAGATCCTTAGATAGGGTATGCCCTAGTCCTCAAACCTAAGATAAAATTAGTATTCAAACAAGTACTAAAGGAAGTAGATGGTTTGCACTAGAAGTACAAGGGAATACTTTTAGGAGACACAATAGATAAACTCCCACCATTAAGTGACATCTCACACTAAATAAACTTCATACAAGGTGCTTTTGTACCCAATAAAGCTACTTACAGACTCACTCTTGATTAGAATGTAGAGGTGTCTAGACAAATCATTGATTTGTTAATAAAATGACTCATATAAAAGAGTGTCATCCCTTGTATAGTCTATAGTGTATTGGCCCCTAAAAAATATGGAAAATGGATATTTTTCACTAACTTTAGGGTAATAAACAAAATAAATATCAAGTATAGATTCATTAAACCCAAAATTGAAGATCTATTAGACAAACTTGCAGGAGCATGCTACTTTTCTAAAATAGACCTTAAATCAACCTATCATTAGATAAGGATAAACCTTGGACATGAGTTCAAAACAACATTTAAAACCATTATAGGATTTTATAAATTGCTTGTAATGTCATTTGGTCTGAACAATGACCCTAGAACCTTCACAAGGCTAATGAATGAAGTGCTTCATGACTTCATAGGAAAGCTTGTAGTGGTCTATCTAGATGACATATTGATCTTCAATTGAACCAAGGAAGAACATATGAAACACTTGGAACAAGTCCTTCAAAGGCTACATGAAAAGAAACTAGCAATCAATCTTGAGAAATGTGCATTTATGCAAATAGAGTTGACATTCTTGGGTTTTGTCATCTCAAAGGGAACTTTAAAAATGGATACTAAAAAGGTATAGGTTGTCATCAATTGAACAACAACTAAGACCTCAGGGGAAGTTAGGAGATTCTATGGATTGGAAACATTCTATAGGAAATTTATCAAGAATTTTAGTCAAATTTGTGTACCATTACTTGATACCATCAAATGTGGTAAGAAAAAAAAATTAAGTGGACTACACAAGCAGATGAATCTTTTGAGTATCTAAATGGAAGAGTAGTAGAATACCCTATCTTGGCACTACCTAATTTCAACAAGTTGTTCATAGTGGAGATTGATGCTAGCAACCTTTCCATAGGAGTAGTCCTCAATCAAGAGGGAAGACCAATTACCTTTTTCTCTTAAAAAATTAATGATGCCAAGAAGAAATAGAGTACCGATGACCATGAACTATATGCTATGGTTTAGGCCCTCATGAGATGGAGGCACTACTTACTTCCTAAAGAATTCATTGTCTATATAGACAAATCATTCACAAAGCTTCCTAAATACACAAGACAAGTTAAGTTGTATGCATATGAAGTGCGTTGAATATCTCTAAGCCTTCACATTCTTTATAAATCACAAGAAAGGCATTGCAAACAAGGTACTAGATGCTCTTAGCTAGAGAATTAGTTTGGTTAGTAGGGTAGGTGAAAAGCATGGGAATTGATGAACTCAAACACCTACACAAAGATGATCCATATTTTCATGACATCCATAAGGTTTCTCTACTTTATTTTATTCCTATAACACCACATACTCTAAATATTTGTTTTAGAATGGCATTTTGTTTAAAGGAGGACACATTTTCATTCCAAAATTCTCCATGAGGGAAAATCTAATCAGAGAGAAGCATTTGGCACATTAGGAGGACACTTTGGGATTGATAAGACACTAGAACTCCTAAGAAGAAACTAAACTAACACTAATGTCAAAAAGTTTGTTGAGACATGCATTTTTTTCCAAAGAGACAAAGGAGTGAGAAAAAATCAAGTTCTATATGAGCCCTTATCAATTCCAACAAAGCCACGGGCTAGTGTGAGTATGGATCTTTTCTTGGGTCTCCCAAGGACTAAACAACATTTTGATAGCATTTTTGTCATTATGGATATATTTAATAAAATAACTAATTATGTTCCTTGTAAAAGCTCTAATGATGCTTCACATATTGCTAACCTATTTTTCGTGGAAGTGGTTAGGATTCATGGTTTACCAAAATCCATTATCTCAGAAAAAGATGTGAAATCCCAAGGGCACTTTTGGAGAACCCTATGGAAAAAGTTGGGCAAAAACCTCTTATTTAGTTCTACTTACCATCCACAAATTGATGGAAAAACTAAAGTGGCAAATTGGTCTTTAGGCAACCTTCTAAGGTGTCTAACCAAACGACATGGAAAAACTTGGGATGATATCCTCCCTCAAGTAGAATTATCCTTCAATGACTCAGTAAATAGGTCAATAGGGAAGACACCATTCCAAGAAAACTATGCACTTCATCCTAGATGAGTCATGGAATTGAGAGATCTAACTAATAACTTTAAAGTTAGTGCACAAGGTGAAGAATTCTCAACATCGATAATGTAGTTTCATGATCAAGTCAAAGACACTTTGAATCTAAATACTACAAGATATAAAGAAAAATTAAACAAGAAGAAAATGCATTTTACTTTTAAAGAAGGAGATTAGGTGTGGGCATGTCTAAATAAAGAAAGGCTACCTAGGGGACATACCAAGTTATAGATGAGAAAGATTGGAACCTGATAGATATTGCATATATTTGGGGAAAATGCATATAATATCTCATTTCCCTCAACCATTTTAATTTCTCCTATTTTCATTGTTTATGATCTCACCCCTTTCAAAGGTGATGCCAAAACTATTGATATGATGTAGGATACTGATGATGTACAGGTAAAATGGATCAATGACTTTTCACCTAGCCAACCAGTATAGTTGGAGAAGATTCTAGATTCCAAGATGGCCAAGGAAACAAGGAAGAAGATCTACATAGAATACTTGGTCAAATCAAACGTTCTTCTTGATATATATGCTACAGGGATGAGTGAAGAATGAATTTCCAAACATGGTACTTGTGTTCAACAATTACTCTAAAGTGGGATTTGAGTTTTTAAAATAAGTATGGTGTAGGAGCACCTATTTCTCCACTCTGTAGGGCATCCACTAAAAAAAACTCTTCATGGATTTTAGTCAAGGGAATTTCATGCCTAAGAGTCCTATGTAACTATTAGAAGTAGTTTTCTATTTAAAATAAGCATACTTGTAAGGCCTAGTCACCATTGGTGTTTTATAAACCATGGGTTCTTACTATGATCATTGAGAAGATCTTAGTCCTAGGTTAGAATAGGTGTATTTTTAGGATTCTAAAAAAAATTTATGTCCTTGGGGCACTAGAGGAGGGCCCTAATGGGATCATAGTGTGTATTTTGTTAAAAATATAAAAATCTGCACTTTACAAAATTAGTTGGATTAGTTGGTAAACATATTCAAATAGACCTTTCATGTGGGTAGAAGACATGGAATATAATTTTGCAATAGAAATATTTTTAAAAATCCCATTTTTATTGTAATTTGGCTACAACACATGTGAACGGAATGGTATGGATTGATAGGAGAAAATTAATGCCTAGATAAAAATATAGCATGTTATAAGAAGAAAATGAATTTTGTTTGGAGGTTTCAAGTGATCATAATCAAAATTTATTCAATCATGTTTCTTGGGTGCACCAAAAGGCTTGTTTCATTGACAACTTTAGGAAAAGATGTCCTAACTTTCTTTTCCACCATGGTATTTTCATGTCACTCAATAAATTGGAACTTAGGAGGTTAAAATATAAGGTTCCAAAAGGATGGGATATGGGGGATTAAGTTTCCTAATTTTGCATCCCAACCCTAGGCCAAATATCTATGTGTTTAGTTCAAGACAACTAAAATTAAAGTGTTAGAGGCACTTTGGGGATGGATAAAAAATATTTAATGGTGGAATATAATATTTGATATATTCCTCTAAGTTTATCACATGCTGGTTAAGCTTGGACGATAGCTTGGTGCATACTTCCTTCACAAACCTAGCAAATTAGGCCTATTAGTACTAATCATTGCAATTTGGCTTTGGTGATCATCTGATTGTTTGGGAATCTAAAACCTTTGGATCTGAAGCATCTTCCATATATTTTTTGGATATCCACTTTTCTTTATAGGTCCTTTGAAGAATTTTTAAACCATGTCTCTATTTGATCATTGGTAGGGCTAATTGGAGCTACTAGACCTAAAAGCCAAAATTGTTGTTTGGGCTCTTGTGCATAGGCCAGTCTATCTAAATCCTCATTTTGATATTTTTATATGTTTAGGAACCTTTCCATTCCCCTTTGAGCACATCGGTTCCCATTTCGATCTAGTCCTAAGTATTTGGCAATATTTTGCTAAAAGACCTAGTTGTACTCTTTTGAGTGCCTACTTCATCTTTTGTGTGCAAGTTTATACAAAGGTGTAGAAACCTCTCTTAAGACCATTTGGGGGTATTTAAGAAGTCATAAGGGCATACCACATTATAGTTTCCTATTTAAGAGAGAGCTTTGCATCACTAATGAGGGCTTGTATGAGTGCTAATTATGCCTTTTGTTCTAACTAATGCACCTAGTACTTTTATGAGGCTAATGAATGAGGTTTTAAAGATATTCTTGGGTAAATTTGTAATTTTATATCTTAATGAAATTTTTATATTTATTAAAGCTAGAGAACACTATCTTAGGCATATTAGACAAGTATTGTATAAATTGAAGTAGAAATTATTGATTAACCTAAAGAAATGTTTATTCATGAAGGAAGCAATTGTGTATCTTGGTTTTGTCATTTCAACTAATGATTTGGAGATGGATTCTAGAAAGGTGAAATCTATTATTGATTGGCCTACACCTAATAATATTGGAGAGGTGAGATTATTTCGTGGATTGGAATGTTTTTATAGGAAGTTCATTAGAAAATTTATTTCTATTTGTAATATTATGTTTGAGACTATGAGGGGAGATAAAAAGGATTTCAAACGGACACATGGAGCACAAAATATTTTTGAAACATTGAAACAAAAGATTGTAGAATTGTGTACACTTTATTTTCCTCATTTTAGTAATTTTTTTCAAGTTGAATGTGATGGTAATGAAATTTCTATAGGAGTTGTTTTGAGTCAAGAAGGAAAACCACTAGCTTTATTTAGTGATAAATTGGATGATGCTAAGAGAAAATATTTAGTTTAAGATCAAGAACAATATGCTATTGTTGAAGCATTGAAGAAATGGAGACATTATTTGATGCCTAAAGATTTTGTCATATATTAACCATAAAGCTTTGTAGTATTTAGGATGTTATAATAAGTTGAATTAGAGATATATGAAGTGGGTTGAGTTTTTGCAAAAAAACTCCTTTTAATTGAAACACAAGAGTGAAAAATTAAATAAGGTTTT
Organism: Cupressus sempervirens; assembly: GCA_028749045.1. Classification (NCBI taxonomy): domain Eukaryota; kingdom Viridiplantae; phylum Streptophyta; class Pinopsida; order Cupressales; family Cupressaceae; genus Cupressus; species Cupressus sempervirens. The sequence continues at coordinate 254,951,400 of CM053786.1, read as the reverse complement.
TGATTCTTTGAGAAAATGAATGAATTTTATGATAGAAATGAGAGCTAAGGTACTTGGTTTTAATGATTTTAAGTATTTGTATGAAATTGATCTTGATTTTGCAGAACCTAAATGTTGCAAATATCATGTGGTAAGGGATAAGTGGACTAGTTATTTCAATTAGGAGGATATATTTTTATAAATAATTTAGTTGTACATACCTAGAGGATCTATGAGAGAAATGATCATGAAGGAGAAGCATATTGGCAAACTTGTTGGACATTTTGGGATTGGTAAGGCAATAAAATTAATTTCAGAAAAATACTTTTGGCCACATACTTACAAGTGTTGGAAATATAAGATATGAAAGGTTATTAGGGAGGGGGGGTGAATCAAGAACCAATATAACTTTATCTTACTTCACCAATTAATCCTTCATAAAATATTCTTATCTAATTCATGCATCAAAGAATGAAACCATTTAAAACATTTATAACACTTTCACACAAGATATGGTGATCCATAAACCTTCCAATTAGAAACTAAAATTGGGGTGGGGATGATACCCACAAGCTTTAGTACTATAGTATAAATTTAACCTTTTAAGACTTACAATTGACCACTTTTGGTGGTCTTCCCTGTATATGAGCAATGTTAGTATGCTAATAGAAACCAAATTTAAATAAAGCTTCTACAAACTAAACAAAATTCATAAACTTCAAGATAGACTAAGATGAGCTCTCAATTGAGAATATGAGCCATCAATAGGCTCTCTCAATGAGAAGCTCTCTTGTTGAGTAGCTTTGTCTAAATAGATAGGATGTATGCTCAAGCTTATGCTTCAAAAAGGGCTTCAAATGGAATTGGAATTTGGGTGTGAGTGTATGGTTTTGATGTAAAATGGCTTCTTAAAATGGCATTATGACTTTACTTCATGGATTGTGTTATTTTGCAAAGGGGAAGGATCCAATTTATAGGAAAGAGGCTTGAGGGATTGAGGGCTAAGATGCAAGGATGGGAAAAAGCTCATGGAGGGCTCAGATTGCATGAGAGGAGAGCACATGGATTGTTCTTCCTTACAACCAATCAAGGAGTGACACATGTCACATGGTGAGACGATGTAGGAAAGGGGAAGGATGACTCAACAAAGGAGGCTCAAGGGATAAAATCTTCATAAAAACCCTCGTAATGGCTTGTAAGAGCAATAAAAGGGCTTGGAAGAGTCATTTATGGCCTAGTGGGCTTCATAAAGTTTTATGGTTGAGATATTTTGAGGGAGATGAGAGAAATTTCTATTTTGACTTGATTAGGAAGGTTTTAAGCTTCCTTAGGCTTGTGCAAATGATTATAGGATGGATTAGGATGGTTTAGGATTAGCTTAGGGATAGGCAAGTGGATGACATTTAATGAGGGTGGGTGAAGGAGGAGATATTTGTTAACTTTGGCTTGGGTTAGTAAGTCTTAACCCCTTTTTAGGGAATGTGACAAGGTTAGGAGGAGATTAGGATTAGGTTTAAAGACATCTTCTAGAAGAGTCTAGACTTTGGATGAGGATAAAGACTTTCTAGAATAGTCTAGAATTTCCTAGGATGAGGATGAAGACTTTCTAGAAGAGTCTAGAACTTCTTATGATGAGGATAAATTAGATTTTTAGAAAATAAATAAAATTTTATTTATTTCAAGGGTTTGGGTTGAGGAGATATTTATTAAAACTTTTTTAATAAACATGAGGATTAATATTTAATCTTAATTAAATATTTTGAGTTGGGATTAGGGGTAGGAAATGATGGGATTAGCCTTTAATAAAAATTAAAGAAGGATTTAGAAGATTTTGGAAGAGGTTAGTGGTCTTAAGGAAATTGGCCAAATTTTGGTCAAAAAATAAATTTTTTATTTATTTTGGGTTTTTTGGTCAATTTATTAATTAAATAATTAATAAATAAGGAAATAATGTTTAAATAAGATTTAAACATTTTTGGGAGGGATTCCTTAATTAAATATTTTTAGTTAAGATAAAGGGATTTAATGGCATAAAAATAAATAAATTAATTAAATAAATAAATAATTAATAAATGATGATTTCATCACGACTTTTTCATAAAATAAAAATACTTTATTTTCTAAAAGTTTTTAGGTGTCTACATTTTGCCCCTCTTTGATGTGATGTTGCAAGTGGCATGGCATCAAAGATAAGAAAATAAGATGCCCAAAGCTAGAGCAGAAGAGGAGAGAATGGACTGTGAGATGCCCCCTCAAGAAGGTGGCAGGGAGAGACAACAAGGCTCGATGACTTCTTGAAAAGTACAAGAATTCGAGATGAGCAAGAAGACTCAGATTGGCAAAGAGAAGGGGCTGAATTAGCTCAAACTCTCACTATGGCAGAATGATAAAGGGAGAATTAGAGGCACAAGAGGAAGCAAGCTTAAGATCTCAGGGATTGCAGAGGATGAAGGAGCGGAGCGCTATAAAAGGAATCCAAGATGGGGAGATGGATCAGGGGACTATAAAGCTGATGCAACAAGATTTCATAGAGTTAGATTGGCAGAAGATGGGTTTCGGAGATCCCTAGGACTAGGATTGTGGATCTCGAAATATGAGGCTTGGTGGATTGATTGGAATGGTGGATGCCTAAGACTAGGATTGTGGATCCCTAAAGCTAAGAGTGATGATTGATTCTGAGAGATATGGTTGCACAAGTTGGGGTAGGAGAGATAGATGTTGGATATGGATGGGAGATAATGGAGATGAAGGGAAACCATTGAAGCTTTTTGAGCGGGGGGATACTTCAAAGAGAAGTACCACCATGTAGTCGAGCACTAGATTTTCTATAGGACTATTGGTTAATTTCCAAGGTTACCAAGAACATCAAGGCCTTTTCACCAACTATCCAGAGGACTAACGAACTGACTCAAAACAAACATGCAAGGATTGCCCTAGTATCACACATGAATCTCAGAGGAAGCAGTGTGGAAACGACACTAGGTAACCCACAAGCAGAAAAGAAAACAAGCAAAAGACATGATCAAGACCTTACGCTCTGATTGCCCCATTCACAGTATACCATGATATGGAAGATTGTGGCAACCTTGAGGAGGGAACAAGGAGATTGCTTGGAAAAGATATTTCAAGACCCAACATGGAAGAGTCCAAATCAAAAGAAAGCGAAAATCCAAAAGAGAACCGTTTGCCAATGAGATGGGTAGGACGAGGTACTAACAGACCAAGATCAGACATGAGGAAAGCTATATCCTACAAGGACCTATCAGAGAGCACCTAAGCTGGTGGATTTGGATGAGTGATGTGTCTAGCAAGCTGAACTAAGAAAGATAACACTTTGGTGATAGGAAATCTAGCTAAAGGATGCATTGGAATAGCTAACCAAGGGTTGTGCAATGTGTGCAAGATGCTGATCAAGGAGGAACTGACACGAAAGATGGATAGATACAATGGTACTAAGCTAAAGAGGATGTACAAGCTGATGGACCAAGATATTTACAAGTGGGCTAATCAAGATATGGTACAAGCTAATAGACCAATGATAGGTATGATATAGATGGATAAAAAGCTCAGGATGAGAGGATAGCGAGATGGCTCAAGTTGGTGCAAGAGGCAAAAGCTAAGGATGAGGTGATAACGAAAGATATGGATTTGAAAAGATGCATCCAATGATGATGATGGGGACAATGCTAAGGTTGGTGGTAGCTGAACGGATAGATGGCACTAGAGTGAATGGCTAATAAGAGGATGACATTGGATTTGCATGAGGATAGCCTAGAGCTGGATACTAATGAAAAGGTAGGATGGACAACACAAGATCTCCAAGGAATATAGTGCCCCCAATCAGAAGATAACATGCAGAAGGAGGTCTTATGATGGATGTGATAAGATTGAAGCTAGGATGGAAAAAGCTGAAGGGGCTAGGGAGATGGATGATAGCTGGGATGGTTGGCTGAAGTTGCAAGAGATAAGTGGATGGTGTGAGATGGAGGATGGATGGTGGAGGATAGGTGGATAGATTGGAAGATAGAGTTGGATGTCAAGAGATGACCAAAAGCATGAGGGTGATAGGTTAAGTTGGGGATGGCGAGATTACGCATGAAGCTTGTTTGCCAAGTTTTCATCATGATACTTGTCCAAGGCACTTGAATTGCCAAGTTTTCACCAGTGGACGCTTTATTTTTCTTTAATTTTTTTTTTTGACTTTTTGACTTTTTGACTTTGGACTTAGCTGGAATGATTTTGGCTTTCTTCAACTATTTTTGGCTCATAGATGTTGGTGGGATGGATGAAAAAGGATTGGATTGAACAAGTGGAATGGTGGGTGGGAGTTTGAGAGATAATGGATGTGAAGACATAAGGCTTGTGGGTAAATGGATGAGGAAAATGGAAAGATCATCATTGGCACATAGCTTGAGAGGTGATAAGTAGTGGGAAAGATGGTTTTGAGCGAGGTTGAGGAGAAAATGGAGGAAGAGAAAGATAAGGACTAAAAGTAGAGTTGGAAGATGGAGGATGGGAAATTTAGGATAAGAAGCATATGGACTAAAAGTGGATTGGGGGGATGAAGGATGCTTATATGGGGATTTGGATGAAGGATGGATGGATGAGGCTTTTTGAGTAGCATGAATGGATGCCAATTGAGATTTTTCTTTGAGATGCATTTCTTTTATGAGCATCTTGGGTATCCACATGATTTTTGAATTTTTTAGCTTGGGCTTTTGTGGACTCTTGACTTTTTCTTTGATTGGGATTAAATGTTTCTTGTTTTGAACATGTATTTTAGAAGGGACATGTTGAGACTTGGATTTTTGTGGATTTTTGGATTTATGCTTTTGTATTTTGGCATCCAATATTCTTCTATTAGCCATGGGATGGGAACAAGAGCATGGAGGAGATGGAGGGATAATTGATGGAGTAATAGGGTTTAAAGGTTGGAAGGGATTCAAGGGTGAGTGCCTTTGATGATCTAGCTGGTGGATTTGAGGGGATGGAAGGATAGATTGGAACATAGGATATGGACGGATATAATTTCCCAAAGTGGAGGGAGGGAAGGAAGGATATGGGCCCAAAATAGATGGAAATGGGCAAGGTGTCGGTCCCAAAATAGATGAAGGGGATAAAGGATTCATATTAGGTATGTAAGGACCCAAAATGGATGGAAAGGGTATGGGATTGAGATAAAGGATATATGGACCCAAAATGGAGGGTTGGAGATAAGGAGTAGGATGAGGGCCCAAAATAGATGTAGAATAAGATGGATGGGAACTTTGGGGTGGAGATGGAAGGACTTGGGACCATATAGGAATAGCAGGGATACCAACATCTAGAAATACATTTTCATTTCTTTTTTCAATATGATGTTCATTATTTGGAACACAAGATGTGATTCCATTACGAGCTGAAGGAGTTGGAGCTTTGGATATGATAATTAGTTCTTCTTTGGTCGATCTATCATCATGGATTATGGGAGATGTATGATCATGAAGTAGAGGAGATGGGGTGATAGGATCTTGAGTTGGGTGGGATGAGGGAAAGGGATCTTGAAATGGAGTAAGTAAGATCGTAAGATTTAGATATGGAGGGGATGGTAAAAGTGGATCATGTAGGGGAATAAGTGGGATGGCGGGATCTATTGTTCTGTTAGAGGATATTTCAACATGCTTTTGGACAAGATCTTGACAGGAATGGATGGGAGTGGATGCATGAGGTTCATTATATGGGATTTGGATAATGCTTGGAGGAGGAGATGTGGATGGGATTTGGAGCAATTCGATGAGTGGTGGGAATTTCATGCTTGCGGGAAGTGGAAGGATTTTAAGCAATTTGATGGATGGTATGGGGATGATAGCTATGGGAGATGGGGGTGATACTATAGATGGGGAAGCTTCATCACTGACTACTTCACATGGTTGGATTAGATGACATGGCTTATTGACTGTTGGAGGTGGCTTTTCTTGTATTTCCTCTAGGAGATTCCTTGGAGACTCGTGTGTCAGAGGTGGAGGTGGTGGATTGATAGGAATAGCTAGTGTGATGAGGGTGGAAGATTCGAAGCTTGGTTGATTGGGTGATGGAGGAGAAGCTGGGATATCAGATGGCATGACTAGATAATTTGGAATAACTCTTGGATTTTGGGGGATGGTTGGTGGAAGGCCTCTAAGGCTTTCAATATACCCATCATAGTCAACAAGATTTTCATCATCATTAGAATAGGAGGTGGCGGGAGCAAGGACAATATGACCAAACACATCATGATAGGTTTGGGATTTTATGTTTTGATGATGATTTGGATGGGGATGGGGTCTTGCATATGGATAAACACGGAAGCTCATGGTTGGATTTGGATTAAACGCAGATTTTGGATTGGCTGATGAAGGATTTCCTAGGGAGAGTCAAAGCTATATGACAGACCTAAGGAGGATTGGCTAGAGATTTTTGGCTTTCCTGTGGATGGAAGACTTCAAGGGGATGCTGTCAAAAAGTGAGAGTTTTACTTTCCTATGCACCGGATTGGTGGAGATTGTGTCAACTTAAGGATAAACTAATGATCTTATGGGCATGACACGAGATTGACCACTTGTGGATCCCAACCTTTAGCTCAAGGTGATGAGGGATAACAAGTGACAAAGCTAGATTACCCTAGACAAAGCTCTGTCAAAGGGATAACCTTGGTGAGGCTGGTGGATTGGTCGGATTGATTGGATAGCAAATTCTAGCAGAATGACAACAACTCTCTAAAGGCTTGGGTGTGATTTTGGATTGGGTTGCTAGCTGGCTAGGGGGGGATGATTTGGAGAGACTTTAGATTTGGGATTGTTCTAAAGCAAGGAACTAGATAGATTCAGTCGTAGCGGGGGAGCTTGGATGATTTTCTGATGAGGCAGTGACTATGCTAAGTATGCCTTGAGCTGGAAGATTTATGCTTTTTTGGGATTTTGACCAAAGTTGGAAAACATTCATTCAAAAGCTATGAACAAAAAAACAAACAAAATTTTGGACCAAGCACGTCAAACACACCAACATCCTAGGAAGCTTTCTACAAGGATGAAATTTTTTATAGCTAGGGAGTCCTCAATATACACAAGGTACGTGAGGCCCAAATCTGTAGATGAAACCAAAAAGATGTCACACAGCCGAGAGGAGCGGTAACCCACTTCTCCTCTTTCACTTCTCAAGGGTATAAAGTTCCTTGAGGCTTAGCCCGAGTGAAAAAATCTTGATTACAAGAGAGGTGTCTTTGGATTCACCTCCCAATTTTTACACTGCATCGGAACGCTTGATTTGAGGTCATGCCAAGGGGTGATGAAATCCCCAAGCAGGCCTCCTAAAAAGAAACAAGGTTTTGGATCCTAATCTTATGCACCCAAGATGGCCTCGAAAGACAACAAGGGGAGAGAAGACTTGGATGACCTTGGGCTAAAAAACATGCTTGTTCTTTTACCAACTGACTCTTATGTGTGCTGATCTAGACTTTGCAAGCACTCATGTTTAAGAGACAATGTTCAATTCCAACTTGAAGCGCCAACAAAACTAAATCGAGCGAACAATGAATACAAGAAGAAGAGTTAGGGTCAACAAAAAAGTAAACCCACGCGCCCGGAGGCCCTCCACGTCAAGTATCAATTAATTTCCTTTTAAAGCATTCAAGAGTTGGTGTGATTTTGTTTTAAAGCCCAAAGAAAAGATGTGTGAGACTCGATTTGTCAAGCACGCGCCCGGAGGCCCTCCACGTCAATAGTTCAATTTTATTGCCCAAACTTGAAGTGTGATGGATTTAATCTAGAGTTTTGATCATTTAAGAATTTTGATAAAGTTAAAGAAAACGTTCAAAAACCAAGTGAGTGAGTTAGATTGTGGAACATTTAACACCTTTTTCAAGTAGACCCATCCCCATAAATGGCACTGAGATTGCAACCAATGGTTGAATTGATGGGTGATTAGAAAAGAGGTGAGTCTAAGGAACTACTCAAATTGATTTTTGCAAATTTGTATTTAACTTAACAAAGTTTCTTAAATGTCCAAAAATCAAACTTTACCTAGATTGCATGTGGAAAATAGATTTGTTTTGTTCAATTTTAGAAGCTCCAAATGAAGTGTTTGATATTGCAATGGTTAATCGATCCTTGGCATTCAAGATTGGATTTTTTATTTTAATCATGCATTCAAGCAAAATTTGATTTTAATCCATGGCATTCAAGAGTGTGTTTAGCAACATGCATTCAAAGAAAAGTGATTAAACATTCAAGTTTTTTACCTTTGAGCATTCAAGATTGAGATTTTATGTGTTGTTTTAAGAACTTTGAAGTGCTTTGTTTTAACCTTAGATCATTCAAGATTGTTTTGGACTCAAAAGCGAAAATGACTCTTTGGACTTTGGTTTTCATTCAAGATTTTGTGTTCTAGTTTGCATATTTTAAGCCCAAAAATGATATTCCTAGATTGTTTTGATGCATGAAAAACCTAAGAAACATTCAAGATTTTGCAACAAGACATTTGTTTGGAAAAAATAACAAAGCTTTTAGGAAAATTTTTGGCAACCATTTAGGATCCTTAGTTTTCATGAAATTTTTAAAAAAACTTAAAAATATTTGCAAATGAGGTTCATTTTATCCTTGATTGATGCTTTGAGTTTGACTTAGATTTTAGTGTGCACTTAGTGTTTATTTTGAACCTTTTGAAATGAAAACTTGAAGTTCTTTTTAAATTTCCAAAAATTAAGTGTTCCTAACCTTGCATGAATGCATCTAAAACCTTGGTGTTGCAAGGATGAAAATGATTGGATTGGTTTAGTTTCACTTGTTAAATGTTTTTTTTTTTTTTTTTTTTTGCAAATTTTCAGTTTTTAATGGATTTAAGTATGATTTAGGGGTTCATTTTAAGCACTAAAAATAAGTGTGTATGATTTTGCTTCCTTATAAAAAAATGGTCAAGATCTCCCACAAGAAGAAGAAGAAGAAGTAGATGGAATAAGAAGAATATAGACAAGAAGAAGAAGAATAATTCCAAGTGCTTTGTCCACCTATAAGCTTGAAAAATCTGCAAACACTATGAGATTGACTATGACTTCCTTTGTCTTCTTCATGCTCATGTGGACCTACAAAAACAATTTATACAATCCTACCAATCACAAAAACAAGCAAAATTAGCCAAAATTATCAAATGATATACAAAACTTGACTAAAAAAGCTAATGAAGATGACCCATGCAGGGTTCCACCGGGCATGCCAAAATGTATATGAGCAATGTTAGCATGCTAATAGAAATCAAATTTAAATAAAGCTTCTACAAACTAAACAAAATTCATAAACTTCAAGATAGACTAAGATGAGCTCTCAATTGAGAATATGAGCCATCAATGGGCTCTCTCAATGAGAAGCTCTCTTGTTGAGTAGCTTTGTCTAAATAGATAGGATGTATGCTCAAGCTTATGCTTCAAAAAGGGCTTCAAATGGAATTGGAATTTGGGTGTGAGTGTATGGTTTTGATGTAAAATGGCTTCTTAAAATGGCATTATGACTTTACTTCATGGATTGTGTTATTTTGCAAAGGGGAAGGATTCAATTTATAGGCAAGAGGCTTGAGGGATTGAGGGCTAAGATGCAAGGATGGAAAAAAGCTCATGGAGGGATCAGATTACATGAGAGGAGAGCACATGGATTGTGCTTCCTTACAGCCAATCAAGGAGTGACACATGTCACATGGTGAGAGGATGGAGGAAAGGGGAAGGATGAGTCAACAAAGGAGGCTCAAGAAATAAAATCTTCATAAAAACCCTCATAATGGCTTGTAAGAGCAATAAAAGGGCTTGGAAGAGTCATTTATGGCCTAGTGAGCTTCATAAAGTTTTATGGTTGAGATATTTTGAGGGAGATGAGAGAAATTTCAACTTGGACTTGATTAGGAAGGTTTTAAGCTTTCTTAGGCTTGTGCAAATGATTAGAGGATGGATTAGGATGGTTTAGGATTAGCTTAGGGATAGGCAAGTGGATGGCATTTAATGAGGGTGGGTGAAGGAGGAGATATTTGTTAACTTTGGCTTGGGTTAGTAAGTCTTAACCCATTTTTAGGGAATGTGACAAGGTTAGGAGGGGATTAGGATTAGGTTTAAAGACATCTTCTAGAAGAGTCTAGACTTTGGATGAGGATAAAGACTTTCTAGAATAGTCTAGAATTTCCTAGGATGAGGATGAAGACTTTCTAGAAGAGTCTAGAACTTCTTAGGATGAGGATAAATTATATTTTTAGAAAATAAATAAAGTTTTATTTATTTCAAGGGTTTGGGTTGAGGAGATATTTATTAAAACTTTTTTAATAAACATGAGGATTAATATTTAATCTTAATTAAATATTTTGAGTTGGGATTAGGGGTAGGAAATGATGGGATTAGCCTTTAATAAAAATTAAAGAAGGATTTAGAATATTTTGGAAGAGGTTAGTGGTGTTAAGGAAATTGGCCAAATTTTGGGCAAAAAATAAATTTTTTATTTATTTTGAGTTTTTTGGTCAATTTATTAATTAAATAATTAATAAATAAGGAAATAATGTTTAAATAAGATTTAAACATTTTTGGGAGGGATTCCTTAATTAAATATTTTTAATTAAGATAAAGGGATTTAATGGCATAAAAATAAATTAATTAATTAAATAATTAATTAATTAATAAATGATGATGTCATCAGGACTTTTTCAGAAAATAAAAATACTTTATTTTCTAAAGGTTTTTAGGTGTCTACATTCCCTATTAGGAGCAATAAGGAATGTGAGGTCTAACTTGTTAAAGGATTTATAAACATACAATGAAGTATACACTTGGTTAGGAGATTTGGAAAAATATTGTTAGGTCTACCTTGTTAAAGAATATGATTGATGCACCTATTAGGATGAACCAATGGCTAATCTCTGATTTGCAACTCCGATTTGATGAATAAGATTTCTTGTATTATAATGGTCACCTGACTATGATAGATAAATCTCTTCTATCCCTTATACTACTTGTAGACTTACTAAATTCATACTCCTACTCATAATACCTCTTTACATACTTACTTGGATATGATACAATACATTACATGTATACTGATCCAAATCTTAACTTACTAGAGTTAGCTACAATACCAATTTCATCATAATTCACAAAGTCAGCCCAATTGTTGCAACTTAGGTTCTAAAGACAAAATTGGTGATGTCTCAATATATGAAAAATACTATCAATTCTCAAAAATCTTTGGCACTTGGTTGAACTTGAAGCTTGGTCCATAGTAGTCACTTCCAAGTAGCTCAAACTCTATCAACACATTGTGACTCGGTGAAGAATAAGAAACTCGTTAGCTGTTGAATCACTCAGTTGACACTACATGACTCAGTCAACACTAGATTCACATTTTAAATACTATAAGCTAGGTAGAAACAGTATAACATGGTTAACATACCATAGCTCAGTTAAGACTATGGTTTTCTTCACTTCCATGGAATAGCTTGGAAGCTTTTGCTATGCTCATTTGTACTGTAGATTATTTATGAAGCTCTATAAACACTGTCTAGCTTGACAAACATTGTAAATTGACTCAAGTTCTTATTAGATACTATATTTTGACTACTTGGCTTGAGAAAAATTGAATCACTTGGTTAACATGGCAAACTAACGTATAAGATTGGTAGCAACTATAGAGTTTGATAGCACCATTTGATTAAGTGTTGAGTCATTGATAGAAAAATTGACCTTTATGTCAACAATCACCCCATTTTTTATTACAGACAAAAAGACTTATCAAACCAAAAAATGAACTTCAAAACTATAATTCAAAAAATTCATTTTCCATCATTTATTGTCTTCAACTTTGTTTTGACTTCTTGAACTTATAGCTCAGTAACATACTTTGTTTTCTGATTTTCAAAATTGCTTTTGTAAAGATATTTTCTTCTTATCTATACAAGTATCTTCATAATAATATACTACTCCATACATATATCTCTCCTATATACATAAAAATGGAGTAACATATTACTTCTCTCCTTTTTCATATTACTTTTACCCCTTTTTTACATAAATGCCAAAGGTGTATAATATCTATATGTTAATACCAAAATGTGACAAGAGCTCAAAATGTACTTGTAGTGACTTTGTTGTAGTTGTTCAATTTTAGGTCCTCAAAAAAGGGGGCCACAAAAGTGGTACTAATGATACATAGAGACAAATTTGATTATAATTTGACATGTTGTTTAATATAAAGTGAATTCATTGAAATTTGTATGTTTGAATGAATTGTTGTTTGGAAATGGTTAGAAATTTAGCAAGTTGTTTAATATGTATTGTGTATGCATTGAAATAATTGTAACTTTTATATGTATTTGAATGATTTGTAATTTACAAATTGTAAGTAATTCAAATGTTTGAATAATTTGACATATAAAAATCATCATTATGCTAAGGACATATAGAAATGTTTTAGAAGACCAAAATATTTGATTGATATTGATACTAACATTTTAAAATCAATGTTGATAAGATTAGCAAGTATACTTGTCAAAGAAAAAGTCAATCATATATGGAGATTATTCTTTGAAGAATTAAACATTATAGGTCAATGCCAATTATTTGTTGAAATGATGAGGAATTTGAAATTTAGGCCTATCAAGAATATTCTTGGGCTAAGAATGATGGATGATTCAAATAAAAAAAGCATTCTAAAGAATCTAATGAATGCTTATGACAAAGTGGGTTCTAAATCATGCACCAAAGATAGTAATATCACAAGAAAAGTACTTAAATTGACAATTGTAATGCCCCACCAAGGGATCCAAAGAATCAACCTAGAATTTCACTAAGTTTGGTAGTGTTTTTTTTTTTTTCAAACATGAAAGTAAATACCGCATATAAATTATGCACAATGATGAAAGCAATAGCAATGTCCATCTAAAAGTAAACATAACATACATAATAGATTACATTCTTTAAGATCCCTTAACGTTGAATAACATCTATAAACATCCAATGTACATGAGTCCATCTAGTACAACATCCACATGAAATAATAATGATAAGTACAATGTTTATTAATTACATTTCAAATGCTCGATCATTCACTATACATATCATAGGGTATGACAAGCTCAAAAGAATATACATACATAGAATAAGGTACATCATCCTATTCTAATCCATGATACATCAAAGTAAAGATAATCACATGATACACATGATACATCATCATAGAAGACATATACATCCATCATAAAGATCAAACATAATAAACTAAGTGCACGGTTTCTCCCAACCATTAATAGCATCATTAGATCATTGTGGATCCTAGCCATCCCTCCATGCATAACATTCCATATCACCGAAGAGATCATCGGTATTAACATAGTAGGAATGTCACTCCTAACATATACTGTATCATATGTAGAAAGTAATCTAACATGCAAATAAAAGCATAAGATAACATCATCTAGCATATGCTAAAACATCAATGAAAGGATACATATCCACCATCATGAAGGATGCATCAGCCATGATGTCTCAATGAGTCTCAAATGATAAGAGTAGAAAATACACTACCACCCGACCACGTGGTACCTAAGTGGTCCACTCCCACCGTACTGAGGAGATAATCTCAAGTCCCAAACAGGCTATCCAAAATTACATAGCACCAATCTCTATAAGTTTAGGAATTCTAAAAGTATACTAACTCAAAGGTTCCAAACACAAAATCAACATCTAATCCCAGAGGCACATAATGACATGTAGGAACCTACTATGCAAGTGGGAAAGTGTCATCGCATTTATCACGTACAAGTTACCCTAGCAGTTAGCTAAAATCCATGGGTCCATACTGATCTCATGCGGCCACTAGTATCCTTCATACTGACGAGGCATACTACAGAATGCAAGGTCGCAACCATGCATTCTCACTACTCCCATCCTAGCCTGTACAAGCACTCAAGGCATGGGCGAGAACAAAACACTTATCTTTTTAGGTTCACTTAGTTAGTATTAGGTGTGAATGTTATCACTTATTAATCCAACTTACAATGAGTTACCCTGGTAGCCTCTTAGGGCCCCAGCCCCCATTGCAAGCCACTTCTTGTCACTACATGCGGATATCCTACCCTAAGCTCATGGAATCATAAATCTCAAAATAAAAAAATATAATCCATAATAAAATCATCAAATATGCATAAAAGCATCAAATCTCCATGAAAAAACATCCATAGAAAATCATGAACACAACAGCTCTCTATTGGCAATTGAAGTATCACTGATAATCAAAGTATCCAACAGTTCTCAACAACCAAAATATATCTCAATCATACTGACCGAAGACTCCAAAAATGGTTGAGTCAAACATGTCACAACATGACATCATCAAGAATAAATCCATATTAGAGTCCGACCATGGTGACTAGAAAATAACCAAGGATAACTGATCGATGACCAAAAATAATGGTTAAGTCAAGTGTCTCATACATAAGAATCTCAAACTATAACAATCAGTAATCACATCCAATACATAGAGCATTCCATCACATAAATATGGTTGGGTTATTAAAGATTGAGATTAAAACATCATCATGTCATCACAATCACATAACTGCCAAGCCTTTGGTAGACGTCCTATAACTGGTCAACACTAGTCAACCCAAAACCCAAAACAATAGCATAAAGAATACACAATGCAAACACATGTTTTGGTTTTGCTAAATTTACAAACTTAAAGTCCAAGTTTAGAGAAAGAATTGGAGGAACATTTATATGTTTTGAATGAACACAAGTATTCTTTAAAATCCATCTTTCAATTATAAACTTTGATTCAAAACGTCCCCCACTAAAACTATCCATTTCATATACTTGATAAAACAATTAATTTAAACCATGAACATTTTATATAAATCATTTATCAATTATACAATTATAAAACAAATTATTAATAATCATATTTACATATTATATACATACTTATATATATATATATATATATATATATTTATATTCAAATATATACATATAAATACATATATGAATATATAAATTATTTTAACATTAAACAAAATCCAATTAACAAATTCGATTAATACCATTTAGCATTGCAAATGTTATAAACGTTATATAACATAATAGTCCGTCGGTACGCAGGACCCAGGGGTTGCAAGGCCTGCAACGTCAGTGGTACTATGTACCACTGCCATCACAGTACCTGCGACGGCGGTACACTGCAACTGCAGTGCGGGCATGGGTCTCGTCCCCCCCCCGACTTAATGCATAATATGTATATAATTTTTTTTAAATCGCTTATGCGATTCCCATTTGCAATTTGGTTTAAAATGTTTCTTAAAACATTTTCGCCCATGGGTATGTTATCCAATTTTTTAACAAATATATATTATATATACATATGTGTGTATATATATATATATGAAGGTATATATATATATATATATATATGTATATATAAATATATGCAAAATTAAAAATATCACAATATATGAACATATATACACATGTATATATGATTGCATATATATGTGTGTGTGTGTGTGTGTGTGTGTGTGTGTATAAGAAAATTGACAATATATATATATATATATATTTCAATTTCTCCAAAAACCTTTGATCTCCAAAATTTCCAATAATTGATCTAATGGGTTTGACTATGAATCTCAACCCTAGCCCCATGTTCTTTTCAGATCTATGCATATAAAATTCTAAAATAAATTAAACTACCCATATTGAGAATGCATACAATAAAAATATGAAATTCCTCATAAGACATATCGAAGACACGAAGAAGACAGGGAATGCATGATGCGGAAATAGCATACGTAAAATCACAAGAATCTACCCAAATTTTGATGCTAAATCACTCTTCCTCAGAAAACCCGCAGAGCAAGCTCCTCCCTTCTTCAGAATTTTCGAGTCCTTCAATGCTCCAATTGCACTCCAAATGCTATGTCTAAGCTTCTAGAAATGCCTGAATATAAAGAGCTCTCAGGAAACATCTAGAATGCTTTTAGAAATAGCTAGAAGGTGTCACCAACTAAGCATGGGTCTTTCCCAACTTTCTAGATGAGCCATAGGGTTGTAGACACCATGTGCTTAATAAATGCACTTACCCCTATGTTGTTGACACATGAGAAATAGAAAAGTGCGTTAACTCCCATGCAAGCTTATATCTCCAATTCACTTTTAATATAATTTCTATTTAAATATTTATAACTTTCATTTTTTTTTTTTTTTTTTCTTTTTTTAAATTAAAAATTAAAAAGAGGGGTAAACGCTTAGACCTGGAGCAATGAACCAGTGAGGCCACAAACAAGGGACCTCATCCCCATGAGATTTGAACCTTGATGGCAAGGATAACAATGCAACAACTTAACCATCACAACATCCCCCTATTGGCATTTATAACTTTCATTTTTAATTTTTATAACTTTTATTATTATTATTTATTTATTAATTTATTATTATTTATAATTATTATTAATTTTAATTTCTAATTTTTTTTTATTTAATTCTTTTTCCTCAATTAATTCTCATTTAATTAATTATAATCAAAATATCAAATAACATGATATTTTATATTAATTTTTCTCAAATAATTAATTTATTAATTAAATCTATCTATTAAGACTTAATTAATAGAAAATTCACCATAGACCTCCAAGATAAAATATGAAAACCTGTCATAGAGAAAATCACACAAAATTAGTCTAAAGGGTTATAAATCATGAATTATGTCATCCGACACATTCGGTGGGTAGAATATCTAGATACTTGTCCTACCTCACTAGGACAATTGGCTTAAAGGTTTGGGATTTGGACTTGAGAGTTTATCTCCCTTCTCTTATCATTGAGATAGTATAATAGGGTGCACTCATCCTAGCAATTCAGGGAAGTCGATACCGAGTACCTGCAACCTACAGAAAAACCATGCATGTACATACAATATATATAATGCTAAGCTAAACAGACAATGGTAGCAAGTGGTGCATCGTGCAGATCCTGACTAAGCAGGTGACTACGACTCCCTTCCTTAACCACATCAAAAATGCCATACAATAAGAAAACATGCACACCATACACATGCAAGTATGGGGTAAGTATCCATAATAAAACACATGAGATAATAAACCATCCAACTAATCATCAATAACTGAACACAATATAATGATCATCATGTATGCATGAAATGTAAAGTCTAAATAATCTCATCATATAACCACTGAATCCATAACATAATGTCTATTAGTGTCAAAACAATACCACTAATCCATCAACATAAAACTAGTCCATCATAGCTTGATAACAACAACAACAATATGTCCAGAAAAGGTGTGAACGAGGGTAGGCACTACATCCACCCCCCCTTGGGTTTGGCTTACTCCTGGAAGCCTACAAACAGGTAGGGATATAACTCCCTCAATCTAGCTGCATCCTCCCATGTAGTTGAGGAATCATCAGTAGGGTCCCATTGGACCCTTACCTACTTGATGGTTCAACCCTTGAGGGTAAATTTTCGCTGCTCCAGAATACGAACTGGCTCTAAAGCCAGCTGCCTGTCCTCTACTTGCAATGCATTCCAATCAAGAACATGTACAATATCAAGAATATACTGTCGAACCACTGAAACATGGAAAACATCATGAATGCGAGCTAGGCTGGGTGGTAGAGCAAGGCAGTAAGCAACCAGATCAATCCTCTCTAGAATCTCAAATGGTCCCACAAAATGAGGTGCTAGCTTAGAACCCTTTCCATATCGGATCGAACTCTTTTGCGGTCGCACTCTCAAGAAAATGTTATCACCTACAAAAAATTGCTTATCAGTCATATGAGCATTAGCATACTTCTTCTTCCTATCTTGTGCCATAGTCAAGTTCTCATTGATACGCACTACCTATTGCTCCATATCATGAAGCATCTTAGGACCCAATAGAATGTGATCCTCAAGGTTTTCCCAACTCAAGGGTGTATGACAAGGGCGTCCATATAATTCTTGAAATGGTGCCATGCCAATAGAACTATGATACCTGTTGTTTTAAGAAAACTCCACCAGGTAGAGATAATCCTCTCAATGTGTTTGCCTATCCATCACATACATCCATAACATATCCTCCAAAACTTGATTCACCCTCTTTATCTGACCATCAGTCTCTGGATGATATGTTGAACTGAAGTTTAACTACGCTCCAAGCTCATGCTGCAGCGATGTCCAAAATGCAGATGTGAATACAGGATCTCTGTCATAAATGATCTTTCTAGGAATACCATGTAATCTCACAATGTCATGCATGAAGACATTAGCTAAAGAAACTGCTATGTAGGAAGACCTAATTGGTGAAAAATGCACCATCTTAATCAACCGATCAACGGTGACCATGATAGCATCATGACAACAAATAGTCATAGGTAATCCTACAATGAAATCCATGGAGATGATATCCCATTTCCAAGAAGGAATGAGATTAGGCTACAAAAGTCTAGCCGGGTGCTGATGTTCTACCTTAACTCTCTGACACTCAAGGCACCTAGCCACAAATCAGCAATATCTTGCTTCATCCCTAACCAAAAGAATAATAGTCTCAAATCAGCATGCATCTTCTTAACACCTGGATGTGCAAAGTAAGGTGTACAATGGGCTTCTGCCAGTATCAAGGTGTGAAGCTCACCCAGAAATGGCACATAAATCTTCCCCAAATGTCTTAAAAGACCATCTGATTCTCAAACATAACCTGCAAACTTACCTTCCAAAGATCTTCCTAAATCTATCTCTCTGCACACTTCTTGATACCATGAATCCATAGGAAGTG
This sequence comes from Cupressus sempervirens, assembly GCA_028749045.1. NCBI lineage: Eukaryota > Viridiplantae > Streptophyta > Pinopsida > Cupressales > Cupressaceae > Cupressus > Cupressus sempervirens. Next base: position 254,932,617 of record CM053786.1, on the reverse strand, counting down.
CCTAAAGAATCTGACTCCTCAAATCCACACTAAGAGTCATCGATGATACCACATGTCTCCTACGACTCAAAGCATCCACCACCACATTCGCCTTACCCTGAATGTACTTAACCTCAAAATAATACTTACATAAAAAATCTATCCATCGCCTCTGGCGAGCATTTGAATTAGGCTAAGTAAAAATATACTAAAGACTATGATGATTGCTATGTAGCTCAAATTTGTGTCCCAACAAGAAATGTCCCCATCTTGTCAAAGCATGAACTAATGCTACTAACTCAAGATCATGTGTAGGATAATTTAACTCATGATCCTTGAGCTTGTGTGATTCATATGCAATCACCCGTCCATTCTACATCAACACTGCCCCAATCCCTTCAAGAGAAGCATCTGTACATAACATAAAATCACCTTCAAGATTAGGTACGGCTAGAATTGGTGCACTGATCAAATGCTCCTTGAGCTTCTGAAAAGCTTCCTCACATTTTTCTATCCATACGAACTTCTTTCCTTTCCTCTGAAGAGAAGTGATAGGATGTGCTATCTTAGAGAAGTTCTGAACAAATCTGTGATAATAATTGGCTAAAGCCATGAAACTACAAACCTTTAACACATTAGTTAGTGTTGACCAATCTATTATTGCCTAAATCTTTGTAGGATCCATTGAAATACCATCACCTAAAATAACATGCCCTAAATACTGAATCTTCAATTTAAAGAATTCACACTTAGCCGCATTGGCATAAAGCTGATTGTCTCTCAAACACTGTAATACCAATAGCAGGTGTTCCTCATGCTCCTTTTGAGTTTTAGAATATATCAATATGTCATCAAGAAACACGAGTACAAACTTTTCTAGATAAGATCAAAACACGCCATTCATCAAACTCATGAAAATTGATGGAGCATTAGTCAATCCAAATGGTACCACTATGAACTCATAAGGCCCATAGCAAGTTTGAAAAGCGGTCTTGTGAATATCTGCTTCCTTAATGTGAAGCTGGTGGTATCCTAAATTAAGATCAATCTTGGAGAATATTGTAGCTCCCTTGATCTAATCGAATAAGTCATCAATCCTAGGTAAAGGATACCTGTTCTTAATAGTCACCTTATTCAACTGTCTATAGTCAATACAAAGGCGCAAAGAACTGTCTTTCTTCTTCACAAAGAGCACTAGAGCTCCTCATGGTGATACACTAGGTTGAATTCTCCCTTTGGCTAGAATTTCCTCTAGCTAAAGACGTAGCTCACCCAATTCCTGTGTAGTCATGCGATAAGGAGCTTTAGAGATAGGCTCTGCTCCAGGAATTAGATCAATACTAAATTCAATGTCCCTCTTTGGAGGCATGCTTGGAACCTTGCTTGGAAATACATCTGCGTACTCCTGCAAAATCGGGTGGTCTAAAGTCTCCCTTATAGGATCTTCCTCATCAAGATTATTTACCCTAATAGAAAATATCTAACATCCCTTACGAAAACTCTGCTTCAATTGCATAGCAGAAATCATCCGCATAGAAATCATTCCCTTAGTCATCTTGGCACCAAATAATCTTCTTCCTACAATCTATACTGGCTCTATGAGATCCAAGCCAGTCCATGCCAAAAAACACATCATAGGAACCAAGGGGTATGACTCAAAGATCCACTATAGTATCAAAGCTTCCTAAGCTAAGCCCACGCTTATGAACTACAAAATTTGTAGAGACCTTAATGCCTGAGGCTAGTTCCACATGCCAATCATGATCTTGCTTCACTGCATCCAACTTACACTTAGAAACTATAGATGGTGAAATAAATGAATCTATAGCTCCTAAATCAAATAATACCGAAAGAGATATACCTCTAATAGCACCTATGGTCTCAACCACTGGTCTCTGATGATCTGCCTGACGCTGATCAACTGCTGCAAAAACTCTATGAGCTCTACCTACATCACCAACTATAGGCTCTGAAACTATAGGTCTAGGTCCTAAAAATTGAGGTGCTCACTAAGGACACTAAGCTGCATAATGTCCAATCTGACCACATGAAAAACATTCTATATTTTTTCCAGATCCTCTTCCCATTCTGTACTGATTCTACTTATTGCATTGAGAATTGCAGTTGTTCTTGGTGTTAGAACCTTTGCCACCACCTTGAGCCTAAGAATTTGATCCCTTCTATTGTTGTATCTACTAAGACTGTTGCTGATACTATTTCCCCTTAGAGAAAGAAAACTTCTTGTTACCACTTGAATTGTAGTTGCTTTTAGATCCTGATGCTGCTGGCGCTCCTACAAAACCACCTTGACCAACGTTGACACTTTTCTCAACAAGGATAGATCGATGTACTGCATCCTTGATGGTTGTTGGCTCAAATACCTTAACTCCCCCAATTATACGGTTATTCAAACCCCTAATAAAATGTTGTGTCAACTGAACTAAATTTTCACTAAACCCTAAAAAAGACATGAGCTCATAAAACTTACGCTCATACTCGGTCACTGACAAAGTGTACTATCTGAGATTATGAAATTCATTAGCCCTTTTCTATTTCCATTCCTCTCATAGGAATCATTCATAAAAACTTTCCAAGAATAGTTCCCATGTAACACTGCTCATATTGATTCCCAGCTTCTTCTCCTTAATCATCCACCAAGTGGCCCCAAAATTCTCTAAATTAGTGATCGCAAATCTTGCCTTAACATTGATGTCGAAATCCTGCATGGAAAAAATCTTTTCGAGGGAGATAAGCCACTACTCAGCCACATAACCAAAACCTTTCCCATTGAAAGGGTTAACCTTGGATCTTGAAAGATCCTTCATTTGAGTGGACACAATGGACCTTTGATGATCCTTCCGAGGACTTCTAGATCTAGGTCTATGCTCTTGTTTTGTCTGGTGCACTTTGGGCTATTCTTGAACAAGAGGTAGATGTTCTAGAATAGTCTACATCATTGGTCTCAAACCAACCTCTTCAGACTCAACTTGGTCCTCTCTACGGCTCTCTTCCTACCGCCTACTAGAGTGTTCTTCCCTGCTCTCTACATGAGCCGATCTCTCATGGGAAAACTCATGGAAACTGATAGCTCTACCATGACCATGGCCTCTACCATGGCCTCTACCATGACCTCTAACAGAAGACCTAGTCCCAGATACCATCCTACAATAGTGCAAAGTACTATTACAATCACATGTTGCAATAGACTAAGTTCAGTTCTATGTTTAGGTAAAAGTAAATTTTCTAGTTTTGAAACTAAGTGTTGAAGTATGAAAAAAATTCAAGTAACAGTTCAAGTTCTTTTTCAGTTCACCTAGTTTCAAGTTCGAAAAGACACACTTAATAGTTTAAAGTTCTAGTTGTTCCAAAATACCCAGAGCTCCCAATGTAGAAACTCAGGCTCTGATATCAAATGTAATGCCCTACCAAGGGATCCAAAGAATCAACCTAGAATTTCACTAGGTTTGGTAGCATTTTTTTCTTAAACATGAAAGTAAATACCACATATAACTTATGGACAATGACGGAAGCAATAGCAATGTCCATCTAAAAGTAAACATAACATACATAATAGATTACATTCTTTAAGATCCCTTAATGTTGAATAACATCTATAAACATCCAACGTACATGAGTCCATCTAGTACAACATCCACATGAAATAATAATCATAAGTACAATGTTTATTCATTACATTTCAAATGCTCAATCATCCACTATACATATCACAGGGTATGACAAGCTCAAAAGAATATACATACATAGAATAAGGTACATCATCCTATTCTAATCCATGATACATAAAAGTAAAGATAATCACATGATACACATGATAAATCATCATAGAAGGCATATACATCCATCATAAACTAAGTGCACGGTTCCTCACAATCGTTAATAGCATCCTTAGACCATCGTAGATCCTAGCCATCCCTCCTGCGTAACATTCCATATTACTGAAGAGATCATCGGTATTAACATAGTAGGAATGTCACTCCTAAAATATACTATATCATATGTAGAAAGTAATCTAACATGCAAATAAAAGCATAAGGTAACATCATCTAACATATGCTAAAAAATAAATGAAAGGATACATATCCACCATCATGAAGGACACATCAACCACGATGTCTCAATGACATGTAAGAACCTAGTATGCAAGCAAGAAAGTGTCATCGCATTTATCACGTACAAGTTACCCTGGTAGTTAGCTAAACTCCACAGGTCCATACTAATCTCATGCGGCCACTAGTATCCTCTCATACTGATGAGGCATACTACGGAATGCAAGGTCGTAACCATGTGTTCTCACTTCTCCCATCCTAGTCTATACAAGCACTCAAGGCACGGGCGAGAACAAAACACTTATCTTTTTAGGTTCACTTAGTTAGTATTAGGTGTCAATGTTATCACTTATTAATCCAACTTACAATGAGTTACCTTGGCTGCCTCTTAGGGCCCCAGCCCCCATTGCAAGCCACTTCACGTCACTACATTTAGATATCCTACCCTAAGCTCATGGAATCATAAATCTCAAAATCACAAAAGATAATCCATAATAAAATCATCAAATATGCATAAAAACATCAAATTTCCATGAGCAAACATCCATAGAAAATCACGAACACAATAGCTCTCAATTAGCAACTGAAGTATCACTGATAATCAAAGTATCCAATGGTTGTCAACAACCAAAATATATCTCAATCATACTGATTAAAGACTCCAAAAATGGTTGAGTCAAACATGTCACAAAATGACATCATCAAGAATAAATGCATATTACCATCACATCATGGTGACTAGAATATAACCAAGGATAACTGATCGATGACCAAAAATAATGGTTAAGTCAAGTGTCTCATACATAAGAATCTCAACTATAACAATCAGTAATCGCATCCAATACATAGAGCATTCCATCACATAACTATGTTTGGGTTTATAAAGATCGAGATTAAAACATCATAATGTCATCACAATCACATAACTCCCAAGCCTCTAGTAGATGTCCAATAACTGGTCAACATTAGTCAACCCAAAAGCCAAAACAATAGCATAAAGAATAGACAATGAAAACACATGTTTTGGTTTTGCTAAATTTATAAACTTAAAGTCCAAGTTTAGAGAAAGAATTGGAGGAACAATTATATGTTTTGAATGAACACAAGTATTCTTTAAAATCCATCTTTCAATTATAAACTTTGATTCAAAACGTCCCCCACCAAAACTAACAATTTTGTATACTTGATAAAACAATTAATTTAAACCATGAACCTTTGATATAAATCATTTATCAATTATACAATTATAAAAAAAATTATTAATAATCATATTTACATATTATATACATACTTTTATTAAATTATTTTAACATCAAACAAAATTGAATTAACAAATTCAATTAATACCATTTAACATTGCAAATGTTATAAATGTTATATAACATAATAGTCCACCGGTACACAGTACCCTGCGGTCGTAGGGCCTGCGACGTCAGTTGTACTACGTACCACTGTCGTGGTAGTACCTACAATGACAGTACACTACGACCGCAGTGGGGGCGCAGGTGTCGTCCCCCCCTGACTTAATGTATAATATGTATATAAATTTTTTTAAATCGCTTACGTGATTCGCATTTGCGATTTGGTTTAAAATGTTTCTTAAAATGTTTTCGCCCATGGGTATGTTATCTGGTTTTTTAACAAATATATATTATATATACATATTTGTGTGTGTGTGTGTGTATATATATATATATATATATGAAGGTATATGTGTGTGTGTGTGTGTGTGTGTGTGTGTCAGTATGTATAAGCAAATTGGCTATATATATATATATATATATATATATATATATATATATATATATATATATATATATATATATATATATATATTTCAAATTTCAGAATTTCTCCATAAAATATTGATCTCCAAAATTTCCAATAATTGATCTAATGGGTTTGATTATGAATCTCAACCCTAGCCCCATGTTCTTTTCAGATTTATGCATATAAAATTCTCAAATAAATTAAACTACCCATATTGAGAATGCATACAATAAAAATACGAAATTCCTCAGAAGACATATGGAAGACACAAAGAAGATAGGGAATGCATGATGCAAAAATAGCATAACTAAAATCACAAGAATCTACCCATATTTTGATGCTAAATCGCTCTTCCTCAGAAAACTCGCAGAGCAAGCTCCTCCCTTCTTCAGAGTTCTCGAGTCCTCCAATGCTCCAATTTCACTCCAAACGCTATGTCTAAGCTTCTAGAAATGCCTGAATATAAAGAGCTCTCAGGAAACATCTAGAATGCTTCTAGAATTAGCTAGAAGGTGTCACCAACTAAGCATGGGTCTTTCCCAACCTTCTAGATTAGCCAAAGGGTTGTAGACACCATGTGCTTAATTGATACACTTACCCTCGTATTGTTGACACATGAGAAATAGAAAAGTGCATTAACTCCCATGCAAGCTTATAACTCTAATTCACTTTTAATATAATTTCTATTTTAATATTTATAACTTTCATTTTTAATTTTTATAACTTTTATTATTATTATTATTTATTACTTTATTATTATTTATAATTATTATTAATTTTAATTTCTAATTTCCTTTTATTTAATTCTTTTTCCTCAATTAATTCTCATTTAATTAATTATAATCAAAATATCAAATAACATGATATTTTATATTAATTTTTCTCAAATAATTAATTTATTAATTAAATCTATTTATTAAGACTTAATTAATAAAACATTCACCATAGAACTCCAAGATAAAATATGAAAACCCGTCATAGAGAAAATCACACAAAATCAATCTAAAGGGTTATAATTCATGAATTATGTCATCCGACACATCCAGTGGGTAGAATATCCAGATACTTGTCCTACCTCACTAGGATAATTGGCTTAAAGGTTTGGGATTTGGACTTGAGAATTTATCTCCCTTCTCTTATCATTGAGATAGTATAATAGGGTACATTCATCCTGGCAATTCAGGGAAGTCGATACTTGGTACCTGCAACCTGCAGAAAAACTATGCATGTACATACAATATATATAATGCTAAGCTAAACAGACAATGGCAGGAAGTGGTGCATCGTGTAGATCTCGACTAAGCAGGTGACTACGACTCCCTTCCTTAACCACATCAGAAATGCCATACAATAAGAAAACACGCACACCATACACATGCAAGTATGGGGTAAGTATCCATAATAAAACACATGAGATAATAAACCATCCAACTAATCATCAATAAATGAACACAATATAATGATCATCATGTATGCATGAAATGTGAAGTCTAAATAATCTCATCATATAACCACTAAATCCATAACATAATGTCTGTTAGTGTCAAAATAATACCACTAATCCATCAATAGAAAACTAGTCCATCATAGTCTGATAACAACAACAACAATATGTCCAGAGAAGATGTGAATGAGGGTAGGCACTACAACAATAGTAAGTATCCAAATGAAGAAATCTTGACTCATGAGAAAGACAAGAAAAAAATTAAAAATTGGTAGAGGTACTCTAAGGAGAGTCATGCTAAGGTGTGAAATATTGGAAGATCCAACAAAAAATGAGTTATGGACATTTAGTGGTAGACTACCATGAAAGGATAAAGAAATTATGAAGCTTTGAAATCATTGATCGAAGATTTTTGGAAAAATAATACATGTGTTTCCCCTAATCAAAGAGATGTTGTAAGAAGGAGGATTGGTAGCCAAAATCATGACCCACATGTGAAACATTTTTTTGACACAACTCAGACACAATATTTTGCAAAATCACACACAACTTTTTTTGAGATGGGTAAACTTTTTTCTGTGAAGATAAATCACACACTCACAACTTATTGTTGTAGGATACATAATATATTTCCTAACAATTTTGATATTTTTAGGCACATATATGTGTGTTTTTGCATTCTAAATTTGTTTTGCAGGACTATGACATGAATGAGCCAACAAGATCTTCAAAGGAATTCATATCCAACATTTTATGTGAAATAGGGGATGGCCAATGATTTTACAAGACATCATGCTTGGATGGTACATGCTTATTTTGTGGTTCTTTGCAACTTTTATCAACTTGTGAACATATGGATAGTACACATGAAATTAGAAATGAAATAGTAGATTATGGAAAATTTAAGATAGTGACATATACTTTAAAAGATGGAAAACATTGTAAAAGATGTGATTTAGTTATTGAAAAGATTCCAGTGTATGAGTTCATGAAGATTTTTCCTGAAAAGATTATTCACGAGTATGCAAGGCATACACATAAAGCTTGATGGCTAGATTTGCAATTCAAATTGTGCAAGGATATGTTTCAACTAGATTTCATTGTTTCAGTTGTAGACATTGTAGAGAACTACACACTACAACCACAAAATGAGGTGCAAGAAAAAGTATTATACTTCTCAACAAGTTTCTATATTTGTTCACATAACATTTATGCATTCACCTACAAGTACAAAGGATGATAGAAATATTTTGAGGGAGTACCATTTTTACATCAATGATGATCGATCACATTCTACAGAGTGTGTACATGGTTCTTTTCAACTATTTTATGGAGATTTGGCTAACAGAGGCATACCATATCATCAACACATTATTTGGTCAGACAATTGTGCATCTCAATTCAAGAATGCATGGATGTTCTATTGGTTGAGCAAGATGCACATGTTGTGTACAATTCAATATATGTGAAATTTCACAAAGGCTGGTCATGGAAAGTGAGAGCAGGATGGTGTAGGTACATGCATCAAAAGAGCCTTATCTCATGAAGAACTAAAGTACACAGATGGAGCAATATTGACAGATAAAAAATCCATTGTCTAGTGGTGTAACACAACAATGGGTCCAAGGAAGGTGAGTCTATGGTTTGTAGATTTTTTTGGTTGATAGATAATACTAACATTGCACGATATGAGGATTGTTGCACACTAATAGGATCAAGTGAGTTGCAATATTTTAGAAACTTTGATGTAGATTCATGGAGTATCCACAAATGAAAAATGGCATGCTATTGTCCATCATGTGCAGAGAAAAATTGGGATGACTGTGAGTCGACTAAATGGGTGGACAAATGGGATAAATGGATTTTGGACCCAACTGACACCTATCATCCCCCACAAGCACTAGAAATGGTAGAGATGGATTCATCCATTGGCTTTGACCACTTGTTTGATCTAGTGCAACTGGGTAATATATATATTTATATATATTTGTAATTTCAGTATATAACTTTTACCTAAGTAGTTTCTAAATTAATGACCACATTTTGTAAATTTATTACTATGGGCCATGTTTTTGTTGTTATTGCACTTGAAGACAATGAAGAAGGGACAAATTATTACTTGTGTCATTGTGTCCAAGCCAAACAAAAATTGGATCACTCAGTTATAGGTTGTAAAGGTTTAGAGTACAATGTGTGGTGGTTGTAATCGACATATGGCTTAGATGATATTCTATGAAGAACCCTAACTTGTGGTTATTTTAGGATTGGAAAATAGAGAGGAAGATTCTTCATTATCCAAACCTTGTTGTCGCATCAAATGTTCACTTGATAAAATATGGTGGAAAACCACATAATAAGACTATTTGGAAAGTTCATGAGTTGGAACATGAGGCAATACTTGAGACATTAAAATGTAGAGTAGATCTAGTTGGTTCATTAGATTGAATAGGGAGAGTGCAAGAGAGAGAAAGAGTGGTCAATTAGATCCTTGGTGTCTGTATAAGCCAAGATACCAAATTGAACCAAAGGTCAAATTTGAGGAATGTGAGTTATTTTGTATGCAATAAGGATTTTGTAGGTCTTTAGATAGATTTAAATGCCTTGGGGTCTTTGGGAAAAGGTTTAGGTGTTTAGAAGATTATTAAAGCAAAAATGTCAATGTTGTCATGCCAAAAAAATGCAAAATGAGAACTTTTCTTGCTAAATAATTGAAAAGAAATTTAAACCTTGGCATAACCATTTGAATGATGGTTATGACCATTGGAGGCAAGGAATACATGTTTAAAAATTTTTTACATGGAGAGGACGACATAGTTGTATGGACTGGTGAAGATTTACATGAATAAAATTCTAATTTTCTGCCTTTTTCTCTATTTTCCTACACTAGTATACATAATTACATATGATACATGTTAATAATTCATCCCTAAGTCATAGTTAGAATAGAAAGGGAATCGTTACATCATTTTTCTTGAAGGAAACTGGTGCAGGGCACCAAGGCAAATGGATAGTGGTCCTAGTTTTGGATTTTGAATATTAATAAGAATGTTGTAATAAGACCAAAATGTAAGGTCAATTGGGCTCTAGGTGCCATTATAAGTCGGAGTGCCAAATTGTGCCAATGGGTCAGAAATAAGAAATTTTGGTGGTTTTTAAATGTAAATAGGATTTTTGTGATCCTTATAAGGTTTTAATGGTCATTAGGGTCATTTGGTCATGTCCTAGGTGTATAGGAAGATAGTTGTTAAAATTTGTCAAGCAAAATTGCAAAAGTGCTAACAAATTTGCAATATGGCTGCAAAAATGGTTGTACGTTGGCATAACCATTTGAAATATGGTTATGACCATTGAATACACAAAGGAAATGTTACAATATGTTGTACATTAAGAGGACAAAATGATCATACAGACTGATGAAAATTTGCATGAATAAAACTCTTATTTTTTACCATTTTCACTATTTTTCTATGTTGTACAAAATTATGCAGATTGGGAGAAGGGATCATTTGACATGGTTGGATATCCTAACGAACTAGACTTTATTTTCTTTTGGTTTGAAGGATTTCTCTTTCCATTTGTTCAAGGTATTGCATTTTTTGTTCAACTTGCTTGTTTAGGGCTGAATTCAAGGGTTTTAGAAAACATGTGCCTCTAACTTGTAATTCCACAATTGGAATTTGATGCCACTTGGAGGGATGCAAGTTAGGGGAATGTGTTTTGATATGGTAGAGTTTTAGTCTTGGAGGAGAAGGTTTCATATTTTTACTAGTAGGCCCTAGGCTAAACATCCCTGTGCTTTCAACCCAGATTTGTAGGAGAAGTGGTGATTAGACTTTCAAACTAACTTATCTAACCTAGGAAAGGGTGAAATGGAGATGTGGCATGGGGAGGAAGAGTTCCATGTAGTTGTGCTAGTTCTATGAACCCATTTCCTAACACTTGCTTTGGAAAGCCAACCTGATTAGGCCTATTAGGTTCGTAAACCAAGTGGGAGTTAGGACATGCTGGAGTAGGTTTAGCCTAAGATATTTTGGAGTCTTCAAGAACCAAGTAAAGGGTATTTAAAAAGGTAATTTTTTTATACCTCATTTGGAAATTTTGGAAGTTACCCATAGAAAACTAAAAATTTGTAGAATCTTTCTACAATAGTCTCTAGTTTAGACATCCTAGTCATCTATGACATTCATCAAATAATCTTCTAGTGCCACCCTAAGCACAAATTTATTACCCACTAAATGTTGCACCATCCTGATATTTTAAAAATATATTGGGATTTCTAGGCCTAATTTTGGGAATTTGGTCTTTTGGGGGTTCTAGAACCCTAAAAGTGCATGAATCTCTATAGTATGAGCCTAGTGATGTTGATCTTAGCCTAAGTTTGGAGTTTGGAAACTAGATTTCACATTTTTCCTTATTCACCACCACCACCTAGTTGATGGCTAGTATCCCTAAAACTTATAATTGACCCAAGTTTGCTAAGAGCCCTAGAGAAGGGTAAAGACCTTAAAAAAGTGGAGTCCACTTAGAGAGATAGCCATCAGCATTGGGTAAAGGCTAGTAAGCCTGATTGGCATCTTGCAGTGGGTTGGGTGCTACTAGGCACTTAGGAAGCTTTTGGTGAAAGAAGGTTGTAAGCTCTGCATCAAAAACAATATGAAAATGACTATCTATAACACTTCATCTAAATAAATGAAAACTTCAAATTGGACCTAGGTGTGGTATTATGGGTATTGGATGCCATTTATTGAAAAGTTGCAAACACGGACAGTTTTATTGCTACATTTCACCAATCTCACTATGTTCATGGTCATTGTTCTCTTTTCATTCAGTTTTGGGGGTATGTTCTTGGTGTAGAGCACCAAAGCACTTGATTTATATTTTAGTTTTCATGATTTTTTTTACCTACTTAGGCTAGAATTAACAACCCTTGGATGAGAAGTCCATGGTTGTGAAAGAAAGACACCATTTTGTATGCTTAACACACTTTATGCAATTTATAAGCAAAAGTTTATCATTAGGAAAATTTGAGATTTCTAATGTTTTTTGTCAAGAAATCCTATGACTAAGTCTTTTTTAGTTGGTTTTAGGTATGTTGGAACCTTTTCCAGGTCTTGAAAGTGGAATCAAGTGAAAAATGTAAAAATTGTACTTTTTATGCAAAGTTGCATTGTTGAAAGTTGTAAAAGTTGCTCAGATTTGCAACTTAGTGGGAAAAGGGTTATAAGTATTAAAATATTGGTTCTAACCATTAAAATATACATAGCATATATATATATATATATATATATATATATATATATATATATATATATATATATATATATATATATAGGTGTGGACGGCATTAATATATGGATTGGAAGAAGTTGCAAAGAAATAAATTCAATTTTTGAGTCATTTTTACTATTGTTTGAATGTTGCATGAAATTTATGTAATTTTAGATGAGATGTGATGGATTTTTGAAAAATATCTTCGAACCAGCTTTCTTTTTCTTTTGGTTTCATCATTCTATGTGTTTTCTAACTCAAGTTATTGCATTTTTAGTGAAACTAGGTTCTAAGGACAACATTTTGGTGCACAGAACAAAAATGGGCCTCTAACTGCAATTTCATTAGTTGAAATTTCATGGGCACTTGGGAAGTGGTATTTAGTAGAGTCCTCTTTAAAATTCTAGGGTTTCAAGACTGGAGGATGTGTTTTGTGATTTTTTCAATCAAGCACTAGGTCAAGTACCATAAAGGATTTGACCTCTTGTAGTATGTTGATTTGTGAATGGTAGGAGTTTAGGAATTGGTGAAGGGATAAGCATTTGGAAGTAAGTTATTTTAGTGTTTTTGAACCTTTCTAAGCATTGAGTTCATTTTTATGACCCTATTTCCTACTGGTTTCTTTGTAAACCAGTCATCTACTTTACTGGGACATGTTTGGGAACTAACAGTCTCCATTTAAACTAAAGTCTCCATTTAAAGGTGGCAATGATATTTTTTTTGTTATATTAAGACTATTAATATATTTCAATGAGAAATTTGAGGAATCATGTCTAACCTGAGTATCTTGGCTTCCCAAGTCCTGTAAATGCAAAGCAACAATCTTGCTCAAAAAGTTGCTTGAGCAACTTTTGCAATTTTTTCAAAAAAGTTGCCAATGGAAGTTTAAGAAGTTGTAACTATCCATGCTTAGGTATATGAGCATGGGAAACATTTTTTTTAAGGTTAGAAGCTTTCCAATAAAATTTTCATTTCTAAGCAACTTTTACAACTTTTCCAATTTTGCACAAAAAGTGCAACTAATGCAAAGTTCACTAGATTTCACTTCTAGGACTTAGAATAGGTTCCAAACTGTTAAAAAACAACTAAAAACACCTAATCATAGGCTATCTTGAAAAAAAAAAAAAGAGACTCAATTTGGCCTAATTAACAACTTTTGCTCATATCTTGCACAAAGTAGCATAGGCGTCATACCTTGCTCATAACTCTCTCACCATTCATCGTGGGAACAAACTATCTATTCCATTAGCTCTGAGTGGTTTAGTAAACCATAGCCCCAATATTTTCCCATCTCATTGAGTGCTCAAACATTCTCAAGCATGTTGAACAAAAACATCCCTTATGGTTACTAAATGCCATAGGGCAGCGATCTTTGATGAGACATATCTTGGAGCTCATGTGAGGTATGGATACAATTCTAGGTCCTATAGGACCATGTTGTAGAGACCGAGCTCATGTGAGTTATGGATGCAAATCTAGGTCCTATAGGACCATGTTGCAGAGACCTACAATAACCTCTCTTTCTTTTTGGAGATCTTAATCTATTTTTATTTGTGGAACCATCTCGGGTGATGCTGAAACTCATAGTGTTGGTTAGTACAAAGTTTCCGACAGCCAAATCTCCCTCATCATTCAAACTGTCTATTATGTTAGCTCTGGGTAGTTGATTAAACACTAGCCCCAAGATCATCCTATCCCATTGAGTGCTAAAATTTTCTTAGGCATGTCAAACCAAAACATCCCTAAGGATCACTAAATGCTATGGGGTAGCGATCTTTGATGAGACATATCTTAGAGCTTGGGCAAGGTATAGATGCAATTCTAGGTCCTATAGAACTATATTATAGAGACCTACAATAACATTTCTTTCTTTTTGGAGATCTGAATCCATTTTGATTTTTTGATACCATCTTGGTAATGCTAAAACTTGTATTCTTGGCTAGTACAAAGTTGCCAATTTCCATTTGTTGTGCGATTCAGCTTCATATTTTGTTAGCTCTAGGTGGCTAGGTAAACCCTATCCCAAAGATCATCTAGTATTGTTGAGTGGTCAAATTTTCTCAGGTATGCCAAACCAAAATGTCCCTAAGGGTCACTAAATTTCATAGGGTAGTAGTCTTTGATGGGGAATATCTCAGAGCTCATGCAAGGTATGAATTTAATTACAAGTCCTATAGGACCATGTTGCAGAGACCTACAATCGCGTCTCTCTCCTTTTGAAGATCTTACTCTATTTTGATTTTCTGATGCCATCTTGGGTGATCCTAAAACTCATAGTGTTGGCTAGTAAAAAGTTGCCTACTGCCAAATCAACCTCACTATTCATTGAAATAAAACTGTCTATTCCATTAGCTCTGGGTGTCTGGGTAAATCTAGCTCCAAAAATGTCCATAAGAGTCACTAAATTCCATAGGGAAGAAATCTTTGACGGGGCATATCTTGGAGCTCATGTGAGGTATGAATGCAATTGTAGGTGCTATAGCACCATATTATAGAGACCTACAATAACCTCTCTCACTTTTTGGTGATCTTAATCCATTTTGATTTTGTGATGCCATCTTGGGTGATTCTGAAACTTGTAGCATTGGCCTATATAAAGTTGCCAACTGCAAAATCTCTCTCACCTTTCGTTGTGGGATCAAACTATATGTTCCATTAGCTTAGGGTAATTAAAACTTAAACAATAAAAACAAGATATATATATTATGATGTTGGTACCCAATATAGACAAATTTAAAATAAAATAAAATTATGGTTTCAAATGACTTCAAACTAAGGTTCAACGAAATTCAAAGTGGTTCAAAGAGGCATCTTGTAGGCTTAGTTCAAGCAAAGTTTAGAATCCATGTTTGATTTAACACTAGAATTTACTAGTTGTCAAGATTAAAGTTTAGCCTCTAGATTCAGTCTGAATTCAAAAGGCTCAAGAGTCAACGTTCAAAAGATCAAATACACAATTTTTCTCAATTCCATGTGTGATGTCATTGAGTGAGATTCAGGCTAAGTGTTAAGAAGAAGAAAGACATTGAATCTTTATATACAAAGAAATGGAAATTATAGTTGTATATCATGAGATGATTAGATATTGATAACTTAGAGAGACTAAAAGTAGAAACTTAAGATATTTTCTTAATATTCATGGTACTAGTTGTGAAGACCAAATTCATGAGGTATGCTAGGAAAATAGACTTAAAGAATATGTAGAACTATCACAGTTTGGAAGAAGAGAATAAAGTGCATTGGCTACCATTAATATCATGAGAGGCACCAAAATCATTTACACATTCACTCAACAAGAAGTGTATGTTAAATATAAAGTAGATGAATCTAAAAATGTGAGCAATGATAATGTCAGGTTGCAAAAAGAGACACTCATTATTCTAGGATGTATTAATTATTCCCTAGTTTTTATTCCCATGGCTAGATACAACAATGCAAATATGCTCTTTCTTCATCATAACTTGTTTGTTTGAATATTGGTGGAGATTCAATAGAATGAATAAAGAGACTTGGGTACATAATCTCATGGATGGAATTACTCTAGGGTGATTAGCATCCCGATCTCCATGAAGCCATTCACATGAAAGATGTAGGTTAATTGCCCCACCAAGTATGGGAAGATATAATAGAAAGCAAAGCCATTCTACAATGACTAGTCAGGACCCGCTATCCCCTCTAAGAGGCACAAATTGATTTGGTGGTTTTTAACACCCAAATGAAAATTGCAGTTTATAATTTAATATTAAATGGTGAGATTCAACACCATCATCTCTATGTTTGAAACACTTACAAGTAGAAACATGAGTGTGAGGAATTATAAATTCATATTCACCATTCAATTGGCACTTCCCAAGTTGAGAAGTTGGACTTAACAAGAAGCCTCAACAAGGAGTCTCAGATTTCAATAAAATAAAGAAGATTGATGCTCATCTTCTACTGTGATGAGGAAAACTTTTCTATGGAGAATTCAAAAATCTCACCATAAAATTGTCCCTCCTTGCTCTACACTAGTCTGGCCATGGGTTTAAAAACAAAGCCAGTGACCCAAGTGTAGAAAAAGATCATTAGATCAAACTTATTATCATGACTCTTCTTTCAAATATTGGTAGCTTACACTCTACATAAATGGTATTGGATCGAGCCTTGCATAGACAAATTAAAGCTTAACCCACATCCATCAAGTGTTGGTTAAAACACCTATGCACTTGTGTTTAACACGATCTAACCCTAGGAGAACCCATGGGAAAAATAAAAAGAACATGTGCTAGATTTCATGGAATATTCTCCAAGACATACAAGACAACCACTTATAAGCAATAGAGAACTTGTTATCTTGATGAAGATACAAGTGTACAAGAAATTTTGAGCTAGCATCAACTAATGGATTTTCCTTTGTCTCAAGTTAGACCAGCAATGAAAATGGTTCAGTCATTAATACAAATTATGGAGGAGCAATGTTTGAGAATATGCATAGACATGGCTATAGAGAAGGTTGATGATTAGAAGCCATCTTTAGAAAGAATATTGAAAACCTTCACATGGACAAGAATACCATAATTCATTGTCAAAATTTGTTAATATGGATAAGTAGAAAACAAATTATTCAAAATGCTCACTCATGTTGTCACAAGAAAATGACACAAAATACTGAGACGAAGGATGTAGATAAGGAAGTAATTGAGCTACTAAGATGGTTAGCATCATCCCAAGACAACACACAAAGAATCAAAGCCATGGCATTTAGATAGAAGGTAGGAGCTTTTGATGGTAGGTCAAGTTATTGAAGATTCGAAGGGATCACAATTTATGGAGCATCCTCACCAAAGTTGATGATGTAACACCCCAACCTTGCTTCCAAACCCCAAGATTTCTCAGGGCTTCCTTAGGTCATTCACCTAACCCACTAGGGCTTCTACACAACCTATGCTTCCTACGATCTTGCTCAAGAGATCCTATTCCTTCAGTTGGAGGCACACCAACAAAGTAACATCATTGCTCACTAGCCTTCCCCAGTCCACCATCAACCCTCAAGTCCACCTAGACCTCCAAGGGTGCTAACTAGTCATCTATTGTTTTTTTGGACTCCTTCTAACATCCAAGATCCCAAAAAATTCTGATTTAATAGGAACATTCAACCCAGAAGGCTTCAAACACCAAAATGCTCCAAAAAGGGCTACTAGGAATTAGCCCTCCTAAATAGCCGGCAACAAGATTTCTTGAAAAAATTCTTAACAACCCTACAAAAAAATTACTTTTGTGGATACCCTTTTCAGAGTACTTCAAGATTGTATGATTGTTCAACCCCCAAATTATCCGTACAACCAAAGTATAATTTTAGGCCAAAAATGAGGATTTCAAGTGCTTTATCGCTATTGTGATAAAAAATAACCTTGGAAAACGTTCCAAGACCTCTCCCTTGGACTGAAGCAAGGTTAGACCTTCTCCTTACTTTTTTTGTAGCTAGATTGAGGCATTTGAGCTCTTAATCCCCTCCATATCTTGTTTTTCTGACTGTGATCCCTAGCCAAGTTACATTTGGCTTGCCTAGGGCATCACTTTAAAAATGCTTGCTGATACTTCCAAGGGCCCTCCTTCGTGGCATAAAATTTATATGGACCTTAGTTCCAATTCCCAAAATACTAGATGTTTCCAATGGTGGGAAGAGGCCCTAAGATCCCATTTTCTAATTGCAACCTTGTTCAGATCAGCAACTTGGCAAGAATAAAAAGATTTTCTAAACTAATAAAAAATGAATTGAAATGGTCAAACCAACACTACAAAAAGATGAAAAAAAATATTTCAGAACTTTTCCAACACAAAAATAAGGCCATTCAATCATCCTCTATTAAAAGTGCCTTCAAATGCATAAAACCGACAACAAAATACTTGCACAATTCATACAAAATGTAAAACCAACTTGTCCAACCCATGAAAATGGTTGTCCTTACCTTTTTAATGGCTCATCCATCAGTTAAATAACTATTCTAAATAGTTAGGATGTTGCAAACTCAAAAAATGCAAAAAGTTGCTTTTTGCAAGAAAATATTGTCATGACAACATGACAACATTTTAGCAACTTTTGTTCTAAATGGAGTTAGACCTCCAAATTTGGAACAAAGAACAAGTAGAAATATAATTTGAATAAAATGACTTCAAGTAAACTATTCAAATCCATTGGAACCTTTCTAGACCATTTTACCCTTTATCAGACCTAAGTAACCTAGTTGACAATAATCGGCAACTTCTAGCTACTTGGTCACTTTGGGTCTTGCCAAGTCTCCTAAACACACCTAAGGACTACATAGGACCTATTATTAGACTATTGATGTGGCTAGAATCACTACAAGCCAAAAATAAGGAAATACCTAGGTTCACACTTAGCCTACCTAGGTGCTCCTGCACCATACTCCGCCCTCCAACAAAGAACTCAAGGTGGATCAGTTTGCAACAAATCTAGAGGTATGCCAACTTTCTTGAACTTTTTCTTAGCAACCCATGTAGCCTCTGAAACTATTTTTTCCTTCCATTTGATGAGGTGTTCCATGTACACCTTTTTCCTTGTAATCTTCTTTACCCTTGAGTCTAATACCTTTTCTACCTCCAACTTGTTGTTTGTAGATGCTACAGCAGGTTCAAGATCTTAATGAACATTTGGAATGATCTAAGATGAGACACATTTGTATGGAACCAAGCCTTGCACATTAAAAATAGGGGATATGCCCAAATCAAAAGTTAAATCTACCTTATAGGCATTTGCTCCATATTTAGCCAATATCTTGCAAGGCCCTACCCTCTTCATTTGTAGCTTGGTAGGAATACCTTTTTGAAGCCTTTCTTTGTTCAAATGGACCATCACATAGTCCCCAATAGAAAATTGAACATCCTCCTTCTTTTGATCCACCTTGGGTTTGAGTTTTAGAGTGTTGTCTTGAATAGTCTTCTTGACTTGCTCTTGAATCTCGTTCATGGTTTGTACAAAGTCTTCAGCTTGACCACTAATCTGATCCATGTTTCCAAGACACCTTAGTTCACACAAACCTCTTGGATGCATGTCATAAACAATTTCAAAAGGACTCTTTCCAGTTGTCCTATTCTTGCTATCATTGTATGCATATTCCGCTAGCAAGATGATAACATCCCAAGTCTGACCATACTCCTTAGTTAGGAACCTAAGAAGGTTACCTAAAGTCCTATTAACCACCTCAGTTTGACCATCAGTTTGAGGATGGTAAGCTCAACCAAAAGACATGTTAGTGCCAAGCTTCTTCCATAAAGTCTTCCAAAAGTGACTCATGAATTTCACATCTTGATCTGACACAATTCTTAATGGAAGTCCATGAATCCTTATAACCTCTTTGAAAAACAAGTGAGCTATATGACTTGCATCATTAGTTTTCTTGCATGGAATGAAATTCTCCATTTTACTGAATCTATCAAAAACAACATAGATGCTATCATATCCTTGCTTAGTTTTAGGCAAACCTACAACAAAATCCATACTTACACAATCACATGGCTAGTTGGGAATTGGTAGAGGCTGATAAAGACCTACATTTCTCAGTCCTCCTTTTGCCTTCATACACACCATGCATTGCTCCACATACTTGGTTACAACTTTGACCAATTTAGGCCAATAATATAACCTTTGCACTACTTCTATGTTCTTGCTGATACCAAAATGCCCACTCAAGCTGCCTTTATGTTTCTCTTGTATTAGGTTCTCTGTCATGGAACCTCTTGGTACACACAACTAGTTACCCTTAAATAGCAACCCATTTTCCAAAGTATATTCTAAAAATCTTCTATGAAAGTGGTTTTCAAAGTCCATGCATACCTTATAGGCTTTAGAAAATTCCTCATCATTCTTGTAAAGATTCTGAAAACTTTCCACTGCAACACTATGGAGTTGAATCTCTTCGATTGTTAAAACCCTTCTACTTAAGTCATGAGAAACCTTATTCAATTGCCCCTTTTTATGCTTTATGGTGAAGGTAAAAACTTTCAAATACTCCATCCATTTCAAGTGCATGTTACTTAGCTTCTCTTGTGTATTAATATAACTAAGGGTTTGGTTATCAGTAAAAAAAACAAACTCTTTAAGCAGAAAATAATGTCTCCACTTCCTAAGACACTAGATTAAGGCATACAATTCTAGATCATAGGATGAGTATTTCTTCTTGGCTTCATTTAGCTTCTCACTATAGAAGGCAATTGGTCTACCTTCTTGAATCAACACCCCACCCACTACTAGGCCACTTGCATCACAGTCTAAGGTGAACAACTTTTCAAAGCTGGGCAATTGTAGGATGGGTTGAGTGGCTACTTGCTTCTTCAACATATCAAAGGACTTTTCAGCTACTAAGGTCCACCTAAACTTATACTTAACTCCCCCCTTTATGGTATCAAGTAAGGGTGCACAAATAACATTGAAATTTCTAATGAATTTCGTATAAAATTGGGACAATCCATGGAAGCTTCTTACCTAAGTGGTAGTGGTAGGTGCAGGCCAACTTAGGATAGTAGAAACTTTCTCCTTGTCCATCTTCAAGGTTCCTTTAGACACCACAAAGCCTAGATACACCAAATCTTGTTTGAAGAAGTCACACTTCTCAAGGTTGATAGCTAACTTCTCCTCATGAAGCCTCTTCAAAACTGCTTCTACATGCTTGACATGTTCCTCTTTGGTCTTGTTGTAGATGAGGATATCATCCAAGTACACCACCACAAATTTTCCTGTGAAGTCTTTGAGCACTTCGTTCATGAGCCTCATGAATGTGCTAGGGGCATTAGAAAGACCAAATGGCATCACAAGCCATTCATAAAGACCATTAGTAGTCTTAAATGTTTCCTTCCGTTCATCTCTCTCCTTTATTCTGATTTGGTCATACCCACTTTTCAAGTCCAACTTAGCAAAATACATAGCACCTCCTAAAAAATCCATAAGATCTTCAATTCTCAGAATAGGAAACCTATACCTAATTGTAATGTAGTTAATGGCCCTTGAGTAAGTACACAACCTCCATTTTCCTCCCTTCTTGGATGCCAAAACCACTAGGACAGCATAAGGACTTATGCTCTTTTGGATCAGACCTTAGTCCATCAGCTCTTGGACTTGTCTTGCCACTTCAAGGTTCTAATCTGGAGTGAGCTTATAGGCTGCCTTATTAGGCAAAGATGCACCTTGTACAAAGTAAATTTGATTATTTATAACCCTCCTAGGGGGTAGGGTAGCTAGGGTACCATCACTCACTATATCCTTATACATTTCAAGAAAAGTTTGGACTTCAACCAGTAAGGGTTCCTTGATTGATTTTTCTTCATTAGTGGACTTCAATATCACTGCAAATCCTTGGCTCTCCTTATGCTTAAGGTCTTTTACAAACTCTTTCTCTCCACATAACAACACACTAGGTAATTGGGACTGTGGTTCTTCCCCTTCCAACAAAGACTGAATTTTGAAAGTCTTGGCTCCTTTTTTGAATGTTATGGCATTAGCCTTGCCATCATACACCACCTCCCTATCAAATTTCCATGGCCTCCTTAGCAAAAGATGACAAGCATCCATTGGTAAAATATCACACAACAATTGGTCTTTATATTCTGCAATTGAGAAGTCCACCCATGCTTGCTCATTCACTAGGATGCTTTGCCCTTTGTTAAGCCATGTGATGTTGTAAGGTTTTTCATGAGGTATCTTCTTTAGTTTGAGCTTTTTAATAGCCTCCTCTGATATTACATTATTAGTTGATCTGGAATCAACCACCACCTTGCATACCTTTCCTAGGATCTTGCACTTGATCCTAAACAATGCCCTCCTATGTCTAGAATCCTTAGGAGCTAGTTACTTGATCAGCACCCTCCTAAACATGAGGTTCTCACCTTTTTCAGACTCAATATGGTCTATATTAGCATCCTTGCAACTTTTATTATCTTCTTTTGTATATGCTAGCCTTTTATCTTTGCTTGAGAAAGAGGGTTTGTTCGGGCACCTATAGGCAAGATGGCCTAGTTGACCACAATTGTAATATTTCATTGTTGCAAAGTAAGAGTTGCTCCTACCTCCTCTACCCTTGCTTGATCCTCCTTGATTGTCTCTCCCTCTATTATAACCACCTCTTGAGGAGTGGTCACTAGTTTGCTCCATGGGTTTGCTTTCTCGTTGGTTCTTTTGATCACTACCTTTTCCTTGGTAGCCTCCTCTTTGATTTTTTTGATTTTTTCCTTTGGCTCTATATTTGAAGTTAGAATCTCCTTTCCTCTTGTTCTTTTCTTCTACCTTCAAATCTAGCTGATGACATCTTTGGACAGTGGTAGGGGCCCATAAGCTAAGCTCCTCTTGAATGTTCCACTTCAAGCCACCGAGATACCTTGCAACCTTGAGTGACTCCTCTTCTTGCTTCTTGGATCTCAAACACAACCTTTGAAATTATTTAGTATAGGAGGTCACATCAAGATCTTTTTTCTTCAGTCCTTGCCTTCTTTTATGGAGTTGGATCTCAAAGTCTTTAGGTAGGAAGTTCTCCTTTATTTTGCTTTCCATAGCACTCCAATTTGCAATTTGATTCTTGCCCATGCTGACTCTTTCATCTTGTAAATACTTCCACCATGTTAAGGCTAAGCCTCTAAGACTTGACTTAGCCACCTAAACCTTTTGTGCTTCTGAGATACCGTCACACTCAAAGTGGTTCTCCATACCCTCTAACCAATCCATAACTACATCAATATCCATCTTACCACTAAAAAGTGGAACTCCTTCCAAGGATTTACCTCCCAAGGCTTTGATTTCCTTCAAGAAAGGTTCTTCTTGCAAGATAGGATCAGGTCAAGGTATGATGTCTTCCTCAACTACCTTCTTACCATCATGGATTCTCCTACTGATTCTTCAGTAGCTTCAAGCATCTACTACTTTTTCCCAAATATTTAACTTGCTCTGATACCACTCTGATGTAACACCCCAACCTTTCTTCCAAACCCCAAGCTTTCTCAGGGCTTCCTTAGGTCATTCACCTAACCCACTAGGGCTTCTACACACCCTATGCTTCCTAGGATCTTGCTCAAGAGATCCTATTCCTTCAGTTGGAGGCACACCAACAAAGTAACATCATTGCTCACTAGCCCTCCCCAATCCACCATCAACCCTCAAGTCCACGTAGACCTCCAAGGGTGCTAACTAGTCATCTATGGTTGCTTTGGACTCCTTCTAACATCCAAGATCCCTAAAAATTCTGATTTAATGGGCACATTCAACTCACAAGGCTTCAAACACCAAAATGATCCAAAAAAGGCTACTAGGAATTAGCCCTCCTAAATAGCCGACAACAAGATTTCTTAAAAAAATTATTAACAACCCTATAAAAAAAATACATTTTTGGATACTCTTTTTGGAGTACTTCAAGATTTTGTGATTGTTCAACCCCCAAACTATCTGTACAACCAAAGTATAGTTTTAGGCCAAAATGAGGATTTCAAGTGCTTTATCATTGTTGTGATGGAAAACCACCTTGAAAAATGTTCAAAGACCTCTCCCTTGGACTGAAGTAAGGTTAGACCTTATCCTTACTTTTTGTGTGGCTAGATTGAGGCATTTGAACTCTCAATCCCCTCCATAGCTTGTTTTTCCGACTGTGATCCCTAGCCAATTTGCATTTGGCTTGCCTAGAGCATCACTTTAAAAATGCTTGCTGATGCTTCCAAGGGCCCTCCTTCCTGGTACATAATGTGTATGGACCTTAGTTCCAATTCCCAAAATACCAAAGGTTTCCAATGGTGGGAAGAGGCCCTAACATCCCATTTTCTAAGTGCGACCTTGTTCAGATCAGCAACTTGGCAAGAATAAAAAGATTTTCTAAACTAATACAAAATGAATTGAAATGATCAAACAAAAACTACAACAAGATGAAAAAAAATATTTCAGAAATTTTTCAACACAAAAATTAGCCCATTCAATCCTCCTCTATTAAAAATGCCTTCAAATGCATAAAACCAACAACAAAATACTTGCACAATTCGTACAAAATGCAAAACCAACTTGTCCAACCCATGAAAATGGTCTTCCTCAGATTTTTAAAGGATCCTCCATAAGTTCCATAACTTTTCTAAATATTTAGGATGTTGCAAACTCAAAAAATGCAAAAAGTTGCTTTTTCCAAGAAAATGTTGTCATGACAACATGACAACATTTTAGCAACTTTTGTTCTAAATGGAGTTAGACCTCAAAATTTGGAATAGAAACCAAGTATACATATAATATGAATAAAATGACTTCAAATAAACTATTCAAAGCCATTGGAACCTTTCTAGACCATTTTAGCCTTTAAAAAACCTAAGTCACCTAGTTCACAATAGTCGACAACTTCTAGAAACTTGGTCACTTTGGGTCTTGTCAAGTCTCCTAAACACACCTAAGGACCACATATGACCTATTATTAGACTATTGATGTGGCTAGAATCACTACAAGCCAAAAATAAGGAAATACCTACTTTCACACTTAGCCTACCTAGATGCTCCTGCACCAGTTGAGCCTTGTATTCCTCATCAAAAGATGATTGTCACAAATCATAAGTTGTGGGAACTCAAAGAATGTGGTGAAAAGAATATGTGGTGTTGGTAAATAATGACATGTGGAGGTTAATATACAAAATAAAAAGATTCCTTTAAATAGGTGGCATTACTTATTTCCTAAACAAATATAAATCTGAAGATGTTATCCACTCTATACAAAAGAAGCCAATGTAATGCTAAAAGTGAATCATAATAAAATGTTTAATTATGAATTAAGCATTATGCACATATAGAAGTATAAGAGAACAAAGGGAGGTGGGTTTTTTTCAAGAATCAGTTATTATAACTGAAAAGACCCATCAAAAAGATGAAAACTTATATAAAGGGAGAGAGCTAGAAGTAGAGGGTTCCACTTCTCTTTCCCAGAGGTAAACTGGGGTGCTAGAGCAAGAAAGAGAGACAAAAAATTATGGGATTGTAGGAGAGCTGATCTTTATTGCCTTTTCCAAACTTTGTGTTAGTAAGAATAGGATATTTTGATTTTAGGTTTAATGAAGGGAGATTCTATTTTATTTCATATAGTGATTCTGGTACAATATGTGATGAGGTCTATGTAATCTTATACATGTTAGGGAAGGGAGATTTGGGAGAAAATTGTATACCAAAACTTCAAGTTTGGGTAGATTTCTTTCCACTGACTATTATCCTGGTGTAACTTTCATTTTTCACTAGATGCATTTAGTATTGTTATTTCCGAAATATATTTGATTTCAAGATACATTTAAAGTTTTGATTCTTCATTATCTCAAAATTTTCATTCATTTTGTAATGTAGCATCTAGGAAAATAAACTTTTGTTATTTGTTATTCTTTTCTTTCATTCACTTAGTTTCCACATCTCTTTCATGTTTATGAGTAGATGTTTCAAGCCTTTTGGGTTTTTTGGTTGAAAGCATCCATATTTAATTCATTGTAAATCATGTACGGGGACCTATACCCAATAAAATTCAAAGGAAGGTTATCAATTCAATGATAACCTATCCAACTATTAGTGCTGATTCAATTTTCCTATTTGGGAATTTAGAGTTAATTTGCATTTATTTCTTTTAAGGATAATTTGTTCACTAACATATGATAACCAATGAACAAAGATATAATATAGAAGGTTGCATGGGGGCAGGGGTACTTGGGGTACTTAAGGTATGGGTATAGGTACGGGTATAGCTATTTTTTATAATAGGGGACCAGGGTACTTGGGTATGTCGAACTTTATTTTTAATTATACTTTTATATTTATAGAAAACTTGAATTTATGAGTCATGACAATGATTTTTCAAATCAAGAACAATGATAAAGTCTGCAAATGTAATGTATTTTTTTTAGTTTCAAAATTTTTATATGTTTGTAATAATAATTTATGATAAATTTTTAGATGCATAACATAGAAGGAAAACTTTAAACATGAACAAGAAGGTCATAAATCATATGAAAATGACATATTCCAAATGATAAATTTTTGGCTTTAACACTGATAAAGTTTATTGTTGATCAATATTGTATCAAAGTTTCAAATTGATTAGGTATTGAATTAATCTTGATAAACAAATAATAGAGAAGGAAAATTTTAAACATGAACAAGATCATAAATCATATGACAATGACATATTAGAAATGATTAAGTGTATGCTTGAATAGTGATAAAGTTTATTCTTAATCAATGTTCTATCAAAGTTTCAACTAATTAGGTATTGAATTAATCTTGATAAACAATGAGATGATACACAAACAAAAAAACTAAATAAAAAAAATCAAAATTCTCAATCAAGGTTACTACAATGCTCTCCACTGAGTACCTGGTACTTGGGATACATGTACCCAGTACTTAGGTATGTGGTTACAAGTACCAGGGGTGTGGGTACAAGTACCCATGCAACCTCATAATATATTATGATAACCAATAATTTCATACATGAACGAACATATAATATATTATGATAACCAATAATGTTATACATGAAAGAACATATAATATATTATGATAACCAATAATGTCATACATGAACCAACATATAATATAAAATGATAACCAATAATGTCATGCATTAACAAACACATAATATATTATGATAACCAATAATTTCATACATGAATAAAGATATCATATATTAACCAATAATATCATAATTCTAATAATGGCATGCATCAAATATATGTCATACATCAAATATAAAATATCATATATACATCAAATGTATATCAAATATTTCCACTGACATAAAATCCAACATATATGTCCACTAATGCCTATACATGTGTGTCTATCAACTATAGTATCTCCTTTCCATTAGGGGAAGGAAACAAATCCCTAGAGGTCTTCAGTCATCATGTGGAGGGAGATGATGGGGATGATCAGGTCTTTCCCACATGCTCGCTCATCCTCTTGTTTAGGCTCTTCTCTAACTTGAGCTGATACAAACAAAGTAGATATGAATCAATAATTATTAGAGATTGAAATCAAATATATGTACACACAAAATTAATTATTTTCTTATTGCCATCAACTAGTCACTATGTACATCCACCTCAAAGGCTCGCAGACAATTGAGTGTAACAAGGACCTACAACAATTCAATCAATATAATTGCTTACAAATAACATTAGAAATTTTTATACTAACTATTATAAGAAACAAATA
Source organism: Cupressus sempervirens (assembly GCA_028749045.1). Classification (NCBI taxonomy): domain Eukaryota; kingdom Viridiplantae; phylum Streptophyta; class Pinopsida; order Cupressales; family Cupressaceae; genus Cupressus; species Cupressus sempervirens. The sequence goes on along the minus strand of CM053786.1, from coordinate 254,904,893 downwards.
AAACCAAAAAAATTCTTTCATACCTCATTCATTGGCTCTAAACTAGCCATCACTACAACAACTCCACAATTGATGGACTACCAAAGATGAGGAGGAGTCTCAGATGTTAAGAGTTGCATGTCATACAATACAAGTTACATGTAACAAAAACATGAAACAAATATAATCAAATGAATTAAATAAACATGAAACAAATGTACCTCTATGAAGCTCATATCACGTCCATGCTCAGAGTCCCTAGTCAGTGCCAATGGTCCTATAGAGAACTGATGCACATGCAAAATTTTTTTGTCAATCCTTCATATGATTACTTAATAAATATATGTATTAATTTAAATTATTAAATCAATGCATACTTTTGGACTCATTGATGAGACAAAAATGGGGCTAAGGGATCTCTACCAAGGCTAACAACACTCTTACCCTGAATTTTGAACAATGTAATATAGGCTAATTAACTAGTCATTCACTATACATATGAAATGTGATCAAATTAGTTTATTATAATTGTAATTTACCTGTGTGTCAATGCCAAATGTCTTACTTAGGAACTGATCAGTGACTAGTCCATCATCCATACTATCTCTAGCATGACTACCAAATGTGCACAAGGATCCACATGATGTGTACATGTGACTGTGATGTAGAAAAGGCTTCTCCTCAACTAATGGACTCATGCAATGAATGAGGGTCTGCATCAAAGCATTAATAGTCCCTAGAGTGCTGGTCTCTACATGTTCCTTCACAACTAAAGGAATAATCATGTGCTCACCCTGTGGCTTGACAATAGGTTCCCTAACTACATTAGGGTTACAACATGCCCCTGACCTCTCAAATGATGACCCCCCACCTCTACCCTAAGATTATAATATATCAAAATAATTGGAGATTTCCCCAAGGACAAATTCACAATACAATTTCCTCAATAAATACATTGTGACTTTGTGATTATTGTAGGGAGGGGCATCAAATATCATCCACCATCTATCCCAAAAATTATTTCTAATACCATTGTGTATGCACCAATGGATGGGGAACCATTTAGTTGTCTCTCTAATAGTATTTTGTTCACCAAGCTTTATAAACAATGAACAATTTCTAACTTTTGGTATTTCTTTTTTCTTACATCTTGATATGATAATTTGTTTTTGTAATATCTTTTTTTTTTCATCCCTCTTAACACACCAAATATCCAATTGACCACTAACAGAAGCTACATGGGTCATAATGGACTCAAGGGAGGATGCCAATTGTGCTCTCATTGTATTGGTTTGTCCACAAGCTTTCAACCTACCAATGAGTTCTTCTAATTCATTTTTCCCTCTTTTTATTTCATTTGTTATGTTGTCTTGTGTGCAAGGAGGAGCTCTTCCAATTGGTGCAGGTTGCCAAATTTCTTGTTCTTTTTGTGGAGGGTTTTGATTCTCATCTTGTGGAGGGTTTTCATTTGGATCTTGTGGAGGGTTTTGGTTTTGATCTTGTTGGGGATTTGCTAGTTCATTATTCACATTTATTAATAAGAAATCGATTGCAATCTAAATAAATAAACAAATTTAAAGAAAATTTGAAAAAAAACCTACAAAATAATGAAAAAACATATAAAACAATGCAAACACAAAGGAAGAAAACATACATCATGATCTTGATCTTGAACTTCGATGATGAGGAGGAATTTTGTGGAGGTAGGTGTTGAAAATATTCAATTACTTCAACTTGCATAAGCAATATTTAGAGGAAATCTTGCAAAATGAAGTTAAAATGAATTGGGCTATGAGTTTGCTACCCATTAATTTGTTTTCTTTAAAATGTTTTACAAAGTAGATACACACTATAGCATGTATGTGCTTTTGAAAACTAGAAAAAGAAGAAAAAAAGGTGTCATCTTTTTAGCACCACAACTTGGTACACTTACCCTACATTTCATCCATGGAAAGATTGACAACTTGAAGTTGTTAACATAAGTTTGAGTATATTGTTGAGATGTTTGGTTGAAGATAAGCCTACTAATTGGGATTTGATTTTGGTACAAACAATGTTTGCATATAATAATTAGTGAATAGGAGCACTAAGAAGATGCCTTTTGAGATTGTTACTGGAAAAATTAATAAGTGAACTATTGAATTGATAGATATGATCCTTGAGACAAAAATAAGCAATAAAGCTAAGGAATTTGTAGATTTCATGAAGAGTTTACATGAGGAAGTAAAAATGAACTTGGAGGACAATAATTTGGGATACAAATAGAGAGATGATAAAAATAAGAGACATCAAGCATAGTGTCTTGTTCCATTTAGCACAAATTATTATGCTTATGTGGCATCTTGCATTGTTGGGAGATGACTCCTACCATTAAGTGTGCATGATTTTATGTTTTGATTTTCTCAGCTTTTGTTTTACTCTTCCAAGATTGGACCTAAATTTGTAATTAGTTGTTTGACTAGCCAACTTGTGGCTTAGCTAGCTATAAAAAAACCTTTAATAGATGTGCAAAGGGAGCATTCTTAGAGGATAGAAACTAAAGATTCAAGCTTGGAATCCAAAATTTTAATTCTAAATTATGTATAAGGCCACAATCCAAAAGGCCTGATAGTTGAGCATGTTGTGGTTTCTTTATATATGAAGTTCTATAATTGGACCTATGAATATGTTCCATATGGCCTTCTATTCTCTATGGTTTCATGTATTTTATGTATAAGCTTTCAAGTGTAACTCTGAGTAGGGAGGTACTAGTATGTTAAGCTAAGTATATTCAACAAGTTCATGATTATCCCTTGCTCCCCATATCATTTTGACATTAATAAAAAATACTTCCAAAGTCAACATTAACATCCATCGAGTAAAATTCGTGAAAACTTTAAATTTTGTCAATCACAAAAATATATAGATTCCCTTTCTCCAAGAAATAACAACACAATCTTCTTTGAATCAATACCTTTAATTTGAATACATAACCATTGCAAACCAAAGAGGAAGAGCACTCCCCTTAATACCATAAACACATAATAGAAACAAAGAAACAACAACAAATGTGAGAACAAAATATGGATTTCTTATTATCACCACAAATATGAAATTATAGAATTCAAAAGTACAATATGCTAACCCATATGGATGCCTTCATTATAGTAATCTGCAAGACAATGTTTCAAACTACACCCAGAATTGTCCTAGACAATGTTCAAGTCTTTCTTAAATAGGCAATTTTATGTCATCCAGGAAGGTTCTAGACATTGAAGCTTAATACCTAGGGTTCATAGACTCTAAGAAGACATATAGAGTCAGCCAAATACATCTTTGATGATTATTTTAGAAATTTCGGGTAGTCCAACTTTGGAAGGTGATAACTCTCGATCTTTTGCTCTAATTGGCTATTATAACCACTTTTCAAAAATGCCAACTCTTAATCTATAGGCTTGAAATCATGCAAGCACCCTTCCGTCAAGTTTTTAGACCTCATATAGGCAATCTAAGGCCTCCAATGATAAGATTGAAGATTTTTATCTTAATTTTTCCACCAAAAATTCACAATAAATTCTTTGATACTTAAGCTGAGATTTTTCTAGTAGGCTTACAACTCTAAAATTAACCTTCATGTAGAAAATGAGAATGTTTTGAGCTTGTGTGAAAAATTTACTAAAAATAGAAAGCTCCCAAAAATAGTAAACCCATATCTACTAGTACTTATTAAAATAAAAAAGACTAAAAATAAAAAATATTTTTGGGCACTACAAGATTGCACTTACACCGAGGATGTTCTTGCATCACACACCAAAAGTAATTTGAGAAGTTACTCCATCATGTCTTAGGTGTTCAGAGGAAAACCAAGATGGTTAAACTCGTTCCTTTCTAACCATGATGAATCCACTACTAGCCCTCCTTTCCATTTGACCAAATATTCCTCATAAGCTTTGTTCCTTATACTTTTTCCAACATGACTATCCATTATCTCCTCAATCTCCTTTGTAGCTAAACTAGCTGCTAAAATACTCCACTAAAATTCTACAAAAGAGATCACCTCCTTCATTATACCCTATCAAATATAAAATATTAAATACTGGTGAAATATTAAATTCAACATGTAACTCCACTTCATAAGCATTTCTAGAATCATGCCTTTTAACTATCTTTCATGATCCAAACTTGTTCATCTTTAGATCATTATATGTACTCACTAGAAAATGCTCCTTTCTCAAATAAACAATGACTTCATCTCGAATATGGAATTCCTTACACCTCATTTTCACATTTTCCTTAGCCTTAGACTCTATACTCATCTTTATAATGTGCTTCCTCACCTTCTCATGGATGTTCTTTAAATGTTCAGCAAAATCTTCTACTTAAGCACTACTTATCCTCCTTTATCTAACTAACACAATTCAAAAGCATTTTTGGGACTACTCTCATATACAATCTAGAATGGTGATTTACCAATACTCCTATTGACAAAATAATTATATGAAAATTCTACTTTTTGTAAAATCAAATCCCATCCTTTTGGTTTGTCTCCAACCAAATATCTCAACAAATTTCCCAAATTGGACTATTCGCCACTTTTGTTCATCCATGAATCTGTGGATGATGCGATGAACTCAACTTCAAATTTGTCTTCAAATTCTTCCATATTGTATACCAAAAATACCCAAAAAATTTGCTATCTCTATCTAAAACTCTACTCTTTGGCAGACCATGTAGTCTCAGCACTTCATTGAAAAAAAACTGTGCTACATGAACAACATCACTAGTCTTCCTGCAAGGAATAAAATGCACCATCTTTGAAAACCCATCAACCACCATAAAAATAGAATCATACCCTCATTTTGTCCTTGGTAATCCAAGAAAAAATTCCATGCTAACATCTTCCCATGGCTTCTTTGGTATAGGTAATGGATGATACAACCTTGTATTCTGCTTCAGTCTTAACATACTCTACAACTCTATACAAACTTCTTCACATCTTGCTGAAATTGTGGGTAGTAATAATTCAAAGCAACCAAAGATATAGTTTTATCTTTGCCCAAATATCCAACCAATCCTCCACTATGCTTCTCCTTAATGAGACATTCTCTCATTGAACTTTTGGGAATGAAAAATTGAGTTCCTTTGAACAACATACTATCTTGGATCATGAAATCCAACCACTTTGTCCTATCAAGTGTAACAACTTATGTACAAGCCTTCCATGTTTCACCAAAATTAGGATCATCTAGATACAAAGTAATAATTTCCTTGAACCCAACCACCTCTATCAACAAAAATTGTCTTCTAGTAAGAGAATCTACAACTTTGTTAGACTTCCTACTCTTATGTTTCAAAATAATTGTACAACTCTACACAAACTCAACCTACTTCAAATTCCTTTGGTTTAATTTTCCTTGACTATTCAAATATTGCAAATCTTGATGATCAATATACAAAAAAAACTCCTTAGGAAGAAGATAGTGTCTCCACTTCTTTAATGCTTGAACTATGACATAAAATTCTTGATCACAAATAGAATATTTTCTTTTTGCATCATTCAATTTCTCACTTAAATAAGCAAAATGTCTATCTTCTTGGCTCAAAATAGCTCCAATTATAGAACCATGAGCATCACAGTCTACTTGAAACACCTTGTTAAAATTAGGAAGTGCTAAATAGGTTGCTCAATAACTTTCTATATAAACAGACTAAAACTCCTACCTACTCCCTCAACCCACTTAAATTATTTTCCACCTCCTCTCATTTTTTTAGTCAAGGGTCCATAAATACCGCTACAAGCTCTTATGAACTTTCTATAAAAATGAGCTAGTCCATGAAAAGATCTTATCTCTATCACACTTCCTGGATTAGGCCATTCAAGGATAGCCTTCACTTTCTCTACGTCCATTTTTAGACCTTCTGTTGAGACTACAAATCCTAGGTACACCAACTAATTCATTACAAAATTACACTTCTTCAGGTTTATCAACAACTTTTCTTTCCTCAAATTATCAAACGCCTTATGAATATCAATAAAATTCTCCTCCAATGCCTTACTAAAGATCAAAATAACATCTAAGAAAAAATGACAAACTTACCCAGAAACTACTTCAGTGCCTCATTCATGGGCCTCATGAAAGTTCTCAGTGCATTGGTTAGCCCAAAAAGCATGACTAACCACTTGTATAGTTCTTCTATTTTCATGAAATTATTCTTCCATTCATCACCTTCTTTGATATGAATTTGATGGTACCCACTCTTTAAATCTATCTTTTTGAAACACTAAATCCCACTCAACCAATCTATAATATCATCCATCCTCAACAATGGAAATATGTACTTGATTGTGATCTTGTTGTTAGTGTGAGAATTTGTGCACATCCTCCACTCTCCACTATTCTTTGGTGCTAGTATAGTTTGTACAACACATGGACTTAGACTCTCTTGAATCAACCCCTTCTACAACAACTCATGAACTTGTGTGTTCAACTCTTCATTTTCTACTAGTGTCATTTTGTGCATTACCTTTCTTGGTAAACTAGCTCCTCAAACCAAATCCATCTGGTGATTAATCTTCCTCATTGGGAGCAATCCATTAGGTACATTATCTAATACAATATTGAAAAAATCTCCCAACATATCTCCAATTTCTATAGGTACTTCCTTCTACTTCTTCTTTACTATCTTTTTGAATTATAGAAAAACACATATGCTCATGCTTCATACCATTGAGAAACTCTTTTCCATCAACAAAAAATATTTTGATAGCTTTAGATACCTTTCTTCTTTCTCCTTCAATGACTTTAACTTATGCTTTTCTCCATCCTTGTTTAGAGTGTAGGTATTTGATCACCCATTGTGTACATCACGCCTATCAAACTACCATGACCTACTTAGCAACATATGATATATGTACATAGGTATGATATCACAAAGTACCTCATCCTGGTATCTTCCAATATTAAACTTCATTGCGCACTACTCATTGACCATGACCTTGTGGTCATCTTGCACCCAAGAAATTCTATATGGATGTGGGTATTTTTGTCTCTTTAGCTTCAGCTTTGTTACCATCATTTTTGATACTAGATTTCCAGTACTTCCACCATCAATGATCACATCATGACACTTATCTTCTTATCTAAGCCTTGTGTGAAACAAGCTCCTTCTTTGATCGGGTTCATTCTCACCACTCAGCAAGACTCTTCTATTAACTAGGACCTCTCCTCTTTCAACATCTTCAGAATGTGATGATCTAACATCTTCATCAACATGTGCAACTCTAGTTTGTCCTTTTTTCTTTGATTTTTCCTTCCTTTCTTTTGGGAACATTCAAATGCTCTATGCCTTCTTCTCCACAATGGAAACATTTCCAATAGAAGCCTCCTCCTCTAGATCCTTTTCCTCTACCTCTTCCTCTCTAATTTTTATTATTTTGATCATGGAAATAATTGGAATTTTTTTCCCTCTCTATGTGACTACTACTTCTAGCATCATCCTTATTCTTCCGATCATCATTATGGTCTCCATAAAACCATTGACCACATCTTCCACTGTGACCTCTTACACTATTCTTGTTGTCAAACTTATTGCTTACTTTCTCCTCAACTCTTAAGGAAAAATGGTATGCCTCCTTAATATTGTTCATTCAAACTAGACTTGGCTCATCCTAAATAGTTGTCCTTAACCCATTAAGTTAAAATGCTACTTTCTCCTTATCAGCGTCTACATGGTTGGTTCTAATGAGAACTTGATAGAACTCTTTGGTATACTCTTGAACAGATTTTCTTGCTTGCTTCAACCCTTTCATTTTATTCAATATGTCAAGCTTGTAATCTACAAGAATGAATTATCGCTTCACTTTAGCTATCATCTAATCCCATCTGGTGATTTTGTCCTTTCCCTTTCTATTTTACTCCAACTAAACCTCTTGCCACCATATCTTTGTATGTACCTTCAATTTTTCCTTCACAAAATTAACCCTATTAGGATCCTCAATATCTTCATACTCAAAGTACTCCTCTAGTTCATTGTTCCAATCGGTCAACTCCTCTAGGTTAAGATATCCCAAAAATGTGGGAACCTCAAACTTAAGTCTTATTCCAATCTTGGAGATGGCCTTAAAAACCCTCTCTTCCTTTGGATTTAGAACTACCTTTGATTTGGTATTTTCTTCTTCTTCGCCCTCATACTTGCTTTCATCTCTTATGGGAAGATTTATTCCTCTACGAATTTTTTCTTCCAATGCTTTCATTTTTCATTAGAGGGCTCTAAAACTCTTAGGTGTGACACCTACAACTCTTCCTCCATGCTCTCTTTGTGGAGGATTTTTCACAATTTTATTGAAACCCTAGTGCAAACTACCTCACAATTGACAATCTATCAACATGCTCAACCCAAACCATAGTCTTGGTGTGAACTCTCTCGCATTTGGCAATGTGTCTACACACTCAAGAACTCTATCTCTTATACCATTTGAAGAAGGGTGAACCCCTTAATACCATAAATACATAATAGAAACAGAGAAACAACAATAAATGTAAGAACAAAATATGGACTTCTTATTATCATCACAAATTTTGAACTACAAAATTCACAAGTATAATATGCTAACCCACATGGGTGCCTTCAGTATAGTAATCTACAAGACAATATTGTGAACTACACCTAGAGTTGTTCTAGACAATGTTTGGGCCTTTCTTAAATAAGCAATTTTATACTGCCCAAGAAGGTTCTAGAAATTGAAACTTAATACCTAGGGCTGATAGACCCTAACAATACATATAGAGTCAGCCAAATATATCTTTGACAATTATTTTAAAAATTTCAAGTAGTCTAACTTTGGAAGGCCATAACTCTTGAACCATTGCTCTGATTGGCTATTATAACCATTTTTTGGAAATGCTTGTATATGATATACAAGCTTTAAATTAGGGAAGCACCCTTTCATCAAGTTTTTGGAACTCATCTAAGAACTCTAAGCCCTCTAAGAGTGAGCCTAAAGATGTTTCTCCTAATTTTTCCACCAAAAATCTGCAATAACTTCTTCGATACTTAAATTGGAGTAATGAGATTTTTATTGTAGGATTATAACTCTAAAATGGACCTTCATGTAGAAAATGAGAACATTTTAAGCTTGAAAAAAATTACTAAAAATAGAAAGTTCCTAGGCATGGCAACTCCCCTGTCTACTTGTCCTTATTAAAATAGAAAAGGCTGAAAATAAAAAATATTTTTGGGTGATGCAAGATTTCTCTTACACCAAGGATTCTTCTACATTGTCCAATCTCTCTTTATTTCTCATTAAATTTATATTTTCATATAGCTTATTTCTAAAAACCCTCTTTGTACTAATCACATTATTATTTTAAAATTCATGCACAAGTTCATAGGTTTAGTTTCTCTATATTTGATCAATTTGTCCTTCCATTCTCTTACTCAATTCTAGTAATTATATGATTCTTACATATCTTTTGGTTCATTCTTTGAAATTAAGAATAGTAACACTTTCTTTTGACTACTCTATTTCTTGTAGTGATACCTTTATTATTATTCCTTATAATCTAATTTACTAAATGATTTCTTTTTACACAACATATGGAAATATGGTGTTACACAACTAGGTGGGATCGACTATCTACAAAACATAACAACTTCACCAAAACTTTAACCTTAGCTCTAGATCTAATAGTAATGCAAAGAAGCAAAAAATATATAACACATAAAGAGAAAACTTTGTTAGGGAAAAAACTACGGTGGGGATGAACTCACAGGATGACATATTGAATTAAATCATTATACTCTATCAAGAGTATTATAATGGGATTTCACATGCATTCATGAAGACTTCCTAGAGATCACTACTCAAATACAAACACCCTTACTACATTGGAAAGGCTCTCTTCCTTAAAAATATATATGAACTACAATCGACATGTTATGAAGTATACATTACATTTTCAATGCGCCTAGATCGATCCTAGTTGAAGCACATAATACAACTATATCTTCCTTATTCACACATTTACACTCTCTCACACAATATTTCCCAATCCACAAATAAAAATAATTATTTTTATTTCTATAACACATTAACCTCAGAGAAATTTAAAAAGTTAGATATACCCTCAACACCTAGTTACAAAAATATAGCCATACATGGTATAATATTAATTTGGACCAGTGAATCTTAGCTAAGATGTAAAAGAGTCTCAAATAACATTCCTCAAACATGATAAACCTCAAAGAATTATGCCTTAAAGATATGCAACATGTTACACCATCAAGTTAGCTAATAGCATGTGGAACACAAACTCACCAATTGGAAATCACCAATTGAAAGCACAAAACTACATGAAAACTAGAAACATAATTGCAGCCAAATCTAGAAATATAATGAGCATCATGAAATATCACAGGAAGTTCCACATTGACTCCAATATTTAAAATCATCAATGTCCTTAATTAAACCTCAATTATAACATCAATGCCCTTTTCCAAATGAAAAAATTAGTGTGTTAAACTCCAAATCATGAAAAAATAAAGCTATGGACATGCACTATTGTTTCAAACACTGTACATGGATCCACATACAAAATAATTGCAATTCATAGCACTATCAAGCCAAATATTGTCACACAATCACCATTGAATAACTCAAAAATATATGTTTCAATACAAACACACACTACTTACTTAAAAATCAACATGAAAAACTTTGTAAATTAAACTAAATGAACTATAGATATCACTCTAACCAAGTTACACTTATACATATTCATATTTTCAATATATTGAAAATACCAAACCAAAGATCTTAGTGAGCTTCTCATGAAGATTATCATAGATAGAGACATATGCTGACTTTAATGACAATGCATATATGCATATTATTCCAATAATATCCCCTTCAATAACAATAGAAACATATTATGTAAAAATAATCAATGTCAAATAGATCAACAAAATCTTCCCTACAAACCACTATAAATATCGCTCCTATGGTTTTTCCATATAAATTTTAAATCTATGCCCCTTTGACACCAATGAAGAAAGAAAATATATGTAGTTAACCATAAAATATGTAACACCCTATGTGGGACCCTAGGAGAAATCAACCTAATATGTTACAATGTCTACTAAATGAATTTTTTTTCTAAATTTTTAACAACATCAAAGTAACAATGGAAAAGAAATATAAACATGCACATCAACTACAAATATGAAAAAAAAAAAAAAGATTTCATTCCTCAAGGGTTCCCTTATGTTGAGTCATGTTTAAGGAAGTTTTATAAATTAATATTAATCTTAAATATAGCGTCGATAATCATAAATGAATAAAAAATACATAATATCATAAGCAGATGCACAAGTACAATCAATATGATAAAGTACATCCAAAAAATGACATCCATTGTGCATATCATAGGGTATGTAAGAAAAAATACAAGTACATCAATATACTTGATTCAACATCTCATAAGATCTCAAGATGAAAAATACATGATATATAGATAAAATATTTGAATAGAAATCTTCAAGATAAGAATAATAAAGATAAAGGTACAACTACATTAACAAGTATCCAATATCTACCAATCTATGGCAAAACCTAAATGGTAAGAAGTCACTACTTAATAATCTCATGGTAACCTAGTTAGGCATCACTCTCAGTATGTAGGGAATATAATGTACAATCCACACATAGATAAATCAAATCATAAAATCAATCCTAGGCAAGGAATTCATATAGCTCAATCTACCTCAAGTACACAAACTACTAATAAAGAAAAGATAACCAAAGTAGAAAAGATAATCAACCAATACCAACATCACATCCAAAATTCAACAATAGACACCAAGCACAAATCAAAGATCAAAATAAATAAAACCAATGAAGAGACAATAACTTTTCAAATTAATAATTTAAATCAAGTTGTATTTAATTTAATAAAAAATAATATTAATACTTTTTTAATTAAAAAATTAAAACAAAATCTCAAAATATGGGGTGGAGTTCACAAGACATAGTGTATGAGGGCTCCCCATATCTTCCCTTTGGAGTGAAGTGATGTCATAAGGTGAGCACATGATTACTTTGGTAGTCATACACTACCAAGGGAAACCTTTGCTTGTAAATTTGTCACCATGAGTGGGGCTAAAACCCTCCCCTCCTAATTTATATTATATTTTTATAAATTATTATTTTTTAAATAGTAAATGGTATAATAGTAGTCTTGTAGATAGAATTATTCTAGACTATAAATTTTGTTTACAATAATTTGTTGATTCATTCTAGTGAGATTTCGATTATAGATATTTGTCTAAAATGGATACATGAGAAGGTTTTTCTAATGATGTTTATCATTTGATTCTTGTTCAAACCCTTGCTAGATTAAATATTTTTCTCCATATAAATTCTTGTGTTTACTATTGAAATTTCTTGATCCAAATATCAATTTAATGAAAATAATAGTCCAATTCACAAGCACCCAAGAAGACATGTAATATAGCTCATTTCAATCAAAAACTCTAAAACAGGTTTTCAAACCCTACCTCCAAACAACAACTAAAATATGAGACAATCCTATCTATGTATGCAAATCCAAACCCTCCAAAACTTTCAACAATTATTTTGCTCCAATTCCAAATTTTCTCTCTCTCAAAACCCTTGTGTGTGAAATGAACTACAAATCCTCTAATAAAGAACCCTAACCCTACCTATGATTTGTGTTATCTAATTTAAAATAAGTAACTAGCTTTATTAAATAATAATTAATTCAATTATTTAATCCTCACATTTACACTTAATTTTTATTATTAAAATACTCTTTTATTATCTTTTATACACTTTATTAATTAGTGTAAACACTTTTAAAAGCATAATTTTTTATTTATAATAATGATGATGATGATGATGATGATGATAATGATAATAATAAAATTCTATTATTTTAATGTAACTCTAATTTAATCATTATTAATTAAATAATTAAAATAAACCAATACTAAATCTTTAATATTTTAATTCTTTTTATGTTATTTTTGAAATTAAACTTTTTGATTAAAGAATATATTGAGTTGATATCTAGTTAATTAAATATCATTATATTTTAAGATATTTCTTTTTCAAATAAAATAATATATAATAACTAGAATGCCATTAGATTAATCCAAACATAATAATTAAACTATTTACAGAGCAAATCACTTAGTCACATCTAATTAAAAATAACATAAGCAAAACCAACCAAAGTCAAATCAAACAACACCAACAAAGAAAAACTTATGGGTTTCAAAAGCATAGCCAATCAAATACATGTCCTCCTTCTCAAGAAAGGAAATTAAGGTCTGACTAATATTATACATGAACATTATCCTCTCATTCTTACCATTGAGTTATTGAGATAGGGCTCACTTAACCTAGCATTCCAAGGAAGTCAATGCCAATTACCTACAACCTGCAAAAGAGATGAGCATGTACTCTCTCTCTCTCTCTCTCTCTCTCTCTCTCTCTCTCTCTCTCTGGGTGTGTGTGTGTGTGTGTGTGTGTGTGTGTGTGTGTGTGTGTGTGTGTGTGTGTGTTTATATATATACATATACATTTATATTGTTAGAATATTTAGAATAACTAAGATGAGGGTGAATCATTTGTCCAAGGTTTAGATGGACCAATTGAACAAACAAACACTGATCATTCCATTGCTTCGTCTATACTATAAACTAAATGCAACATTAGCTTGCTTTCCACCACTCTAAAAGAAAAAACTTTCAAAATATAGATCTTAATCAATAAAACATCATAATAACATCTAAATGAGTTTGACACTAGGAGTTAATGTGGAAACCCAATTTGGTAAAATCCACCAGCAAGATGTCACCAATTTTCACTCTTGTGAGGTGAACCCTATTAGAAGCCAACCCTATTAAAGGTTACAATAGATATTGTAGGGATTTAATCACCCTATTAGGAGTTTCCTTTTTAGAGGTCTTTATAACATTACATTAGAATATCACCCTATTAAAGGATTTACATAAACTATTAAGTCCTTATGACTATTAGGTCAACCAAGTTTAAAGGATTTCAAATATTTTTCACACTGGCTAGAAAGCAACAACGGGTTTGATTTATTAACTACAACTCACTTTGCATGTTCAAATATTTATTCAACTCCTAAAATTGATTCACTATATAGCCTCTATTGTCATCTCAATCTCAAATTTTCTTGGAAACCCTTCAAGAAATCATCCTTCACTTATTTTCAACTCAATTAAGCCTTTTGATTAGATTTACCAGCCAATAGCATTAGTAACAACTCCAAATCTTTGAAACTTCTTCTCACATGCACAACTTCTCCATACTCTACACACTCTCTTGAAAGCTATCCTTTGTACCTCTTTAAATAGGTAGCTCTAATATTTTTTTGCTTAATCAACACCATAGATATTAGGGATCATGATTCAATCCATTAGATATAATGTATCTATTATCCATTCTATTTATCTCTTCTTTTTAAGAAACTTCTCCTTAAATTCATCTCTTAGGTTGATTACCTAGTCTTATTCTAGAACTAAATTATCCAACTCACCGATCCTTATCTTCAACACATTTTCCATATCCCAAGAAATCAACTTAGTCAGCTTGAAATTGTAATTCCTTAAAAATAATTAAAATGATGTTCCTTGGCCAACACTAAGTTCTAACTCTTGATCATTACTAAGTTACTTGATCACTATAAAAAGTCTTGCTTAGCATCAACACTATCACTCAATTAATACTAATGCTCGTTCAACACTAAATTTTTTTGGCACTTACTGTGGCTCAATTAGCACTAGCATCACTTAACATGTTCACCAAAATTCCTTACTCTTTTCCTTTGTTACTCTGTCAAGCCTACACATGTGATCTATCTTGGCTCACACTTCTAAGACTTTAACATCACCGGCTTCTCCTCTTGCAACATGATTTAACCAATCTCTTTATCTTGTCAAAGTCTAACTAATCAAATGTCCATTTGTAGTTTCCTCTTTATAAATCAACCTTACCTCTAGATGTTTTGTTATGAATAGCTTCTCAAATCCTCTACATCAATCAAATAGATATGAAATTTAGATAAGATAGAAAGCTATTGCACCAATATATTTAGCATTAATTATAGCACAACAATTTTTCCAATTTTAGTTTCCAAAAATCTCCCTTTTTTACATTGATGACAACACCTCAAAAATATTGCAAGAATACTTTAGGTTACTATATAATCCAAAATTTGTGTTGACCTTGATTTTTTTGAATATATAGTCCACCAATATAATTAAGAGGGGGCAGGTGAATCAACTATCCAACTATTATCACAATTATTATCCTTTTTAAATATTAACCATATGATAAATTAAATTAGAAACCATAACAAAACACTCATGCACAATAACACTAGATATGTTAACTAGGGAAATGCTTGATCTAAGGGAAAATCCCAATGTGGATGGTACCCACAAGATGCTATAATAATATAAATATTCCTTGTCATAGGATGGAACCTATTAGGAGTCTATGAAAAATATTCAATACATATCAATCCATGTTAGGAGACTTTGAATCCCTATTAGGAGTTGTACCAACCCTATTAGGAGGTGTGGAAGGTAGATGGACCCACTATCTAAATAGATTCATGGGAAAGACTAATGAACCCACTATCCAAATTATCTTTGTATTATTTCTTATAGAATAATAGAATTGAACTATGCTTCTCCTTCATCTTTCTCTATCCTATCAGCTAGACTTCTTCTCCTTCTGATCTTGATTGAAGATCATAAGCTTTGCATCCAATAATCCCTTGGATCTCTTACTCACATTTACCAAACACTCTTCTCTTGTTCACACTTCCTTGAATGCTTCACATTCCACATGTTACTTTACAAATAATTAAAATACTTCCATTTATATCAAGTCCTCAAAATCATTCCTTGAGTCAGCTTTGAGGCTTTCCCAAGTAATTATAATAGGACCACAATAAGATAATTAACTATTTCACAATCACAATAGCACTATTGGTTCAAAATCTACACAACTTCTCACAAGTGTGACTTTAGGACTTGCACACTTGCTGACATAATCATCTAACTATCCTCTATTACTATATAACTTTATGTACCCTAATTATATCTATGTTAAGAGATAGAATAGAATCATCAGAAACTTCTTTTTAGGTACTCTATTTTTGAATTTCTCTCTATAAATCACATATATCTTTTGTGCACTTAAACTCATCATAAAGACACAATGTGGAACATTTCCTTAAATTTCCATCACCTAATCATCAAAAGATGGTTTGTACGATGATGCTCTTTGTCTGCTACTCTACTAGTCTTCACAGAATTACTGTTATGTTGACATCAATGACAAACAAAGTCATGAATGCAACATTTCAATGCTACCACATGCTCTCCAATGCTTAGGTTACTCCACAAAAGGAATACCATCAACATTCATGCTAACAATCTCCCCCTTTGCAATTGATGGAAACATAGATGAAAAACATCTAGGTTCCAAGAATACCAAACAATACTCTGCTAATCTCATCTTTTCAATTCCTCTTTATCAATCAAATTTGAAATCCTTTGAAATGCTTCTATATTTTACATCTTCATAGGATTGGCATCAGTTGTTCACATGCTAAACAACTCTTAGCTTCTCCCTCATCCATTATAACTCTTCATGTTGTATATCTCCCCCATAGATATATTCCTTCTCCTTGCGTGCATGAATCTTTCTAAATCTCCCTAATAAGGAATAAGGATGTGCTCATCTCTCCCCTATTCAAATATCTCTTCTCCATTCACCTAGAAAAAAAGTTTCACGTACATATCTCCCCCATTGAAATGAATGATGATGGCCTCATTATGTTAATAAATTGCTCCAAGTTTTCAACTAGCTCAAGTCTCCAAAGACTCTGTTCAAGACCAATTACCAAGAGTCCTTAATGACTTTTCTCATCATAGATGCTCCCCCATACAAGAAGTGTAACATTCAATCCAGTCAAACAATAATGCTTTGTACTACTATACTAATGCAATCTTTACATTATCTACTCTAAAGTAGGAAGAGGCATAACCCCAAGCATACCTCTGAAGTACTTAAATGTATCTTTAAGAGAAGACTTTGTAAAGATATCTACAATCTAATCTTCAATACTAACATACTCCAATCTAATATCTTTCTCAGCTACGTTCTCTCTCAAAACATGATACATAATAGATATATTCTTAGTATTAGAATGCAATACATGATTCTTACACATACTGACTATACTTCTGTTATCACAATATATGATAACAAGTTTTCAAAAATTATATCCCAATATCCTCTAGCATTTGGTTCATCCACAAATCTTAATTACAATTTTTTTTGATGTTACATCCTCTACCTCATCTGTGCTCTATGTAATACAATCGTGTTTCTTGCTTAGACAAGAAACCAATCTTCCTCCAAGAAAGCATGCTCCACCACTGGTGCATTTTTTTGTCATCCATACTACCTATCAAATTCATATCACTATAAGCACATAGAGTGAAATCACTTAATATGTAATACCATATCCCATAATCAGATGTTCCCTTCAAATATCTAAATTTCCTCTTTACTACTGCATTATGATACTCCTTAGAATCAGTTTAAAATCTAGCTACAATCCCAACTATATTTTCTATACCTAGTCTAGTGTGAGTTAGATATTACAAACCTTCAATCATGGAACTATGCTTCTTCTACTTTACTGTAGGTGTCTCATATTTTCTAGATAACTTGTGACTAGTTATCATTGGTACACCAATAGTCTTACAACTTTCCAAGCTAAATCTTTTCAATAAATATGCCAATAAACTTGGCTTTAAAATGAAAATTCCATGACTATTTTCACAATCTGTAAACCTAGAAAAACTTAATCTCTCCTATCATACTAATTTCAAACTCATTCTTCATTTCTTCATAAAATTTATCTCATGCTTTATCATTACCTCCAAAAATTATGTCATCATCAAATATTACTATTATTAGTAAACCATTCTAAATTTCTTTCAAGTATAAGTTACTAATGTAGAGGGCCTAGGGTTCTATAATCACTCTTAACTAAGCTTTCAATCATGAATCACCCAATGGTTCTTATTACTTGTATTTCCACAAATCCAAGCCTCTAAGAATTCTCCTTCAACTTTCCTCCTAGGTGTAGTTGGTCCGGTG
Source organism: Cupressus sempervirens (assembly GCA_028749045.1). NCBI lineage: Eukaryota > Viridiplantae > Streptophyta > Pinopsida > Cupressales > Cupressaceae > Cupressus > Cupressus sempervirens. The sequence goes on along the minus strand of CM053786.1, from coordinate 254,886,700 downwards.
TAGACTTAATCTCCCTTCTTAAGCACTAGTCCTACTAGTTCTTCTTTCCTCTATAACCCTAACCCTCACTTATGGTCTTTTTCTTTCACTACCTTGGAGTCTATTGATGATGGAGATACCCTCCATAACCTTCCTAAGTGCATTCAACACTTTTAGTCACAACAAAACCCAAAGAAAACTCATTTTCTTCAGATGGTCTAACTAGGCCTAATGGCATTTAGGTCTAGTAGCCCTATTTTTCTCCCATACTCAAAATTATTCTAACAATCCCACAAAAAACAATCTAGTAGCTATCTCCTAGCACTCTGAAATTTCAATTTCTTATAGCTTTAAGACAACCATAACCCTATTTACTCTTAAGCCCTAGTTTATAGCCTTTGTTTTAGGCCCCCAACCTAGTCAATAGTTAAGATCTCTCAAGCTCTACAAAATTCCAATCAAAACTCAATTACACTTGCACATTGAAGATAATATCCTAGAGCTTCTAGGAAATTCATTTTTTAGACCCAACATGATCATGGGTGTGCTTTACATCATCTTTTAAAAAATTGACCAAGCTAACAACCTCCTAGCATACTAACAAAAAGAAAACACTATATACATAATCTAAACTATCACCCCACAAAATTTCATACATTTTTTGCCATGGGTGATTAGATTAGAACCATTTTTACACAAACAACCTTGTAAAGATCATTCTCAGGCCAATTGGAAAGAAAAATATATAACTTGAAAACCCTAGGAATCTAGCACAAATATAAATATGCAAAATAACTCAGAAAAAATAATCTATCAAAAATGTAAACTTGATCTCCTATGCCATTACATACATTGTCCTACTACATCATAAAACAATGGAAAACTCTACAAAATATTTGTACAGTAGTCACACACGTACAGAAACTGATGGTAATTCTTCCAACCCTTCAAAATATGATCTTCCATGCTCATATACCCAAGCATGGGTAGTTACAACCTCCAAAACTACTAATTTCAATTTCTTGCAAAAATTGCCCAAGCAATTTTGCAACTTTTGAACAACTTTTTCTCTTTAGCCCTTTTTGTCAAATGGGTTCACCTAGAACCTTACTAGGACCATAGATAAAATACCTAAGACCTATTTAGACAATTAAATAGCTTATTTTCCCACCCCCAATTATTTTTGACCTGTTGAGTAGATTGTAGCTCAATGAAAAATGTTTGAGCAACCTAAGACCTAGTGAGCACTTGGCTCTTAAATTTGGATTAGTTGCGCTCCAAGGACACTTTAAACATATTAAACACACACACACATGCACACACACACACACACACACACACACACACACACACACACACACACACACACACACACACACACACACACACACACACACACACACACACACACACACACACACACACACATGCACACGTGCACGCGCGCACCCACACACACACACACACACACACCTAAATAACATTTAATCACTCCAAAAATAAAAATTAGGGAGGTGCCAAACACCATAATCCCCCAGGGAAAATAACTCAAGTCCCTTGAGTTAAGAGTTCTTCATTGTTGACCCCATGCTTTGGTATATCAGCTTCAATCATCTAGGTAACTTCTATTCACATAAAGGTCAATTTTTCTATTAGTGACTCAACGCTTAGTCAAGTGGTTACATTTCTACAAAGCTCTACAATTACTATCTAGCCCATCACTTAGCTTGTAATGTTAACTAAGCGATTCGGTTATTCTCAAGCCAAGTAGTCAGAATACAATGTCTACTAAGAACCTAAGTTAGTTTACAATGTTTGTTGAGCTACACAATGTTTATTGAGCTTCATAAACAATATAGGATGCAAACTAAGCATAGAAAAGGGTTCCAAGCTATTCAATGAAAGTGAAGAAGATCGCAGTGTTAACCAAGCTATGGTATGTTAACCAAGTTATACTATTTCTACCAATCTTAAAGTGTTAACAATATGAATCTAGTGTTAACTGAGTCATGTAATGTCAACCTAGTGATTCAGTAGCTATTGAGTTTCTTAGCGTTCAATGAGTCACATAGTGTTGACATAGTGATTAGTATGGACCAAGTGCCAAATATTTTTGAGCATTGACAATATTTTTCATGTATCAAAACATCACCAAGTTTGTCTTTAGAACTCTAGTTATAATAGTTGGTCTGACTTTGTGAATTATGATGAAATTGGTATTGTCACTGACTCCAATAAGTTATGATTTGGATTGGTATATATGTGATGCATTGTATCATATCCAAATATGTATATGAAGAGATATATAAAGAGAATTGAATTAAAGAAGGATAAAAGTAGCATAAGGGACTCTAGATATTTATATATCACAGTCAGATGATCATTGCATTACAAGGAATATGAACCAGCAATTCAAAATTGTAGATCAGAGATCAGCCACTAGTTCATCCTAATAGGTATATTAGTTAAATCATTTAACAAGGTAGACTTAATAATCTTTTTTAAATCTCTTAACCAACTACATACTTCATCACATGTTTTTAAATCCTTGAGCAAGGTGGACCTCATAGTCCTTATTGCTCCTAATAAGGTAGATCACAAGAAGTGGTCACTTGTAAGCCTTAATAAGTTAACTTTATACTGTAGTACTAAAGCTTCTATGTATCATCCCTACCCCAATTTTACTTTCTAATTGGAAGGTTTATGGGTTACCATATCTTCTATCAAATTCTTATAAATGTTTAAATGCTTTCGTTCATCCATGCATGCAATTAGATCAGAATATTATGTAAAGGATTAATTGGTGAAGTAAGGTAAATTTTTATTGATTCTTGATTCACCCCTCCCCTCTTAGTAACCTTTTCTATGTTATATTTCCAATAATTGGTATCAGAGTGCTTGGTTCTCTCTATTGGTGTTTTGAAATGTTACAAGCTTCAAACTATACCGATGAGAATATGACACATCTAGGGGCCGCTAACTCACATTTTTAACATGTCCTTTTAGACACTGGGCCAACTATAAGGCTTGCCCCTTCTTCTGTTTTAGGCTCTACAAAACCAAGGTAGGTGGACTTTAGATTCAATTAATATGGTACCAGTGCAAAAACATATTCTTGAATCTATTAAGTAGATTTAACCCTTATATCTCCTAATAACTCATGTAATAAAATAGACCTATAGTAGATAAATGCAAGGCAATGTAATTCATAAGTTGAGTGAGGGCTTCACATTTAGGTTCTTCAACATGAAAAGGAAATACAATTGATTAATGATATTGAATTCAACATAGATCCAAATATGCAGCAGTATAAACAAATGATCTTGTAACTAATCAATGCCTTATCTATTGGGAATTCCATGAATCAAATACATACATCTGTGATATCAAGGACATATTTCATATACCAAGACATCAGATCTATCCTATCACTTTGTGAATCAAACATCAGTGTTTAGTATGACCTCATTCTAATGAAATATCCTTCTCAAATAACTAGCAACCCTATAAAACACATCAAGCCTTTACTTGGCCCTTTGTTCCAAAAGAAAAACATATCTGACATACAACCTTAAAGGGATGCAAATGGATCCTAGCTCTTTGTTCCTAAACAACATAATACTAAAAATTACTAAGACAAGAGATGAGAATCAAAATGAAACTAAAGAAATAATGGCTCATTCATACTCATTTCTTTGAAACAATACATTCAAAAGCATGAAATCAAAACATGAAAACACCTAATAGATTTGAACTATTTGAATTATCTTTCCTACTACTGTTCATACAAGAGAAATTATGCTGAAGAATGTGTGGTGTCATAGTATCGAGAATACATCAAAACTAGAACCAAAACCTTGTATCACAGTAGTGAGTAGTTTTTCTCCAAAAAATTGGAACCAACCCCTACAAGAGATGAGAGAAAGAAAGATATAGACAAGAAGTAAATTCCTAGATCTAATTTGAAGGTGACATGTGTCCACTTAGAATTCCCTCCTTTGTAATGAAAAGAATCTCTCTAATCTCTCTCTCTCTGCAACTAATAAATCAAACCCTTGATCATTTTTTCTTTCTAACCAAAAATTGAAGCCAAATTATACCAAAATGGCATAATATCCTCAAAATTTATCCAATAGACCTTTTACCAAGTGTTTTTACCAAATCTCTAATTGCATTTCAAATTTTCATCAATTTCACTGAGAAGGCCCAAATTTTACATTTATTCCTATAATGTGAACTAGTGAATTCCTATGCAAAAATGAACTCCATAATCAGAAAGTTTGGCTTCTCCTAGTTTTGATGATATTTAATATACCTATATTGTACTAGAAGAAGCCCCCTAAAAGTCAATTTGAAAAATACTCCCGTGCTGAAACTATCTGGTCTGTAACTTTAAATTTCAAAAATTTAAACAAAATCTAAAGTTTCAACTTTAGAAAATAACCATTTTGATTTAAAATCCATTGAACATGCCATTTTGTGAGAAAAATAATTAAAAAATCTTTTTTTTTTTAAATTTCATTTTCTCTCATTAAGCATTTTAGGTTTAACACTGTTGACTAGGTTTGACATGTGTCCTGCTCTTATTGGTCGAACCTCTACCTCCAACACCATGTGGCACCCTCTGATTGGTCTGCTAGGAACTAGCACATGGCAGACTCTCATTTTCTAACAAACTACTCCATCACCTAACATGTCACTATGCCACATTGTCGCAGCATGTCATCATCCTCTAGGACTCATTGCCACATGGCAGCTTAGTACATGCCCAAATTTCTTAACTTTCATGCATCTTTGAAAACCAGGAAAGCACCCACCATTTGATGTTGCCACATAGAAAAATCTCGAGCACCCATCTCAGACCTACCTTTTCAACTACACCTAAGGCCCACTAACACATGTTAGCTAGGCATGTTCCCACATGTACAGTTAGTAGCTACTGACTGTGCAAGTGGGGAAGTGTGATCGCGACACATGTCTCCATGCCATGTGGCATCTCTGGGATCCATGTTAGCTTGAAGGTCTCTCTAACACTTGTCATCTCCTAGTTGCCCTATAGGTTTCCATGTGTAAATCTTTGATTGGTTCTCAGGTCCATTTAACATGACGTTAGCACTTTGGTTCAAAATATTTCTTCCCTCCAAATCCTATCACAGGCGAGTCCCTCTATGCTTAGTTGTTTTCTTTTTGAAAATCTTGTGTCTTTAAGAAACTTAACATTATAGTGCTTTGGTATATAAACAAATGAAGAGTACTTAAATTTCTAAATGTGGAACTAAAGATTTACATCAATGCCAACCCTTGCATCTAATTTGTGCATGGGAGTCCTTCACTACCATAGCTTTGACCCTCTATTCACATGGCTTCCCTTCACATTGAATCTTTAATTTCTTTGACGTTGACCTCAAGTATTTGAGCTCCTTGCCATGAATTGATTCCAAGGTAGGTCCCCTTTCTAGGGGTGAATGGCTCCTTTCCTACAATGATTCTACTCTCCCTTACGACTAGCATCTTCCTCTGTCACCTATATTGGAGCATCTCAATGAATCTACTTTGCATGGGTATCTCTTTCACTACCACGAGCTATTTTTTGGCCTTTTTATATGCAGCAGCTTCCTTGATGTTGTGATTCCATCAAATGTATGTTTTTTTAATGATTAGTCTTGTGGCTTGTTGCTATCACGACATGGACTTACCTAATCTCGTGTTTTGTACCTTCTTTCCCATGTTGAATCTATGGTGCAAGGCTCCTAATAGTTCCTTCAAATCAATGTCACTATGTACTCAAGTGCAAGATGGACACACACCACCTCAAGGTCCTAATTCATGAAAGTATCTTTTAAAACCTTTTTGGAAATTTTTTAATATGTGGTTCTTGCAATATAGGTTTTTTTCCCTACATATCCTTCCCATTAAAAGCAATTACATCTTTATAGGAAACCTGAGACCTTTTGAATCAAAATTTTGGTTAGACTCCTTTTCAAGGCAAGCTGCAAAATGGTAGGAGACATTCTTGCCTCTACCATGACTTGAACAGTGTCTTCAACTCCTACCAAATTGTAGCGTTCCAACCAAAAAATCTCAACAAGATTGCCTGTTGTAGTATTTAAACTAGAATATAGGATCAAGCTACTAACTAATGATGAAGCAAGACATTGCTTAATTTTTTGTGCAAAAAGGCCTTTTAGATTATTTGCACTGGGAGTCCTACAATCATCAATATTAGCTATATCAATCTCATGAAAATATTCAACCATTCCCTCCAAATATTTATGGTACCAATTATTTAATCCAGGAGATTAACTTTCAAATTCATTTACAACATGTAAATTTTGCAATTTAGTGGTGTTTGGACTACTAGAAGATGTTCAAAAACTTTTTTGGAGTATATGTTTCTACTATTTTTATCAACCGATCATCTACATTTAAACTGTTAGAATCACACCTTTTGGTACTGCTATTTTAATAGAAAACCTACTTAAATCCATAAGATAACCTTCTATAGACTTGTTCTAAATTTGTGAGTCTAGGTACATCACATTTTTTATAGCTGCATAATGCTTTGCATGGGATCCATTTGTCTGAAAAGAAGATTGTATTGGAAGACCTTTATTATCTGATAAGATTATTGGCCCATCTCTAATCAAGTCACTTTTGGGAGCATCATCAAGCTTTTGGAACTTAATAGAATTAGTTGTTCTTTTTTTTTCTTCTTGCTAGTGCCTTTCATCTAGCTCATTTCAACTGAAGGAACACCTTTTAACCATTGCTTGAACTTATGAATTGAATCTTCTTTATTTGGACCACTCTTTTTCTAGAGAATCATCTAGGCAGACTAACCTATTAAATTTTTCTCAAGAGAAAACTCTAACCCAATCATATTTAGGTAGAGTAGTGTGGTGGATTTATATTTTCTCCCACTCAACTATTTCATCCATGGTTCAATAATCTAATAACCATTCAATCAGGCCCCAAGTGGATTTGACTATAAAAAAAATTGTTTCCAAACATCTAAATTGAAAAACTAACTCATTCACCCTATGACACTTATTTGAAAAAAAATTCAACCATTGTATATGAGTTTGAAGTTCATATTACATCTTTTTGCAAACTATCAACTTAGTGTCAGGAGATCCTTTGACCAGCTTAAAAAATTGATTTGAACACTTAACTAGACTCTAAAATCTGGTACACCGACTCTTTGTTTTGCATTCTTCCACCATGTAAAATCTCATCTCATGAAAAATTTTCAGTCAAAAGATATTGACTATCAAATTTTCCCTCTCAGAATCACCTGCAAACAAACATGTTAGAAAATAATAAATTGCATTCAAATTTGGCTCTAAAAACAAGGCAAACTGACACTTGGGGAAACAAAAATTGGGCATTGGATCACTATCATGAGGACAACATAAATTTTGAATTAGGACTCATTAAAAATAATAGGACGCAAATGGAAAGTGGTCAAAGTGGGTTACTTAGAATTTGCAAACTAAAATAATGGCAGAAAAACATTTTTTGAAAATGGAATTGACCTAGGGAAGTACAAACAGATTCGTCAAGACTTGAAAATTGGCACACTTAAAGTATTTTTAGAGTAAAACATGGTGGTACAATCCATTTGATCTCATCTATAATTTAACTCATGTTATGACATCATAAATAGGGGTACTGATCAATCAACTCCTTTTGACACCAATGAAAGGTTAGAAATTGCATTTGGAATCGCATTTGAAAATTGATCAAACAAATTTTTCATAGCCTAAAATTTGAAACATAGTAGGTCTCGAACCTCTAAAATGAAATGCAAAAGGAATTTTAGCATTTTGGTCAACTAGGTCAAAGTTATAACAAGTCAAACAGGGCCTTCTAGAATTCTGAACAATTCACATTAGCATGACAATAGTAAGTAACCAACTTTGAGGGGTTCAAAACCTAGTCAAATAGATTCAAAATGACTTGAAATTTGAAACATGGGCTCTCTAGTATGGACACTAAATAATCCCAATGTGGAAAGTCATGAAGCACTATTGGGTGTGAGAGATTTAGTTGCAAACACAACCTCCTATCGTTGTTTCACACTTAGGTGAAAATGCAGAATTGACAATAACAGGACTTTACGAAATGGCTTGAAACAACAGTTTAAATTAATGAAACACATCGACACACTAAATGGAAGGTTTTAGAAACATTAAAGACCTCTTAGGCCTCACAAGAATAGTCAGGTACACATGCATTTAAAAGCATTTAAAGGGCTTGATTTCTCAATGGAACTCAAAATTAGGGCTTCAATTTTGAGTCCCAATAGTGGCTCTATCTAGGGATGCATGTCCCTTATGGGCATGGAAAGATTTAAATATTTGGAAGAAGTAGACCACACATCTAACTTCAAAAACTTCTCTTGCATACCTTTATTGAAAATAGGAAAACTACTCTTACTATGTACAAGCAATGACCCTAGCCACTGAACTTCACCAAAACTTCTTAACTCTATCATAAATCTTATTTTCATCTACATTCTCATGAGGTAAGCTAGAAATATTTCTTCTATTAGTTTCACAAATTAGATTAACCTCTTGAATCAACTCACTTAGCAAAACTGAATCGACAACTTCACTTTCATAATGCATATGAAAACTAGATTCACTTTCAACATGTAGTGCCTCTCCGATTTGACTTTTGTAAGTCATCATGATGGATGAAACCTTGCTAATCTTTTGTTGTGATGGGATCATGATTGTGACCCTGAGTGGTCTACACCGTTGAGGTGTTTGGATTTATGTTTCTATATCAGTTGCTTTGATTATGCTTTTGATTGATTTTTGAGATTATGATGTGATTTTTGGTTAACTAAGGTTTGTGGCAATGATTACCAGGATCAATGTGGTATCATGACATTGTTCCATGATTACCTTGAGATGTGTGCAGAGATTGCACTATGTTCTTTTACCATGCTACACTAGACTAGGCTTCTGTAGCAATGGTTAGTCATGTTTATGACTATGTTTTCTTATGTGTTTTAAATGCCTTTTTAATGTAGAGTAATCAATCATTATTAAATGCTTAAGTAATTAGAATGGATTGTTCTTGTTAGATTATTTGGTTATGTGTTGTGGAAATTTACCTTGTTTTATTTTGATCTGAGAGATATCTATTCTTATGTGATGTTTTACATTTCAAATGACCTGAGGGTCAAATGTTACTCTTTGATTCTAGTATCATAGATATTAGACTACTATGTTGTTCAGTTAATCATATTGCATGATGATGCCATTTTGAGATGACAGTGTGTTTTATGATGATATCTGGTTATCCGGTACTTGGACATACCTCTGATTATGTTATGTGATGGATTTAATGCTATGGTTATTTACTTCATTCCTACGTTGTTATGCTTTATGCGAACGTGAGTGATGTAAATAGATTATTTTAATATAATTAATTAAATGGTTAAATTAGGTGATTTAATGCATTTATTTCTTCGGCTATGTCATTATATGCAATTGCACTTGATCATGTTGTTTAGTGTGCAGGATTTATATCCCTAGCAGTGGCACATGGAGTTAGTGATTCAGCTTTTTATATTTTACCAATTTCGTCCTTGTATGGTCGATGTATCCTTTATTAAAATGTTTAATTTAAGCCTTTCAGTGATTATTAAACCGAAACTCATTTGCATTATGTGATTAGACTAGTAAGTGTGTCTGTGCATTTAGAGGTTCGCATTGTCACAAAAGTTGTTTAGGTGATTTCTGTGTTTTTGGATTTTCGAGATTTTTAATTGATTTATTTTAATTTCTGGCAGCTTTTCCATAGATGAATTCCTATTTATAGGAATAGCCTATTTTTGTTTGGGTCGATTCGGGATTTAACTAGGTTGGCTGGTTATTTTCCCTAATCGATTATTCACTCGAAAAGTGAATAAGTATCCAAAGAGGAATTTAATTCCTCACTTCTCACTTTCAAATTGGAAAGTTGGAGAGTAAAATCCAAAATCCTCTTCATGAGGATTTACTGTTTTGTTTTTTGTGGGAGCCACGAGCGTGGGATTGTTGCGAGGTTGGGCTCGTTGGATCCAACTCGGGGAAACCTTGGATTGCGGCAATTTTCAGCTACTTCTGCGAGATATTTATTTTATGGTTCAGATTCACGTTTTACCCTTTTGGCTGTGAGGTAGGGCTTTCCTGTTTTATTGTTTCTGCTCTGTTTCTACTTCTTTTTTTGGTAGCCGTTTGATTGGAGGCTGAGAACTAGTGTTCCCCTCCGTTTCTGTATGCTAGTTCTACCCGATTGGGCGGGTATGAACATTTCCCTATTTTTTGGGATGAGGGTTTGAAATTTTACGCCGTTATGCTGGCCATTTTTTCATACGGTGTTCGATTCTATTTATTTTTGAATTTTTGGAGTTTTTGAACCCAAAGGCCAAATGGGTTTTAATTTTAAAGTTGTTCAGTTTTTGAGGTTTTTACCTCATTTTGCGTGCTGCCCTATTTTCTTGGGTTTTCTTGGCATAATGTGGGTCATGGACCTTGATGATCCATTTGGATATCAGTCAAACCACTTTTGCACTTTTATGTTGCATTGGGATGCATGTTGCATCCGTACTCCTGACGTTGTGTTCGGTTGAGTGATTTTATACCTGTTATGGTTTTTGTTGGACCTTTGCTTTTGTTTTGTGAACGCTAAGATTTGTGTAGAATCCATACTCTTGGATTGAGGCCGGTTGAGTGAGTTCACGATGTTTGGTCTTGTTACATCATTGGGATTTGTGTAGAATCCATACTCTCAGATTGAGGTCGATTGAGTGATTTCATGATGTATGATTTTATTGGCTTGGGTTTCGTGTAGAATTCATCCTTCCCATGTTGCTTTCAGTTGGGTGTTTTCTTTACATTATGTTCTCATTCCTATCCTTTTGTTATGATCTTTGTGATGGTGGTGTGCCACACACGAGTACGAGCGTATACATTTGTTGGGTGACTTGCGAGGCCCAATCTTTCGTGGATTTGCTGGAAGTTATGATCATTGGGGTTGGGATGGGAGTATCCATGCCCACGGGCACTTGTTGTAAGATGAGCATGGGTAGGGTAGGGTGCATCTTGAGGGGGCTTTTATCTCACAGCTCAACATTCATGGCGCCATAGGTTGACGAAGGATAAGAAGTTTTAAGCAAGTGATAACTAAATAAAATGTGTGATTATTAATAAAACTTAAGATAAGTAAAATGTGTGAGCACCTAATTAAGTTCGAGGACACAATGTGTGAGCACCTATTTAAGTTTGAGGACACACGATCCGAGCTTGGGCTTTTTGATGCTAACCGACTCTCCAGGATGTCACCTCCTACTTAGCAACCTTTTGAGTGTCTGACCAGGACCTGTACTCCTTGCATTGTCTTAGATTCTCGGTTCAGCCATCATATTGTCTGGCGTGAGTGTTAGCCTTGGATGTTGTGCTTTATGTGTGTTTGTGGTTGGATCATTATCTTCATTAGCATGGTAGGTGTGGACCTATGGGTGCCATGTGGTTGGGAGGCGTAGCTACCTTCACCACTACCAGGGATCAGTGTACAGAGATGATCTTTTGTCCTAGTGCGACTGTTGCTAGATGTTTTCACTTAGTACTTCAAGTTTCAAAGTATGCTTTCTTGTGATTTATTCTTTCATTGGAATGCTTGGATATCATGTTTAGATGATATTAGTTTACTTGATGCATTCCCTTATCATGATGTTTAGCATATGATTAGATGATGTTATTTTCTTTAGTAGTATATCTATTGCTTACTGTTGTTTAGCATGTGATAGGTGATGTTATCTACTGTAGTATTATCTTATACGTTATCACTATCATGTTAGATTTTCTTATGCTATTATTGTTGCATGTTTTTAGTAGTGACATCCCTATTATGACAGTACCAACGATCTGGTCGGTGGCTTGGGATGTTAGGCATGGGGGATGGCTAGGACCCACGATGGTCTTATGATGCTATTGACGGTTGGGAGGAACCGCGTACTTAGTTTGGTTGTTTTGTTCCTAAGATGTATTTATGTACATTGCAATCTTTCTTTTGTTTTCTGCGATGTTTTTAATTAGTGTGTTCTTTGTTGCTATAGTTTAGATGGATTGATGTTCTTCATTTTGTGTTGTTCTTGCACTCGAGTGTTCATTCCTCGAGCCTTTGTGGATCTAGTACTCCCTGGTGTGGAGGTTCTTTCCTCTAATTTTGGTCCTTTTTTCTTCTGGGGGTGTTTTTGTGTTTCTATGGGTGACATTTTTTTAGCATTGTGTGACACTTTAAAAAGTATCACACGCCCATGCAAACTATGTCATACGACACTGTAAAGTATCACACACCTTCTTGAGAAATGTTGTACGCCACTGGAAGAATGCCGCATGCCTTCTTGAGAAATTTCATACGATGCTGAAAAGTGTCACATGCCTTCTTGAGAAATGTCGTACAACACTAGAAGAGTGTCGCACGCCTTAAGGAGAAGTATCGCCCTCACTTAGTAAAAAGTGTCGCACAGTTTTTGTGAAAAACCTACGCGTGCCATAAACGGGCAATTTTCTTCGTGATCCGATCTTTTTGAGAGTGGTTTTGGATACCCTTTTGGGTGTTCTTCGACCCTATGCCATTTCATTTTGAATTCTGTCAGTTTCTCTTGAAATCGAGTTTTCATGTTTCTGTTTTAGTCTCTTGGGGTTTAAATTATATCGTTTAAGTATAAGTTTAATATATGAGAAAAATCGTTTGAGATAGGTTGTAGACCTCTCAGAGATAAGTTATGGATTCTAGGAAAATTTAGGGCTTCAAAAATCTAGACTTAGCCAATTTTCAGGGGTTCAGGATTTCAGGCTTAGCCAAATTTTAGGTTTCTGCATTTTACCCCAGCTTGGTGTTTTGTTGATGAGTGGTTTTTTCTTGTACCCTCATCATGTGCATTGTTGTGGTTGGATTTGTTTGTGTGTGTCAGTTTGGTAGTGCGTTCAAAGATTCATTGGTTGTCAGGATTGTGTTGAAGTCTTTCGTTGCGATCTTTGTGATCCTTGTATGATGTTGTATTATGCATTCATACTTGTATATATATATATATATATATATATATATATATATATATATATATATTGGATTGATTTGAATCCTTGTTTCCAAGGATCTCTAGGCAGGGCATTACATAACAACTTGCTCATTATGAAAATTCTAATCAGCATGTTGACAACTATCAATCTAAAATTGAAAATCCTCTTCATTAAATGAATATTGCATGCTATCATTCTTGAATATGAAAGCTTCATATTCAACAAGGGGAAAGGGATCACACATACATTGAAATTGTGTATCCTCATGCATAACCAGATGGTACTCAAACAAGAAATCAGATTTGTACTCACATATATCATCAATGTTAGGATCTGAAACTAATTCAGAGTCCTTCAATGATTCTTCATAATCAGCAAATGGATTAGTTGTCACATTAAAGTATTCATCATAAAACTTGCTACAAGATGTATACTAATCTTTAATAATAAATTCATCAAACACCTTATCATCCATCTCACAAGGTGCAACATCATAATCATTTTCACTATCATACTCAAAAGAAGAAAAAACTAATCTCTTATAGCAATACGACAAGGTATCATTTTAAAACTCATTCTCAACTAAATTTGAACCTTCCATGTGCTCTTCAAAAAGAGGATTGACAACTCCATGCAAAGTGCCTTTGTAGACATTATGACAAGTGATGTGTTGATCAACATCAAACTCCTCACCATATAATAGATTGGTGAAAACTTTAAAACTATTTCTAGCATCACTATTATGGACACTTTAAGCATATGAAAAAGAAAAATCAGAACCATCACAAGAAGACACATCTTTCATTCCATAAACAAAGCATGCAAAATATGAATCAATATTACTTTCTTTGTCTCCATTACGGTGATTTGAATCTCTTGCAAATAAATCATCATTTATCTTACCAATAGATGTTGATGCATTAATCTTAGTATCTCTCATATACTGATTATCACTGCATGCATCTTCAAGACATTTATCTACACAATTAGGAAATCTATCTTCATAGATAATATTTTTCTCTTCATATTCTGTAGACAAGTTTTCTTCACAACTTTCAACCTCAAGTTGATTTGCATAATTTTGAAATGGAACTTCACATTTAGACTTAGAAAAAGAACTCATACCTTTACTAGGATAAGAGTACTCACTTCCATCATTACTTTCTTCTTCCCAATTTGCATCTAATTCACATGAAGACAAACCCATACTAGGACTGTCCGCTTTGTGACTCGAGTAATAACTCTCACCGTTTTCTTCACATGATGCTTCTTTACAATATGTCAAATTAGCAAATTCACCTTCATTACTTGACACATCACTTCCAGCTTCTTCATCCTCACACTAAGATGAATATCCTTCAACTTCAAAGTTTACAACATTCTCAAAAAAAGGCATATTATCATTAGGAGAAGAAATGATTGAATTTATTTCTTCCATATTTAACTAATCAAATGAAGTAACTTTTTCATCTACTGTTATGATATCATAAACACATGCACTATTTTTAGCAAGACAAGAATTAGCTCCTCTCTAGAACAAAGTGTCTTCATCTACACATGTTTTTAGTTCTGAATTTTCAACAAGATTACTTATAACAATAGGGATACCAATTTTCTGATCTAAAATCAAGCACTCTTTATGACATTTATTTGAGCTTTGCACCTCATCTTGTCTACAAACATTCCTAGAGAAGTGACTCTAGTTAAGCCTTATTTAATATTGTCTTTAGTCTCTGTTGCCTTCATGAATGTCTGATGCAAAGTCTTAGGTTCTTTATCCATTAATAGGTAACTCAACTTTTTACCAAATGCAACAAGATAAACAACTAGACACACTTGATCATCTGACTTATAACTTTTAGAAATCTCATTTAAAACCTTTGCAAATCTGATATTAAATTTAGGAACTAACTCACCATTCCTAATTTGAAATTTCAAGAACCTATCAAAATAATTAGAGATTCTTACTCTTTCCCTAAACTACTTCATGAAGGCTGAAAGTAATTCATCCCAAGATGAAATTGAGCATGCCGGCAAAAAGGAAAACCAATCCCTAGCATCACCTTCTAAAGTTTGAATAAACAACTTGATATGAACATCTTCATGAGCAATTTCAAAATCATGAACCAAGTCACTAAACATTTGAACATGATGACTAGCTAAGTTTTCATGGTTTCCACTAAACTTAGGAAAATATTTTCTGAGATTATATGACATTGGGCTTGGAAAACCATGAATGCCATCAAAACATAATGGCATGTATCTCTTGGTAGATACAGATCTATAACTCT
Organism: Cupressus sempervirens; assembly: GCA_028749045.1. NCBI lineage: Eukaryota > Viridiplantae > Streptophyta > Pinopsida > Cupressales > Cupressaceae > Cupressus > Cupressus sempervirens. Next base: position 254,871,351 of record CM053786.1, on the reverse strand, counting down.
CACTAACAGGCTGCATACTTGATGGAAAGAAACTTTATATTCTTCAAACTTAAAACTCATTCACCATTAATACTTCCAAAATTCATTACTTGCAATAGATCTAAAAATCTTTCTACCAATTCAAACTCTAAGCATACTTCAAAATATGAAAAAACTTGTTGAACCTATTCTTTCACAAAGTATGCTAAGATACATCAAACCAATCTCCTACTTAGTGCTAGAAAAACCACTTGATGGTAAAACTTTTGTGCAGCTTACTTTCATCGCAATGAAATCTCATGAAACTGGAAAAATACCTTTAGTGTTGCTGCATGAAAAAATTGATATATTGATTGGCATAGGTGTTGATTTCAATTCTTCACACCACTAATCAAATCCTTATAGAGCCACCATCTCCTTGAGGAGAACAAAATGAAATCACTACTGTGATTCACTTTAACATTCAAGTTTCTTATTACAATAGATCAATCAACACTTTAAAACTCATCAGTCAAGAACTCATACATCTCTCTTCTTTCTTAAAACTTAAACATAACTTTCAAATCTACACAATTTAGTTGAAATGTCCTCAAAAAAAGTATATGTAACTGATCCACACTAGCTCAGAGATCTCTTAGAGAGTCACCACTCATAATTGTGAGAAATATTTAAAAAATAATTCGTAACATGACAAATCTGAATTGAACTTTCAACTCATGGGATTTGAAAATCTTTAAAAACTTCAAAGAGAGAAACCACTTTTGATCAATTCTAACTCTAAAATATAGTAGTTTTTATGAAAACAACATTTGGCTAAACTAATTGAAAATGAAACTTAGTAGCAATACAATTTACATTCAACCTTGAAAGATACTGTTGTCCTAAACAAAGCATCACTGGGGTGCATGATATTTGAGTAAGAAAATTGGAAAACACAACAGATAACTTAGTACTATAATTTTTTCACACACTTCTCTTGCTATATTGAATCTCCTTCTTTCAAATTCTCAAGGTTTGTCTATCATTCAGATTCAATACTTCCCTAGTAAAGTCACCATTTTGTTGGTGTTTTGAAATGTTATAGGCTTGAAATTATCCCAATGAGAATATGACACATCTAGGGGAAACTAACTCCCATTTTCAACATATCCTTTCAAACATTGGGCCAAATATAATTCTTGACCCTTCTTCTACTTCAGGATTTCTAAAACCTAGGTGGGTGGACCTCAAATTCAATTAATATGATACTAGTGCAAAAACATACTCCTGAATCAATTAAGTAGATTAAATCCTTACATCTCCTAATAAATCATGTAATAACACAGACCTGTAGTATCTAAACACAAGAAAATGCAACTAATAAGATGAGTGAGGCCTTCACATTTAGGTTCTTCAACATGAAAAGAAAATACAATTGATTAATTATGTTGAATTCAGCAAAGATCCAAATATGTCGTAGTATAAACAAGTGATCCTGTAACTGATCAGTGCCTTGTCTATTGGGCAATTCCATGAATCAAATACATACATCTGTGATATAAAGGACATATGAAGGACATATTTCATACACCAAGACATCAAACCTATCCTATCACTTTGTGAATCAGGCATTAGTGTTCATTATGACCTCATTCTAATGAAATATCCTTCTCAAATAACCAGCAACCCTGTCAAACACATCAAACATTTACTTGGCCCTTTGTTCCAACAACAAAACATATCTAACATACAACTTTAAAGGGATGCAAATGGATCTTTTCTCTTTGTTCCTAGACCACATAAGACTACAAATTACTAAGATAAGAGACAAGAATCATAATGAAACTAAAGAAATGTTGGCTCATTCATATTCATTTCTTTGAAACAATACATTCAAATGCATTAAATCAAAACATGAAAACACCTAATAGATCTAAACTAGCTGAATTGTCTTTCCTACTATTTTTCGTACAAGAGAATTTATGCTAAAGAATGTTTGGTGTCAAAGTATTGGGAATACATCAAAACTAGAACCAAAACCTAATTTAGTGATTAGTTTTTCTCCAAAAAACTAGAATCAACCCCTACAATGGATGAGAGAAATAAAGATATAGACAAGAAGTGAATTCCTAGATTCGATCAGAAGGTCACATGTGTCTACTTCAAATTCCCTCCTTTGCAGTGAAAAGAATCTCTCTAATCTCTCTCTGCAACTGATAAATCAAATCCTTGATCACTTTTGCTTTCTGGCTAAAAATTGAAGCCAAATTATACTAGAATGGCATAATATCCTCAAAATTGATTCAATAGAACTTTTACAAGTGTTTTTACCAAACTTGTAACTAGATTTCCAATTTTCATCAATTTCACTAAGAAGGCCCTAATTTTACATTTCTGACTATAATGTGAACTAGTGAATTCTTGTGCGAAAATGAACTCTATAATCAAAAATTTCATCTTCTCCCAGTTTAGCGATATATAATATGCCTATATTCACCTACAAGAAACTCCCTAAAAGTCAATTTGAAAAATACTCCCCTACTAAAACTATCTAGTCTATAACTTTAAATTTCAAAAATTTAAACAAAGTCTAAAGTTTCAACTTTAGAAAATAACCATTCTGATTTAAAAGTCCTTGAACATGCCATTTTGTGAAAAAAAATAATTAAAAATCATTTTTAAAAAAAAATATTTTCTCTCATTAAATGTTTCAGGTCAAACCCTATTGACCAAGTTTGACATGTGTCCTACTCTTATTGGTTGAACCCCTACCTTTGGCACCACATGGCACCCTCTGATTGGTCCACTAGGCACCGCCACATAGTGGCCTCTCATTTTCTCATAGACTACTTTGTCACCTAACACATCACTATGCCACATCATCTTACCATGTCATCATCCTCCAAGACCCACTGCCATGTGGCAGCTTGGCACTTGCCTACATTTCTTAACTTTTGTGCATCTTTGTAATGCGGGCAAGTGCCCATCATCTAATCTTGCCACATGGAAAAATCTAGAGCACCCATCTTAGACCTACCTTGTCAACTACATATGGGGCTTGCTAACACATGTCAGCTAGGCACTTTCCCACATGCACAGTCAGTAGCTACTAACTATGCAAGTAGGGAAGAACCATCATGACACATGTCCCCATGCCACGTAGCATCTCTGGGATCTGTACTAGCTCGAAGGTCTCTCTAACACTTTTCATCTCCCAATTCATCTAGAGGCCACCAAATGTTTATCTTTGGTTGGTTCTCAAGTCTAGTCAACATGACATCATCACTTTGGTTCAAAATTTTCCTTCCCTCCAAATCTAGTTAGAGGTAGGTCCCTCTGTGCTTAGTTGTCTTTTTTTTTAAATTCTTGTGTCTTTAAGACACTTAGCATTATAGTTCTTTGGTATATAAAAAAATGAAGGGTACTTGAATTGTTGAATGTGGGACTAAAGAGTTACATCTGTGCCTACCCCTACATCTTCTTTACACATGGGAGTCCTTCACTGTCACAGCTTTGACCCTTCATTCACATGGATTCCCTTCGCATTAACTCTATAATCGATTTGACGTTGACCTAAAGTAGTTAAGCTCCTTGCTATGAATTCATTCCAAGGCAGCTCCCCTTTCTAGGGGTGGATGGCTTCTTTCCTACAATGATTCTACTCTCCCTTATGACTAACAGCTTCATCTGCCACCTACATTGGAGCATCTCAATGAATCTTCTTTGCATGGGCATCTCTTTGACTTCCACGAGCTACTCTTTGACCTTTTTATATGTAGTAGCTTCCTTGATGCTATGATTTCCTCAAATGTATGCAATTTTTATGCTCAGTCCTATGGCTTGTTGTTGTCATGACATGGACTTACCTGATGCCATCTTTTGTACCTTCTTTCCCATGTTCAATCTATGGCACGATGCTCCTAATAGTTCCTTCAAATCATTGTCACGATGTGCTTGAGGGTAGGATGGACACACACCACCTCGGGGTCCTAATTCATGAGAGTAGCTTTTAAAACCTTTTGGAATTTTTTTAATATTTGGTTCTTGCAACATAGATTTTTTTCCCTACATATCCTTCTTATTACAAGTAATTACATCTTTATAGGAAAACTAAGACCCTTTGAATTGAAATTCTAGTTAGACTCCTTTTGAAAGTAAGCTACAAAATGGTGGGAGACATTCTTGCCTCTACCATGACCTGCACAGTCTCTTCAACTCCTACCAAATTATAGCATTCCAACCAAAAATCTCAATGAGGTTGGCACTTGGAGTATTTAAACTAGAATGTGGGGTCAAGCTACCAACTGATGATGAAGCAAGACCTTGTTCGAATTTCTATGCAAAAAGGCCTTTTAGATTATTTTCACTGGGAGTCCTGAAATCATCAATACTAGTTGTATCAATCTCATGAAAGTCTTCAACCATTCCCTCCAAATATTTATGACACGAATCATTTAATCTAGGAGATTGACTTTCAAATTCATTTGTAGCATGTAAATTTCACAATTTAGTGGTGTTTAGACTGCTAGAAGATGTTTGAAAACTTTTTTGGAGTCTATGTTTCTACTATTTGTTTCAAAGCTTTTTCTATTTTTATCAACTAATCATCTACATTTAAACCATTAGAATCACACCTTTTTCTACTGCCATTTTAACAGAAAACCTAGTTAAATCTATAGGATAACCTTATGCAGACTTGTTTTGAATTTATGAGTCCAAGCATGTCACATCTTTTATAGCTGCATAATGCTCTACATGGGATCCACTTGTCTAGAAAGAAGATTGTGTTGGAAAACCTTTATTATCTGATAAGATTATTGGCCCATCTTTTATCAAGTCACTTTTGGTAGGAGCATCAAGCTTTTGGAACTTAATAGAATCAATTTTTGCTTTGTTTCTCTTGTTAATTCCTTTCACCCATCTCATTTCAACTAAAGGGACACTTTTTAAGCATTGCTTGAACTTATGAAGTGAATCTTCTTGATTTGGACAACTCTTTTCCTGGAGCATTATCTAGGCACACTAACCTATTAAATTTTATTGGAGAGAAAACTCTAACCCAACCATATCCATGTAGAGAAGTGTGGTAAATTTATACTATCACCCACTCAACTATTTCACCCATGGTTCAATAATCTGATAACCACTCAGTTGGGCCCCAAGTGGGTCAAACTTTTAAATAAATCATTTATGAACAACTATGCAACAAAACTGACTCATTCACCCTTTGGCACTAATTTGAAAATAAATTCAACCACTGAATACAAATTTCAAGCTCATATTACAACCTTTTGCAAACTGTCAACTTAGTGTCAAGAGGTCCTTTGACTAGCTTTAAAAGCTAATCCAAACACCTAATTGAGATCTAGAATTCAGCACACTAATTCTTTATTTTTCCTTCTTACACCATATTGAATCTTGTCTCATGAAAATTTTTTAGTCAAAAGATATTGTCTGTCGAAGTTGCCGTGTCAGAATTGTCTGCAAACAAACATGTCAGAAAATAATAAATTGCATTTAGATTTGGCTTTGAAAATAAGGAAAACTAACACTTGGGGAGATGAGAACTGAGGTGTTGGATCACTATCATGAGGACAACATAAATCTAGGATTAGAGTTCATGAGGAAGAACAAGATGCAAATGGCAAGTGGTCAAAGTGGGCTACTTAGAATTTGCAGACTGAAACAATGGCAGAAAAATATTTTTTGAAAATGGAATTAACCTAGGAAAGTGTCTAAACATATTCATCAAGACTTGAAAATTGGCACACTTAAATTATTTTTAGAGTAAAACATGGTGGTACAATCCACTTTATCTCACCTGTCATGGATCTCAAGTTATGACATCACGAACAGGGGTATTGATCAATCTGCTCCTTTTGACACCAGTGAAAGGTTAGAAATTGCATTTGAAAATGCATTTAAAAATTGATCAAACTAATTTTTCATATGCTCAAATTTGAAGTGTAGTAGGTCTCTAACATCTAAAATGCAATGCAAAAGAAATTTTAGCATTTCGGTCAACTGAATCAAAGTTATAACAAGTCAAACAAGGCCTTCCACAATTTTGAACAATTCACATTAGCATGACAATAGTAAGTAACCAACTTTGAGTGATTCAAAAATTAGTCAAATGGATTCAAAATGACTTAAAATATAAAACATAGGCTCTTTGGTATGTACATTAAATAGTCCAAAAGAAAAAATTCATGAAGCAATATTGGGTGCAAGATATTCAATTGTAATCATAGCCTCCAGTCATTGTTTGACACTTGGCTGAAAATGCAAAATTGACAGTTGCTCAAAACAAGACTTTACGAAATTGCTCAGAAAAATAGTTTAACTTCATGAAACACATAGATGCACTAGATGAAATGTGTTAGAAACATTAAACACCTCTTAGGCCTTACAAGAATAGCTAGGTACACATGCATTTAAAAGTGTTTAAAGGGCTTGATTTCTCAATGGTACTCAAAACTAGGGCTTCAATTTTGAGTCCCAACACTCTCATCAGAAGTTTAACAGCTTGAAACAAGATCAAAGATAATTAAGGTCTACAAGCTAGATAAGGCTATTGAAAATGAAAAGTTGGATCTAGAATTGCATATTGGAAAACTCAAGAAACCAAAGAAATAACTCTTTCAGTCATTGAAAAGAAGGAAAGATCTTGCAGCACAAATAAATGATAATGTCTATACTGAAGAAAGAATTAAATACATGTCTAGAAATAAATTAGATGAAGTTGATGAAACAATCAAAGACCTATTGGAAAAGAATTCCAATCTTCAAGACGAAGTTAGAAAGCTGAAAAGAGAACAAGAAATCCAAACAATCAGACTATGTGAAGTCATGGAAGAAAAAGACAAAGCCAAGGAAGAGATAGAAGAAAAGAACAATGAAATTTAGCAACTATCCCTTCAGCAAGAAGACTTCATTAATTAATTGACTAAATCAAATGAAGATCTTATGAATCTAAGATCAATAAATGAAAGACTACAAAATGATCTCAATATTGAAAAACAAACCTATCAAAGAATGATGAAATAATTAAATGAGTAAAGTTAGTATAGATACAAAGTAAAATCTAGAATATGATATATCAAAGAAGGTGAATCATCTCAACAAGGAGCTCAAAAGAATAAAAGGCCTACTTTCAATCACTATGGTTAGATAGGTCATACATCAAACAAATGTTGGAGTAATGTAAAAGAAAATTTTGATGGAAAGTGTTATAGTTGCAATAAGCATAGTCAGAGAGAAAGTGAATGCAAAGGGAAACCTAAGTTTGAAGGTAAATATCACAATTGCAAGAAACAAGGATACAAATGTTTAGAATGCAAAACCAAGAAATAGAATCCAATAGAACAAATTTTGAAAGAAATATTTGAATGGGATTACAACACATGGTATAGATCTTACTATTGTCGTGAATTTGGGCACATTGGAGAAAATTCTGTGAAACATCATATGAAAGAAAAGTGATACTACAAAATGATGTTTTATTTGTATAGAACTTGGAAATTTTCCAAAAACATGCATGTAGAATTAGAGATGAAAAATAAAGCCAATATTGACAATATCAAAAATAAAATGAGGCAGTAATGGGTACCAAAATCTTTAGAGAATGCAAACAAGGATTATGAAGTGAATGAAATCCAAGTCAATGAGTTAAATGATTCAAAAATTTCAAATTAGTTCCTTATGGAGATCATTGGAACTATGATTCAAAATAAGTAATATTATATCAATTCTGACTAGCAAATAGAACAATCCAATCAACATTCAAGATGCATAGGGATCACTGAGTATGATGACAATCAAAAGACCTTACTAAGTAAGGTTGGGTTGCATATTGTTTTTGGTTATGAAAAAAATGTGGTACTCCCTACCAAGTTATAGATGTCTCCTGAGCATTAAAGAATAAACCAAGTGGAGGAAATCCTATCATTGAGCAAGTATGAAGTCTGAAGCATTAATGGCGATTAAAGGGAGGAAATTGATTAAAAGGAAAGAAATCAATTGCATTATTTCATTGCAAATTCCTAGAGCTATTTGTGAAGATGGAATTCAAAGCCCCAAAGAAATTTAAGAAATTATTTTTGAAGAATTCACAAACTTTTCAAAATCCCTACCAAGCATGGCATCTTCTAGCATCAAAGCAAAGAAAGGTTCTAAAATGTTAGTTCTAGGAGTCGATTGTAAGGCACCTAATTTCATGTTGAGTCCAGCAATTAAAGAGACACTTTACCTAAATGATGCATAGTCTCAAATTCCACCTAAGGTATTACTTGTGCATCATATCCATTCATTTTATCACTATTCTATTTAGGAACATGGAACCGTAGAGATGAATAAAGTGTTCAATGAACTATGTGTGTATGGTGCATTGAAGCGTAAACATCAACATTTGGAAACCAAGGGTTTGACCCATATCTCACATATGCCAAGAGACTTTCAAGTCAAATGGATTAGATATATTTTGAGCCATGTACACAATGGGAAGTTATGGTCTGACCAACACAGTCAAATTACAAAGAAAATGATTCATAGAATCAATGGTCTAGACATGCTAAACAAAATTAAGACTACCAAAACCCTAGGTCAAGAAGAACTAACTAAGAAGACTCTTTCCAAATGGGACAAAAGAGGAATGAAGTTGATTAGAGTAACTAAAATGGAACTAAATTTCATTATACATGTAATTGCATAAAAGATATACAACTCTTGTTAGCTAAAAAACATATAAAGTGAAGCTGTCGATCTTGCATACAAGATTGTGAACAAAAATATATCCTTTGACCTTGTTGAGTTGTTTTTGATAAAGTTAAGCAGGTTATCTTCAAGAGATCTATAATTACATTTCAAGAAAGATTAAAGAAGATGGTAGAAGGAACTAGCATGGCGTATTTCAAATTCCTCAAGTATGAGTCAAGGAATGAGGAAGAGAAAAGGCAGACAGAGGAAGTTGTTATGAATAAGCTAGATAAATGGAAGCATTCAATAGATGAGCTTACACAGCTAATTCCTAATGATCTTATGTAGGCAATAAAACCTAGATGGGAAAATACACATAAGACTACCAAGGACATTGATGAACAAACCTTGAAGCAACTCATGCCAAATCTTAGTAAGAACATTCTCAAATTAAGTACATGTATGATACTACTTAAGGACATTGAATATGTAATAAAGACAACTATGACTACATGGAAAAACATTTATCAGTTGCATCAACCTAGTGACTTTGTGGTGCATGTTGATGACAAGGATGATGAAGATGAGGAAGAAAATTTAGAAATAAAAGATGATGAGTTAGATGATGTTAATATGGATGATGAGAAGGAATAACATGAAGCTACTAGAGGAAATCTATTATAGATACAAAGCATTAAGGAAACTAAAGCAAATAAAATTTTAGTAGCACTCATGGCCTCATTTCATCACTCTCTGAGAGGAGCCTTAGTGCAATCAGGTTCAGAGATAGCTTCTACCAATTTGGTTGTAGATACTACTACTATACCAAGCACCAAACTAAGCTTTATACCTATTCAACTAAGTGTTACATTGATAGAAGTTCCCAACACTTCATCTGTCAAGTAACTAGTCCCTCCATCATCAAGCTAGACCGTGCAACAATAAGGTATTTTTTTTGTTAGTGTGGTTTCCACATTTGTTACTATTCCATCAATTTCTAAAATTGTTTCTGTTCCAAGTATATCCATATACAATACAATAATAGTTGAGAACTAATCTCAACCAAGTACTAAAGACTTAGAGAAGGCTAAATAAATTATTTCTACCATTCTAAAAGAAAAGGGTAAAGAAAAGGAAGCAATTGATCTAGATGAGGATATAGTTATTCCAAATTAGGATACCTCTACCCTCACCTATGATCAAATGAATACCATGGGTGAACTACTGAAGAAGAGAGCTAAGAAAAGTCTTTGAGAAGAGATGAAGAAAGAAAATCAAGTGTTTGAAGACATTAATCTAAGCATATTTGTTGATGCTCTGAGTATTTAGGTTGATAGTGTAGAACGAGATTTAGTGTGCAAAGAACATTAGCAATAAGGAAAACATTCACAAACATAAAACTATATTCCCATATAAGATTAGACAAAAGAAGGTGTAAGAGAGTGCAAACTAAGAGCAAGATCACTCCAAAAGCCTCCTTGATGTTGTAGATGTGTCCTTTGATGTAGATGTATGCTCAATAATATTGCTCAAATTTCAAATGGATGGATGGGGTGAGTGAAACAAGGTTTCAACAATGGAGTCATGGAGTAATTTTTCCATTATAATGGTATTTTGGTAGTTTATGAGCTCTAAAAATAGCATTATAACTTTGCATGGAAGGTGGATGATTTTAGTGAAGGAGGAGGGTTCAATTTATAGGTCATGGGCTTGAGGGATGGAGGGCTAAGATGCAAGGAGAGATGAAAGCTTAAGGAGGGCTAGGATGCACTTAAAGGGGAGCACATGGATTGTGCTTGTTTAGCACCAATAGGGAGGTGACACTTGTCATAAGGAGGATGGGTGTGAGAGGATAGGATAAATGTTGGTCAAAGGCTTGATGAGGGTGGTTGGGTATGTAAGAGTCATGAGTGAGGATGTAAGAGCATTGAAAGCTTTGTGGTTGGGATAAAGTTTTATGGTTGGGATATTTTGAGGGAGGAGACTTTGATTTGGCTTAGGAAAGTCTTAAACTCACTTAGGGAATGTGACAAGGTTAGGGGGGTATTAGGCTTGGGTTAGAATTAGATAAAGGATGTTAGAGGGATGCAAGTGGATGGCATTCATGAGGATGGGTGAGTTAGTGGCTAAGCTAGGTTAGTATGGGTGGATGGGGTGGATTTAGGCCATATGGAGGACTAGGGATAAGTTAGGGGCTATTAGATTTGAGGGATTTATTTATTAAAGTGATTTTAATAAATTTGAGATTTGGAATTAGATAGGAGAATAGGATTTAATTGATAAATAATAGACTATTTGATTTATCAATTAGGACTATAGATGATTAATTAAATTAATCAGCTAGGGGATGGCAAAGGATTAATTAAATAGGAATTTAATTAATGATGCATTTAGAGATAGCTAAATAGGATTACCAAAGTAGTGTAATCAAATTTAGGTGTCTACATTTTGCCCCTCTTTGACATAGTGTTGAGATAATACTATTTCAAAGAAGTTCAAACGGAGACGACATGAGGAAGATGTTTTAGCAAGAAGGTTACCTAGTCTTGGATAAGAAGAGGAGAGACTAGGTTTAGATGATGCCCCCTTCAAGAAGGCGATAGGGAGAGAAATGAGGCTCTACAACTTTTTGAAAAATACCAAAATTCAGGATGAGCAAGGAGACTCAGAGTGGCAAAGAGAAGGGGCTTAATTAGCTCAAACTCTCACTGTGGGAGAATGATAAAGGGGAATTAGATGCACAAGAGGAAGCAAGCTTTAAGAATTTAGGGAAGGTGGAGGATGAAGGAGCAGAGTACGATAAAAAGGAATCTAGAATAGAGAGAAGGATGAGGGGAATATGGAGATGCAAGGAATCCATTGAAGTGGGTTGAGCGGGAGGATACTTCAAAGAGAAGGACCATCACATAGTTAAGCATTAGATTTAATATAGGAATTTGGTTAATTGCCAAGGTTACCAAGAACATCAAGGCCTTCTCACCAACTATCTAGAGGACTGACGAATGGATGCAAAACAAACACACAAGGATTGCCCCAGCATCGGACATGAATCCCAAAGGAAGCAGTGTGGAAGTGATATTGGGTAACCCACAAACTAGAAAAGAAAAACAAAAAAAAGATTTAGAGGTGTGATTTAGATAAAGGATACAGTGGAATAGCTAACCAAGATGTGCGATGTGTGAAGGATGTTGAGCAAGGATGAACTAGAACAAAAGCTGCAGAGATACAATGATACTAGGCTAAAGATGATGTACAAACCAATGGACCAAGATATGTTACAATGGGACAAGCTTTATTTTTTTCATGGTTTGGGAAATGGGAATGTTTTTGAAGGGGGGAGGACCAAGAGGGGTAGTAAGGGCACTGGGGAGGGCTATAAGGGGCCAGAAGGGGGCCAGAAAGGTTTATTTGCACTTAAACAGATGAGGAGAGATTGTTGTGATGAGCTTTGCATTGGAGATTATGATGGCGGGTAGAGGGTAACTAGAGCACCGGGTGGACATCATGCGATGGGTATGAGTACGGGGGACACCAGATTGATTGGTAGGGCCGAAAACCTTGTCTTGCTTTTTCTTTGTTTAGATTTTATTACATTCTCATGAAAGCAAACATGCTATCTCGCATGCACTGGTCCGATGGGAACACGAGTGGGATTAGCGGTATTGCAATCCCATGATAGTAGCTTAGTCGCATAGGACTAACATGGGTAGTAGACATTTTGAGTGGGATCGCGATCCTAAGGTAGGAGATTCTACGGGAGTTGGAAAACAAATGAGATCATGTTCTCGCAAAAATTAACACAAGTCAGGGTGCGAGAATGCATTCTTGCCCACTAGGGATGAGAAGAGGTGAAAGCAAGAAAAGGCGCATTTCTGCCAGAATATATTTCAGTGAGAATGCTAGATGGGAGGTTGGTGGGGAGGCATTTGTAAAAATGCAAGTCAAAGGTGGAGGCAGAAGAGTAAAAAGGTGCGATCTTGCAAAATGATAAACTGGTAGGAACATGATTTTGTGGTTGCGAGAAGCAGATGTGAGATCGCTAGATTAAATAGGAAAATGAGGAAAGGTAAGGAAGTGAACCCATAGGAAGATAAGTTGGCAGGAATGCAATTTTGTGAGCACCACAAGATTACGGGTTCGCGAGAACATGACTGGGGAAAGAAAATGCTAAAAAAAGGGTTGGGATGGGTAAAGCGAGGGATGGAGGATGAAAAATGATATAAAAAGATTGATATCTGTTCGGTTTTGTGGTGTTCAGTGGTTGTTGGATGCTTTAGTATCACGGGAGCGATGAACGAAAGTGCTACATCCAGGAGGGATGCTGACGACAATAGACTAGGCAAGGATTGAGGCAATCGGATTGGGGTACTTGGCAAGGTTGCCCCATATCCAGACTTACATGGTGATGGTTGTAGTGCTATGCAAGAGATGGCATAATGAGATGGCAATGTTCCACCTATCGATGGAGGAGATGATGGTGATACTAGAGGGTGTATCGAATATTCAGATTGCCAGTATGGGGAACAACAGTCATGGCAACGAGAGAGATGACAACGGATGCGGCCGTTCAGAGACTAATGGGGCCAGGAGTTGAGTACAGGATCTGACGGGGATAATTTGCATTGGACGAGCATTTAGATCAGTAGGTAGTAGAGAGGAGGATCTACTTTTATGTGTTAGGGCTAGTTTTGGGGTACATTGCCCCAAATGCAGGTGGTACAAGAGTTACGCTAGCACTGATTCCAGTGTTGATGTAGATAGTGGATGCGAGGTGCCTAGCAGTGTGGGTTTCTCTAATGTTGGTCAAGCTATACTGAGATCTCCACTAGATAGTGTACCAATGTGGCAGCTGATAAGGGGAGGAGCATTGGGTTCTCTACATTGTTACAGGTGTGGGCTTGGGAGCACATTGCCGTGCTGAGGCCTTTGGGGCAGAGAGACAGACAGGTAGAGGAGCCAGTGGTATACAGTTGGGCCAAGCCCCTGAAATATGATCATACAAATTTAGTAGATTACTGGAGGGTGGCCATTGATGAGATAGCAGTAGTGGTATGGAGGCCATATATGAGCCTAGGACCATGGGCTGAGGAGGTAGAGAAACTACCGTACACTATATCATTATGTTTTGTGCTTGCATGGTGGGAGTATATAGCAGAGCAGTAAAGGCTAGACAGGGCACTCTGAAAGTTTGGGTGGCAGCAGGTGGCTCTAAGAGAGCTACATTGGTATCAGTTGGTCACATGCGAGCCAGTGTTAATGTACGGGCCATCCTTACGACATGATGGGTTGTTGAGAGCATGGCTAGAGTTAGAGCCATAGTAGTGGGTTTGGTTTGGGGGTTAGTAGATGCGGGCTCCACTCAGGAGTATCAGGACACATGGGTGCGGCCAAGGCTGGTGGGGAGAGCACAAGGGACGAGGGCGATGATGGTGGTGGGTGAGCTAGCCCAAGTAGCCCGACAAGGGAGGTATGTGGCCAGAGGATTCCAGCAGCAGGCAGCAGCAGTTGTCCAAGAGGAGGAGCCAGCTAGGTAGAGAAAAAGGGTTGGGGGGAGGAGAGGGGGGCTTAGCCAAAGAGGAGAGAGAGGGAGCGGCAAGAGGTGTAAGAGAGAGGAGGAGAACGGGGAGTAGAGCAGGGGCCGCAGGGGCCAACAGGAGGAGATGTAGGAGGATTGTCTACCCAGGGAGGAGATGATGGATTGGCAAGGTATTATGCCTCTTTACAGTAGGCTCATGAGGCTGTTAGCTAGCTGCTTTGGGATACACAGCAGGAGCGAGATCAGCTACAGATAGAGCTTGATCAGTTAAGACAAGAGCGAGATGTAGCATAGGGGCAGGTGGATAGGGTAGGGCTTGAGGTGGGTAGATTACAAATGGAGCTAGGGCTGATGGAGGGTAGGCTATAGGTGGTGAGCTTGGAGAGGTAGGTAGGACAGGACAGGTTGGATGCACTAGTGGTAGAGGTGGCGACGTTGAGAGCATAGGCAGTAGTGGGAGGGGGCTTGGATGAGCTGAGGAGACTGCGGGCCGAGGTTGAGGATCTGAGGGAGAGAGCTAGATTTTATCGGGGCAGGTATCATGCAATAGTGCCAGCATCCTAGATTGAGCATTATTGGAAACCAACTCAATCAAGTACAATAGGGACACATATAGGGATGCAGGGTGGAGGGGATAGTGGATGGAGCACTGGGGGCTCATAGAGGATAGGTGGGTCTTAATACATAGGGAAAAGTCATAGGACAAGACATAGCTAGAGGTGAGACATAGGGATGGGGAGGGATGAGGCAGAGAGCTCCAAGACAGGAGGGGGATTGATGAGGTCACCACCTCCACCACCAGCAGCGCTAGGGGTATGGAGAGAGGTAGAGCAGTGACTAGTGATAGGCTGGATTTTTCTCATATGATGAGTATTTTGTGCAGAGTGGCCTTTTTCTGGGATACATGGAGATTTTTGTGCGGGCTCAGACCCATTTGTATGATAAGGACATTTTTACACTAATAGACTATTATTCTTTCATTCTTTCATTAATATATAGATATGATGATTCAGGTGTTATATGTGTTATGGACTAGTGATGTTATGTATAGTGTTTTGATACATGCTAGATAGATAGTGATGTTTTCTAGATATTGCTGATGATTGGTAATGCAGGATGATATATGCTATGTTTTTATGATTGTGCTAATAGTTTGTGATGCAGGATGTGATTTTTTATGACATTGTGTACAAGATACAGATTGATTGTGATGTGATTTTAGCTATGATAGTATAGATATGATGTGTTTGTAATCTATGATATCACAGATGTGATGTGATCCCTGATGACATGATTTTCTTTATGATGTTGTAGATGTGATGATGATGAGATTTCCTATAGTATGATAGGTTTTTGATATGATGTTGATGATGTGATATTGCTCTATGATAGATGTGACGTGAGCCCAAAAAATTGATTTCTTTGGAGAGTATTTGATATGATGGTAAATACAAACTATAAATGTAAAATGAATTGCCAACTAAAGGATAAACAATAGATTTATGATACGGAAAATGAAAAATAATGTCATGACACCGAGGATATGTTAACACAAATTAAAAATGGATTAAAACAAATAAATTGATAAAATAAAATGAAAATACACAAAATGAAGTACAACTCTTAAGGATGAATGTTAATGGTAAAATGAAAACTAACCTGATGAGAAACGATGATAATGCTAAAAAATGAAGCACAATTTAATGATGAATGACTATGCTAAAATGAACCATAATCTAATGATGAATGACTATGCTAAAATGAACCCTAATCTAATAATGAATGGCTATGCTAAAATGAACCCTAAGAGAGAATAGTGAATTTATGATACACTAAAAGAACATGAACTAAAAGGTACATCTATGATTTATGATAATCCCACGAGAATAGGATAAAAAGATTTAGCATAATGATATTTCATGATATGATAAAGGGTACAAGTGATGATAATATAACATACGAGATTGTTAGGAGATGCAAGACAAACAATGATGGTGAAATAAGATAACCAATGTTTTGACTTATGATAGTGTTCTATGATATGGAAAGTGATCATAGGAGATATTGACTCTAGGGAGAATAATGTTGGAAAAAGAGTAACCAACAAACTTGCAGTCAGGAGGATACCAGAGATTTGAGAGCTAGGATAGTAATTTATGATAGGGATCACATCATGATGAGAGTAAATAAGTTTGCATGTTCGAGGCTTTGAATCAAATGATTTTGAGGATGTAAAAAGTGATAGTTCAAGGGAGAGGGGTGATGATAAGGAGGAGGATACCAGGGTTTCTAAAAAAAATGAGATGTAGGGGAGACTTGAGCGTGGGGTACTTCGGGAGGAAGTACCACTATGTAGTGTAAACACTTAATTTGATATAGGATTGTTTAGGGATCTGCCAAGGTTACTAAGAACATCAAGGCCTTTTCCCCAAAATTCAATAGGACTGTCTCAAACAGGCACACAAGGATGGCCCCAACATCACACGTGATTCTCGGAGAGATCAGTGTTGGAACAATGTTGGAGGATCCTCAAGCAAACGAGATTACCCAAGTGCATCATGTATTATCAAAAGATGAAAACATGTTTTAAATATGCAAGGATAATATCAACTGACTCTCAATCAGTGAAAGACTGTGATCAAAACCAACCTCCTTAGGTGCTCTAATCAAAACACACCATGATATGAAATGATCATGGCGATCTTGAGGAGGAAAAAACAAAAGTTATGTGGAAACAATCAACCAAAAGGAGAAATAATAAAAGATTCTGCAAAGTGAAAAAGGAAACATTTGCCAAAGAGATCAACTGACGAGCTGCTAACGGGTTGCAAAAAAGACCTAGATAGTATGTACAAGTGAGACTAGTTATGGACATGGGAACTCAAGATTGGATAGCAAAACATAGTAGGTATATGCGTGACAAGGGAAAGCTTAAGCTGAGGAGATAGCATTGTCATAATACATGGTTTTGTTTAGGTGGGTTTATCTAAAGCACAATTTATGTACAGGGGTTCGGATACTGCTATATCCATATAGGTACGCTATATGGGAGACAAGGGTTACTGCAAGGGGTATGAGACACATGTTTACATGGGTAGTATATGCTACATATGGTAAGGATAAAAAACATGTGATAGGGTAGATCTAGGAGAGTACAATGGTAGGGTACATCAAGTATGGTACATGGGATGCTATAAATGAGATGGGATGTTACACTGTGTGAAGTGCTAGAGGATGATGTTTTCAAAGTATGGAAAATAATTATAAGGAACACCTTGAAAAAGTGGGTGGGATGAGTGGTAGGATATGGAGGGGTGGTAAAGGGGAATGTGTCAATAATAGATAATGGAAGAGCTATAGTACACTTGGTGCCTATTTGCTAGGTTTTCACCAGGGACCTATCCAAGGTGCTTGAATTGCCAAGTTTTCACCATTGGATGCTTGATTTTATGCCTTTTTTCTTTCCTTGATTTGCAAATTTTATCCTTAGGCATAGAATTTCTTGAGGTGAATAATGTTGGTAGGATCATTTAGGACTTCACCTTCAAGGGTAGATAACTGGTAGGCTCCTAAGCCAAAGGATGTCGTGACCACATAAGAACCAAGCCAGGTGGGCTCAAACTTGCCCTTCTTTTCTTTTTCAGCTTGAACCTTCATATTCTCTTTAAGGACCATGTCACCTTCTTGAAAATTGTGCGGATGGACTTTCCTATTGAAATTGCACTTGGGGCAACTTTGATAGACCATGAGATGGTCGTAGGCTTGTTTGCTTCTTTCATCAAATAGATCAAGTTGAGTCAGTCGAGCCACTCTATATTCCTCATCAGATATCTATCCTTGGAGAGAAATGTGAAGTGATGGGAGTTCAACCTCAATAGGTAAGACTGCTTCAGCACAATAGACCAAGGAGTATGGATTCGTACCAGTGGCTATACAAAATGAAGTGCGATATGCCCATAGGGCGGGATTAATTTGCAAATGCCAATCATGACCGGAGTCATTGAAAACTTTCTTGAGGATTTTGAGGAGGGTTTTATTAGTTGCCTCAGCCTGACCATTACCTTGTGGGAAATACGAGCTAGAAAAGTGGTGATGTATGCAGAGGGAAGTGCACAATTCCTCCATGTTTAGGTTTTGAAAACTACCTCCATGGTTTGTGAAAATGGTAGCTGAGATGCCAAAGTGACATATAATATGATACAATATGAATTTGGACACTTGAACTCCCATGGTAGTAACAAGGGGAATTGCTTCAACCCACTTAGTGAAATAATCAGTGGCGCTGATTATCCACTTGTGCCCTTCTGAAGAAAGTGGTGCAATAAGACCAACAAGATCAAATCCCCAATAGGCAAAAGGCCATGGTGGTACAATGGATTACAAGTCCTATGCTGGATCCTAGATTAAATTAGCATGTTGTTGACAAGGTAAACATCGTTTCACAAATTCACATGCATCCTATTCTAGAGTAGGCCAATAATATCCAGCTCGAAGGATCTACTTTGCTAGCACCATCCCGCTCGTGTGAGCACCACAAGGTCTATAATGTACCTCTTTGAGAGCCATTGCAGCCTCACTTTGATCTAAACATTGAGAGAGAGTATCATGATAACCATGATGATATAGGGTTTGGGTGATGATAGTGTAATGGGAAGCTCTATGAATAAGGTTTTGGCACTGGGTTTGTGTGAGGTGAGGAGATATGATACCATCTAGTAGGTAACCGTGAATTTTTTGGTACCATGGAGATTGGGGACCAACCAAGATACAGACTCGTGTTGATTCATCATTCTCATATGCAAGTTCTTGTAGCTCCTCAACCAAGAATTTATATTGTGTAGCTTCATGTGGTATTTCTAAGAGAGAACCAAAAGTAGCC
Organism: Cupressus sempervirens; assembly: GCA_028749045.1. NCBI lineage: Eukaryota > Viridiplantae > Streptophyta > Pinopsida > Cupressales > Cupressaceae > Cupressus > Cupressus sempervirens. The sequence continues at coordinate 254,852,284 of CM053786.1, read as the reverse complement.
ATAGCATCATCTGCCTTATTCTGGAGACAAAGTATCTATATGAACTGGATCTAAGTGAAATGCTCCTTTAGTTGATCAACTAGGTCTTTGTGAGGTAGCAGCTTGTCATCCTTGGTCTGATATTCATTCAATGCTTATTCGATGATAAGTTGAGAGTCACCATAGACCTAAAGCTTTGTGATATTCCATTCAATGGCGATCTTGACTCCTGCCACAAGTGCCTCATACTCTACAATGTTATTGGTACACCAAAATTGTAGTTTGAAAGATTTAGGGATATAATCACCTTGAGGTGTTACCAAGAGTATGCCCACGCCAAAGCCATGAGAGGTATAGGAGCCGTCAAAATATAGCTTCCAGAGTGATGGTGTTTGTTGGTGTTTGAAAATGTTACCAATTTCCAATTACCCTAATGAGAACAAAACACATCTAGGGGTAGCTAACTCCCATTTTCAACAAGCCCATTCAGACACAAGGCCAACTATAAGGCTAGACCCTTCTTCTTCTTCAGGCTCTGCAAAACCTAGGCTGGTAGACCTGTAGATTCTTTATATGGTACCAGTTATCAAAGCATACATTGAATCTAACATGAAGTAGACAAAACCCTTATTTTTCCTGATAACTCATCAAATAATTATCAATCTACAGTAGCTAAATGTAGATCTAAAAACCTCATAAGTTGAGTGGGGGCATTCTATTATAGCTCTTCAACATGAAAGGGGAAAAGCATTTGATTATTGATGTTGATCTCAGCAAAACCTCAAATATGCAGCAATATAATAGGTTATCCTATAAATGATCAGTGCCTTATCTATTGGGCAATTCACACAAAACCCTAACACAAATCCTTGAAAGTCACTGACATATACCATACATCAGGACTTCCTAATCTAACTATCCACTTTGTGAATTAGATATATGCATCCTTCTGAACATCATACTCAACTTATCCCTTCATGAAATCTGCAATCCTATGATGATGAATCAAGAAATTACATAACTCTTTGATTCATAAGCAAAATAAATCAACATATACAACCAATAGGTTGCAACTAAGTTTCATATTCTTTGTCTACAAAACATAAAAGATCACAAACAACATGAATGGGAGATAGGATATCAAAATGAAGATTGACTTGCTGCTGCCTTACCATTCATTTCCTTGAAACAAATTATGATAAGATGCATGAAAGTTGAATTGCAAAGCTACCTAACATATCAGAACTATCTGTTTTCTTATTTCTTGCTATTCATACAAGAGAATTCTACTCAAAAATATGTGGTATCACAGTATGGGAACATATCAAAATTGGGTCCAAAACCTAGTATCTCAGTAGTGACTCATTTTTTCTCAAAAAACTGGAACCCTTACAATGAAGGAAAGAATGAAAGATATAGAAGAGAAAACAATTCTCGGATCTGATCTTTACTTGACAAGTGTCCACTTAAAATTCAATCTTGTGGCAACTAAAAACTTCTTCCTTCCTTCTCTCATCTGATCTGATTTGATTTCATCATTAATTTGTAAAAAACTTGCAAAATATCTCCTACTAAATTATGAAATCCTTTGAGTCACCAACATATCTGATTTTCACTAAAATGCTTGGTAAAACTCAAATTTTACTGAATGAACGTGTTCAAATTTCAACCCAAACTATATTTCTTCTGCCCTTAAACCATATTTAGGTCATTACTATTTTATAAATTAGTTCTGATGTTTGATTACCTGAATACAGTTACAATCTTGGAGAAAACCTGGTATAGCTCGAACACATTGCTACCTGTGCAAAATCTAACTACAGAGTAAAAAAATTCAACTCTTCCCGGTTCAGACGGTATATTGAAGTGCCCATTTCTGATAAAAATCACCCCTGTTATGGCCATTTGAAATTTCTCATTCTAGACTGAACTTTGCATTTAAAAAATGAAAAATTTAAAATTTTACATAGTGAAAACTATATAAAATTTGAAAATATTTCAAATTCTAATTCTATGCATTTATATTCTCAAAATTTTCATTTTACTTTTAGTATCCTCCTTATCTCTCCAATCCTGAAGATGCCACTTGTCACACGTTGATTAGTTATGACAACTAAAATATTAATTAATTAATCAATACCAATTAATTAATTGATTCTCTTTTCTCCTTTCAAATTTCCACTTTTCATAGAACCATGAGCATATCAAAATCTTCTTGCATTCTCAAGCTTTCAATGGAGATATTAATATTTTATTAATATTCCATATACCCTCATATCATCGTGAGCATCTGAAACTTCTTTTATGCACATACAGGCTTGAAATGCCTTTACGCCCATACAGGCCGCGCGTATCACCGAAGACATTAAAATTTTGGCTTGCGCCCTTATGAGTGCGAGTTTCCTTTATACTCATACGCATTGGGCATAACACTAGACCCCTTTAAAATTTGATCCATGGCCATATGCTAGGCCTCATTTTTTATAGGCGTAACACTTCTACTATGCACATTCCGATCATACAGGCAATGGGCAACCAGAGGAACGTAAGGATTTTCAAGCCAATTCTTGCCCATACGCTTGATCAAAAAAAAGTTTGACTCGACCCTCACGGGCCCCTCCACATGGTTGTAAGAACCTTTGCATTGAAGAAGACATTGTCTTGAAGACAACTAACAAAGGGCATGTTGTAATATATAAAAACAAGAAATTCTCACCACATAACAAATGTGGGATTAAATTTTTTTAACTTATTCTGCCCCTGCATGATCTTCCTCTTTTATATGTGAGATGTGTTCTTCATATAGGGCGGGAACTTCCCTTGCATGCATGATTTACCTCATGACTCTGAGTCGTGAAGTGTATTTAAAATCCCTAAGGCTTCATTTCTCAACATGGATCTTTTACAACATTTTTCTGTGGGCTTCCTTCATCGTTCGGCATGGTGTTCTTTCAAGACTGGAGATTCTGCCTTGTCTGATGGTGCCCTGTATCTGCTATTTCTGCATGTGAGGAACTCCATTTCTACATAGGCATGAGTTTATACTCATTGGCATGGTCTCTGTTTTTGACCTGTGCCAATTTTTTTATCTACACATGCATGAGACCCTTTTGTCTACTGCTCTGACTAGTGTGAAGATCTCAAGTTGTGCCTCCTCTTATTCAACCTGTGGAGTCTTCTTTTTCGCTGCTATTGATTCCCTTTGTCTTGGCGGTTTTCCTTTAATTTGTGTGGCTATTTGCTTGGATGTGGGTCTAATGCACTATTTCTCCTCTTACTTGAGTGAGGCATATTTTTACCTAGTGCAAGATACTCTGTTTTGGGTGGCTTTGACTGTAAACTTATGCATGGAGCTGCTCCTTTCACACGATTCTGTTCTCAAATACCCCTGCTGCCATTACATCCTCTGACTGGAAGCTTTTTGCAATGCATGGTGCTTCTTTGATGCGTGAGAGCTTTCTTTATTGATGTGCATGGTCTGCCTTTAACGTGAGTGACCCCTTTCAATTTTGCATGGTCCCCTCTCAATTGGCTTGGGGTCTTAGTTCTTATCAACATACAAGGGCACTTTTCTCAAATTTGGCAGCTCCTTTGCCTCAAATCTGTGGGTTCTCCTATTCACTAGTTCCTCTTTGTTCACTAGTGTAGGTTCTTTGCCACTTCCTTCTAGCCATGTGCTTGGATCCCTACAGAAATGAATGGACGCCCTTCTTCTTTCATATCTTTAGTTCCAATGTTTTATTGTATGCAATGCTCTCAATTTCTGCTCCTCCATACCTAAAATTTTTACATTAACGATGAAGAGTGAGGAAGTGGTAGCTTTTGGGCTAAGTTGGTAGACTCCTAGAAGTGCTCTCATCTTCTTTAACACAAAATATCATAATTGATTCGTAGCTCCCGGGTGACTCAGAAGTGGCTGACTCAAAACTATAATGTTGTAAACAAGGCTTTAAGAGAATATCTTGGAACCTAATCTTAAAAAACATCTTTAACAACCTCCCCAATGAGAAGAAAGTATGTGAAACAATAAAGAAATACATTTGAAATAATAATGTCTGTGTGAGATATGATGAGACATGAAGAGATATCTAGTTTGACATATGCTAAAGAAATGTGGAGACACGATGATGAGCCACAATTGGCCATCAATTTTCTATTGCATGTTAATTCCAATATCTCTATCAATTCAAAAAATGCAGAGGCTCTTGGACATACTCCATTAGCATTAGCCATTACTATGATGGAATCAGTCGGGCCCTAGAGTGAGCCTAGCTAAAAAATTTTCATTTTAGAACAACTGATTCTCCAAACTGACCAACTGAACATCTCGAATTAAATGGAAACAAATTTAATCACTGATTGACCATTAAAACTCATTAAAAAACAAAAAATTCCATAACATTGTGAAACTTGTGTCTAGAGGCCTGTTGCCTGGCTTTAAAAACTGACACAAACACCTAGTCGGGCTTTAAAATCTAACCCACTAATTCTCTATTCTACATACTTTCACCCTATCAAATCTCGTCTTATGAAAAATTTAGGGTCAAAGGATATTGACCATCAAAGTCGCCCCTTCAAAATTTCTTGCACCAAAACATGTCAGAATACCATTAACTGGGTTTGGATTTGGCTTGCAAAACTAGACAAATGAACACATGGGGAAATGAAAAATGGGGCATTGGTTCTCTGTCATGAGTACATTATGGATCTCCAATTTGGGCTCATTATGAATAACAAGATGCATTTGGTGAGTACTCAAAGTGGGCTACTCTGAATTTTGCAGACTGGACATGCTAACAGAAAGAATTTTTTGCGAATGGAATTGACCTGGAAAATTGTGCAGATGTATTTGTTACGACTTAGAAACTAACACACTTGGAGTAATTTTAGTGGAAAATATAGGAGAACAAACTATTTGACTTGAACAATCACAGGTTAGGAGTTATGACATCACAAACAGGGCTTCCAATCAATCTGCAAATATTGACACCAGCAAAAAGTCAAAAATTCCATTTGGAATCACGCTTGAAAACTGATCAAATGGATTCGTCATGATATGAAACTTGAAACATAACAAGTATTTGATGCCTACAATTTAATGCAATAGTAATTTCAACATTTGGATCAACTGGTCAAAAGTTATTACTTGTCAAATAGGGCTTCCCAGAATTAGGTGCAAAGTGCATCAGCATGAAAACAGTAACTGACCAACTATGAGGGATTCAAAACCTAGTCAAACGGACTTGAAATGACTCAAAATCTGAAACATAGGTTCTCAGGTATGGACACTAGATACTCTCAAAGCTAAAATTCACATAACCTTTTTGGGTGCAAGATATTCAATGGAAAACATAGCTTACTATCATTGTTTGACGCACGGGTGAAAATGCAGATTTGACATTTGCTTCAAAACAAGACTCCACCAAATGACTCAAGATGTCAATTTAACTTCATGGAACACATAGATAGGCTAAAAGAAGGGTGTTAGAAACATTAAACACCATTTATGCATCAAAATCAATATCAGGGTACATAAGCTTCACAAAGCATTTATAGGCCTGAAATTTCTCAATGGTACTCAAAATCGGGAAGGCAATTTTTAGTCCCAACAGTGGCTCTGTCTGAGGATGTATGTCTCTTGTGGGCATGGAAAGGATTTTAGATCTCTGGGAGAAGCAAACCACATGCCTGAACCTCAAAAACTTCTCTCGAACAACTTTATTGAAAAAAAGAAACTACTCTACTATGTACAAACAATGCCCCCGAACTTAGCGAAAACTTTTACCTGTATCATATACTTGATTTTCATTCATGTCTTCATGAGGTAAACTATAATTATCATTTCCATTTGTTTCACCGAACATATCAACATTTACAACTAGCTCAATAGGAAAAACAAAACTATCATCATCTTCATAGTGCGTATAAAAATCAAACATACTTTCTTCATCTTGCCCACTATGAAAATATGGATCAGCATGACCATTACAACTAATATCAAACTAAAACTGATCACTGCTGACTGCATCATGGATTCTTTCAACTTGAAACAAAAATTTCTCATATTCAACTTCATTCAACGAGTTACATGGAGCAGATCGTAACTCACCTTGTGCCTCCGTAAATGAAGAGTATGTGAAATCTGATCACTGCCTACTTGCAACCATGTTACTCCTCGAATCAGATTTATCCTTTGCTGAAACCTCTTCACATTCAAACAACTGATTAGTCACCAAAATTGAAAACTCATTCTGAAAGTACTAATCCAAACTATGTTGATCACTATCATCTTCTTCATCAAAATAAAAGTTAGAATACACCTTGAACTTATCTTTACAGGACTTATAAGCACATGAAGAAAATTTATAACCGTATTGACAAAACTCACTATTTTCCACTTCATGATATGAAACATTAAAACAATGTTTAGCAAGATCAACATGAAAAGAATCTAAAACAACATTAAAATTTCCTTCATCAACATTCCCTACATCCAGCAAATCGTCATGTGCAAAAAAATTTGAAGTTCTGTTATATACACCTCCAAAGTCTAATAAAGATTGTTCGGATTCTACCTCTTTCTCCACATAAAACTTTGGGGAATTGATTTGACTGAATGAGAAAGTATTATGAGAGAACATATGAAGATCCTTAGAGATACTCATGTTCTTTTCAAACTCACGAGCCAATAAAATAGAGATTTCATCAGAACTCAAGAAGATTGCCTCACAAATCTTCTCCTAGCTGTGATTGTCATCTAGGTAACATGAAGACATTGCAATAGGAAGATCATTAGAGTAACAATCTGGAAAATCAGAATTATTACAACATTCTTTCTTATCATGGCAATCACTGGATCTACTATTGTTACAAATTTCTTCAACTTCATATGTACTATAACTTAATTTATCTTCTCTTTTATATCCATACTTTTCATGCTAATTGCTATTACCTAATTCATTAACATTTGAATCCACCTCTTCACAATCGGAAGATAGATTATCTTGCTCTACAGACTCATTGTATTCATTACTACCTTGGCTTTCAGCACAGTCATTATCATTAGGAGATATTTCATGAAATCTGTAATCACCACATTCTATCTCCTCAATGAATTTTTCAATTTGCAAAATTATTTGTAACCTTATAGGTGCTAGCCAATTGACTGAATTGGGTACTAGAACATCAAGGAAAACACTAGCCAGTGAAGATTCCTTAGGTCTACAATGAAAAGGTATCTTATTGATTATTGACTTAAGCCTTAAATAACATTGTTCGACACTTAGACCTTGAGTACTGCCTACCTCAATTCTTATAATATTGACAATCTTTTTGTAAATTAGTCTATTCAACATAGCAATGTTATTATTCACGATTTCCAAACTGTCAGAATTTGGTAAACTAATCTCAAATCTGAGATCTGACTCCATTATAAAACAAAATTTTTACCTCTTCTTTCTAGTGCTGAAAATCACTGAATAGAGGCAACTTTTTTCTACACTTGACTTCCATGAAAAGAAGCATGAAAATCAAAATACCTCCAGTGCTGATGCTGAGCTTCGATCTACTAATTTGGCATAGGTGCAAGACTGAAAATATTTTACACCACTAATCAAACTTTGTAGGGCCACCACCTCTTTGCAAGAGGAATGAAATAATCACCGCTGTGATTCACTTTTACATTTCAATTTCTTTATAATAGTAGATTTCAAATAGCACTTTAGAACTTATCAAGAATTTAGAATTCCTTTCCAAGAAACTATCAACAATTTTAGATCTGCCCAAACAACTGAAAGTCCTTTGAAATTTTGCAATGAAATAAACTAGGAACAAACTAGTACAGAGGTTTGAGAGTCACCACTCACACTTGGTGAGAAATAAAAAATAATTTGTCACTTGAAAACTCTGAACCAGACCTTCAATGTAGGAAACTTGCAGATCACTGACATCTTGAAAAGAATTTATACTTTATAAATGAATTCTTGACTGTGGACTTTCTCAACAGCACTTGCAAACTGAACTAATTGAAACTAGACCTATAACAATCATAGCACACAATTTTCATTCAATTTTACAGCACACTATTGCCCAGGAATAAAACTTACTAGGGTGCATGATATTTGAGTAAGAGACCTAGAAAACACATCAGATAACCTATTGCTAAAAATTCTTTATGCACTTCTTCTATTATATTGAATCTCTTCTTTTAAATTCTCAAGGTTTGTCTTACCTCTGATTCAATACAGTTTCCCAGTAGAGTCGCCATTTTGTTGGTGTTTGAAAATGTTACCAGTTTCCAATTACCCGGATGAGAACAAAACACATCTAGGGGTAGCTAACTCCCATTTTCAAAATTCCCATTCAAACACTAGGCCAACTAGAAGGCTAGACCCTTCTTCTTCTTCAAGCTCTGCAAAACCTAGGTGGGTAGACTTGTAGATTCTTTATATGGTACCAGTTATCAAAGCATACACTAAATCTAACATGAAGCAGAAAAAACCCTTATTTCTCTTGATAACTCATGAAATAATCATCAATCTACAGTAGCTAAATGTAGATCTAAAAACCTCATAAGTTGAGTGGGGGCATTCTATTATAGCTCTTCAACATTAAAGGGGAAAAGTGTTTGATTATTGATGTTGATCTCAGCAAAACCTCAAATATGCAGCAATATAATAGGTGATCCTATAAATGATCAGTGTCTTATCTATTGGGAAATTCACACAAAACTTTAACACACATCCCTAAAATTCACTGACATGTACCATACATCAGGACTTCCTGATCTAACTATCCACTTTATGAATTAGATATCTACATCCTTCTGAACCTCATACTCGACTTATCCCTTCATGAAATCTGCAATCCTATGATGATGAATCAATCAATTACATAACTCTTTGAGTCATAAGAAAAATAAATCAACATATACAACCAATAGGTTGCAACTGAGTTTCATATTCTTTGTCTACAAAACATAAAAGATCACAAACAACATGAATGGGAGATAGGATATCAGAATGAAGATTGACTTGCTGCTGCCTTATCATTAATTTCCTTGAAACAAATTACAATAAGATACATGAAAATCGAATTGCCAAGCTACCTAATAGATCAAAATTATCTGTATTCTTATTTCTTGCTATTCATACAAGAGAATTCTGTTGAAAAATATGTGGTATCATAGTATGGGAACATATCAAAACTGGGTCCAAAACCTGGTATCTCAGTAGTGACTCATTTTTTCTCCAAAAACTAGAACCCTTACAATGAAGGAAAGAATGAAAGATATAGAAGAGAAAAGAATTCTTGGATCTGATCTTTACTTGACAAGTGTCCACTTAAAATTCAATCTTCTGGCAACTAAAAACTTCTTCCTTCCTTCTCCCATCTGATCTAGTTTGATTTCATCATTAATTTGTAAAAAACTTGCAAAATATTTCCTACTGAATGATGAAATCCTTTTAGTCACCAACATATCTGATTTTCACTAAAATGCTTGGTAAAACTCAAATCTTCATGAATGAATGTGTTCAAATTTCAACCCAAACTATATTTCTTCTACCCTTTAACCATATTCAAGTCATTACTATGTTATAAATTAGTTCTGATCTTTGATTACCTGAATACAGTTACAATCTGGGAACTTGGGAGAAAACCTAGTATAGCTCAAACGCATTGCTACTTGTGCAAAATCTGACTCTAGAATTAGAAATTTCAGCTCTTTCCAATTCTGACAACATATTGAAGCACCCATTTCTGATAAAAATTACCCTTGTTATGGCCATTTGAAATTTCTCATTCTACACTAAACTTTGCATTTTAAAAATGAAAAATGAAAAATTTTACATAGTGATAACTATATAAAATTCGAAAATATTTCAAATTCTCATTCTATGTGTTTATATTCTCAAAATTTTCATTTTACTTTCAGTATCCTCCTTATCTCTCCAATCCTGAAGATGCCACTTGTCACACGTTGATTAGCTATGACAATTGAAATATTAATTAATTAATCAATACCAATTAATTAATTAATTCTCTTTTCTCCTTTCAAATTTCCACTTTTTGTAGAACCATGAGCATATGGAAATCTTCTTACATTCTCACACTTTCAATGGAGATATTAATATTTTATTAATATTCCATATACCCTCGTATCATCGTGAGCATCTGAAACTTCTTTTATGCACATACGGGCTTGAAATGCCTTTACACCCATACGGACCGCGCATATCACCGAAGACATTAAAATTTTGGCTTGTGCCCTTATGAGTGCAAGTTTCCTTTAAGCTCGTAAGTGTTGGGCATAACACCAGACCCCTTCAAAATTTGATCCACGCCCATAAGTCAGGCCTCATTTCATATAAGCGTAACACTTCTACTATGCACATTTCGATCATAAGCGCAATGGGCAACCAAAGGAACGTAAGGCTTTTCAAGCCAATTCTTGCCCATACGCTTGGTCAAAACAAAGTTTGAATTGACCCCCGTGGGCCCCTCCACATGGCTGTAAGCACCTCTGCCTTGAAGAAGACATTGTCTTGAAGACAACTAACAAAGGGCATGTTGTAATATTTAAACACAAGAAATTCTCACCACATAAAAAATGTGGGATTAAATATTTTTAACTTATTCTGCCTCTGAATGATCTTCCTCTTTTATATGTGAGATGTGTTCTTCATACAGGGCAGGAACTTCCCTTGCATGCATGATCTACCTCATGACTCTGAGTCGTGGAGTGTTTTTTAAATCGCTGAGGCTTCATTTCTCAACATGGATCTTTTACAACATTTTTCGGTGGGCTTCCTTCATCATTCGACATGGTCTTCTTTCAAGAGTGGAGGTTCTACCTTGTTTGATGGCGCCATATATCTACTATTTCTGCATGTGAGGAAATCCATTTCTATGCAGGTGTGAGTTTATACTCTTTGGCGTGGTCTTTATTTTTGACCTACGTCAATTTTTTTATCTACACATGCGTGAGACCCTTTTGTCTACTGCTCTGACTAGCATGAAGATCTCAACCTGCGCCTCCTCTTATTCAACCTATGGAGTCTTCTTTTTCACTGTTGTTGATTCCTTCTATCTTGGCGGTTTTCTTTTAATTTGTGTGGCTATTTGCTTGGACATGGGTCTTTGATGATGCACTATTTCTCCTCTTACTTGAGTGAGGCATCTTTTTACTTGGTGTGAGATACTCTATTTTGGGTGGCTTTGACTGCAGACTTAGGCATGGAGCTGCTCCTTTCATGCGGAGCTATTCTCAAATACCCCTATAACTATGACATGCTTTCATTGGCAGCTTTTTGTAATGTGTGGTGCTTCTTTGATGCATGAGAGCTTTCTTTATTGATGTGCATGGTCTGCCTTTAACGTGAGTGACCTCTTTCAATGTTGCGTGGTCCCCTCTCAATCGGCTTGGGGTCTTTGCTCTTATCAACATACAAGGGTGCTTTTGTCAAATTTGGCGGCTCCTTTGCCTCAAATCTGTAGGTTCTCCTATTCACTAGTGCCTCTTTGTTCACTAGTGTAGGTTCTTTGCCACTTCCTTCCAGCCATGTGCTTTGCTCCCTATAGAAATGCATGGACGCCCTTCTTCTTTCATATCTTTAGTTCCAATGTTTTATTGTATGCAATGCTCTTGATTTTTTCTCATCCATACCTAAAATGTTTACATTAATGATGAAGAGTGAGGAAGCAGTAGCTTTTGGGCTAATTTGGTAGACTCCTGGAAGTGCTTGCATCTTCTTTAACACAAAATATCATAACTGATTCGTAGCTCTCGGGTGACTCAGAAGTGGCTGACTCAACACTATAACGTTGTAAACAAGGCTTTAAGAGAATATCTTGGAACCTAAACTTAAAAAACATCTTTAACAAGCTCCCTACTGAGAAGAAAGTATGTGAAATAATAAAGAAAGATATTTAAAATAATAATGTCCATATGAGATATGATGAGACATGAGGAGATATCTAGTTTGACATATGCTCAAGAAATGCGAAGACACAATGATGAGCCACAATTGGCCATCTGTTTTCTATTGCATGTTAATTTCAATATCTCTATCAATTGCAAAAATGCAGAGACTCTTGGATGTACTCCATTAGCATTAGCCATTACTCTGATGGAATTAGTCGGGCCCTACAGTGGGCCTGGCTAAAAAATTTCATTTTTGAACAACTGATACTCCAAACTGACCAACTAAACATCTTGAATTAACTGGAAACAAATTTGACCACTCATTGACCATTAAAACTCATTAAAAAATTAAAAAATTCCATAATGCTTTGAAACTTGTGTCCGGAGGCCTGTTGCCTGGCTTTAAAAACTGACACAAACACCTGGTTGGGCTCCAAAATCTAGCCCACTAATTCTTTGCTCTACATACTTTCACCGTGTCAAATCTTGTCTTATGATGAATTCAAGGTCAAAAGATATTGACCATCAAAGTCACCCCGTCAGAATTACCTGCACCAAAACATGTCAAAATACCATAAGCTAGATTTGGATTTGGTTCGAAAAACTAGACAAATGAGCACATGGGGAAATGAAAACTGGGGCATTGGTTCTCTATCATGAGGACATTATGGATCTTTGATTTGGGCTCATAATGAATAAAAAGACACATTTGGTCAGCAGTCAAAGTGGGCTACTCCGAATTTTGAAAATTGGGCATGCTCATAGAAAGATTTTTTTGCGAATGGAATTGACCCGGAAAAGTGTGCAGACGGATTCGTCATGACTTACAAACTGACACACTTGGAGTATTTTTAGTGGAAAATATAGTTGAAAAAACCATTTGACCTGACCAATCAAAGGTTAGGAGTTATGACATCAGAAACAGGGCTTCCAATCAATCTGCAAATATTGACACCAGCAAAAAGTCAAAAATTCCATTTGGAATCATGCTTGAAAATGGATCAAACAGATTCGTCATGATATGAAACTTGAAACATAAAAAGTCTCTGATGCCTACAATGCAATGCAATAGGAATTTCAACATTTGGATCAACTGGTCAAAAGTTATTACTTGTCAAACAGGGCTTCCTAGAATTAGGTGCAAAGTGCATCAGCATGAAAACAGTAACTGGCCAACTTTGAGGGATTCAAAACCTAGTCAAATGGACTCGAAATGACTCAAAATATGAAACATAGGTTCTCGGTTATGGAAACTAGATAATCTCAAAGTAAAATGTCACAAAACCTTTTTGGGTGTGAGATATTCAATGGTAAACATAGCTTACTATCACTGTTTGACACTTAGGTGAAAATGCAGATTTGACATTGGCTTCAAAACAAGACTTCGCCATATGACTCAGGATGTCAATTTAACTTCATGGAACACATAGACAGGCTAAAAGAAGGGTGTTAGAAACATTAAACACCATTTATGCATCAAACTTAATAGCGGGGTACATAAGCTTCACAAAGCATTTATAGGCCTGAAATTTCTTAATGGTACTCAAAATCAAGAAGGCAATTTTGAGTCCCAATAGTGTTTCTATAAAACAGAGGTGTTCGTCAAGAAATTCCATGGTGAGTGGGTGATCTGCAATTAAGGGTACATCAACCAAGTGATCTGTAGTAGTTTGACCTTTGATGGCCTTTCTGTCAATATAGTGAATGTCAAACTCACTAAGAAGCATAACCCATTTTGCCAGACGTTCGGTGAGTACTGTGCGAGAGAGCATATATTTCAATGGATCAATCTTTGATATTAGTTGCATAGTATGACTCAACATGTAATGATGTAGCTTCTGGGTGGCAAATACCACTGCTAAGCATGCCTTCTCCATTGGCATGTAGTTAAGCTCATAGCCCACTAATTTTTGACTGATGTAATAAATAGCTCTTTGCTTTCCCACATCATCAAGCTGTGCTAGAAGAGCACCTAATGATGTGGGAGTAGCTGTGATGTATAGCATGAGCAAGTGCCCTACAACCGAAGGAACCAAAATAGGTGGATTAGCTAAGTATTTCTTGATGAGCTCAAAATTGCGCTGGCAAGCTGAGTCCCATTTGAAATTTTGATCTTTCTTAAGCAAGTGAGTGAAAGGTTGACACTTACAAGCAAGCTGAGAAATGAATCGTCAGACTGATTGGAGTTTTCCTTGCAAAGAATAAAGGTGCTGAAGTGTCTTAGGGGGAGCCATATCCATGATGGCTTTGACCTTCTTAGGGTCAATCTCAATACCACACTATGACACAATGAAGTCAAGGAGCTTTCCTAAAGTAACACTGAAGACACACTTCTCTTGATTTAGCATGAGATGATATTTTTCCAGTTGGTTAAACACTTCCTTCAAGTGAGATAAATGATCTAGAGCATTAAGAGATCTAACTTGAATATCATCTACATAATCCTCAAGTATCTTATGGATTAGGTCATGGAAGATGACCATAATTGCACACTGATAGGTTGCCCTAGCATTCTTTAACCCAAATGGCATCATATTGTAGCAAAATGTGCCCCAAGGTGTAGTAAATGTTGTTTTATGCTGATCTTCCTCTGCTATACGAATCTGATTATATCTAGAGAAACCATGCATTAGTGACAAGAGTTCATGACCTATGGTGAGATCCACAATCATGTCGATATTTGGCAATGGAAAGTCATCCTTTAGCCAGGCTTTATTAAGATCCCTAAAATTAGTGCAAATCCAGATATAACCAAAGGTCTTGGTAACAGTTACCATGTTAGAAATCCATTCAGAATAATCTATTGGGCAAATGATTTTGGCCTCTAGCAGCTTCTCTAGCTCTACTTTGACTAATAAATCCACCTTGGGGTGCATTTTTCGAAGTTTTTAATTGACAGGATTGGCGCCTGGATCTACTACCAAATGGTGTACAACTAGTTTGGGGTCCAACCCTATCATATCCTGATATGACCATGCAAAGTGGCCTATATTTTCATGAAGGACTTCAAGCAGAAGCTCTACTTGTTCAGATGCTAAAGAGACTGCGATGTATGTGATATGTGGTATCTCTGTCAGACTGATATTTATAGGTCGAGTTTCTTCTGTCAACACTAAAGATATAGGAGGTCGATGCTCCTGTGGGGGGAGGATGAAATCTCCATCCATAGGTGCCTCTAAGAGATTTTCACCGTTGGATACGTCCTTTATTTTTGTTTCATTTTTTGAGTCACCCAATGGTGCTCTCGAGGATTTTTCACCATGGGACATTTTTCTTTTATCTTTTATCTTTTTTGTTTCTTTTGGAACTTCATTTTTGCGACTAGAGATTTTCTCCTCCCCAAAGTAACCTACTAGATCCAGCTTGTAGACATATGCCGATGGTGGAGGTGGCCATTTATGTGGTGTTTCTGACCCCATGAATTTAAGGAGCGCATGCTCAGTAGAGAACTTGTCAACATGAATGACACTTGGTTGGTCCCAATCTATGAGTTTGGGGTGAGTGAGAGGGAGGTCTATGAGGTTCAAGGATAACTAGCAAAGCACAGAGGCTTCGAGGATTATTTCATCAAGGAAAATATCATCGAAAGCTTTCTTTTCAACTTCCTCAGGGATGTCTTCAATCTCAACAAGAGTGTTTTGGATTTTTGTAAAGGCGTGGCCTTCCATTGTAGTGCCCCCAGTTGTGGGGAGTCCATAGCCCAAGCCTTTGGTTTTCTGCCCTTGGTGTGCTTCCATAAGCTGTCTCATACTTGATTCCTAGCAACCTAAACCACGTCCTTGATAATCCCATTGCTCCATGGCCAAGTGATGTGACCAAGGATATTTTTGTTTAAACTGATCAAGAAGTGCTTCACTTTTAGGAGGTGGCTCCTTGTATAGTCAAGTGTTAATGTCTAGTGTATTTTCTGCTCCATCAAGGATACCTTTGGTGAAAAATGTGGTAGGGCCCAACTAGTGAAGTCAAGAGGTAGTTTTTGGTATAGGTCCTTGATGTATTGGGCATCCTTGAGTATGTGGGTCAAGTGGTAGAGCGCCAATAGCAAAAGCATCCATGAGGCTATACTTGCCACAAACTTGGTAGTTGATCTTAACTGTGGAGAGAGTGGAGGCTAAAATGGTGTCTAGATCGTGGTAGGTGCCAAAGGATTTGGCCATGGTGGTGCCAATTTTGATCCTAGGATAGTGATTGGTGTATGAAGCTTTGACCGCATTGCAATAAGTAAAGGGTTTAGGATCTGCGTGGATGGTTATCTCAGTGCCATTATGAAAAAAATTGACACATTGATGATATGTGGATGGAATGGCCTTCATGGCATGAATCCATGGATGACTGAGGAGGATGTTATATGGAAGATTAAGATTAACTACATGACAAAGTGTTTCTTGAGTGGTTGGGCCGACTCTGATAGGGAACAAGATGGTTCCTTTAGTAGTACGCTCCAAATTGTCATATGCCTTGATGGTGATCACCTCATTGATGATATCTGCTTCAGTATATCCTGCGTGCTTGATGATCATTAGAGTACATAGGTTTAGAGCCGATCCATTATCTATCATGACACATTTTACTACAAAGTCTAAATCCATGATAGCTATGTGGAGTGGGAGGATGTGATCGGGTTCAACTACTGGGATATCAGTGGTTTTGAAAGATAAGGCATAGGAGGCCAAAAGATGGCCAACCAAGTTGCAAAAATCAGTGGCATTTATGTCAAAAGGGATGCGTGACTCACGTAGAGTACTATCAAGGATCTCTTAATAAAGTGGGCTTGTTTGTAAGAGATCCAGGATGGACATCTAGGCCGACATGTTTCCAAGGTGTTCCAAGATGTTATACGGTGGCCCTAGTGAAGGTGATACTGATGGAGATACTCGGGATGGAGGTGGTCATGCTGATGGTGGTCTAATTTGTGTGGATACAGATGGACCAACTATATTGAGTCATGTTCGACAAGTAGCAATTGCACACTGAGTGTCTAGGCCTTTGATATTGATGACATTGAAGGATGGTTCAACTTGGGATATGCAACTAATTAAGCTACCATAGTCTAAATATGCTAAGGTATAATTCTAAGACGTGTCTTAGTTGTCACCTTGTTTACCTAGAGCATTGTTAGGTTTGTTGACAGGAGGGTTTGTAGGTGCCTTTCCTAAGTTGGTGTTATGAGGAGGGAAAGCATTTTGATACATCATTAATCCTACATTGGGTGAAGGTTGTGCCCCCACTGTGATCTCTTTTTAGTGAATGAGGTCTTGTACATAATCCTTAAGCTACATGCATTTAAGGGTAGTGTGCCCTTCGACACGATGGAATTCACAATATTCGTTATCTTTGTACCAGGATGCTCTAAACTGATTGGGTTCCAAGGGTTGCGTTTGTGGATATCGAACGAGGTTGTCTTTGGCAAATTTTTTGAAGATGGTATCAAGAGGTTCCTCCAATGGGGTGTATGTTCGTGGTTGCCTCTGAACACGAGGTTTACTACCTGCCACTAGTGTGATAGCATTAGTTTGATTATGAGGAACTTGTATTTGCTGATGAGTTTGCATGGGTGGCTAGTGATACACAAGAGGTTGTTATTGATAAGTTTTTTGTTGGAAAAATGTGGTGGGAACATTGGTAGCTACTCCAACAATATGGACCTGTTGAGTGTCAGTGGCACCATCCGTCACTGTGTTCTTGTTCCATTATTGAGTTTTATCATTGTTTGACCCATGGTCCTGGGTATTTTCCTTGTACATTCTAATGAAACCATCCTTAATGAGACCTTGCTTGAGGTCCATTCCTTTTTCTTTGATGTCCTTTTATGTTTGCAAATAGTTCATAACTATGTGATGAGCGAGGCTAGGGTGTGCATTGTTTATGAACATCTTGACAAGATGGCACTCATGGATGGTGCAACAGATCCTTGTTGTGAGGATCTGCCAGTGTTTTAAATACTTTGTAAGGCTTTCCTCTCCTTTTTTTTTAGCATGGACAAGGTCCACTATAGATAATTCAGTCTCAACGAGATGGGTATATTGAGCAACAAAGGCCTCGAAAAGTTTTGCAAAAGTTTTAATAGTACCTTGAGGGATGCGACAAAACCATTCCAAAGCTGGTCCTACTAGGCTCTTGGGAAAGAGCTACATGAGGAACACATCACTATAGGCTACCTCCTAAGAATGCATATAGAATACCTTAACATGTGTGACTGGATCACTTTTCCCCCTAAATTTGTCAAACTTGGGGATCTCAAAATGTTTAGGAAATGGAGTCAACATGATAGTCTTATCAAAAGGATATGGGCAATCATTTTGAAATTTGAAAGTCTTGGTGTTTGTCCCATCCTAGAGGGCTTTGAGGGCATTTTTCATTTCTTCCCATTCAGATTTTATAGGTGAAGGAGCGGATGCCCCCGATCCAGGTGCCCCTGGTGGAGTGGATGCCATAGGTTGCTAGAATGTGGGTTGTGCATATTGTTGCATCTATTGGGGTTGCTATGACAGGTAACTATCAGGCTGTTGCCCTATGAGGTAGTTTTGTGTGGGTGCTTGGGCATACTGCTAGTGTGAAGACTACAACTAGAATGGTGGTAATGCAGATGATGCTTGTGTCATGCTTTGGGAATATATACCATGCCTAATATATGTAGGTTGAACACCTGCTTGGGGCTAGGACTAATTTGGAGTAGGTGCAAGGTAATTAATATGTGGCAAAGGGTTTATTGTAGAGAACTGTAGTGGCAGTGGATTTGGGGTATTGCCTAAAGGTGGGATGGAGAAATAGTTGGTGATGGGTGGGATTGAATAGCTATGTGAAGCAGTGGATGATAGTATAGAAGGTGTGAACGTGACTGTAGTGCTAGGGGGAAGACTAATGTTAGGTGCCTGTGTCGCAAAAAAATTCCAAGGTCCCAAAGGAAAAGCGGCTGAAGAGCTTTGGCTAGTTAAAAAGTCGTTGATAGTAATGTTTGGTGGGATGGAGGATGAGGTATTGGACCCTAATGGTGGTATTTGAGTGGTAAATGGACTAGATGTGATATGGGGTGGAAATGAAAAGGTAGTGCTGCTAGGTACAAATGGGGGATTCGGTGGAGTGGAAAAATGGGTGGTGAAAACAGATGCAAATGGTATACTAGAGGTTGGTTGAGATGTAGTATGCACTAATGGTTGAGTGAGAGTGGGATGAGTGTTCTATGGAATGGGAACCAACACCTGGGTTGAGGGGATATTTGGGTTTGCTAATTCTACCTAAGGTGGTTTTCATCCAAACAATGGGTGAGTAGAATTTGTTATGTTGATAGGTGGTGGATGTCCAAACTCAAACACACCAACATTATCTGATAAGAAATTTTCAATGATGGTTTCATTGTTGCGATCTATAATGGCATTGATGATAGTAGCATGACCAGGTTGGTTCATGAAAGCCTCAATATCTATGGATGATCCTGGTTCTTTTGGGATTTGCGGTGGTGGGTCTAATGTTGTCATGGATACCATGAAGTACAGCTGAGCTCGAGATATGTTACCACTATAACTAAGATCCATGTCTTTTTTATGTGTGTGCCTACCAAAACATGTGGTGGGTGGCATGAAAGGATGCTTCTCCTAAATGCAGCGAGGGATGATACTAAGGGTATCCAAATGATATGGTGCTAAGTGCAAGAAGCTTGTGTGTTCCTAAAATATGAATGCAGGAAATGTGATGGTGATGCAAAAGGTGCGACCCTTACCTTTGGCTCAAGGTGATGTGGGACACCAACAAAAACCTATTTCTAGCAAAGTGTTGTGTTTCGAGGATGCTCAAGATGATGAGAGATGTGATGCAAAAATGTTTCTAAATGAGTGAGGAAAAAAGGCTAAGATTTTAACAATGCAGGTGGAGGATTCTTCTTCAACAACCTAAGATGAGAGGAGATGGTCTAATTTCAAATGCTTAGATGGGATAGTGCAATTCCCACATGAGAGACTAAACCTACAAGTGTGTAAGTGTGTGTGGAAAAAGGAAGGACCTAATCAGAATGAGTAATAATAGAGTTGTCAATAAGGCTTGTATTAATACCATGTTGAAGGGTTAGGTTTTGGATTTTGTAGTCCCATTCTATTTGTAATGCTAATTCAGCTCTGCCTTTCTCAATTTGATCCAATTTGGCAATCCTAAGGTTGGGGGTATGCTTCTTATGCTCTTCTTTTATTTCCTTTTAGGTTGGTATTTGAGGAAGCTTAGCCTTCTTAAACTTAGTCTTGGGATGGCTTGACATGAGAAATTTTTGAGGATTAAAACTCACAACTGTGGGGTTCTTTGGAGGCAGTGACTATGCTAAGTATGCCCTATGCTAGGATTGACCAAGTTTGGAAAAAATTCATTCAACAAGTAAAAGATCAAGAAATAGATAAGAACAACCAGATAGAAGTTTTGATTCCCAGACTGTGATACTTGTGCCAAGGAGTGTGTATGTTTTTACAAATGTTTCAATCAATCACTTCAAACACATTAACATCCTAGATGGTTGTCTACAAGGCTGAAAGTTGGTTTGGCTAGGGAGTCCTTGATATACCCATGGTACATGAGGCCCAAATCCATAGATGAAACCAAAAAGATGTCACACAGCTGAGAGGAGTGGTAACTCACTTCTCCTCTTTCACTTCTCAAGGGTATAAAGTTCTTTGAGGTGTAGCCCAAGTGACAAAATCTTGATATCAAGAGAGGTGTCTTTGGATTCACTTACTAATCTTTATACTCCGCTGGAATGCTGGAGTTGAGGTCATCCCAAGGGGTGATGAAATGCCTAAGCCTCCTAAAATTTAAACAAGATTTTGGATCCTAATCTCATGTACCCAAGATGGCCTCAAAATATGACAAGGGGAGAGAAGACTTGGATGATCTTAGGCTAAAAGACAGAGTTCTTTTCCAACTAATGCTTAAGTTTTCTAATCTAGACCTTGCAAGCACTCATGTTTAAGATACAATGTTTATTCCAATTTTGAAGCCCCAAAAAAAGAAAATATGATCAAAGAATGAAAGAAAAAAGAAGAGTTAGGGTCAACACAAGTAAACTCGAATGCCCAGAGGTCCTCCATGTCAAGTATTGATTGATTTTCTTTAAGGCATTCAAGATTGAGTGTCAGTTTGTTTAAGCCCAAAATAAAGATGTGTAAAATATGATTGTCAAGCATGCGCCCGGAGCCTCTCCATGTCAATTGATTTTTGTTCAATTTTAAAGTCCAAACTTGAAGTGTGATCAATCTAGTCTAAACTTTTGGACATTCAAGAAATCTTATAAGTTAAGACAAACCCTCAAAAACTAATTAAGTAGAATCAGATTGGAACACTTAACACCTTTTTCAAGTGGACCCATCCCCATATATGGCACTAATATTGCAACTAATGGTTAGAATGATGGGTGGTTAGAAAAATGGTGAGTCCAAATGAAAACCACTCAATTTGATTTTTTGTTGATTTATTTTTAACTTAACAAATTTCTTAAGTGTTCAAAATTAAATTAGCTTAAGTTGCATGTGGAATTGAAAGTTTGTAGTTGTTCTTTTTAAGCTCCAAAATGAAATGTTTTATTTGTGGGGTTGTTAGGCATACAAGTTCATTTTTCCAATTTGTAAAGAGAAATGACAATGACTTAGACCCGACCAATAAAAACTGACAGTGTTTCCATAGAGAAAATACAAGAAAACATGTTCCCATGAGGGTATCGTTCCTGCAAGTGGGTTCACAATCTCGCTGGAGTTTTCTTTCACGGGGATGCATTCCCACAAGCCTACCAAGGCACAGGAATGTGAGGAAAATTTGGTAAAAGATAAAATAAAAAAACGAAGGAGCATGTTTTGAACAGAGCGATCTCACTAGTTTGTGGTTTTTACAACTTTCCTGCGACATGGGAATGACAGTCCCGCAAAAGATAAATTTATTACAATTTTAGATATAGTCAAAAAATAAAGGCACATTCCCACAAGTGGGAATGATGATCCTAGTTTCTCTGAGGTGCATTCCTGCTGGAGGATTTGTCGGTGGGGATGTAGAGAAAATTATATGGTTGCGTGGTAGAGCTATTTTATGATGAACTACGAATTCATTGTCATGGGTTCGCATTCCTGCCAGAGAAATATAATCATTCCCATGTCACGAGATCGTGTTCCTAGAGTTGCAGGGATGCAAAAAAAGTTTTTTTTCAAGCGTTGATTGGGTCAAAATTTCTTATAGGGTTGTATGCACGTTCCTGCGACAGTCAATTGTACCCTACAATAAAAAATCACAAGATGAAAACACAAAAGTTAAGGCATACATGTTAGTTTTTCATGATTAGCCAAAACATTAAAAAAAAGCATTAATGAAGATTAAAATGACCCTTGCGAGGTCCCATCGAGTGTGCCAAAATGTAGAACAAGATTTAGTGTGCAAAGAAAATTAGCAATAAGGAAAACATTCACAAACATAAAACTATATTTCCATATAAGATTAGACAAAAGAAGGTGTAAGAGAGTGAAAACTAAGAGCAAGATCACTCCAAAAGCCTCCTTGATGTTATAGATGCATCCTTTGATGTAGATGTATGCTCAATAATATTGTTCAAACTTCAAATGGATGGATGGGGTGAGTGAAACAAGGTTTCAACAATGGAGTCATGGGGTGATTTTTCCATTATAATGGTATTTTGGTAGTTTATGAGCTATCAAAATAGCATTATAACTTTGCATGGAAGGTGGATGATTTTAGTGAAGGAGGAGGGTTCAATTTATAGTCTAAGGGCCTGAGGGATGGAGGGATAAGATTCAAGGAGAGATCAAAGCTTAAGGAGGGCTAGGATGCACTTAAAGGGGAGCACATGGATTGTGCTTGTTTAGCACCAATAGGGAGGTGACACTTGTCATAAGGAGGATGGGTGTGAGAGACTAGGATAAGGGTTGGTCAAAGGCTTGATGAGGGTGGTTGGGTATGTAAGAGTCATGAGTGAGGATGTAAGAGCATTGAAGGCTTTGTGTTTGGGATAAAGTTTTATGGTTGGGATATTTTGAGGGAGGAGACTTTGATTTGGCTTAGGAAAGTCTTAAGCTCACTTGGGGAATGTGACAAGGTTAGGTGGGGATTAGGCTTGGGTTAGGATTAGATTAAGGATGTTAGAGGGATGCAAGTGGATGGCATTCATGAGGGTGGGTGAGTTAGTGGCTAAGCTAGGTTAGTATGGGTGGATGGGGTGGATTTAGGCCATATGGAGGATTAGGGATAAGTTAGGGGCTATTAGATTTGAGGGATTTATTTATTTAAATGATTTTAATAAATTTTGGATTTAGAATTAGATAGGAGAATAGGATTTAATTGATAAATAATAGGTTATTTGATTTATCAATTAGGACTATAGATGATTATTTAAATTAATCAGCTAGGGGATGGCAAAGGATTAATTAAATATGAATTTAATTAATGATGCCTTTAGAGATAGCTAAATAGGATTACCAAAGTAGTGTAATCAGTTTTAGGTGTCTACAGATAGTACTCAACCCATTTTGGACTAGTTATCATAAATTGTCGACAAATTCAATGAATACTTGAATGAAAAGGAGAAGCTACTTTAAAGAGCTACAGGAAATTTTGAGAACAAAGTGTTGGAACAAGTTGCACAAAGAATTGCAATAGATCAAGTAGAGTTAGCTACTATTCTTGGTTCATTGGAAACCTCTATGAATAATGTTGTTTCATTCTTTTTCAAGTTAAGTGACACATATATCTTTACAAAGGAAATCAAGGAGAAATTGTGCAAGATAGATGAAGACATAAAGACAAGTGCACACCAGTTGTCACTTGATTCAAGTCATAGTTTTTCACAATACACAAGGACAATATATCTAACAAATCTATAGGAAAAATTATTGAAGGAATAAGCCATGATCAAGGTCACACTTGAAGAAATCTAGGGAATGATACTACCAAACATGGATGCATTATAGAAACACATTGATCATGCAAAGACTCTCATCCATGATAATAAATTCTCCATAGCTGATCATGTGATGGAATTATTAGAAGTTTAGATTTCATTACTTACAAAAAAGGTGCTATAGGAGAATTGGGACAAGATAATGGTACTTATTTCTAAGGTACATTCCAATTTCTTGCCACATTTTGTTATTATCATATAGATATTATACACCTTTGAAATTTATGTCAAAAAGAGGGAGAAGTATATATTATATTGTAAAGAGGGAGAAGATATTGTAAAGGAAGAGAGATATACTATACCCTAGATATATGTATATAGGAGATGTGTGTATGGGGTAGTAGTATATTATTATGAAGATACTTGTACAAATAAGTTTACAAAAGCAATTTTGAAAATTCAAAAAAACAAAATATGTTATTGAGCATCAACAATAGATAGTCAAATGGAGTTGAAGACACAAAATAATGATAAAGGAAGTTTTTGACTTATAATTTTCAATTTCATTTTTTTTTTGGTGTTATAAGTGTTTTTGTCACTAATGCCAAAGGGGGATATTTTGACATAATGGTCAATTTTTCTATCAATGACTCAACACTTAGTCAAATGGTTACATTGCTATCAAGCTCTACAATTACTACCGAGCCCATCACTCAGCTTATAGTATTAACCAAGTGATTCTATTGTTCTTGATCCATGTATTCATAATATACTATCTATTGAGCACTTGAGTTAGTTTACAATTTTTGCCAAGCTACACAGTGCTTACCAAGCTTCATAAATAATGTACAGTGAAAAGTGAGAATAGTAAAGGGTACCAAGCTATTTAATGAAAGTGAAGAAGATCACAGTGTTAACTAAGCTATGGTATGTTAACAAAGTTATATTATGTCTTTTAAGCTCACAGTTAGATTGTTGACATAATGGTCAATTTTTCTATCAGTGACTCAACACTTAGTCAAATGGTTACATTACTATCAAGCTCTAAAATTACTACTAAGCCCATCAATCAATTTGTAGTGTTAACCAAGTAATTCTATTGTTCCTGAGTGATGTATTCAGAATATTGTGTCTACCAAGCACTTGAGTTAGTTTGCAGTGTTTTCCAAGCTACACAGTGCTTACTGAGTTTCATAAACAATGTACACTGCAAAGTGAGAATAGCAAAGTGTACCAAGCTATTCAATGAAAGTGAAGAAGATCACAGTGTTAATTGAACTATGGTATGTTTGGTCTACCTCACAATAGGTGTATTATAGTCATGCTTTGGGTCATACTTAGAAATAATGTATTTAAACTAAGGACTATTTTTTCCACTATGAGGTGCATTTAATCTTGTCAACCCAGGGATGTATACTTGAAATGGTTGGCATATTATGTGCACTAGGTCTCTTAATGAGTCACTAAGATTATGCTACAGGAAAGTAAAATGCAAGAAAAGGAACTAACACTATTGCTGTAAGAAACTAACATATTTAACTCTATGAATATTGGAAATACAATGAAAGTATAACAAGTATTCCAACTTGGTTCATCCACTATAATTGTTCTCACATATGTTGCAGGAAAATTCACGAAGTGAGATTCTATAGGAAGGAACTTACAACTTCTACTTACAATATGAAGAATGCTTGGAAATAAATCTATTCTATCCTAATATAATCCACCTTCCAAGTGGGCCCCCCTTGGTTGACTTCACCAAAGTACTAGCATAAGATAGAAGCCAAAAACTATTTCATTAGATTTCATAAATTCATTACATAGCATAGTAACTGTAAAAACACAACTACAAAATTTAACAGTCTATTCTCATAAACTCTTTCTTCTAACTGGATAAACTAACACACTTGGTTCAATTCCTATATATAGGAGATCAACACTTATTCCATAACAAGAAAGTAAATGACCTAGCTAAATCCACAAGAGAGAAAGAAGGAAAATAACAACTCAAGGTAGGAAGAAGAAATAACGGCTTAAGGTGGGAATAATAAAGTTAGAACATTTGCTCACCATGGAATAAATGCAGAGAAGGCAATAAGTCTTCATAGCTCTTCCTTACTCACTACCACATTTTTTGGAACCGTTACAACTTTCCTCCACCGTGGCTACTCCTTAACATTCTCTTCTCCTTGAATGTTGTTGGCACTCATTTTATGAATTCTTCCAATCATCTTTCAATCTTCATTAACAGGTTAGTTACAATATAGAGACATGTTTGCAAATAAAAATTTATCAAATTAAATTCAAATATAAGAACACACATTTTGATAACTATATGAAATATTGCATAATATATATATAATACTAGCAAAAGATGGCATATTTTCTACCCATTGATAAACATAGGTCCACAAATGTTTTGACAAAGATAAAATCGAGTATCAACAAAGTGTCTTAAAAAACTATCATGAAATAAAGGCAATATTTGGCCTCATCATCTACCCCCTGCTAAACTAAGGCTTGTCCTCAAGCATTGCACTTCCTTGTTAATGACCTAAACTCTCCAATCTCTATACTTCCTTTCTTATTACTCTTGAAAGTGTAGTAAAATCCTTTGGTTCTCTCCCACACTTCCCTTCTGTGATCTTCCTATAGCTTGTCAAGTCTATTGGCATTAATGTCATATA
The DNA here is from genome assembly GCA_028749045.1 of Cupressus sempervirens. Lineage (NCBI taxonomy): Eukaryota > Viridiplantae > Streptophyta > Pinopsida > Cupressales > Cupressaceae > Cupressus > Cupressus sempervirens. Next base: position 254,825,823 of record CM053786.1, on the reverse strand, counting down.
AAGGCCATAGGAGCATTGAAGGGTACATGGTTAGGGGACACCACAATTTTGGTCTGGCCTACTTCCCTAACTCTAAATATTTTGGAACCCTATGAAGTGCTACCTCCAAGTTGATGGGACTATGTGGTTCTGAATTTTTAATAGATTTAGGCAATTTGGCCCATCTACTCCTAGCACCAGTCATAGCTCTCTTGAAAGAAAAGTGGGGAAAATTTTCATAATCAGCATAAACCTTAGCTCTGGTAGCAAAGATCCTATCCCTTACTTCTAGATTCTTCTTTCCATAAGTTAATGTGAACCAATCCTTGAGAACTTGATCTGGCTTGCTACTCTTTGCTCTTAAAGGTAAGGGTTCTATCCTTTCCTCATCCCTGTAATTATTTAGCTACCTTTTATAGTTTTCTTCATTGGATATCTAGGACATGAGAGCTCTTAAATTTATATCCCCTATGTAGAAAAAGAGATTCCATTGAGTCTCTAAAGGGATAACAAAATTATGAACATACAATTCACAAAGTAAATTCTACTACCAAGGTGGTAGAGTTTGATATAGTCCATAAAATTCTTGTGTTGATTTGAACTCTACATTAACATTCTTAAGAGTTAACATTAATTCAAACAAAATAAATTGTTCTTTCAAATAGAGAGCATAAACTCTCAGTGGTGGTCTGTAAGCAAGGGCTTAATTAGCTAACTTGAGGGCATGATCCATTCATTTGTTTTGGCTTTCTAACTGTTCCTTTATATCTGTAAGTTCTTCACCTTGAGATGCTATGATGTTATTCATCTTTTTCTTCTCTTCTTTCCACAAGGCCTCAGCAAATAGATGTTATCCATAGAACTGAAAAAGGAGTTTCTACAGTGTGATAGAATTGTTGTCTTCTTCATGATTTCTTTTCCTCTTTCTTTGTTCCTTCCATAAATGTTCTAAAAAACTAGTAATCCATGTTGATTTATGGGGAACTAGGGCAGTGTTTGGATAAACATATTTAGGAACTATTTCATCCCTACAACTAGAAGTACCTAGTTGGTCTATTGGGGTATCATCTGGATTTTCTTTGATTTAATCCCTACATTCCTTAGTTGGATTTTTGAGAATGCTTTTAATCTTAAGATGGGGAGGAGAGTGATTAGAAACAATTTTCATAGGGGATTCCCTAGTAGATGTTTTAGATAAAGTAGAATCCTTAGAAACTTTCCCTCTCATCCTAGGGCTTCTCCTTATGGGGGTTTCTTCTTGCATCACAGCCTTTTCCATGCTTTTTGCTTTGGGTGTCTCTACTATAGGAGTAGTTGCTACAGGACTTTTCTTTGTTCTCTTTTTTCTCACAATTGTAGGGTTTGGCTCTTCCTTTTCCTGAATAGAGATTTCTTCTTGTAGTTTTCATTTCCTCTTGGTTTTGCTAAAAGTAGGTTTTGAAGTCTCTTGCATAGGTGAAGGCATGGCTTCTTGAATAGGGATAGTTTCTTGCACATTTCCGTGGGTATTTTTGACTTTAGCCACTTGAGTATTCTGTTTAGTAGGCTCATTGGTGGGGATATTTTCCTCACTTGGCTGTTCACTAGGGGTAGCTTGGGGTAGAGTTTTGGCTTACACAAATTCATCCCATGCCATGGGAGACATATCCCTAAGCAACCTCTCTATCAATAACTTGATTAAGGCATGATGAGTAACAAAATTATCTTTTCCATTTTGAGTCTTTTCAGCACTAATACAGAGCATACTATACAAGAAATTTGGAATCTTTACTACAATATTATGCCTTCCACAACTAAGTAATTTGAAATGATGTGCATGCAAGTATGAGAGTTTTCCTTCACATGTAAAATACCTAATAATATGCATGGCTAATTCATTGTATGGTGGTGGTAGTGACATTCTCTTTCAACCTTGCTTTGCAATGTCCATTTGAAGATCAGGCAGTCTAGTAAATTGAGCTCTTACTAACCTTGCATCATGTGTGCTGGGGTAATATTCTCTAACTGTAGGAAACCCAGTTACTTCAGCAATGTGTTCCTCTATTACAATCATTGTTAAACCTCAAATGGAAGCTTCACCTTCATCAAATGACCTCGTGAATTGTAGGGCTGCCTCTTCATCATATGCAATCAAACTCAAGAAATACCCTAGCCATCCAGATGCATTAAACCTTCTTATGGCTTCTACATCTGAGAGCAACATAGTATATTCCACTGGTTCTCTCCTCTACAAATATCCACCCATTTTCTTAACACTTTCTCTACTTGCTCTATTTTCCCCCTTTTGAATTCAAGCCACTTCATTATTTTACAGACTCAACTCACACTTCTTTTTTTTAATGGGCAATTAATGTCAAAAAAAAATATTATCCATAATAATATGGCTTTTAATGAAGGTAAATCATGAATATGTGTGAGAATCATCCGAAAATGGGGTTTGGATCACATAAAATTTAAACACAAGTCACATCACAGCTTGACACAAAAAATCATTCAAAAATAAGGGGCACGACACCTCACTTGTGTACTTATGGAAATTAATTTTCATTAATGTAGGGAATGCGAAGATTTGGAAAAGTATTTATGGATAAATAGAAATGCCATTGGATATTAGTGACCATCCTTGCCCCCTGCTAAATATGGAAAAGTTTCCACACTTGCCAAACATAGTATGGGTAAGAGACTAGCATCACACTACCATCATATAAATTATGCAGTATTAAATATAATTAAAGAAATCTGTAGACTCTAAGTGAATAATAATTTGAAAATGTTATACCTACCAATATAATTATCACACATACCCAAAAAAAAAAGGTAGTGGAAGTGATATTAGCATTGGTAGCATCGGTCAGCATCTCATCCGATTTACTAAAAAGATGAGAAATTGATGACATGGAAAGTGGGTGGATGAAAGATATGAGATGAGATGGAAGGAGAAAGTGAAGAGATGAGATGGAAGGAGAAAGTGAATGGAAAAGTGAACTTTATGTGAACATAAAGTCTTTATTATAAGCATGCACAAAGAAACTAATGTTGAAGGGTGGCAGTTGGAAGGTTGACACCCTTGGCTGCAGGAAGAGTTACTTGATGTATATTTGAATCCAACTGCTAGAACTGCTGCAAGAAGTTCTCTTTGGTTTGGGGCCATTTATATAATTTGATTCTATGATCATTGAATAATAATTTGAAAGGTACTAGATCAATGGTAGTTAGTTGAACAGCTCCATTATCAAAGACAAGACTAATTTCATATGGTCCTAGCCATCTTGTCTACAGATTTTCTGGCATATCTTTAAATCTAGAATCATATAGTAGTGCCCAATCACCAACCTGAAATTGTTTACTGATAATATGAGAGTCATGCCATTATTTATGTATTAGTTCAGTGTGTTCCAAAGTAACTTTGCACATTTCATCTAGAGAATTAAGATGTAGAAGATATTCCCTTTGTGCTACAAGAAGTTCAATATCCAATGCCAATGTTGGCCTTAGAGTTTTATGTTCAAATTCAATTAGAAGCATTGCTACTTTTCCATACATAAGTTCAAATGGTGTAAATACTATAGTAGTCTTCCAGGTTGTTCTGTAAGCCCAAACAACTTCTTGTAATCTACTGGTCTAATCCCTATGATTGAGATGAACTATTTTTGTTAGGATGTTCTCCAGCTCATGATTTGTAACCTATGCTTGGCCATTAGCTTGATGTTGATAAGGACTAGATTTTTGGTGCTTGATGTTATCCTATTTCATTAACTCTAAGATCATATTAGAAGTAAATTGTGCACCTTAGTCAGTGACTAGCTCTTTGGGTAAACCACAAAGACTACAAATTTCTTCATACTAAAATCAGCAACCTTTTCATCATGAGCATGCTTCATGGCCTTGACTTCAACCCATTTTGTTAGGTAATCAGTGCACACAAGAATATAGGATTTCCCATTAGATGGAGGATCAATTGGACCAATGAAGTCCATGCCCCATTTGTCAAATGGTGTTAATGTCATCTGAGGATTAAGAGGCATTTCATCTATTCTTGTTGCTTGACCCATCCTTTGACACTTGTCACACTTCCTTGTATAGTTGGCTGCATCTTTATGAAGTGTAGGCCAATAATCACTAGTTGTCAAAATTTTCAAGGCTATTCTTTTTGCTGTAAAGTTTCCTCTGCATGGTTCATTATGACATGAATGTAGAATATCATATGTCTCATCTTCTCTCACACATATTCTCATAACTTGATTAGGTCTAGTGTAGAACAAGAGATTATCTATCTAGGAGAAACAGAAACTTTTCTCTACAAGAAGCTTCTTTTCCTTGTAAGAAAAATGTTCTAGTATTTTATTGGTTGTAATGTAGTTAGCAATATCTACATACCATGGAGTTTGAAGAACAATATGAAATAAATGCTCATATGGAAAGGCATCATCTACCAAAGTAGTGTCAATATCATCATGATGGATTCTTGATAAATAATCAACTACAACATTGGCTTTTCCAGGCTTATCAACAATAGTTATATCAAATTCTTGCAACAATAGTAACCATATTGCTAATCTGCCTATTATAACAAGTTTATTCATGAGATATTTAATTGTTGTATCATTAGTATGAAAAAATATGAAATAGCCAGTTATGTAATGCCAAAATTTGTTCAGGGCATAAACTACTACTAACAGTTCTTTTTCTATCATTGTGTACTTCAATTCTAGTCCACAAAGGCTCTTACTAATATAATAGATTGCATTTTTAAGATTTTGGGATTGTTGTGCTAGGACTACACCTATAACATAATTAGAGGTAGACACACACACACACATACACACACACACACACACACACACACAGATATATGAAAAGGTAAATTCCAATTAGGACCTTGTAAAATTAGGGTTGTAGCTAGAAGTTTCTTAAGCTATAGGAAGGCTTCTTCACATTCAGATGTCCAACTAAATTCAGCTTCTTTTGTGAGTAACTTATACAAGGAACTAGCTATTTTGCTGAAATATTTTATGAAATGTCTATAATATCTAGCATGACCTAGAAAAGATCTTACATCTTTTGACTTTGTAGGTATGGGCAATGTTAAAATTACCTCTATCTTAGTTGGATCCACTTGTATTCTTGTAGCTGATATGAAATGACCAAGTACCATGCCGTCTTGCATGAGCATGAAATGATTTTCACTATTAAGTGCCAAATTATGTTCTTGACACCTTACCAAAACCTTTTCAAGATTCACCATTGCTTCCTCAAAAGTGACTCCAAATGTTGTGAAGTCAACCATGTATATTTCCATACAATCATGTGATATATTAGCAAAGATACTAATAACTACTCATTGGAATGTTGTAGGAGCATTACATAGACCAATTAGTAAAATAAAGTATGCAAAAGTACTCCATGGACACATAAATATGGTCTTGTCTTGATCTTTAGGAGCAATACTGATTTGGTTGTAACCACTATACCCATCTAGAAAAGAGAAATACTTATTTCCAGCTAGTGTTTCCAGAACTTGGTCCATAAATGGTAAAGGAAAGCGATCATTTTTGGTGGCCTTGTTCAATTCTCTATAATCTACACAAACTCTCCATTGTCCTCCTTTTTAAGGTACTATGGCTAGGGGTGGCACCCATCTACTATTAGATATAGGATAAATAAAGCCAGAGTCAAGCAATTTTCGCAATTCAGTTTTAACTATTTATCTAAGGCTTTGATTTATCCTTCTCTAGGCTTGACAGAGTGGTAGACAACCTTCATTAATATTTGTCCTATGAGTGCCTAGTGTAGGACTCAACCCTTTCATATCACTATAATCCCATGCAAAGGTCTTTTCATGCCTTTGAAGCAATTTTTTTAATTCTTCCATCTATGTCAGTGTTAATTTGGGATTAACATGGAAATTATGACCTTTAGTAAGTTCAACAGTAGTGGTGGACTCTATCATAGTGGCTTGAAAGATTGGACTTGCTTCTAATTCACATAATAAGAGTGGATAAAGAATATCAGATCCTTTAAGAAAATGACAATTCTTATAACAATCTTCATATGTGATTAATTCCAACACAGAACTTTCAAATACATCTTTTTCTACCACACAACTATTAGTGAGGATACTCTAGAGTACAAAATCTTCCTCTTGTAGTTTTAGAAAGGACTATCTATTTAACATCATGAGTTGTACTATAGAGTTTAACTTTTCTTCTTCATCCCCTAAATCTAGCCAAATAGATGTACTTAAATCTGGTAATGTTTGGGCTAGAGGATATAAATCAATTTTTTTTGTTTCTTGGCCATTTGAGATGGTCATATTCCCTAATCTACAACTTATATTTGCATCAAATATGGCTAACCATGGTCAACTTAATATGATAGGGTAACCAGATAGATTAACTTTAGGGGATCAAATCATGAAGTCTATAGGATATTCTAGAGAATCTAAGGTTACAACTATGTTTTCTATCATCCCATTAGAGGTAACAATATAACTATCTGCAAGTTGTAGAATTGTTGGTGTAGCCCTTAATCCTTCTATTTTCAACTTCTTCATAGTATCCTTGGTCATAATATTTATAGCAGCTCCAAGATCAATTAAATCATTTTTAATGAACTGACCATTTATACTGACATTCACTACTAGACTTCCTAGATCAGAATAATTTGATGTAATCAATTTCCCTAGCATGATGTTAGCCAATTGTCCCACAACATGGTCTGTGGTGGGGTCCTTTTTCTTCCCTCTAGACTTCTTTAAGTAGGCTTCTCTAATGGCTTTTCCATAAACTAGAACATATTAAATGGCTTGAAATAGGGGTATTTGGACATGTATGTTTTTTAACTGATCAACAATATCAAAAGGTTGTTCCTCTATTTGTTTAGGTTTCTTTTGTATCAATTTTTTTGGAAAAGGAGGTTCCACTATTGGTCGAGCTTGGGTTGACATAGTGACATTGGTTGAGTCAACTATTTCAATAATTGAGGGTTCTGATGTTGAAGGAGGGTCTAGTATATTAGTTATAAGAGGTAGTTTAGGCACTAGTAAAGTTGTAACAAATCTCATATGTATATCTGCAACACCCAAAGCATAAGCAGGATACTGTTGAGCATTATCACTATACATGGGCTACTATGGCTATTGGTTATTTGGGTTTGGCTAAGGTTGTGTAGGTAACTGTGTCTACTTTTGAGGTCCAAGATTTGTAGGTGGTGGCGTTAGAGTAGATTGTTTAACTAGAGGTGGTAATTATGGAGCACTAGTATTTTGGTTAGGCCATTATTCAGATCCCCTCCATTGGTTTTTAGACTACCAATTCCCTTGGGGTGGTTGCCATTGGTTATGCTAGTTCTACTAGTAGTTATGTTGGTTTTTCCATTAGTTACTCTCTTGGTTAGGCCTGGTTGGTTGAAAATTTTGAGCCCATTGGAATTATTATGGGTTGTTTTACCCAACATTGTTCTAATTGGGTTGATTTTGTGGAGGACCTTGGGGATTATAGTTTTTCCATTGATTACCATATGAATTTCAATTTTGCAAGGGGTCCTGAGGCATACCTTGACATTAGGCCCATGGTCAAAATTGAGAAACAAAGAATACTTTCTCATCATCTTCATCTATCTTAACGTACTCAGTTGGAAAATGTTGGTTCTCCATGCTTGTGCCTATTTTACATTGGCAATCCTTCTTTTTCTTCTGGCAATGAGGCTAACATTCAGCTAGTTGTAACTCGGCTTTTGCATACTTCTTATTTTTAGTCATTGTATCAAGATGTGTAGTGACATCATTGATGATTTCTTATTTAAAATCTGACAATAAGTTAGATATTTCAAGCTTTGAAATGCCTTGACTAGTTCCTTTAGTGACTTTGGAACGAGGTCCTCGGCCTTTTTTCATGGTTGACCTTGAATAGTTCTGACAGATCTTCTTGAGGTCTTCCCAAGAAGCTTGATATACATCACCACTATCCATCAAGTCTAGTGCTTCTAAATAGTCATCATTCACACCTCTTAGAAAGACTAGCTTTTGTGAATCCTTAGACAACACGTACTCAGGGTTCTTCTATAGTGTATATAGAAAATGTGAAACATAGTCTTCCAATGTTTCTTCCTCCTTCCAAGATATCTTGAAGACATCATCTCCTCTTGAACCAGATGCTTTGCAATACTCTTTGTACTTATCCAAAAATAAAGTTGGCATTTCATCCCAACTTCCTACTACATTAGCTCCTAAGCCCGTGAACCATCATAGAGTTGATTCTTTCAATGTTGTTGGAAACAATTTAAGCTTATGGGCATCAGTATTGTAGTCAAAACTATGAAAAAGTATATCAAACTCAAACAAGAAAGTATTAGGGTCTTTAATTTTAAGGCCATAGAACTTTGGAAGGGTAGCTATAGGTATATTCTTGAGATTATCAGTATTTACAATGCTTGGGAGAGGAAATCGAAAAGTAGGTTGTGCCATGATTAGAGGTAGTAGATTATGAGGTTGCTGCTAAAAAGGGACATTAGGTACTAGATGATTGACAACAAATGGATTCAAAGGAGTGTTATCAAAAAAACTAGCCTATACTTCAATAAAAGGTTGAAGACCACTTGTATCTATTTGTTTAGCTCTTGATGATGATGATGTGGAAAAATAGGGCTTGTGTCTTCAAAAGGTAACTCAACTTCTTCTTCTTCAATTTCTTCATTCAAATTATTAGAATCCCATGGAAGAAATCTACCATATTCATCTGATCATCTTCCTCTTCAATGCATGCAATTAAACTTTTCACACTGGTGAAAGAAACCTTAAACTAGAGATTTCCAAAAAAAAATTTATCTAAGAACTATGACTCAAAAATGCTCCTAGCTTGACACCATCCTTAGCAACGGTGCCAAAAATGGTTTTCCTCACAATAAGTGTATCATAGTCATGCTCTAGGTCATGCTTAGGAGTAATGTATTCAAACTAAGGACTATTTTTCCCACTATGAGGTGCATTTAATCTTGTCAACCCATGGATGTATACTTGAAATAGTCGACACAGTATGTGCACTAGGTCTCTTAATGAGTCACTAAGCTTATGCTATAGGGAAGTAAAATGCAAGAAAAAGAACGTACACTATTTTTGTAGGAAACTAACACATTTAACTCTATGAATACTAGAAATACAAATAAATGATAACAAGTATTCCAACTTGGTTCATCCACTATAACTATTCTCACATATGCCACAAGAAAATTCATGAAGTGTGATGCTACATGAAGGAACTTACAACTTCTACTTACAGTACTAAGAGTGATTGGAAATAAATCTATTCTATCCTAATCTAATCCACCTTCCAAGTGGCCCTCCTTGGTCAACTTCACTAAACTACTGACACAAGATAGAAGCCAAAAACTATTTCATTAGATTTCAGAAATTCATTACATAACATAGAATTGTAAAAACACAACTATAAAAGTTCTCATATAATCTTTCTTCTAACTGGCTAAACTAACACACTTGGTTCGATTCCTATATATAGAAGATCAACACTAATTCCATAACAAAAAAGTAAATGACCTAGCTTTAAATCTATAGGAGAGAAAGAAGAAAAATAACAACTCAAGGTAAGAAGAAGAAATAATAGGTTAAGGAAGGAATAATAAAGTCTAAACGTCCACTCACAATGGAATAAATGCAAAGAAGGCAATAAGTCTTCATTACTCCTTACTCACTCTTGTGTCTTCTAGAACTATTACAACTTTCCTCCATCATGGCTACTCCTTAGCATTTGCTTCTCCTTGAATGTTTTTGGCACTCATCTTTTGAATTCTTTCAATCATCTTTGAGTCTTTATTAATAGGTTAGTTACAATATAGAGACATGTTTGCAAATAAACATTTATCAAATTAAATTTAAATATAAGAATACACATTTTGATAACTATATGAAATACTGCATAGTATATATATAATACTAGCAAAAGATGGCATATTTTCTACCCATAGGTTTATCATATGTTTGGTAAACATAGGTCCACAAATGTTTTAACAAAGATAAAATAGGGTATCAACAAATTTTCTTAAAACTATCATGGAATAAAGGCAATATTTATCCTCATCAATTTTAACCAAGTTATATTGTGTCTATCAAGCTCATAGTGTTAACAATATGAATCTAGTGTTGACTAAGTCATGTAGTCTCAACCTAGTGATTCATCAGCCACTGAGATTCTTAGTGTTCATGAAGTCACACAATGTTAATGGAGTTTAACATACTTGGAAGTGATTAGTATGAACTGAGCTTCAAGTTCAACTAAGTTCCAAGGATTATAAAGTGTTGATGGTGTTTTCCATATATTAGAACATGACCAATTTTTCCTTCAAAGCCCAAGTTACAACAGTTGGGCTAACTTTGTGAATTATGATAAAATTGGTATTGTAGCCAACTCCACTAAGTTATGATTTGCATTGGTATATATGTGATGCATTGTATCATATCAAAATATGTCTGTGAAGAGATATATGATGAGTAGGAGTGAAAATTAAAGAATGATACAAGCAGTATAAGGGGTAGCAAAGATTTATCTATCATAGTATTGCATTACTAGGAATCTCAACTAGCAAATTAGAGTTATAGATCAGAGATCAACCATTAGTTCATCCTAACAAGTGTATTAGTTAAATCTTTTAATAGGGTAGAATTAACAGTCTTTGCTAAATCTCTTAATCGAGTCCATGCTTCATTATATGTTTGTAAATCCTTTAACAAGGTGGACCTCATATTTCTTATTGCTCCTAATAGGGCATATCACTAGAATTGGTCAATTGTAAGCCTTAACAAGCTAACTTTATAATGCAATACTAAAGCTTGTGGGTATCATCCCCACCCCTATTTTACTTTCTAATTAGAAGGTTTATAGGTTACTATAACTTGTGTCAAATTTTTATGAATGTTTAAATGATTTCATTATTTCATGCATGTTATTAGATCAAAATATTAGATGAAGGATTAATTGGTGAGCTAAGATTTAAAAAAAAAATGGTTCCTAATTCACCCTTCCCCTCTCAATAACCATATCTACCTTATATTTCCAACAACTTTATTATCAAGTAGTCCCTTCCTAGTCTTCTTTATCACCTTAGAATCCACATTGATGTCTAGTTGTAAAGGTTGGGGAATTAGAAAGTCTTCAACACAATTCTCCCCTCCAAATCTACAATAGTGTTTTGATAACATTAGTATGAGTACCTTTATAGGGAAATAAGTCACATACATTCAAAATAGGTGATATGCCTAAATCAAGAGGAAGTTCAACTTCATAGGCATTATTTCCATATTTGTGTAGGATTTTCAGAGATCTTATCTTCTTCATCAGCAACCATGTTCTAGGTTTCTCTTTGGTAGCCTCTCTTTCTTGAGATAACAAAGTACTAAATCTCCTACTTTAAGAAACAAGTCTCTCCTTGTTTTTTATTCCCTTGTGTTATACTTTTCCACTTGGCTTTGTAATGTCTTTTTAACTTGTTTATACAACTCTTTCATCTATTTAGAAAATTACTCTCCTTGTACACTCCTCTTGCCATGTAGGCTAAGATCCCTCAACTCCAAGATCCCTTAGGATGAGCCCCATACAAAACTTCAAATGGGCTCTTTCTACTACTCCTATTAATGGAGTCATTATAAGAAAACTTTGCCTTCCCTATAATATCATCCCATGATTGACCATGTTTCTTGGTCAAAAAGCTTAATAGGTTGCCCAAATATTTGTTTACTACCTTTTTTTTCCCATCAGACTAGGGATGGTAAGCTGAAGAAAAGGACAAATTATTTCCCATCATTATCCAAAGGGTCCTCCAAAAATGTCCTATGAACTTAGTGTCCCTATCACTCACAATGTTAAGTGGCAAACCATGGATCCTCACTATATCCCTAAAGAACAAACCTGCTATATGTGAGGCATCATTTTCTTGTTTGCATGTGATAAAATGTGCCATCTTGCTGAAATGGTCTACAACCTCAAACATAGTCTTATGACTTCTAGGTTTTTTACGGAGTCCTAAAAAAATTCCATACTCAAGAACTCCCATGGCTTTTATGGTATGGTGAGTCTTTGGTATAATCTTGCATTACTACTATGTCATTTAGCCCTCTAAGATACATGTAATTATTCCAAAAACCTTCTTACATCACTCTATAATCTAACCTAGTGATAGTAGAAAGAAACCTATTCGACTTTCTTTTCTACTCCAAAATGTCCTCCTAAACATCCTTGATGTTTTTCCTTAATGATGTTCTCTCTCATGGGGTATTGGGGAATGTACAAGGTGTCCCTTAAATAGTAAACATTCCTACATCATGTGGTTAGTAAAATCTACTTTAAAACCTATCTTGAATTTATCACATACCTCATGGGCTTCTTTGAAAGGCTTGTCATCCTTTTACAGGTCTCTTAGGTCCTCCATTCCCACACTCTAAAACCAAGTCTCTTGGATGGTTAGGACTCTACTATTGAGAGAATTATCAACCTTATTTCTCATACCTTTCTTGTGCTTGATCACAAAGCTAAATGTCTATAAATACTCCACCCACTTGATGTGTCTTTGATTGAGTTTCTCCTACCCGTTCACGAAGCTTAGGGCATGGTTGTTAGTATAAACCAAAAATTATTTTGGGAGGAGCTAATGCCTCCACTTTTTCAAGGCTTGGACCATTTCATATAGCTCAAGGTCATAGGAAGAGTACCTTTTCTTTGATTCATTTAATTTGTCAAAGAAGAATGCTATTAGATGTCCTTGTTGACTTAACACTACTCCAATAGCTAGCTTACTAGCATCACACTCTACAACAAGAGAGTTGATTAAAGTCTAGAAATCTCAAGATAGGTAGGGATATGATTCTCCATTTCAAAAAATCAAATCATTTATCTATTTTCTTTGTCCATTGAGATTTACATTTGATACCTCCTTTAATGGTGTTAAGGATTGGTGCACATACAAGATTAAATCCTCTCATGAATTTCCTATAGTAGGATGAAAAACCATGGAAATCCTTACATATACAATGCATTTAGGTGTTGGCCACTCTAATATGGACTTGAATTTATCAGGATCCATTTTAAAACATCCATTAGAAACAACAAACCCAAGATATACCAATTCATATATTAGGAACTCACACTTTTCTTGATTGATCATCAAGTTCTCTTGATGTAGCCCCCTCAAGATGATACCCAAGGGCTTCACATGCTCCTCCTAAGACTTAACAAAGATTAAGATGTCATCCAAATATACAATAAAAACCTTACCTATGAAATCTTCTAGTACCTCATTCATTAGTTTCATGAAGGTACTTGGGGAATTTGTCAAGCCAAAGGGCATTACTAGTTATTCATATATCCCTTCATTTGTCTTGAAGGTTTTCTTCCATTCATCACTAGGCCTTCACTTTGATTTGGTGATAACATGAATTTAAATACACCTTGGAGAAGTAGAAAGAGCCTCCCAAATTATCTAGAAAATTCTCAATTCTTGCGATAGGGAATTTATATTTGATGGTGATCCTATTGATCTCCCTGGAGTAAGTACACATCCTCCATTTTCTATCCTTCTTATGTGCAAGGACATTTTATACAACACAAAGGCTCAAGGTCTTCTTTATTAGGCCCTTTCCCAACAAATATTGCATTTTATTTCCAATTTGACCATTCTAACTTGGTGTCATTTTCTAGGTTGCCTTGTTAGGTAGATTTTCCCTTGGTATTAGATCTATTTGATGACTTACCTCCCTATTCCTAGGTAAAAATGCATTAGGTATCCCATTTTCCACTAATTCATGGTATCTTTCTAATAGTTGATGCACTTCTTGAGGTACTTTAACCTTCACTTTGGTCTCTTCTCTATTTTTTACCTTGTGTGCACAAAATACTCCTTCCTCATGCTTCATAGCCTTTAGGAACTCCTTGTTGCTTAACAACATCACACTTAACCCTACATGTTTCTCCTTTTTAGGCTCAATCAAAGGATCCATCTAAAATTTCTTACCTTGTTTGGTTATCACATAGCTATTATGTTCTTCATTATGTATAGCCTTCACATCATATTTCCATGGACACCCTAACAAAAGATGACAAGCATTCATAAAAATTATGTCAGTGGAGCTAGAGTCTACTATCACCCTATAAATCCTCCCATGTGACCTACAAGTGCTCTTTAATATACTTTTCTAGTATGGCGGTTTAATTACATTAGGTACCTTCAACAAGGTCCTCCTGAGCATCAAATTTTCACCATCTACCATTGGTCCTACCTTAGAAATGGGTGATGTAGCACTTTCAGTGTCATCCTCTTGCAATAATGATGTTCTTTTTCCCCCAATAGATAAAGAGGAAGGCTTTCTAGGATATCTACCCATAGAATGGCCCACTTGGTTATAGTTGTAAAATTTTCCAGTAAATACAATATTGCCACTACCTTGTGACTACAACCTACCCCTACACGGTCCCCTTCCTCTATATCCCCCTCTTTGAAAAGTGTTGTTGGTCTAGTAACCTCCACAATTGTCATTGGATTGGTTTTCTTCTAGCATACTTGGTCCTAGTCCTCTACCAAACTTTCTCCTACCTCTAAAAGCTCTGTTACCTCTGCCCTTTTGTTGTGATTCATGCCTCCTCCTTGCCTTCTCTTCTACCCTTAAAGATATCTAAAAACACTTGTGCATACTATCATGACCCATCATGTTGATCTTATCCTAAATCCCTTGTCATAGCCCATTAAGAGACCTTGCCACTCTTTCAACTTCTTCTTCTAGTCTTATTTCCCTAAGGCTTATCTTGTTGAACTCTTAAGTATAAGAATTCACTATGAGGTCTCTGTACCTTAAATTTTGCAACCTTTGATAGATTTGAATCTTATGGTTTGTGTGTAGGAATTTGGATCTCAACCTTATTTTCATCCTCTCTTGAGACACTATCTTCTTCTTCCCTACTACTACTCTTTCATCTTGCATCATTATCCACCATATTGGCATTGATACCTTGAGTCTAGCCTTGCCATAGTTGGTCCTCTTTTCCTCTTGTACCACCTTTTAATCAAACTAATTATCAATGGCTTCCAACCAATCTAGTAATTTCTCCCCATTCAAGGTACCATTATAGTAAGGGATCTATTCCATATTATCTTTTTTAAGAGACTTAAATGCATCTAAAAATACCTTTTTATTTCGATCCAGATTAGGATCCTTACTTTCAGATGTCTCCCCTATTAGGCTTTCATCTTCTCCATAACTCTCATCTCCCCATTCTATGAGTTTCTTCTTTCTCTTTGTGTCTACCTAATTGGCTTTGTCTAATAGATCTTACCAAATCCATTATGGCATCCTTGCTTATTCCCTTTGGTGGCATAGTGTCTATCTCTTGACTATCTTCCATGTCTGACATAAATCATGGAAGCCCTCACTTAGGATCTTGTACTTTCACTAAATTGGACTCTACTAATGATGTAGATACCCTCTATAACCTTCTTCATCTCATTCAACACTTTTGGTTACAATAAAATTGAAAGAAAACTCAATTTCTTCACATAGGGCTAATTAGGCCTACTGGCTTCTAAGGCTAGTAGAGCTATTTTTCTCCTGTAATCCAAATTCTTCTAAAAAACCCTAATAATCTGGTAGCTATCTCTTAGTACTCCAAGACCCCAAATTATTAGAGCTTTAAGATACCCATAGCCCTATTTACTCTTAAGCTCTAGTTTGTAGCTTTTGTTTTAGGCCTCCAGTCTAGTCAAAAATTAAAATCTCTCAAGCTCTAAAAAAAAATTAAATCAAACCTCCATTCCACTTGCACATTCAAGATGACATCCTACGGCTTCTAGGAACTCCATTTTTTAGACCCAGCATGATCATGGGTGTTCTCTACATCATCTTTTACAAAAATTTCTAGGCTCACATACTCCTAGTTGTTAGCCTAGGGCTTCATTCCTATTGTGGTTTCATAATGCATGCCCCATATTGCCTTGAAATGGGGACACCCTAGTAAAAAAATTATTTCCCAAATGTTAGAATAGATATCTTTTGAAGAAAAGGGGGATTTTTAGTGCTAAAGGGTGCACTAGTGCACCTAGCACACATGCACATGCATCCAAGGTATACAAGTGTGCTATATGAGCAAGTGCATAATTTACTCCTTTGGAGATGTGCACATGTGCACATGCACAGGTGCACACCTCCAAAGAGTGTGCTCCCCTACCCCCCTCTCTTTCTTACATAGTGCACATATGCACATTTGTACAATTGTGCACATGCACACCATGTGCACCTTGTCAAGGTTCACATATGTGCTAGTGTGCAACTATGCACTTTGCTAGCTTTCCAAGGAAAATTAGTGCACTAGCACACCTTATAAGGTAGACTAGGTGGACTAGTGCACAAAAAACTAGATTTTTGGGGGAAAATTAATTGTTTTGACTAGTGTTGACCCAATTTTGTCATTCTAAGTCCTGGAAAGTCCTCTTTTGGGTTTTCAACACAAGATAATTAATTTTTTCTTCTTTCTGTAGATAAAAGGCATCCTTAACTTGCTAGGGTCATAACTTTTGACCTAGAGGTTAGAATTCCACATAGTTTACACCATTGGAAAGATGAACTAAAAATTTAATTTTAATACCTAAAATAAAAGCCTTTAGTTACATAGTTTGAGGAACTGATGAAGTTTTAACTTAAAATTTTGAGAGGAAGACCTCTAAAAAAGCTAGTTAAAAAGACCTACAAAATCTTGTTAAAAAGATAACATGCATGTGCACAGTGTTAGCAATATGTCCAATCAATAAAATAAGGTAATTCACATGGTTTTCATTTATGGAAACATATTTTTTTTGTAGATTAGTCACGCTCATTTGTGAAGGAAAATTGTCTAAGTATCAAACAACATCACAACCGCATGATAGAATTGATGATAGCATAATATTCCCTTATTCTCTTGTGTAGTTAACCATGGATGAATGATGTCATAATAATGATGTACTAGTGCGCATGTTTGTACAATCAACTAAGCCCAAGTTATGAAGGAATTAGTAATGTAGTGATGATAAAATGTAGAATAGAGCATATCAGCAAAATGTGTTAAACAACTTGATTTATTATATTGAATTACCATTTCTTAATGAGTTGACTCAAAGGATGTTATGTGAGCCAACTAAAGAAGTATTTAATAATATTTTTGGTATAAGTACAGAAATTCATTTGAAAAGTTAGATATAAGTGAAGCATTGTGAGATAGATATAATCAGTGATTGCAAACTTGATAAGATCTTGTGAAATGAGAGTAACAAGTGAATGTGATATTATATATGATGTGAAGCATTGTTATGTGAGATATGATGTAGATTTATATGTGTGTAGTTGCTCTTGTATGAAGAATTGTTAGTTAGAATATTTGCAAAGCACAGAATCTCAATATTGTATGTATACTTATTTTTTGAAGATCTTATTGTATAGTTGCATGTTAGGGTAGTGGGCTCTTCTTGCACACATTTGTATATGATCCACCAAATCCTAATAGGGTTCAGGCTTCTAACAAGTCCTAGTCTCCTAACAAGGACTTGAGACATAATACATTCTTCACAGACTCCTAACAGTGTCAATATCCTTAACTAAATCCTTTATATAGTGAATCATCTAGTGAGTTTCATCCCCACTAGGGTTTTCCCTTGGCCAAGGTTTCCCTAGTTAACAAAATATTGTGTTATGATTTCTCTTTGTGTATGGTTGTTTATATTTTTTAGCATTATTGGTTTCCTTTCTTATGCATGTGGTAAATTAATTAATAATATCCAGTTGTGGGAAATAAGATTGAAAATACTGATTCACCCCTCCCCCTCTTAGTATCAGAGCTTGGTTATTTAGAAGAGGCTTAATAAATTGAATAAGATCCCTATGGATATGGAACAATTTAAGAAGAATCGTGAAGAAGCACTTGAAAAGATTGATCTCTTTATTGATGAAAGAGATGGTCTTAAAGATAGATACAAGTATGCTAAAGCCTACATTGGTGAATTAAAAGACAAAATAGATGACCTAAAGCAAAAAGAATCTAGTAAGCAAACCAATGATGTGATATTGAAGATCTAAAGAAAGAAAATGATATCCTAAAACATGAGTTAAAGATAGTTGAACCTAAGTTGAGTGTTAAGAAAAATGGAGGAAAGAACGACTCTAAAATTAAAGCTAAAAATGTAAATCTAAGATTCAATTAAACAAGGTAACATTTGAATTAGAATCTATTATGATAGAGTATGTAGAATTAGAAAAATACAACACCATTTTGAAAGGTGATTTGGTACAAACCAAATAGAAACTTAAAAAATTATATACCAATAGTGATAAGATTGAAGAACAAATAAATGTACAAAGACCTAGTTATGAAAAAACTAGACTTAGATTCTTTCATGGAAAATCTACCAAGAAATCTATTGAGACAAAAGAATCTGATACTCTTGAAGTCAATAAAGATCTAAGTAAGACTAATGATACATCTAAGGACAAAGAGAATTTTACTCAATCTAAGAAAGAAAAAGAATTTAATAGTGATATGGACAAAAAAAGAAAGGAATCTTATGCTTGGTGTGGTGAGCCTAAAGACACTAAAGTTGATTTCCAAGATAAGTCCTTTAAACCTATTTCAAAGTTTTATTGCCATATTTTTCATGGATATGGTCATTATGCAATAGATTGTAAGAAACCTAAATTTGATAGTAATAATGCAAATAGTAGGATGTATAGGAACACTAACCATGCAAGAAATAGAAGATCTCACAATAATGAAAGTGGAGAAAGAAGAAAAATTATTTGCTACAAATGTAACAATCTTGGACACATTACAAGGAATTTTAGAGCACCTGATGACCAACAGAATGAATAGAAAATAAATGTACATGTATGTCAGTTGTCTAATAACTTTGAACACACAATGAAGTTTTGTAGAATGGATAGAAGAGACCTAAACATATTCAATACAGAAGAAACAATAGAAGAAATGATATGAAGGAGCAGACAAATTAGTTAAATGAATTATTTATAAAGGAAAAGGAACTAGGATTCTCTCATATAGTTATAGAAGATGTACCTAACAAGACAATGAAATCACTTATTTTTTGTGACTCTTCTTACCAAAATTAAGCATTCTCAATGAAATAGAGTATCAGTTATTGATAATTGATGTTAGAGTAAGTATCAAAGGTTGCATAGTTGAAAGTATGTAGTAGACATGGAGAGAAGTCTACAGTGAACCATGCATTTCCTATTACAATCAGGATAAGGATATGAAAGAAAAATAACTTCTTTCTTACATAGAGATAGTACCCTAAACTAGTGGCAGACATGCATTTAATGTGAAGTATAGATTGCAAAAGATTTAAAGGATGAAAATTTATTTGCATACATCATTTATTTGTGCAAAGTTTGAATGTGATATCAAAGAAAGATTTGAATAATTAAAGAGGCTTGTAATTATGCAAATTCATCGAAAACCCTAATATGCAAAATTAAGGTATTTTTTGAACTGTTGAACATAATCTTTCATAAATGACAAGACAAGAAGTCTTTAATGTAAACAATAGACCTAGATACAATTTCAAGAAACACCCATTTGTTTCTTTTCTTGATGACCCTATTAGATCATTTTCACAAGATCCAAAAAATGTTCTTCATGTCAAGGATATAAGAGGATATATTCATTGCAAGATTGAAAGCATAGGTAATTCAAAGATTTATAAGGAATTGGATAAAATGTATCGTAATGACTTCTAGTTAAGCATATGTTCTACACATATTTTGAAAATAATGAATGGACAAGGACAATTCTAAGCAGATTACATGATGATTTTCTATGGTTGGGAGATTCTATCATATGTATTGACAATGACCTAATTCCCAAGGTCACAGGTTTGAGCAAAAATATGAAAGTCAACATCATTCAAGATGATGGAGTGAGACTAATTTGTAATATTTTGGGATCTAAGTACAATCATGGATCTAGGATAGATTCAATCCCTATAGGATTTCTTCATGTAGCTTACTTGGTAGGAAGAGGTGAAGAGGTTAATATGTGTGACATTATCTAAACACAATTGTTGGATAACATATCTAGAATCAAGAAATCAAGGAGTGCAATCTTTAGGTTTGAATCCCTATTGACACATGTATTTTTCTATGCTACTAAGAAATTTATTGGAATCATGGATTATGATGGAAGTGAGTGCACAATTTAGTTAATTAGCCACACGTATAGATCAAGACCTAAAATAGTCAGAGACAGTGACATTGAAAAAATAATGAAGTCTTTCCAAGCTGAAATGAAGAAAAGGTATAGGATAGCTCCTATGTTAGTAGAGAAGTATAAGAATGAATTATGTTTCATGGTTGAAATAGATTTCACTTACATGGAAGTTGTATTTCCTAGCGTAAAGTTCATTGAACCTATTGGATAAAAGATGAGTGAGGAATTGATTGAAGGATACACATAGGCAATCCTTTACTCAGAAGTTGATTCTAAATGTCCTAGATGGGGAACATATTCTGAGAAAATGAGAGAAGTCAAAACTAGCCAAATAATAAAGGACTCCAAAAAAAGGTGGAAAAGGTGATTGATTCTATATTGAAAGAATTTGGAATGACTAGAAAATAATTTAATGAGGTGAAAGGGATAGCCATGGAAATGAAGGCCAGTGGTCAATCTGAGTTATCGAACCCTATACCCATTATATTGGCAAGACCTACTAAAGAGGTCATAGTTGCCCAGACAAGTGTGTAGACACCTACTGTGCCTTATGCAATAGTTGCACACTAGAAACCTCTAAGGAATCCAATGAAGACTAAAGAAGCATCAGCTACAAGGAAGTCTGCAAGGCTTGAAAGGACTAGAACCCCTCCTAAGAAGAGAGTGAAGTAGAAAATAAGTGTTCCAAACAAGAAAAAGAAGAACCTTATAGATTAGTTCTTCTAATTCTAAAGAAGAAAATGGTGATAGACCAGTTGAACCAACAAATTAGGAAGTGAAAAACCTCAGCCAAGAAAAAAGCATGGAAACCAAAGGTAGAGAATCTTAATATGCAAATCATTAATGAATATAATTTTTTATAGTTGAATAAGTACTATGATTTGTATAATAATATGGATAGGAGATAGCTAGAAAATGTAGTAGTTTGGAATATGATCCTAAAAGATAAAACATTTGATAGTAAAAGAGGTTAGATACCTGAATATTTTTACAATATATTGATAAAAGGAAAGAGAAAATTTGTAGAGGAAGATAAGTAAATAAGAATTAATATGTTGAAAAAGTTATGTTTTGTAAATAATGAGGAGGAAATAACAGTCACTCTGAAAGGTATAGCACCTTTGTTAAGGAATAAAAAGAGATCCATTCTCCTCATGGGAGGAAATTATGAAGAAGTTAATGAGTAAACAAAAAAGGCTATAGTCACATTTATGTTTACTATGCTTAAGGAAAGAGTGTAGGTAGAGAAGGCAAGCCAGATACCTAAGGAAAGTGCACATCTAGAGAAGGCGAGATAGATACCTAAGGAGTGTGTACAAAAAAAGGAAGCAAGTCCTATTACAGAGAGTCCACTCCATAGTTTTGAGCAACCAAATGAAACATCTATTTCTAGCGATTCACTACATATCACTATTGGTAGTGAATCTATGCAAGTAGATAACACCAATGTGATAGTTGACAAAATTGAGGACCCATTCAAAGAATTTGATGCCAACATTGTTTGTAATATTGTGGATTATAGTGGATCATCTGATGAAGTAGAAGATTAGGATCCAAAAGAAGAATATTCACCTTCTATGAAGAAATTTCAATCTAGCAATGAAGTAGCTACTTTGAGTGTACCCTTGACACTAGTAGTAGTAACACCCTCTACACCACTTGGCCAAGCAATAGTAGCAACAGTTTAATCAAATGAAGAAGATGAAGTGAAGAATCACGTATCTTCTTTAAGTAAACTTCTTGAGAAAAAGAAATTAGTCAAGTCCCTTGAGAATACTTTGACTTCAGTTTTGGACAGAATGAAAAAGGTAGTAATTGTTTCTAACACCAGTGTGGGTATTCAATAGCATGCAATAATTTTATGGAAAGCTTTTGATAATGAATTCACAACACTTTCTAATGTAGCTTCAATTCAAGCACAAAAAAAGCATGATGATAAACTCCTTAACACCATGTGCACTAATATGAGGAATGACATAGATACCTTGAATATATGCATTAAGACACTAAGACAATGTATAGGGGGAGGAAAACAAGCTTATGCTAAGTGCAACTTGGCATACATTCATCTCCAAGAATTTGATGATCAAATCAAAGAAAAGGTGACTAAGCTTGAGACACTCACTAATAACTTTCTAAAAAAAAATTAGAAGATAGATACCATTGAGCATACAATGCAGACACTTCATGATAGCATAAGGAATATGCAAGTAGAAAAAGAGGAAGCTCTAAAGAGATTCACTCTCCTAAGAGAACACTTGTTCCCAAAAGTAACATTGTTGAAGAATCAATTAGAGGAATGCTTGTTAGAAAAATCTTCATATGATAATTTTGTGGCTACAGAATTGAACACAACAGAGTTAGCCACATATGCTTTATGTGCACTAATCAGTGTATCAGATGCACTAAAAGGAAGTTAGAAGAAACACTTTACATAATTAAAAATCAACTTTAGTGATTGCTTTTCCAAGTTTTGATGTAGCTACTAGATTTTGATAGTCTTTTCCTACATGAAAAGAACATATGAAGGGATGCAATCCTCTTAAAACATGAATACAATATTTTTACTATATTATGGTTATTTGTTTTGTTAGGTATGACAACATGTTTGGGACTTAACCAATTTTCCCAAAATGTTACCATCAATGCCAACGGGGGAGATCATTGGAAATATGTCCAATCAATCAAGTAAGGTAATAAATATAGTTTTCATTTATGGAAACATATGTGTTTTGTAGATTAGTCATGTTCATTTGTGAAGAAAAATTGTCTAACTATCAGACAACATCATAAAAGCATGACAAATTTGATGATAGCAAAATATTTTCTTGGAATATTCTCTTCCACAGTTAAGTAGGGATGCATGACATCATATTGATGACATATACTAGTGTGCATGTTAGTATGATCAACCAAGTCCAAGTTATGAAGGAATTAGTAATGTAGTGATGATATAGTGCTTAACAAAGCATATCAACAAAATGTGTTAAACAACTTGATTTGTTGTTTTCAATTACTAGTTCTTGATGAGCCAACTCTAAGAATGTTATGTCAACTGACTAAGGAATAATGTACCAATATGTTTGGTATAAGTAAAGGGCTTAATTTGGGAAGTTAGTTATAAGTGAAGTAGTGTGAGAAAGATATAATCAATGATTGCAAACTTGATATGATCTTGTGAAATTAGAGTAACAAGTGAATGCAATATTATTTATGATGTGAAGCATTTTTATGCAAGATATGATGCAAATTGATATGTGCACAGTTGCTCTTGTATGAAGAATTGTCAGTCAGAAGATTTGCAAAGCACATCAAGTATCTTAGTATTGTATGTATACTTATTTCTTGAAGATCTTATTGTATAGTTACATGTTAGGGTAGTGGGCTCTTCTTGCACACATTTGTATATGATCCACCATCTCCTAGTAGGGTTAAGGCTTCTAACAAGGCCTAGTCTCCTAACAAGGACTCAAGACACTATATATTCTTCATAGACTCTTAACAGGGTCAATATCCTTACTAGATCTTTTATATAGTGAATCATCTAGAGGGTTTCATCCCCACTAGGGTTCTCCCTTGGCTAGGGTTTCCCTTGTTAAAAAAAATGGTGTTATGATCTCTCTTTATGTATGGTTGTTTATACTATTGAGCATTATTTGTTTACTTTCTTATGCATGTGGTAAAGTAATTAATAATATCTAGTTGTGGGCAAAAATATTAAAAATACTGATTCATAAACACATTCCAAATTTAGAGCTTTTCATGCATTAGAAATACATTCAGATGGTAGTTTAACTCCTAGATATATTTTGAGAAGGCTGAGCTTCCATTTTTAGAGCTTCCAGTGACACCTAGACCCTCTTGTAGCTTTTTTTCTTCTTATCTACAATTTCTTTATTTGTTTTAAGACATGTAAAGGCTCATGCAACCATTAATTGATATAAACAAGGGTGGAGTCCCAATTAGAACCATTTAGAGATTCATTTTATATAAGATTTCTTTTATAAAGTTTTAAGCACATATTTGTATGAATAAATCTCTCACTCTCAACACAAATTGAGGAGATGATTTCTTATAAATTAAGGAATGTAATGTGTATTCAAGGTCATTATTTTGATGCAATAATATATATTATTGGTGCACTCATTTGGAGTGTATTTACTCTTGCTTGATTGTATTATATTTTTTGAATGTATGTTCATGGAATGTAATGGAGCTAGCAGTTTTGTTTTGTTATTTTGATTGAGTGATCTTTTAATTCTAGTGTTTTCCATGTGTTTACAAATTTTGTTGATGTACTTAGTTGGAGAAGAGATCACCCTATTGTTCTTACATAGCTTTTTGTCTTGCATGAGTGCACCTTTTATGGCCTTGTGATTTGATGAAGAGTGAAACATCTTAGGATTACCAAATTCCCATCGTTAATTGCATTAGTGGAATTAAGGAAGCATTGCTCCTATTTGTATTAGTTACCTATTGATCTTTTCAAAGGCTTAACTAGAAATTTTTTTGTTTATGTGGCTTATGTCCATTAGGGATTTACTTTTCAAGTCATTTTCTTAAACTTCTTGTTACCCTATCTTCATTATTTTCTTTTAAAAACACTTGGTTAATTTAGGAATTCATATTGTTGCATAGTTAAAAATTACATTCATTATAAATAGAAAAATACAAAAATATATTTCTTTTGTGTATTTTTTTTTCCTCTGAGATAGCAAGAAGATTCAACATCTTATTTGAAATTGGTTGAACTAGAAAAGGCCTCCTCATGAACACTCACATTTACCTTCTACCGAGTGGATTCTAGTAGGTCACAAGATCACCTAGAACCTTGGAGTTGATCCTAGATTAACTTTTCAAGAGAGGAGTTTGAAAGGATTCCTACTGTTAAGCATCACGCAAAACAATAATTTAACAAAAACATGGCTTGGAAATCTACCATAAAAAGGAAAAACAAAAAAAAAAACACTATCTACACATTTTAACCTATCACCCCACCAAGTTTCATACATTTTCCATCATGGGTGATTAGGTCAGAACCATTTTTGCACAAACAACCCTGTAAAGATGATTCTCAAGCTAGTCACTAAGAAAAATCTATCAATTGAAAACTTGTAACATGTGAATATGAAAAAAAACTAGGAAAGACTAATCTATCAAAAAAATAAACTTGATCTACTATGCCAATCTATACACTTCCACACTACACCATAAAATAATGGAAAACTCTATAAAATGTTTGTATGGTAGTCCCACATGTGCACAAACTGATGGTAGTTCTTCCAACCCTTGAAAATATTATCTTCCATTCTCATATACCTAAGCATGGGTAACTACTATTAGGATATATAGTCCACTAATATAACTGACACGGCTTGGGGGGGGGGGGGGGGGGGGGTGGGGGGGTGAATCATTTATCCAACTAATATCACAAATAACAAATTTAAACAATATGAACCATATTAGTAATTTATAAACTAAAACCACAAAAGGATGCTCATACATGGTAACACCAGATATGTTAACAAGGGAAACCCTTGATTAGAGTGAAAACCTTGGTGGGGATGATAGCCAAAAGATGATGTACTAATATAAATATTCCTTGTTAGGGGATAGACCCTATTAAGAGTCTATAAAAGCATTCAGTACATATGAGTCCCTATTAGGAGTTGTGCCAATGCTATTAGGAGTTTTGGAAGACAGTTGGATCCACTAGCCAAATAGCTTCAATGGTAAGATCAATGAACCCACTATAATCACTTCAAAAGCCAACAACCAGAGCTGCAACAAGGGCCTCCACACAAAAAGATAAAGAGGAAGCTACAAAGAAGAAAACAATCAAGATGGCATAGGAAGAGCCAAGGAAAAGAAGAAAATATGTGGCTCAACCTGATACTGATGAGGAAGATCAATATTAAAAGGTAAGCCATTCTCCTAAGTCTTTAATTGACACATTATGTGAAAATATTGGTAATGGAGACTTAAGTAACATGAATAAAGTTGATTTCAATAAGTTCACTAAAGAGGAACAAAATAGAATAGAAGAATCAGTCTATGGAATGATGGCACAGTTTAGGTATACTCCTCTTGAACTAGATGGACAATTGCCAAAGGAACTATCTAAAATTGTAGAAGACAGATTGCACTTTTGTTTGAATATGGAGAAGGAGATGAGAGAATCAACCCTAGCAAGCATACTGCCTAATTTGACTAAGGAGAAGATAGAGAAAGTAGTCAAAAGGCATAACACTAGGTTTACACCTAAGTACAGGGTATTCTTCATTCTCCAAAACAAAATGGAAGAAATTGTACAAAGAACAACAAAATCATGGAAGAATTTGTACAAAAGGGTTGAAGATGAGGAAGGAAAGGATGAAGATAGGGGTACTGGTGAGCAGCAAGAAGATCAAAGTGTACAAGACACACAACTTCCACCTCCTAGTCCTCCTCACTCTACTACCACACATGCAAAATTCATTAAAATTAAGAATGTTGTTGACACCTCATGTCAAAACATCAACCCATTAACTGTAAAGGATCTCACTAAGATCCTTGACCAAACAACTCCACAAGAAAAATTACGTACAAGTCCAATTTTGGTCAGTGTGGATGACTTACAAAAGTTAGTAGAAAACACAATTAGAGATAAGATGAAACCATGAGAACCACCTTCCATCATCTCTATAGCTACTAGTGGTCAACACCAAATGCCAACAGAAGTTACATCAAGAATAATTGACACTACAGTGCAAAAGCCGAGTGCAGAAGGAGACAAAAATATAGCGCAAATAGGATAGACTGTTGTTTCTAATCCTACATCACAAACACAAGGTGCACCTCCTCACATTATATTTATTGATCAAAGTAATAGATAGGAGAAGAAAGAAGTAGAGAAAACCCCCAAAGAGAAAAAGGCTATACAAGCATTGGTAAATTTGCCTACCTCTGGATTCCTCCTAAACAACCTAGAAATGTTGCAATGCTACTACAGATGTCAACACCAGGGTCAAGTACTACAAATTTTTTAAGGGTGATTCACTATAGAGACCCTAAATTAGATGAGGAGATAGTCATACCAAGTTATGACTCCAAAACAATAAGCATTGATCAAATCAATGAGGTGCAAGAAGCACTGAATAGAAGAAAGAGGCAGGAGATACTCAAGAAGGAATACAAAAAAAGGCAAACATTACATGAGATTAAAGACATCTTTATGGATGCCTTCAGTTTGCAGTCACCAGATGAGTCCAAGCATATAATGGAACAATTGTTAGATATTGTTGACCAAGTGACAAATGTAGACCAAGAGACAAATGAAAAACTTATGGAATGGTCTAAAAGAAAATTACAAGGGAAAGTAAATGAGAAAATATCTAGTCAAATTGCACTTTCCCAGGTTGAATTGGCAAAGGTAATAGACAAAGTGAAAAAGGTACTTGAGAATATATTCTCATTGTACAAAAAGTTGTGTGCCTTTTCATACTTCACACAGGAGACAAGCTAAAAAATAATGAGTATGGAGAGGAATCTGAATATTTCAAGCATGCAACTACCAAATGATCCAACTCAAAGTGAGAAGCATTTTTCTCAAATGCTTCACACCCAAAGGGAAATAGCTGTATTAATAGTAGAAAAGGCTAACATCAAGGCCAAATTTATGCAACTCCAATCTTCCATTACTCCACAATTGGAAGTACTACATAAAGAATAGGTCTATTTATAAATTATTCTTAAGAAAGATCCTAATCTTTCTACCTTAGATGGACTTGTTCACCTTGCTGCAAAGACTACCATCCAACATAAGGCATTAGAAATTTCTTTGAATAATTGGGATGCAGCTCTCAAAATGATTATGGATGTAAATAGTAGATTTTTGGAAAAATATGGTCTTAACCCTTAGTTCCCTTTGACATTTGTGTCAAAAAGGGGGAGATAGTATAGATGAATTGGGGAGACAATTTAATAGGGGGAGTTACAATAATTTTGAGGTATATATTGTAAGTTACAAAATTTTGATCAAGTTTTTAAACCTCTGTATATATATTGAGCAGATTAGTGAATGTACTCATAAGGTCAATTAAGTGTTTTTGTCACTCATGTCAAAGGGGGATATTGTTAGTCTCGGAATGGTTTTGACATTTGAGTGCCAACACAACTTAACCACTTTCTACATTGAAGCCAAGTACACTATGTATGATGAGCCATAGCTTGTGCCAAGTCAGGAAATCCATCAGGTGCTTAGCAGACTTCAAGTGCTAAGTCAAGATCAAGTGCCGAGTGATCTTCAAGTGTTGAGCATGATACAAGTGTCGAGTAACATTAAGGTGCCGAGTCATAGATGATGTCGAGTATCAAGAATCAGTAAGTGCCAAGTAACAGAGAATGCACATATGAGTTTGTAACTTCACTAATTCAGATGTAAATCATTTTCATGGCTGACATATGATGAATCTCAAAATATTTAAGTGATCAGATCAAATATTTTGTATCTTCTATGCAATCTACATGCAGCCAATAAGAAAAATGGAGAAGGCATGCAACCAATAATAAAAGTGCAAGGAAGAAGTGGAAAACATAGTTTCAATATGGATCATAGATCCATGTCTAACCCTAAGTCTTTGAATGTCTTTAGAAGGAAGACAAAATCTCATTGAATCATATAGATGGATGAAGGAGTGAATGAAAAACTCTAGCAGAATTCAGAGTGAAGAGTAAAAGACTTAAAGGAAGAAAGCAGTAGTTAAATATTCAATTGATCAAAACTAAACATGATATAAAAACAAACATCAGATTTCATAGAATCAAAATCAGAGAAAGCAGATCAAGTTCCTGAATTCAGCAATCAAGGATTATAAGCCATCAGGTTTATTATACCTAATACTCTCTAGCAATTGTATTAGAAAGGAAACCCTATGGAGATAGGTTATCTTAATAGCTATTTTGTTGATCCTTTAAATAGGTGATTAAATCCTTTAATAGGGTAACACTTCATGTAAAGTGTTTGTAAATCCTTTAACCAAGTCACTATTGATATAGTGTAAAGCCTTTAATAGGGAAAACCTTTAACAAGGCAGACCATTAGAAGTGGTCAAACATTATTGCTGCAGTGATTTTGTGGCTATCATCCCCACCCTAGTTTTACCTTCTTATTCCTGGAGGGTTTTTGGGTTACCAAAAGCTCAAGTGTTTTGTGATGATGCATATATGTTCCTCATAATTGCTTAATATTGATATGTATGCATGCTCATTTCAGTAATATGTTATTAAAGGGTTTAAAAATGGACAAAAGCTAATACTTCTAATTCACCACCCTTCCCCTCCCCTCCCCCCCTCCCCTCTTAGAAGCATTCTTTCCATTAAGAAATTCCAACAACTAGTATCAGAGCATCAAGCTTCTCATAAGGAGAAGTCTAATAGCTTGGAGAAAAAGATCTAAATATGGAAGTCTTCAAACTTGGGAAGATTATTGACAATCAAGTGATTGATGTGCAACTGGCTCTACACAAACTAGAGGAATCCAAGTAGGAACTAAGTAAATCCTTGAAAAAAAGGAAGGATATAGCCATAGCTGAAAATGATATAAACTACAAGGAGATTGATACCACAAAACTATTTGCCAATGGAGACACTAAAGAGTTTGATGTAGCAATAGCAGAACTGATGGAGAAAAACAAAGTTCAAGGAGATGAGATAAAATCACTCAAGATGGAACATGAATCATAGGCCATAATATTATGTGAAATCACTAAACAAAAGAAAAGAGCAATTGAGGATAGATTCATGATGGAAGATGAGAAAAGAAATCTTACAAACAGACTTGAAAAATGTATTGAATTAACAAGGATCTCAAACATGCAGATGGATACACTTACCCAAATGATGAACCTTCATCATGAACTAAATATGAAAGATATTGAGATCTCTAGTCTGAGGATGCAGAATGAAAAATTGCAATATGAATTGAAAAGAGAAAAAGAAATAGTAGAGAATCTCAACAAGTCAAGTGAAGCCATCAAGTACTTTGAACAGTTGATGAAATTCCTAAGATCAACTCATGATAGATTAGGACTTGGATACAACAACACTGAAGTAGGGGAATCATCAAAAAGTGTTGAGAAAAGAAGTGAAAAAGATAAGGATTCTAAACCCACTTGTCATTACTATAATAAAAAGGGGCATACTGCTAATGTTTGCATGAGTAGAAGAATCAATCAGCTAAACACACCCAAAAGTAAGAGTTATTGTCACAAGTGCAACATGCAAGGACATATGACACAAGATTGCAAATCCAAAGTCACAAGGACACAAAGATTTGATGGATATTGTCATAATTGTAAGAAGTATGGACATAGAGCATTTGAATGCAGATCAAAGCCTATGTGGACATCAAATCAACTAGCAAAAACAAAAAGGAATGAAATTCACTATCATTGGGATTATAACACCAGATATAGCTATCATTATTGTTAGGAATATGGACATATCCCTAAAAATTGTATAAGGAAACACTTCAGAGGGAATTATAGAAGGTGGCTAAGTCAAACCACTTGTTTTAGCTACTTGAAAATTGGTCATATCAACAGAAACTATCCTACAAGGTCCAAAGCACTAAAAACTGAATTCAACAAGGAAAAGAAAAGATCGATTTCGAAAAAATAAGAAGACAAACGAATAAGACTTGGAAGAAGAAAGATGAGTGCAACACATCAAGTGGAGGGATCACTTCACCCAATGGGTCAAGTGATCACACTTCATCAAATTGAGCATAAGAGAGGTGTATGGGACTGATATGCAAAGTTACATCATACATCTATCCCAAGACAAAGAAGTACTAAAAAGAAGAAACAAGCATGAAACAAGATGCCAAGACAAAATTTTAAATGATGATGTCGAGCAATCTTTTGATGCCAAGTAAAATTCTAGTGGATGTCGAGTTCTTAACAATGATCGAGTTGATAACTAATGTTGAGTTAAACAACTCCAATGGAAGCCAAGTGAGTAGTGCAAGCCAAGTGTGCAGTTGAGCATTTAATGCAATGGAAATAGGGTATATTATCACGATTTTATTCACTTTTCTTCATTGCGAACTAGAAGCAAAGGAGAAGAAAAGAGAAAAGCATCCTCATAATGGAGAATCTAGTGTTCCAAACAGATTTCAACTTCTTTCAACATCGATTAAGCATAAATTACATCAATCAAAGGTATTTCATTTAAGTGCTGAGCAACATAGAGTTTGAAATCTTGTTTATATTTTAAAACCCTAGTTTGGAAAACAATGGCATATGGGTCAGGAACCACTAAAGGGAAGGAAATTCATGAAGTACAACTAGTCAATAATGAAGTCAAACAACCTGTACTCAAGCCCATTATAGAAGTCACCTATAAAAATGACCCTGCTAATGTATTATCCATTATCCCATGCAAAGTAGTTATGGTGTAGGATGTAAGGAAATGTTATAAATGTAAAATTGGTGCCATAGGTGATCTTGAAATTTTCCATGCCTATGAGAAACTATGCGAGAATAAGATTTTGAAGGATGAATACAAGATAGTCGAGAGAAAGGGTTTGACCAATGCCCTAGTTTATCCTCTAGTATTCAAAATTGAATGGATATAGATTATTTTAAGCAAAATCCATAATGGATGTTTATGGTTGGAAACAGGTCCAGTCAAGATTACAAAAGGGATAGTACATAGGGTTATAGGTTTTCCAACCCTAGATTAGACTAAGACCCTATGCAGTGAATCCAATGAGGTTATTGAGAAAAACACAAGTGCACAGTGGAATAAAAGAGGGATGACAATTCACACCATCCAGAATCCTCTTGTTAAATTTGTTGTTATAATCATTTCCCACAAATTCTACCAATCCAATCGATTGAACAGTGTGCCATGCATAGCTATTGATATAGCATACAAACTGGTAAAGAAAGATCACACATACGATTTGTCAGAACTTATGTTGCAACAGATGAATGAAAACCTAGGAGCTATAAGGAGATCAAAAGGTGCTCAATGCAAATTTGGTTCAGTTCTTATGTGTATATTCTTTTATGTTATGGAAGAGTTTCCTTCTATAGGAAAGGTGAATTGGGACCCTAACAAAACTACAATAACAAAAATTAATGAGTTCATTGATCAAATGGGTGATAACTTTGAAGCCCAAATGACAAGCTATTTTGAGGATTTCAAGAAATCCATGAAGCAAAGGGTAAGAATACCAATTTCCTTAGTAGAAAAACACACTAATGACATATGTCTCCTAGTTGACATTGATTTCACCTATATCCAAGAAAAAACTCCAAGGGTGAGATGGCTAAGGCCATTTGCTTATGAACTAGATGTGGATGAAGCATCTATAGCAATCACTGCTTTGCTTGTAGAGGAAATAGACAATTCTACCAAATATTTTGGCACCTATGATATGGTTATATCCAAGATTGAAATAGAATTAAAGACTACCTCTATAATTAAGAAGAAAGATAAAATGGTTAAGAAATTAAAGAAGAAATTTAGGAAAAGAATTGAGGCAGCAGAAGAAGAATATGAAGAAGAAGATGAAGAAGATGATGATGATAACAAGGATGAACAAGAACAAGGCCCAATGGAATTAACTCAAGGTCTAGGTGAAGATAAGGAGGAAGGTGCTAAGGAAGAAGAAGCCAAGGAAGCACCAACTCAAGCCGAGCCAAATAAAAGAAAGGCAACAAAATAGCCTCCAGCATAGCCCAAACCAAAGAAAACTGCCATGTCATCACCTCTAAAGGCAACAACCAGAGTTACACCAAGGGCCTCCACACAACAAGCTAAAGAGGAAGCTACAAAGAAGAAAACAATCAAGACGACACGGGAAGAGCCAAGGAAAAGAAGAAAATATGTGGCTCAACTTGATACTAATGAGGAAGATCAATCTTAAAAGGTAAGCCATTCTCCTAAGTCTTCAATTGAAACATTATGTGAAAATATTGGTAATGGAGACTTAAGCAACATGAATAAAGTTGATTTCAATAAGTTCACTAAAGAGGAACAAAATAGAATAGAAGAATTAGTCTATGGAATGATGGCACAGTTCAAGTATACTCCTCTTGAACTAGATGGACAATTAAAGAGAACAAATTTCCACAATCCATTATATTGTACTGGTATGTTTCTGGATTCGATTGTGTTAAGATTTTTACCATCAACATTTTGAATCACACTACGTGATCCATCATCAGGATGAAGAGCAAGAGAACCACAAAAAATATAGTATAATGTAGATAATGGATGACTCAAGAAAGGGAGTGTGTGCTATCTTTCTTGGCCTATTCCATTTATATCTTTCTTGAGTCATCCATTATCTGCAATATACTATATTTTTTGTGCTTCTCTTGCTCTTCATCCTGATGATGGATCACATAGTGTGATTCGAAACGTTGATGGTAAAAATCTTAACACAATCGAATAGATGGACAATTGCCAAAGGAACTATCTAAAATTGTAGAAGACATATGGCACTTTTGTTTGAAAATGGAGAAGGAGATGAGAGAATCAACCCTAGCAAGCATACAACCTAATTTGACTAAGGAGAAAAAGGAGAAAGTAGTCAAAAGGCATAACACTAGGTTTACACCTATGTACAGGGCATTCTTCATTCTCCAAAACAAAATGGAAGAAATTGTACAAAGAACAACAAAATCATGGAAGCATTTGTACAAAAAGGTTGAAGATTTTCTTGAAGAAGAATATAAGGAAGAAGCTACTACTTTTCTAGAAGAGAGAAGAAAAAAAAGAGAGAAGAGAAGATAGAACTAGAGAAAAAGATTGAAGAGCAGGAATGAAAAGATGAAGATAGGGGTACTGGTGAGTAGAAAGAAGATCAAAGTGTACCAGATACACAACTTCCACCTCCTAGTCCTCCTCACACTACTGCCACGCTTGCAGAATTTATTAAAATTAAGGATGTTGTTGACACCACGTGTCAGAACATCAACCCATTAATTGTAGAGGATCTCACTAAGATCCTTGACCAAACAACTCTACAAGAAAAATTATGTACAAATCCAATTTTGGTCAATGTGGATGACTTACAAAAGTTAGTAGAAAACATAGTTAAAGATAAGGTGAAACCACAAGAACCACCTTCCATCATCTCTATAGCTACTAGTGGTCAACACCAAATGTCAATAGAAGTTACATCAAGAATAGTTGACATAATAGTGCAGAAGCTGAGTATAGAAGGAGACAAAAATATAGAACAAATAGGACATATTGTTAGTTCTGATCCTACAACAAAAACACAAGGTGCACCTCCTCACATTCTTATTATTGATCAAAGTAGTAGACAAGAGGAGAAGGAAGCAGAGAAAACCCCCAAAGAGCGAGAGGCTATAAAAGAATTGGTAAATTTTCCTACCTCTGGGACCCCTCCTAAATAGCCTAGAAATGTTGCAATGCCAATACAAATGTCAGAACCAGGGTCAAGTACTACAAAATTTGCATGGGTGCTTCACTATGGAGACCCTAAATTAGATGAGTAGATAGTTATACCAAGTTATGACTCCAAAACAATAAGCATTGATCAAATCAATGAGGTGCAAGAAGCATTGAATAGAAGAAAGAGGTAGGAGATACTCAAGAAGGAATACAAAAAAAAGAAAACATTACATGAGATTAAAGACATCTTTATGGATGCCTTCAGTTTGCAGTCACCAAATGAGTCCAATCATATAATGGAATAATTGTCAAATATTGTTCATCAAGTGACAAGTGTAGACCACGAGACAAATGCAAAACTTATGGAATGGTCTAAAAGAAAATTCCAGTGGAAAGTAAATGAGAAAATATCTAGTCAAATTGCACTTTCCCAAGCTGAATTGGCAAAGGTAATAGACAAAGTGAAAGAGGTACTTGAGAATATATTCTCATTGTACAAAAAGTTGTGTGACCTTTCATACTTCACATAGGAGACAAGCCAAAAAATAATGAGCATGGAGAGGAATCTGAATATTTTAAGGACCTAAAGCTCTGATAGAAATTGTTAGAATATATTGTCCACCAGTGTAACTAGGAGGGTTAATAAGTTATCCAACCATTATCATAATTATAAACCTTATTAAACCTTAACCATATGAGCAATATAGCTTAAAATCACACAAGATACTCATGCACAATAACACCAAATATGTTAACTAGGGGAACCCTTGATCAGAGGGAAAACCATGGTGGGGATGGTACCCACAAGATGATGTACTAATATAAATATTCCTTGTTAGAGGATGGACCTTGTTAGGAGTCTACAAAAATACTTGAGTAGATATCAGTCCATGTTAGGAGACTTTGAATCAATGTTAGGAGATTCCAACCCTGTTCAGAGTTGTGCCAACCCCATTACAAGTTGTAGAAGGCAGATGGACCCAATGTCCAAATAGCTTTAGATGCAAGACCAATGAACCCTATCCAAATGATCTTTTTATTATTCCTTGTAGAATAATAGAATTGAAATATACTTCTCCTTCCTCTTTCTCTATCATCTCAACCTAACTTCTTCTCCTTTTGATCTTGATACTAGATCAAAAAATTTGCATCAAATAATCCCTTGGATCACTCACTTGCATTTCACTGAACACTTCAAATTCCACATATTACTTTAGAAACAAGGAAAATAATTTACTTTATACCAAGTCCTCAAAATAATTCCTTGAGTAGGCCTTGAGGCTTTCCTAATTAATCATAATAGGACCATAATAAGATAATAAATTATTTTTCAATCATAATAGCATTGTTGGCTCATAGTCTACATAAATCCTCACACATGCAACTTCAATACTTGCACACTCGATGATGTCATTATCTAACTATCCTCTATCATTGTATAACTTCATGTACCCTCATTATATCTCTATTAAGAGATAGAATACACTAATTAGAAACTTCTTTTCAAGTACTATGTTTTTGCACTGCTCTTTGTAAATCACATATCTCTTTTTTATATCTTTAAATTATGTTATGTACACTTAACCTCATCATCAAGACAAAGTTTGAAACATTTCCTTAACTTTACATCACATCATCATCAAAATATTGTTCATACGAACATGATCTTTATTTTCTATTCTACTAGTGTTCACATAATTACTTCTATGTTGACATCAATGACAAATACAGTGATGGATGGAACATGTCAATACTGCCACATGCTCTCTAATGCTTAAGATACTCCTTGAAAGGAATATCTCATATCTAGACACACCTCTTAAAAGGTTATGAACTCCCTCTAAGTAATCACTCCCTCTTACTTAGTATATCTCTACCAACAAGCATTCACTTTCTCTCTTTGAGATATTCTCTCTCACTAGATTCATATTTCTATTAGATTTCATGAATAATATATCCCTCTTTGATGTATCTCTCCCTCTTTTATATTCTATTCAATCTCTCTCTCTCTTTGACAACAATACCAAAGACACTATCTCTCTCTCTCATACATCTTTATTATGTAGATAATTTCATGTCAAGTCTAAATTTTTATCTGTCACCTTCATATGAATGATCCATTATACTATTCTTCTTCTTCACTACTACTTTAGGAAACTCCTAAAGTAGAATTTTCTACATCAGTGCATAATATAGTCTGATTAGGACAATTGATGAAATTCTTCTCTATATCCTTAGTAGCTATGTCTAAGGGAATCACCACCAGTTTACCTCTAAGATAACCATGAAAATCCTTAGGTAGAGCTTTAATGAATATGTTTTAAATTTATTTTTTGTGTTGATGTGTTCCAATTTCACTTCTATGTCTTGAACTAGCTCTCTAAATTAATGATACTTGATAACATCATGCTTTGTCTTTGTGTGCATAATAGGGTTTTTCGATATATTAATAACATGTGTGTTATCACAATAGATAACTACTAGATCAATAATCTCTTCCTCCATACCTTTCAAAAATTGTTTGATCCATATGTGATTTGAACAATTTACTATTGATGCCACATACTTGGCTTCAACTATTGATTGGTAAATGCAGTTTTGCTTCTTGCTTGCCCATAAAATTAGTCTCTTTCCTAGAAATAATGTACTAAAACTTGTGCTCTTCCTATCATCAAAATTTCCTTCCCAATTAAATTTAGTGAATACCTTTACTTAAAATTTATCATTTTTCTTGTAATACAATCCATAGTCCTTTATTCCTTTCATATATCTTAGTATTCTCTATAATGCCACCATATGATTTTCATTAGGACTTTCTAAAAACCTAGAACCTATCCCAACAAATAATGCAATATCTTGTCTACTATGAACAACATATTGTATCTTATGAATCTTTGATCTATATCATGTCGAGTTCACATCAATAGAATCAACATTCTTAAATAGTTTGTTTCTAGAAACCATAAGGGTACATATTGGTTTAGAATCTTCCATCCCAAAAAAATTTATTATCTCCTTGATAAATTTGAACTCAGTAATGAAGATACCTTGCTTCATTTGATTTAATTGTAATTCAACAAAGAATTTGATCTCACCAAACATTGGCATTTCAAATTCCTTCTTCATTTCATTAGCAAATGATTTTCATAATGCTTCCTTTCCTCAAAATATAGAATCATCAATAAAAATTTCAAATAATGATAACTCATTGTTCTTTCCAGTCTTCAAATATAGATTTGTTATCATTTACTTTCAAAACCAAACTTCACCAAATAATTATGCAGTCTTTCATATGTTAGGATTAACCTCAGACAAAAATAACAATTACATGCAAATATAAACAATATCAAAAATTAATAGATCACTATAGAAGAAAACACAAGACACCAAGATTTATGTGGTTCACCCAAACCCTGGGCTATGTTCACCAAATAGCACATCCAATATTATTATGATCTAGTCATTACAACCTTATTACAATCTATAATCCCTTATAGCTCAATGTCATCGCAAAAAGCAATTTTGTATCACATGTTATAAAAGATAACTAACCCTAATCACTTTTGTACAAGTATATTTTTGTGCTTTAGAGTTATAATTAATTATTACATGTTAGCCCAGAATCTTGATAAAATAGGGCCCAAATATTATAAATTATTTATAGTACTTTCCTAATCAGTTGCCACAAAGTAACAATCTCCTAATTGAGGATTGATCAAACTCCATGCTAGACAATAATCTCTCACTTGGAGACTAGTCATGTAGCTATGTCGCTACTCCATGGGGCTCCCACTGGACCAAACCACCTTGAACTTTGTTGTTCAATTATTCTATTCAATCTAGAAGACCAACCGAAGTTGAAGAGGATTTCATCTTCTCCCTTGTCACTACCTTTTTAAACATATGCATTTGATTTTCATCTATATGTATCTTTTCTAGCTTTAATTGTCCATCATCTAGAACTAATCAAATAAAATTCAACTGTAACTATATTTTTTTTGTCTTTGAATGCATATCATAATTCTTTGTAAGATGAATGACACTTTGACTATTTGTAAAAAAATGATTATCCTTCTTAGGGTGTGCCAATTATTCCAAGAAGAACTAAAGCCATATTATCTCCTTGGATACCTTTGTAGAAGCAAAATACTCTACCTCTATAGTCAATAAATTAGTAACCTTTTGCAATTGAGAAACCCAACTCACTTCTGCCCCACCAACAATAAATACATAACCTATAGTACTCCACCTGGTATCAATTTCCCCTGCCAAGTATGAGTCAACATATCCTTATAAATCAGTAGTAGAGCCTCCAAAATGTAGATACTTATTAAATTTTTTTCTCAAATATCTGAGAATCCATTTGACTGCATTCTAATGCTCAATTCCTAGATGAATCATATACCTACTAATAACTCCCACTACATGTGCAATATCTAGCCTTGTACATGCTATAGCATACATCAAGCTTCCTACAACTAAACCATAGGGTACCTTGGACATCATATCATCCTCTTCTTTTATCTTTGGACAGATCTCCTTAGTCAACTTCAAATGACCAGGTAAAGGTGTATAGACAACTTTAGCATTCTCCATAGAGAAATATTGCAACACCTTTGCAAAATAATTAGCTTGAGATAATGTCAATTTTCTATTATTCTATCTCTACAAATATTCACACCAAGGATTTGTTTTCCTACACCCAAATACCTCGTAGCAAATGTATGTGCTAACAGGTATTTCAACCTCTTAATTTGATGCATGTTAGACCCAACTACAGGCATATCATCAATATATAAACATAAAATAATGTATTTTTCATCATCCAACCTTTTAAAATAAATGGAATGATCTGAATGACACCCACTATATCCATCCTCATGCATAAAACTATCAAATTTTAGATATCATTACTGAAATGTTTGCTTCAAGCCATATAAACATTTTATCAATTTGCACACTAAGTTCTCCTTATCTTTGACCTCAAAACCCTGTAATTGTGTCACATATATCTCTTCATCAAAATCACCATGAAAGAAGGTTTCTTTAACATAAAGATATTTCAAATGAAAATTATTCATTAGCCACAATACTTAAAACAATATGAATAGAAGTGATTTCTAGAACAAGAGAGAATATCTCCTCAAAATAAATTCCCTTTTTCTATGAAAATTGTTTTACAACTAACCTAGCTTTAAATATTTTCTTACCTCCATCCTCTTCTATCAACCTATAAATGCATTTACTATGTAGAGGTCATTTACCTCTAGGAAACTTCCATAAATCCTAAGTCTTATTTTTTCACAAGTAGTCCATTTCATATTCCATTGTAGACTCCCATTGAATCTTAGTATCCACCTGCACAACTTCATCATAACATTTAGGTTCATGAGCATCAGTAAGTAAAATAAAATACATAGAGGGAAAAAATCTTTCTAGAGGTCTAATTAGCCTTGTTGACCATCTAACATTCACTGGTATCTATGGTATTTTTTGTAGCATTTGTTGTAGATCATGAGGAATTATTGGAACAACTTTTTTTGAAGAATCATCGAGCACTACATAGTCATCTTCTTTCTTCTCATGTTGCTGCAATGGATCTTTGTACAACACTTTCTCATTGAATATGATGTCCTTGCTTCTTACAATTTTAAAAAATTTAAAATCCCAAAGCTTAACAAATTCATCAATGCCATATCCAACAAATACACATTTCTTTGACTTATCTTCTAGCTTGGATCTACTTTTAGAATCTATATATGAGAAAATGCTTCACAATAGAAGGTTTTAAAAAAATAATAACTCACCTTCTTATGAGTCCATGCTTTCTCTAGAATAGCATAGTCCAAAGGAGTAGAGGGACCTCTATTAATCAAATATACAATAGTATTGATAGCCTTTTTCAACACATTTAAGTGAAACCCTCCATGCACCTTCATGCTCCTTGTGTTCTCCATTATAGTCTTGTTCATGCATTCAACCACTCCATTTTCTTATGGAGTCCTTGGAATATTTTTTTTTCTATGAATACCATTAGTGGAGCAATAATCTTAAAATTCATGAATGCAATACACACCACCATTATCATATTTGAGAAATTTTAATTTCTTATCATTCTCATTTTTAACCAAGCATTTCCATTTCTTAAAAGTTTGAAATACATCAGATTTCTATCTAAGAAAATAAACCCATGTTTTTCTAGTTGCATCATTAATAAATGTAACATAATAATGAGATCCACCAAGGGAAGATGTCTGAGCTGGTCTCCATACCTCTATATGCACAAGCTCTAATTTATAACTTTTCTTTTCCCTCCCACTCTTTACAAAACTCACTCTCTAAATTGTTTTCCATGCACATAAACTTTCCAAAAATCCATATTAACACATTTTAGACCTGTTAAAACTTTCTTTGAATGAAGTACTTTCATACCTTCTCACTCATGAGCCCAATGTTTTTGTGCCATAGCACTATATTAAAATCTATAGCAACTATTTGTTCTCCCTACTCAATTACAACAATTATTCTTGAACATTCATTTTTCTCTAAAATAATCAAAATAGAAGGAACAATATGACCTGTACAAAGATATAAGGTGCCTACTTTCACACTTCTTTCTAATACAAGGGAACATTTTGAAACCTTCCAATTTTTATCATTAAAAGTAACTACACAACCCTCATCACCGAGTTGCTCTATTGAAATTAAATTCCTACTCAGCCTTTGAACATGTCTTACCTCATGTAGTAACCAATGATTCCCATTCTACAACTTAATCTTAACTTTTTCCTTTACAACAATCTAACAAGGTTCATTGTCCCATAAATAAACAAGCCCAAAATCTCCTTAGACATAATCAATAAAATAAGCTCTATGAGGTGTAGCATGAAAAGAAGCACTAGAATCTAAAATCCATGAATCATCAACACTTTATGAAGAAAGAAGCAAAGAATCCTCTTTGAATTTCTTACTTACTACATTTTCCTCCTTTTTCCCTTCTGGTTTATTTCCTTCATTACTCTTTCAAGTCCAAAAATCTTTCTTCATATTCCCTAGTTTACCATAGTATTAGCATGCTCTTGGTCCTCTAGATTGGGACCTCTTTACCTTTGAATTTTCTCTTGATTTCCCATGATTTTTAGTATTGTTTTTTCTCTCAGTCATTCTGCCTATGCTTTTTACATTCAAAGAACTTCCTAATGTAGATCAACTTGAGGTTTTCCTATGAGTTTTATCACTCAAAATAACATCAATTGCATCATTAAATTTTAGGGTATTAGATCCAAAAATAGAATTACTCATAGCCATTACCAAGCCATTCCAACTTTCAACCAAAGAACATAAAATCAAGAGAGCCCTAATTTCTTCATCAAAATTAATACCCATAGAAGATAACTGACTAGTAATAGTATTAAAATTATGTAAATGAAACTCAATAGATCCACCTTCTATCATCTTCATATTAAATAAACGCTTCATGAGAAATACCATATTTGAAGCAAAGGGATTTTCATACAATTTTGGTAAACACAAAGAAAAGGGATTTTCATACATTAATGCATGAAGATGCAATGCAAACACAAGGTAAACACAAATGCATGAAGATAGAAAGAAGACATGAAGCAAACACATTGATGCATGAAGACATGATGTAGACACATAGTATACATGTTAGGATCTATCTTACAATTGAAATAAGAAAAGGGTAAGGAAATGTTTTATCACTTTGATCATGACTGTCATGCTCCTTTCCCCTATCTTGAAATAAAAAGTTAGATTGAAGATGCATATTTTCTATACCTATTATAATAGGGTGTATAATTCCATAGTGGATCATAGATTCTTTGTGACTCTGAGTTTGGACACGCTTAGCTTGGGGTTGCCTCAGACCTTAATCCATATTGGGATTCATTTTGCCCCAATGTGACCAATTTACTCCTCCCCCTATGCACACTCCCTACCCACTAGGAACATGCTTAATTTTGACATGGATGGAAGATTTACTGCAGCTCTAAGTTTGGACATGCTTAGCTTGGGGCTCCCTAAGATTTTTAATCCATATTGGGATTCTCATGCCCCAATGCAAGTGATTTACTCCTCCCCCTTGTGCACACTCCCTATCCACTAGGAACTTGCTAAATTTTGACATGGATGGAAGATTTACTATGGCTTTGAGTTTGGACACACTTAGCCTGGGGCTCCCTTAAATTTTTAATCCATGTTGGGATTCTCGTACCCCAATGCGACCAATTTACTCCTCCCCCTCTGCACACTCCCTATCCACTATACACTAATACCAAAATTCTTATCATTAACATAAATATGCTTTATATCAAATTACCTTTGGGATAATCTTATTGAACAAAAAATACGAATATCAGAAAGTTATATCAAATATGAGAGTTAATTCGATTCTCAATATTAATCTTATTTATTTTTTGAATATAAATATTGAAAATTGCATTTCAAATAATGACATTATAAATTATAATAATATTTGGAATTAATTATTTTCCTTTAATAAACAATATTGGTTTTTGTAAAAAATGTACACAATCTCATTTAGATATCATGCATCCACTCTATATATATTATTCTTACATATATTTCAAATTCATAATATCTATTTCTAGATGAAAATAAAAGATGAGAATAAAGCATACCTTATATGTTTTCCTTCAACATACCTTTTTAAGTTGACAGGTGACACTACTCTTCTAATAATAATAACAATAACATATGGACCTAAGAGGTATTATCCTCACTTCCCACTTGGTGGGATCCATGTGGAACATCATTGCAACATGGCATTTGAATGACTACACATAGATCTTTATTTGAAGCTCTCTTTTGTTTCTTATAACTCCTTCCATAGAGTATGTAGCCTTGTATCATATACAATCCATGCATATATTGACTAGTCAAAATATTAATGTTCCTCCTAATTTATGTGTTGCTTTTCTTCATTTTTATTTTCTCCTTTAATAATATTTTGGTACTGAATCCATTATGTTTTCTTTACTAAGTTGGTTTGATTTAATATATTCAAACATCTTTATAATCTAGGATATTTTTGAGTAATTAGGGATTAGCGAATGGTCAAAACTGTATATCCACACAATTCAGTGCATGCATGGGTGAGTTAGATCTTTATCTACATGCTCATCATATTACATATATAATAAATAGGTGCCCACCAGACAAGAGTTGATATCCACTATTTCATGTTTATCTCAACCATTTATAATTATGATAGGGTTTTTTGTATCTCAATTTAAGTTCATCCACATTTCATATTCAAATAAATATATCTTTTTCATTTTTTTATCATCCCTCCATTCTGAACTTGATTCACAAGTCCAATTCAAATGTAGTGGTGTTTGTTATTTTATAATTTCCCCTTAAATCTGATGAATTCATCAAGTGATTCTTG
Source organism: Cupressus sempervirens (assembly GCA_028749045.1). Classification (NCBI taxonomy): domain Eukaryota; kingdom Viridiplantae; phylum Streptophyta; class Pinopsida; order Cupressales; family Cupressaceae; genus Cupressus; species Cupressus sempervirens. Next base: position 254,781,753 of record CM053786.1, on the reverse strand, counting down.
TCCACCATCATAAATGGTCTAAAGGGATAGATTTCCTCTAGTTCTTGATAAATCCCTTTTTCCAAAAATATGTTGTTTTTATTTATTATTAATGATTGGCATCTCTAATTTGAGTCAATGTTATGTAGGTATTGGATATCTAATTATTTTCTGCTTATATTTCTTATTGGTGGATTCATTTTCTTTTGTTTCAATAATATCAGACTCCTTTAATTTACAAAAAAATGTCATTTACCCCAAATGTTTGTTTCCTTTAATGTAAATTTTTCTTTCCAATGTAATTCTTGCAAATCATATATTGATTTGTTTGAGTATTTAAGACTCTCTAGCAACCATTCTTCCCCAATTTTCATTAGTAAATCTATATAGGTAATCGCAGATACATCTATTACAAGGGCTAGATGTTCATGCAACTTTTCATGATACTAACTAACCTCATTTCTTATGTTGATCCATCTGGATTTAATTATATTCCATTCAATCATCATCTTTTATTTTTATTTTGTTTCATATAAAAATCTACAGATAATTTCCTTCTTCAACTTATAGGATGGCAAGATCATGGCTTTGATACCATTTGTAATGACCCCTTCTGGTCATTCATTAAATTTTTGTCCTTTTCTTTTATTAGCATGATTTTTCAATATTTCTCTCTGATCCTCTTTCCCTTTCATTTGATGCATTGATATATATATATATATATATATATATATATATATATATATAGATATGAGTGTATTCAAATAGTTGTGTCCTTTTGTATTAAATATATTAATAAAGTAATTATTAATTATATATTATATTATTATATTAATTATATATAAATTACATAAATTAATATTAATAAGACTATTATAATATTACATTATTAATTTAAATAATATTTCGTAGTCTTATATTAAACATACTATTAAATTGTATTAAATAATTATATATTATTATACATATTTTAGATATATCCAACATATGTATATCATATTTTTTATAATTAATATTTGTATTATCATAATAATTTAATATTATTATTATATATGTATATGTGTGTGTGTGTGTGTGTGTGTGTGTGTGTGTGTGTGTGTGTGTGTGTGTGTATTTATTATCAATATTTATATATGTAAAATTGTTAGAACTTTGACGATTTAATTCTTTATTCCTTACTAAAACTTACTCCCAAGTTGTGAAATTACACTAACTAAAAGAATAGTGCTCCATTTACATTTTCCATAATTGTTATTTATGTCTAAGGTTAATCCTAACATCATATAATGCTCTAGGGGCTTGTTTCAAACTATATAAATATTTGTGCAACTTGCATACCATATTCTTTTTGATAGGATCCAAATATCCTCCAGGCTAATCTATGTATGCTTCTTCCTCAAGTATCCCATTCAAAAATGGATATTTTACATCTATTTGATATACCTTGAATCCTTTATAAGAAGAATATGCAAGCAATGTTCTAATCCTTCTAATATTTCTACAAGGGAAAATATTTCCCCATAGGCAACACCTTCCTCTTGTGCATAACCTTTACATACAAATCTAGCTTTATTCCTTATGACTTCACCTTTCTCATTCACTTTGTTCCAATAACACTTTTATCTTTAGGTCTGGGTACTAGAGACCATTTTTTTTTTTTTTCAATTTGTTCAATTTCTTCATTCATAGCTTGTATCTAATCTTCCTTCTCCAAAGAATATTTCACATATTTGAGCTCAAACTCAAAAAGTAAGAATGTATCACTTCTGATTTTTTTCTTCTCATAACACAAAACTCTTTATCTCAAATAATTTTTTCAAGTTCATGATGTCTTCTCACATATTTTTCCAAAATAGGCATAGGATCTTTTCTTTGTTGTTCTTTAACAAGTTTATCCTGAAAAAAAAATTCAAGCTCATTGTCTCTCACTTGTTCAAGCTCTAGTTCACATTCTACATGTGTAATATCACCTTCCTGTTGTTCAACTTCCTCTATCTATGACTCAATGTCATTTATCTAATACTCAATACCCATAGTCTATTGCTCAACAACTTGGTATTGTAATTTGACATTCCTAGTCTATTGAGGATCCATAGCTTTGATTTCTTGTTCAAGTTAAGTTCTTAGAGCACTATCATTCACATATATGAATAAACAATAATCTTCAAGTTCTTTCTTACGTTGAACTTCATTTTTCTCTATATTTTCATCAACTTTCATATTTGCACTTTCCACAACTTTGTTAGTGTTAGAGTTCAAACACTTATAAGCTTTTGTCTTAGTGGAATATCCTAGGAATATACCTTCATCACTTTTAGCATCAAGTTTTCCATTCCTCTTATCTTTTAGTATATAACATTTTATTCCAAAAACTTTAAATTATTTCACATTAGGTGCATATCCATACAACAATTAAAAAGGTGTATCATTTGTACCTTTCTTGACTTGCACTATGTTTAGAGAATAAAAAGTTGTACTTATAACTTCTCTCTAGTATTTCCATGACACATTCTTCTCCATCATCGGTGTTCTAGAAAAATCCATAACTGATATATTCCTTCTTTTAGCTATTACATTCTAAGGAGGGGTCCTAGGTCTAGACATCTATCTTTTGATTCCTTTGTCATTGTAGAATATGTTGGGCTCATTGGAAATGAATTCACCAACTCTATCAAATGTCAAACACTTTAGATTCTTTCCTATCTCCTTTTCAACTCTAGTCAAATACCACTTAAATAGCTAAAATGTGTCATATTTTTCTTTAAGAAACATCACAGTCATCATTCTAGAGTGGTCATCAAAAAATTGAATGAAATATTTTTCTCTACAATTGATTTAACTCAAATATGTCCACATAAGCCAGTATGAACCAATTCCAAAATATCATCAGATGAATATGTTTTCCTCTTGGAACTAGACTTTATCATTTTTCGTAATTGGCATTGTTTATAGATAGAATTATTCAGTTTCTTTAGTTTTGGAAAACCTCTTACTCTTTTTATTTTACTAATGCTAACCAAATTGTCAAAATTTTCGTGGCATAACCTCTTGTACCATAACTAAATATCTTCATATTGTGCAAATAAACATGTCTTATTAGATAAATATAGATAGAACAAGTTACCTCTTGTTTGATCACCACTTCCAATTAGTTTACCTTAAACATCAAATATTTTAGCCAATCTATGATGGAATTCAACTCTGTAACTTTTTTTTTTAAACTTTAAAATACTCAACAGATTATAGTTAAGTCCTTCAACCTAGTAAACATTGTCACATTTGATTTTATCAGTTAGTTGAATTGACCTTGTACCTTTCACAAGAAATGTAACATCATTACCAAATTTAACAAATGCCCCCTTGTATGGTCCAATATCCTCAAATTTACTTCTATCACTAGTCATGTAATTAGAGAAACCACTATCAATTACCCATTTATCACTTTTGTTCACATAAGAGATTAAAGTAGTTTTCTCATCTTCATCATAGTCTTATTTTATAGAAACATAGACTACCTCTTCATCATTACTTTCAAATTTAGTATCAATTACCTCTTCAATAATATAACAAGATTTCTTACCTTTGTCCTTGTAGTCCTTGTTCTTCTTGAAGTCTTGATCATCTCTTCTTCATTTTTTACTTTCTCTCATTTCTTTCATCCTTGTCCTCCCTATCAGGACACCTTGTAGCAATATGAACAACTTTGTTGCATGAAAAAATATTATGGGATTTTTACCTTTGTAGTTTCCTTTGCCTCTTCCAAATCTCCTAGCTATCAGTGCCTCAAGTTAATCAAGTTCATCATAAAAAGTATAATTGTCATTTTTAACATATTTTCATTTTCCTTGTTGATAAGAACTAGTTGTGATTTGAAAGAAGATTCAATAGTAGCACAATTGTAGTTATAAAAATTGGGCATCTTGAAAGAAATAAGCTTACCAATTACGCCTTCCAAGCTTAGGTCATTGCTTAGTGTACATCTTAGTTCTTGATTTGCAGAAACCTTGATAGCATAAATAGGAAGTAGGATTATCAATACCTTAATAATTATTTTTTCATCTTTAATCTTTCCATTGGTTCCTTTAATAATATTGACAACTTCTTTGATTCTTGTGCAATACAACACTATTTTCTCACCTTCTACCATTCTCTTTTAATCAAGCTTACTTCTCAAACATTCTAATTTATATCTCAAGACATTATCATCTCCTCCATAGGTGGTTTTGAGTTTATCCCACATTTTCTTTGAATTCTTGCACTCCTTTAGGTCATCAAACTCAACATATCTTAGGGTTAAAGCAATCTCCAACATTGACTAATTATGGTCATGCTTTTATTTTTATTGTTCAAGGAGTTAGAGGGTTTGCTATTATATATCCACATATAAACTATCCATAAAATCCAATGCAATATCACCAATACTACCTATATGTAGGCTCATCAACTTTTTCCATGTAGGAAAGTTGTGTTTATTCAACTTTGGTACCTCCCTTTTGTATGTCATGATCTTTAGCTTTGAGTACTTTCAAACTTCTCTCTACAAACCCTAATCTTTGATACCAATTATTAGAATATCTAGAATAAATAAGAGGGGGTTGAATCTATTCAACATTCTAATGCACTAATTAAAAAAAAAATACCTATCATTCTATTACTTAGTCTCTACTGTAAACTATTTGCAACATTAGCTAGATGTCCATTGTCCTAAAATAACAAACCTACACAATGTAAACCTTAATCAATAAAACATCATAATAGCATACACATAATCTTGACACTAGAATTTAACATGGAAACCTAATTTGGGAAAAACCACTAGCAACATGTCACCACTTTTCACTCTTCAATAGTGAGCTCTATTAGGAGCCAGTATTGTTAAAGGTTTAAATACACACTACTAAATGTGACCTTGTTAAAGGATTTAATTACCCTATTAGGAGTGAATTTTTTAGAGGAATTTAGAATATTCCATTATAATGTCACCCTATTAAAGTAGTTACATAGACTATTAAGTCCTTATGAATGTCAACCTTGACTAAAAGATTTCAAATATTATTCATGGTGGTTAGAAAGTAATAGAAGTTTTCATATGTTAAGAACAACTCACTTTGCATGTACAAATTTGCATTCAGCTCCTAAAATGTATTCACTATCTAGCCTCCATTGTCATCTCACTCATAGATTTTCTTAGCAACCATTCAATAAATTACCCGTCACTTCTTCTCAACTTAATTAATCCTTTTTGTTAGATTTTCTAGTCAACAACATTAGTAACAACACCAACTCTCTTGAACTTCTTCTCATGTGCATAGCTTCTCTAAAATCTACACACTATGTTAAAAGTTATCCTATGTACCCCCTTTAAATAGGTACCTCTGATCTCTTGCCACTTAATCAACACCATAGATCTTAGGGTTTGTGATTTGATCCATTAGATACAATGTATCTAATTATCATTATGTTTATATCTTCTTTTCTAGAAACTTCTCCTTGAATTCATCTCCTAGGTCAATTACCTAGTCCTCTTCTGAAATTAAATAATCCAACTAAATGGTCCTTATCTTCAACACATTTTCCATATCCCAAGAAATCAACTTAGTCAGCTAGTAATTACAATTTCGTACAAAAAATTAAAATTTTGTTCCTCCACTAACACTAAGTTCTTACACCTAGTCATCACTGAGTTACTCAATCACTATAAACTTCTTACTTGGCATCAACACTATTAGTTAGTCGATATTGATGCTTAGTCAACACTAAATCTTCTTAGCACTTATTATGGCTCAATTGGCACTAGCATTACTCAACATGTTCAACAAACTTCCTTGTTCTTTTACTCTATTACTTGGTCAAGCATTCACATGTGGTATATCTTGGCTCACACTTTGAAGCCTTGAACATTACTATCTTCTCCTCTTGCAACATGATTTAAACAATTACTTTATCTTGTCAAAGTCTAACTAATAAAATATCCATTTGAATTTTCCTCTTCATAACTCAACATTTCCTATCAATGCTTATGTTATGAACAACTTCTCAAATCATCTTCATCAATCAAATAGATATGACATTTAGATTAGATAGAAAACTCACCAATAGATTTGACACACACACACACATATAATATATATACATATAGGAAATAGTTGGGAGTATTACATCATGTATATCCTAACTCACTAGTGACTATGACTCTCTCCCTCAACCATATCAGGCACCTCAAATAAAAATTCAAAATAGACATGCACACGATACACATGCAATTATGGGTTAAGCACAATAAATAAATCAAAGTATAAATAACATTAGATTCCAATATAAATAACTCGTGTCCATGAACACACATTAATCATCATTTAAAGACACATCATATGCCATCATCATTAAAGTAGTTATATTTACTAACTAAGAGCAATTAAAGCATCATCATTAGGAAAGAAATCATGATAATCAAGTAACACATGACATTATCCACTATGGAATCAGCCCTTATATAATGATCTAATTGTGAAGAAATGTATGTAAATATAAATTGAATATCTCTAAAAACTAACATGCACATGATAAAAGGCCTAAAATAGTTTGACAATGAAAAGAAAAAAGAAAACTATGGGTGGAAACCATAGAAGACATAAATCCCAATGAAGAATCTACCTCATAAAAGGATGACAACTCTCCTTGAGTAGTAGCCACCAAACACCAATCTAGTTAAAATATGCCTATATGAAATTGAAAAGGATGAAAATAGGTGATGGTGAGATGTATATTTTAGTTTATTTACCCTAATTAAAATTAGGAGATCAAGGAGAGGAGAGAAATCCCACAAAATGGATATGGCTAAAGTTGCTAAAGTAGAAAGGCTCTAGCATGGGACCTCAATTTTGCAAGTTTGGAAACCCATTGGCTTTGATCCCCAAGTTATGAAAGTGTGTGCATGAGATGTGTGCATATGATATAAATAAGAAAATCTAACATGTAGGAATAATAGAATGAGAAAAGAAGAAACGATCAAATTATGATTGATCAAAAATCTATATTGACTAGATTTCTATACTGAGACCCAAAAACCTTCTAAATTTGAACTAGGTATTACCTAACTGAGAATGTGGGTGAATTAGTTATAACTAGTTATCCTACAAGCATCAAAAAAACTTTTTACCAATTCAAACACTTTAATATTTTAGATCATCAACTTGGTAACCATTTCTAACATCAAAATATAAACTAATATAAAGTTTGTAATAAACTATCAATTTGTTTTCTAGCTTATACAAAGTTCTAGAAATAAATAATAAGCATGAAAAAAATTGCAAAATCATGAGAATTTCCTTCTTTAAATGACTTACAAAAAACTCAACATAATGCTACCATATAGGATTTCAAAATATTTTTAGGTCCACTTGGTTAAGATATTTTTTTCCTACAATGATTAGAGAGTAATTTAGTGAAAGGATTTGTTAGATTTTTTACTACCTTACTTGTTTAGATCTATATGTTTCTCAATCTCTATCTTTTGTTCCCTTACTGGTTGATTCACACACTATACACATCAACGTAGCACTTCCTTTGTTTGATTTTCACAACATTGTTCTACTCAATTCTCCTTATTTCTTTCATCAACTCAATTATAAAAAATCATCTCAATCACCAACAATAAACATTATGTTCATCCTTTAAATAGAAAACTTTTTTTTTCCCCTCCTCAAGAATCTTCCCAATTTTTCGTTAAATCACAATTGCTAGATTTTCATTGGATTCATGTTCATTGAAACTAGATACTTGGTAAATATACTTCCACCTCAATATTTGGGCTCCATGTCCTATTACTAAATCTCCTTCATCAAATCTTCTTTGAATTTCTCTAGTCATTAGTCTTATAACAAACATCATCCTTATCTTTGAAACTTCTCAAACAATCTTTATTTTCACCAAATGTCGACTAGAGATTGAATATTTTCTTAAAATTCTCTTCCTTTTCATGCTTGGTTAATATTACATCTTTCTTGTTGATCACATCAACTTAGAAAGAATGAGTACCCTATGATGTCAACACTAGACTCAATTAACACAAAAAATGTTTGGTTGATACAACACTTTCCTCATTTATTCTTTAGGTGCTTCGTAACATTTTTAGTAGCTCAATTCATAATGTGATTGTTCATTCACCAACCAAACTATCTTTCTTATTCATATTCCAACACATAATAAAACCATGTAAAATAATAAAACCAAAATTATACTATCAGAAATAACTCATTCAAGTGCCCATTTAATTCTATACACTTATCAACACTTACATCATCATATTTTCTTCAAATCCTCTACATCAATAAAATGATATGGAAGTCTACCTATTTAACATAATTTCTAGCCAACTAATGTTTGATATCAATGGCAACATAACAACTAATATGATTCTTTTAGATACATTAACATCATTGTCATTTGGGGATAATAATAACCCCCTTTGGAATATATGGTAATATATAAATACATAACATAAAACATTACATTATGTAACATAAAATTCCAAAAATCATCATCTCTCTACATTCTGGTTCTCTACACTAGGATTAACATTAGGTTCTTCAGTTCCACTTCTTCTGCTCCTTTAGGTGTACTCCTCTATTTAACACCATCTTTAATTAGTTGCACAATTACTCCCCCTTAGGATATCATCTCAATTCATATTCTCTTTCTTTCTAATTTTTCTTCTTTCTCATCTTTCCTTTTTTTCTTACTCATGTCCCTCTTTGAAAACAATGCCAAAGTTAACTATAAGTTTCAATGAGAAACCTATAAAACCTTTTAGTAATACCTTGTACCTTACATGTACTTTTTTTTATCTTCTTTATTATAATCACCTTGAAAAATTAAGGAAACAATCCATAAAAATGAACTCTTGCATCAAATCCAAAAATATATTTTGATAATTGATGAATTGATTTGATGTGCATCTTCTCCTAGTGAATATTCTATATGGGAAGGACCCCTAACTTGCCTCTAAACTCAAAAGAATCCTTATGCAATGGATTTGTGAATATATCTATAATATTCTCCTTCAACTTCACATAATCTAGTCTTGCTTCTCTTGAATTTTCTCCCTCAAGTAATGATGCTTGATAGATATGTGCTAGTTTTTGCATGCATCATTGGACTCTTTAATATGTTTATAACACTTGTGTTATCATGTTGTCACAATACATAGTAATAGGTTTGGTGACTTCTTCTTGCATACCTTACAACATTTTCTTAATCAATATAATATTTGAATAATTAATAAAAATAACAACATACTCATGTTAAATAGTAGACTAATAAATACAACTCAGTTTCCTATTTAACCATGTAACTAGTAATATTTTTGTCATCAACATTTTCTACCCATTCAACATCATTATAAACTCTAAACTCAAAATCTCCTTCTCATTTTTACCATAGTCCATACTCCTCTATTCCATTAAGGTATACGAATATCCTCTTAAGTGCACTCATGTGTGTTTCCTTAAGATTAGATGAAAATATTAGAACTATATCAACTCCATGTGCTATAGTAGGTCTCTTTTGTACAACATATTGCAAATTCCCAATCATTTATTTGTATTGTATCTCATCCACTTTAGTAGTGTCATCTTCCTTAGATAATTTGCATCCATTGACGATGGGTGTTCCAATTGGCCTTGACTCATCCATACCAAATGTATTCATTATCTTGTAAGACAATAAAAATATTGATTTGACCAAACATAGACATCACAAATTCTTTTCTCATTTGATCAACAAATAATTTTCATAAAACATTATTACCAACAAATATTATATCATCAATAGATATTTCAGCTATTACAACCTTATTTTCAACTTTTCTTCACAAGTATGAGTTAGTATTGTTACTTTTCCTTAAAAATCCAATCTTGATCAAATTTACACACATCTATGCATAAAATGCGCTCAATGTCAACTTCAAACCATATAGCACTTTTTTTAGTTTACATAGCAAGTGTTTATCATTTGGCCCCACAAATATTTTAGGTTTTTCAATGTATACCTCTTTTTCTAGTATTCCATTTAGATATCCAATCTTCACATCCATTTGATATACTTTAAATCTATTGTAAGTTTCATAAGCCAACAATTTTTTGACTCCTAATCTAGCTATAGGTGCAAAGGTTTCACCATAATAAATTCCTTCTTCTTGGGAATTACCTTTAAAAACAAGTCTAAATTTTTTGCTCACAACTTCTCCTTTCTCATTCAATTTATTCTATAATATCCCCTTGGTTCTAATCACATTCTTGTCTTTGAATCTTGGTATCACTGTCCATGTATTGTTCATCTCAATTATGTTGATCTCAAATTGGCTTTGACAAGTGAATGTCTATATGCTTAAATCATTTACTTAGTTCATGCTGAATAAGTAACATATGTTGAGCACAACATGTATAAGTTAGAGCATGCCAAATCAATAGTGAGTGTCTAGTCACTCAAGTACCAAGCAAATAGTATATGTTGAGTGATTTAGGAGCTAAGCAAAAAGTGCATGCTGAGTGATATTTTTTTCATATTTGTTTGTATTGGCACAAACTACTATGTAAACCATTTTAAAACCAACTTATACATAGAATTATGATATTTTGGTGATAATGATGAATCTTAAGTTAGAATCCCTATGCATTACATGCACCCAATTAGGTAAAAGGAAGGTTTAAGTGGAAATATGGATGAATCATAACCATTGATTCATACCTAACCCTAAGTCACCTAGGTCTTATTAATGAAGACAAAACCTAAATTTTAGAGCATATGAAAAGAGAATGAATTAATGATCAAGGAGATTTTTGCATTTGTCAACCAAGACATTGATGGTGACAAAGGTATTATGATTTGAATTGCATTGCTAAATCAATTAAAGTAGAATAGAGGAAGGAAATAGTGAACAATAGAGAGATGTCTGATCAAGAAGGATCAAGTACATAGCAGGATAGAGGTGATCTATCATCAAGCATAAGAGTGCTAACTAGAAAATGAATGCTTAGACATTCTAATAGGTGAATCAGTTAAATATCTTAGCAAAGTAGTCCAAATAGGTTGTATTGAAAACCTCTAACAAGATGCTTACTTAATTGTGAGTTGAAGTCCTTTAATAAGGCACACTTTTAACAGGGTAAGATCTAACAATATTTATGAGCCTTTAATAGGGTAGACCTTTCACAGGGTAGATCATGGTTCATGATCAAACATTGTAACCTTCATTAGATACACTTTATTATTGCAGTAGTGATGATTTGTGAGTGTCAACCCCACCCTAGTTTTACCTTCTCATTGGAGGGTTTTTGGGTAATCATATCTAGTGTCATATGTGTGAATGCTTACTTGTTTACATGCCTTAGATGTACATGCTTTAAAATATCATTGAGAATCAAGGAATTAAAATACAACTCATTCTACATCAATTGAATAAAGCAAGAGATGATTTAAAGAAATCATTGGAGGGAAGGACAGAAATCACCATTGAGGAGAATGACACACAATATATAGAGATGAAAACTACTAAGATATTAATAAATGGATATTCTAATGAATTTGATACAGAAATTATAGATCTAATAGAAAAGAATAGAACCCAAGCTAAAGAAATCGAAAATCTCAAGATAGAACAAGAATTACAAGCCATATTACTACGTGAGGTGACCAAACAAAAAAAGAAAGTAGTGAAAGAAAAATTCATGACTAAGATGACAAAAGAGTTTTGACCAATAGATAAGAAGAGAGATCATCAAAGATAACCAACATTCCTAACATGCATTTAGAAACTTTGATTCAACTCATGAATGCCAACCATGAACTAAATGCCAAGGAAATTGAGATAAGAACACTAAAGTTTCAAAATGAATAGTTGAGCATTAACCTAAGAAGGGAAAAGGAGTTTGCTAAAAGTTTTAATAAACCTAGTGAAGCCATCAAGTACATTGAACAATTGATGATATCCCCTAGATCTAACAATGATACATCTAGACTCAGATACACAAGTACTAAACAAGGAGAATCATCTGAAAGTATTGAAGAAAGAAGTAAAAAAGGTAAGAATTCCAAACCTACTTGTCATAATTGTGGTAAGAAAGGACATACTACCAACGTGTGCAAGAGCAAGACTATAAATCAAAATGATAAGTAAAAGATCATGCGTCATTGTCATAAGTGAAACAAACAAGTACATTAGGCACATCAATGTAGAACCATGACCATGCACATTCATAGCTTTAAAGGATATTGTTTAAAACTATCAGAAGTATGGACATAGAGCTTTTGAGTACAAATCCAACCAAATATGGTTATCAAACAAATGTAAACAACAATGGAAATTTTTATAATTGGGACTATAATACAAGGTATAGTTGTCACTATTGTCAAGAGTATGGAAATATTCTTTAAAACTATATTAGAACACACTTTAGGAGTGACTACAAAAGATAGTTGAGTCAAACCACATGTTTTTGTTGTTTGAAGAGTGCTCACATCAATTGATATTATCCAACAAGGTTAAAGGAACCAAGTTGTGAGTTCAATAAAGGAAAAGGGAAGTAAGATATTGAAAATGTTAGAAATTAAATGAACAAGACATGGAAGAGAAAGGAGGATTGTAACACATCAAGTGGAGAAGGGATCACTTTACCCAATGGGTCAGGTAATCACACCTCATCAAACTAAGCAATCAAAAGGTATGTGGGACTGATATTTAAAAGTTATACCATACATCAGTTCCAAAGGATTTAATTTTGAAAATATTAAATAAACATGAATAAATATGCAAAGTGTTATTAGGAATCAAAGAAAAATCTTTAAGTTTTGTCAGTTTTTCATGTTACTACCAAGTATGAAAAGTTTCTTATGGTTGTCAAGTGAAATACTAGTGGATGTTGAGCTAATAGAATTGGCTAGTTGATGCCAAGCTCATAATGGTTTCCAATTGAATGAAAAGACAAGTGGATGCCAAGTTAGCCAAAAATTAGGTGATGCTGAGCTTATAGCTATGCAAGCACTTAGTATTAGTTACAGTGTTTTAAAGGGGTATCTGATCAATTTTTGCTCATTTAAAATCATTCAAATTTGAGAGAGAGCAAGAAGAGATAAAATCAATCTAAAAATTTCAACTAAAGAATTTGAAAGAGATTTGAGTAGTTGTTTGACATCATTTCATCAAGACCCACAAGGTATTTATCATGTGCTAAGCTACACAGTTTCAAATTTTGTAAACCCTAGATTTATATAATGGCATCTAGTTCTCTGAAATAAAAAAAGGTTTAGAAGGAAAAGAGATTTTAATTATTTAGTTGGTTAGAAATGAGATAAAATAAACTATTTTCAAGACCATTCTAGACATACCATACAAACAAGATCCTTCTGGTGCGTTATCTATGATACCAGTACAAGTTTTAATGATTTAGATGTTAGAAAGTGTTATAATTGTAAGATTGGTAGTATTAGTGACATGGAAATCAGAGAAGCATATGGAAAACTATGTAAAAATGGTGTATTGAGGGAAGACTTCAAGATTGTAGAAAAGAAAGGGTTAACTCATGCCCTAGATTTCCCTAATATTTTCAAAACTAAGTGGATCAAAATTGCTTTGAGTAGAATTCATGATAGCTCAATGTGGTTAGATAATGGACCAATCAAAATCACAAAAAGGATAATTCATAGGGTAATAGGGTATCCAACCCTAGATCAGCCAAAGACTATGAGAAGTGAGTCCAAGGAAGTTAATAAAAAGAACATGGGAGCTGTGTGGAACAGGAAAGGAATGACCATAGATACAATCACAAATCCTCTGATAGTTTTTGTAGTAATAGTAATTGCCCATAAGTTTTATCAATCAAGTAGATTTAATAGTGTACCCTACATTGCAATGGATATGGGCTCCAATATTGTAAAGAAGGATTATACATATGATCTTGCCAAGCTATAGCTAAAAAAATTAATTGAAAACCTATGAGCAATAAGGAAAACAAAGAGTGATCAATGTAAATTTAGATGTATTTTGATATGTATCTTATTTTATGTCTAGAAAACATTTCCTACATTTGGTATTGTTGCATGGAAGATAAATAGGTTTGTTGCAGTTTAAATAGGTGAGCTCATTGAACGGTTAGGTGTAAAATTTAAGCCAATAATGACTAGTTATTTTGAGGATTTCAAATAGTTGATGAAGAAGAGATTAAGGATTCCAGCATCATTGGTGGAAAAACATTATGATGATGTTTGTTTCTTAGTTGAAACTGATCACACATTCGTTCAAGTGACAATTCCTAGAGTGAGATGACTAAGGCCATTAGCTTATGAGATCAATGTTGATGAGGCCTCTACAACAATCACAACATTACTTGCAGAAGAAGTGGACTAAAATGCCAAAGCTTTTGGTAACTATGAGTTGGCTAAATCAAAAAGTTTACTATGGATTTGAAGACTACCTCTATCATCAGAAAGAAGGATAAACTAGTAAAGAAACTAAAATAAAAATTTGGTGAAGGTGTCAAGGAGAAAGAAGAAGAGGAAGAGAATGAAGAGGAAGAAGACACTTAGATTCAAGAACCACTTGCATTGACATAAGGACAAGGTGAGGATCAAAAAGAGGAAGAGACAGAGACTATAGAAGGTGTCGAGGAAGAAGAATCCAAGGAAACACCTATTCCTAATGATTAGAAGAAGAGAAATACCAAGGCACATGTAGAGACAAGATCTCAAAAGAACGCTAAACCAAGCAAACCCAAACCTATAGAACCTACCACAAGGGCTAGTACATGTGCCATTGAACAAAGGGCTAAAGAGAAAGCCAAGCCTATAGAGTAGGAAGGTGAAGCATAGAAAAGACCCAAAAGAAAATATGTTTTCTTAGGTTGAATCTAATGAAGAAAAGACTAAATCTAATGACATTAGCCAATTCCAAGTGGTGAGTCATAATCCATCTTCAGATCTGGATTACTTATATGAGAATGTTAGAAATAATGTTGATTCATCAGGTTTCTCTCACATTGATTTTGAAAATCTTGAAAAAGTTGAGAAGAATCAATTGGAGGAGGAAATATATGCCATGATGGCTACTTTTAAGAAGGTTCCTCTAGAAATTGTCAAATCCATACCTAAAAGCCTATATGAAAGAGTTGAGCAAAATTGGCATTATTGTTTGAAATTAGAAAGGAAAATTAGGGAGACATACCTTGCCCAAATTATGCTAGAACTCAAAAAGGCACAAATATCCAAAGCCATAAAGAAACATGTTTTTAGATTTGTTTCTAAATATAGGACATTTAGCATACTATAGAAGAACATTGAGGATGTTGTTCACAAGTCAAAACAAATGTGGAAGATCACATATGGACTAGCCACACTGAAAGAAGGTGAACAAGAACCTATTGAGGTCAAAGATGATAAAGACAATGATAATAAAGAAGGAAAAGTTGAAGGAGGCATTGATAAGAATATAGATGATCAAGAAACAACCAAGGAAGAGCAGCAAAAAGAATAGAGTGTACAAGACACACAAATGTCAAGTGTCAACCCTCCATAGGTAATAAGACTAAATACTAAAACTATTATAGTAAAGGATGTTTTTTATTCTACTACTTAGAACATCAATCCCCTAATAGAGGAAGACTTGAAAAAGATACTTGACCAATCTACATTATAGGCCAAATTATGTGATAATCCTATATTGGTGAGTGTAGATGAAATTTAGAAATTAGTGACTATAACTACAAGGAAGGAGGTGAAAACACAAGAACTAACTACAATCACCCCTTGAGTCACTAGTGTACAACCTTCACAACCCTTGGTTGAATATTAGAGGAAGGAGATAGAAAAATGCATTGTCAAGACACACACAATTGACACTCTAGTCTCAAAAAATGTATCAAAAGTTGCAACAAAAAAGGTTGAGACATTTGGAGAGGATAAAGTAAAAAACTCGAGTCACTAATGAGACATAGAGTCAAATAGGTCATGAAAATTCACTTGCACCTCCAACACAACAACAAGGTGTAACTAAAATCAATAAGGCAAAAAAGGACAAGCTTGAAGAGACTATTTTGCCACCCAAGCCATAAAGAGCTAGCAAAAATTCAAGTACTAGTAACTTTACCAAAATTTTGCACTCCTTCCAGTCAAACACTTTAGAGACCAAGCATAGATGCAACAGCTTTTCAATTCTTAGTTCTAAATCTAATTTCATCCAAGCAAGAAGAGATAAAAACCTATGAAGATGTAAGCCTAGATGAAGAAATTATATTGCACAAGTTTGATCTTGCAACAATAGCAATTGAGCATATGGGTATACTTCAAGATGCCCCCTAGCAATAAAGAAACAACAAGAACTACTCAGAAGGGAGCATAGGAAAAAATATTTTTTCTTGATATCAAAGATGGATCTTCCTAGATGCATTCAATCTACATGCTCCAAATGAAACAAAGCCACTTATTGAACAATTGAATAACATAGTGGGAAAAATAAGTTATACTGACCTTGACACTAATGCAAAATTATTAGAATGGTCTTAGAAGAAGTTTCAAAGTAAATTGAATGAGAAGATATCTAGTGATATAGAACTTATACAAGCTACATTTGCAACTAAGATAGATAGTGTGAAGAAGGTACTAGAGAAAATTTTCTCTCTATACAACAAATTGTGTAATCTTACAATCTTCACAGAAGAAATAAGGAATCACATATTGAGCTTGCAAAGTCAAATGTAGTCATCTGAAGAAAAATTTCCCATGAATCCATCTCAAAGTGAGAAACACTTCATGACCCTATTGCAACCCCAGAGTTAGTTAGTAGCACTGACTATAGATGAAACCAACATAAGGGCTAAACTAATAACCATACAAACTACATTGACTCTTCACATGGAGATTCTAGACAAGGTGTTAGGCTATGTAGAAACTCTTATGAAGAAAGACCCCAATCTTTCTACATTAGATGGCCTAGTAAACCTTGATCCCATGTTGGCCATCCAAATCAACTCTTTGGATGTAGCTTGTGACAATTGGGATGTTGCTCTTAAGATTATTCTTGAGGTCCATAAATCTTTTTTGGAAAAACACGGGGGAGTAAGAAGGAGAGAAAGAGTATTAGTAGTTGAGGAAAATCTACTCAACATAAGAGATTTTGTTACATAACGGAAGAAATCGAATAACTTAGGGGGAGTTATAAGATTGTTTTGAGGTATAAGTTGTTACAAAATTTTGATATTTTGAAATTTTGTACAAAAGCTAACTTGTTATGTTATACTTGTAAGAATAAAAGTATTAATACATGACAAGTGTTTTTGACACTCATGTCAAAGGGGGAGATTGTTAATCTTAGAATTGTTTTTGAAAAGTGAGTGTTTTTACACTTAAGTCATTTATTTAGTTCATGTTGAATAAGTAAGATATGTCAAGCACAACATGTTTAAGTTAGACCATGCCAAGTCAATAGTGCGTGTTGAGTCACTCATGTGCCAAGTCATTCAAGTACCAAGTAAATAGTATATGCCAAGTGATTTAAGAGATAAGAAAATAGTGCATGCTAGGTCATTTAGATGTTGAGTGATACTATTAAAATCAGTAAGCACTGAGCATCAGAAACTTCAGATGCTGAGTAACATGGTTTTGCCATACCTACTTGTATTGGCAAAAACTACTATATAAACCATTTTTGACCTGACTTATAGATTGAATCATGATATTTTGGTGATAAGGATGAATCTTAACTTGGATTCTCTATATAGTACATGTACCTAATTAGGTAAAAGGAATGTTTAAGTAGCAATATGGATGAATCATAGCCATTGATTCATATCTAACCCTAAGTCACCTAGGTCTTCTTAAGGAAGACAAGCCCTAAATTTTAGAGAGTATGAAAAGGGAATGAATGAATTATCAAGGAGATTTTTGCATTTTTAAACCAAGACATTAATGGTGACCAAGGTATTATGATCTAAATTGCAATGTAGAATAAATTGAAGGAGAATAGAGAAAGGAAATAGTGAACAACAAAGAGACATTTGATCAAGAAGGATCAAGTACACAATAGGATAGAGCTGATTTTTCATCAAGCATAAAAGTCCTAATTGTAGGATCAATGTTGAGATATTCTAATAGGTGAATCACTTAAATCCCTTAATAGAGTAGTTCTAACAAACTATATTGAAATCCTCTAACAAGATGATTACTTGATTGTGAGTTGAAGTCCTTTACCAAGGTACACTTTTAATAGGGTGTTGAAATCCTTTAACATGGTAAGACCTAATAGTCTTTGTAAGCCGTTAATAGGGTAGACCTTTTACAAGGTAGATCATGGTTCATGATCAAACATTGTAGCCTTCATTGGATATACTTTATCACTACAGTATGAAGATTTGTGGGTGTCATCCCCACCCCAATTTTACCTTCTCATTGGAGGGTTTTTGGGTAATCATATTTTGTGTCATATGTGAGAATGCTTACTTGTTTATAGACTTTACATGTTATTTTAGTTTACTTATTGAATATGTGAGATGGATGTATGGTGAATATTTTATGGGTCAAAGTTTGAAGCACCGATTCACCCCTATCCCCCCTCTCAGAAGTTTACCTTTCCTATTGTAATTCCAACAAATTGATCTATTTCCTCATTCATGTCATTGATCTAGTCATCATTATCAAGTTTGGATTCAATATTTATAGGTTCAAGTTCAAAAATCAATCGTGTATTGTCCTTTACCTTACTCATTTTCATGATTTTAACACTCTTGTCTCCAATTATTTGATTGTTTGAGTGATTTGTTCTCACATAGTTTTATAAGAAAGGTTCGTATCTATGATCTCTAGTATTTTCTTAACTCAGTTGGGGCTTAATATTTTTCTTAGGTTGTTATATTTGTGACATAGGTAATGAATGTTATTTCTTGGTAGCTTTTTTCTATTGCTCATTGTACCATTATAATGACTTAGTTTTGTGCTCAAGTATAGTAGCATATGTATCATCATAGACATACACAAACTTGGTATAATCCTTAGGTTCTTTTTTTCTCTCCTCATAATTATTATCAAAGAACTCATCAATTCTAACATTTGAACTTTGAATCATTGTGTTAGTCACTTTGCTCAATTGTTTTTTAAGCCTTGTTCCTAGTAAAGTAACATATTAATATACTTTCATCACCTTTTGAATCAAACTTCGTATTCCTTTAATATTTATGAATATAACACATACTTCCAAGTATTTTGAAATAACTTACATTCATTTCATGCCCATACCAGAGTTTATATGGTGTCTTGTTTGTTCATTTCTTCAAACAAACTCATTTGATGTTGTAAATTGTAGTTCTTACAGCCTCTCTCCTACACATTTTTACAAATCCTTTTTTAGTTAGTATTGTTCTAGCATAATAAACAATTGATCTTTTTCTTCTCTCTAGAATCCCATTTTTTTGTGATGTCCTTAGTGCAGATAGTTGTCTCTTAGTTCCATGCTTAAGACAAAATTTAGTTAATTCATCAAACATAAACTCACCACCTCTATCATATAACAAACATTTGAATTTTTTACCATTTTATTTTTCAACTATTTCCTTATAACACTTTAACATTTGAAAAGCATTACATTCCAACTTAAAAAATATAACTATCTTCATTCTAGAATAATCATCAATAAATAGTATGAAATATCTATCTCCATAGTAACCCTCAACTTTTATTGGTCCACAAAAATCAGTATGTATGAACTCTCAAGTTTAATTAGATGAATGTTCCTTTCTTAAAAAATTAGACATAGTTATCTTACTAAGTTAACAATTCTTAGAGATGGCATTTTCAAGATTTATGCATGTTTGAGAAGCCCCCCACTTTCTTCTTTTCCCTCACTTTTACAATATTCTCAAAGTTTACTTTAAATAGTCTCTTATGCCACAACTATACATCTTCAATTTTATCAAATAGGCATGTACTAATAGTAGGATATAGGTAAAATAGATAAACTCTAGTTTTCTCTCTAGTACCAATCTATTTTTTATTATCATCATAGATCTTTACCTTCCTATTCTGAAATTCCAATAGGTGACCTATACTATTGAGTTGTATAACACTCAAAAAATTATATTTTAGTCTTTTTCCTGATAATAATCATCACATGTGACTTTATCATTTAATATCAATGATCATATAACTTTTATAAGACATGGAACATCATTTCTAAGTTTAATAGTTCCACCTTCATATTCTTCTAGCTTATCAAACTTACTACTACCACCAATTATGTGATTAAAACGCCCACTTCCAATAATCCATTTATCACTTTCACTAACATGATAAATAAGATCTTTTTCATCGTCATACATTTACTCTTACATTTCTTCTTTAACAAAAACATCTACCACTTGTTCACCTTAATTCTCATCATCACAATCTGACTTGTCATGCTCCTCCTTAGTAATATATTATGAATTCTTTCATTTATCCTTATAGTCCTTGTAATCCTTGTTCTTTCTATATTTTTTCTCCTTTAATTTCTTGTCACTCATGTCTTTTTAGGACATCTAGTAACAATGTAACCAACTTTATTGCATTTTAAACATATTGGATGAAGTTTACCTTTGAATCTTCCTTTGCCTCTTAGTAGCCTCCTTGCCTATAGTGTTTTAATCTCATCAATCCTTTTATCATCTGAATTAGTATCACTCTCATATTTTTTATTATTTCCATTCTTTGAAATTTCAATGGTTATTGATTTCTTAAAATAATTTTCAATCTTAGGTCCACTATTTTCAAAGTTACTTAAGTAAGATGTAGTCAATCTAACAATCAAACGATCAAGAGAAAGATAATTAATAGGTGTAGCTCTAGACTCCTAAATAGAAGATGCTCTTATAGTATAAACATGCAATAATGTTCTCAAAATATTGATTAAAACTTCTTCATTATTGATGACTCCTATAGTATCTTTGATGGAACTAACAACTTCCTCGATTTGGTTGACATATTGAACATTTTTTTCTCCTTCCTTCATCTACATCTCATCATAGTTTCTTCAAAGACTTTCTTCTTTGGTTCTCAATATATTTTGATCTCCACCATGCATAAGTATTATCTTGTCCTACATCTCTTTAGTAGTGACATAATTTTTCACATCATCAAGTGCAAAAGTAAGCTCAATCATCAAACTATTGTGATATTTCTTTTGGTTTAGCTCATCAACTATAATAGGACAGTTAGGAGGATTGTACTAGTTGTTCATATAATCTAGTGTATTGTGTCCAATCACATATAGATAAAGCCTCATCCTACTTTTCCATAAGGAGTTCTTGTTAAACTTTGGTACCTCTCTCTTATGCATCTTTGGATCTTTAGCTTAAGTCCCTTCAAAAATTTCATTCAAGTACTAAACTTTGATACCAAATGTTAGATTAATGAGAAGGGGAGTGAATCAATTACAACTCGTTATTATATAGGCCTTAACAACACATTTCAAAAATTCAAACACTTTAATCTTATAAACCATTAACTTGATAACCAATTTTAACATCAAAATATAAAATGATGTAAACTTTGTAATAAATTTTCAACTTAACATACTAAGTATCAGAGTGATCTTCCAACTTATATGAAGTTGCAATAATAAATAGTAAACATGACATAAAATTTCATCATCATAAGCATCAACACTAGTTGACAAAATTATTTAACAAGGAAACCCTATAAAGGGAAAAAATTACCAAGGAACTAGTAATCCAAAAAATTTACTCTTTTGAAGTAAGATCTATTAGGAGAAAACTTAAAAATTTAATCTTGAATTTTCAACAACATCTTGCATCTTCATTCACGCTAATGCAGTCCTTTCAGTACTAACTTCTTTTGGGACTAATGTATGATATAATACTTTAAATATCAATCTCACATACCTCTTGATTATTCAATTTGATGAGGTGTGATCACTTGACCCATTGGGTGAAGTGATCCCTTCTCCATTTGATGTATTTCAGCCATCTTTCTTCTTCCATGTCGTATTCATCTCATTCCTAATGTGTTCAAAATTTGCCTTGCCTTTTCCTTTATCAAACTCACAACTTTGTGAATTTGACCTAGTTGGGAAATGCTTACTAATATGACCAGTCTTCAAATAGCTAAAGCATCTAGGTTGACTCAACCACCTTTTGTAGTTACCACTAAAGTGAGTCCTAAAATAATTGTCAGGAATATGTCCATATTCTTGACAATAGTGGAAGCTATATCTTGTATTGTAATCCTAATTATAAGAGTTTTCATAGCTTCTTACCTTTGATGGCTTGTTTGATTACCAAATGGACTTGGATATACATTCAAAGGCTCTATGTTCATACTTCTAACAATTGTAGCAATATCGTTCAGATTTTTTTTAAGCATGGTCCTAGTTCTACATTCATGTGCCTGATGACCTTGTTTATTGCACTTATGACAATGAACCATGTTCTTAGGCTTGAAATTCTAATTTTTACTATTTCTCCTACACATATTAGTAGTATGTCCTTTCTTTCCACAACTATGACAAGTAGGTTTGGAATTCTTACCTTTGTTGTTCCTTTCTTCAACAACTTTGGATGATTTTCCTTCTTTAGTGCTTGTGTAGCCCAATCTTGATGTATCTTTCTTAGATTTAGGGGATCTAAGTAATTTCTCAAAGTATATGATGGCTTCATTTGGCTTGTTGAAGCTTTCAATAAATTCATTTTCTCTTTTTAGGTCATTTTGAAGTTGTTCATTCTCCAACTTCAATGTAGCTATCTCAATGTCCTTGACATTCAAATCATGATGAGGATTTATCATTTGGATCAAGGTATCCAATTGCATGTTTGAGATCCTAGTTACCTCTCTTTACTTCTCTTCCAATCTATTTGCTACAATTATTTTTTCTTCTTCAATCATGGCCTTATCTTCCATGGCTTTCTTCTTTTGTTCAGTCACCTCATATAGCAGTATAGCTTGTGATTCTTGCTCCAACTTGAGATTTCTAATTTCTTCAACTTGTGCTCTATTCTTCTCCATTAGATTTGCAACTATTGCATCAAATTCACTAGAGTTAGCATTTGAAAATAGCTTTGTGGTGTTGATCTCTTTGTATCATGTGTCATTTTCTACTATAGCAATTTTTTTCCTTATCTTCAAGGAGCTATTCAAAGCATGTCTAGCTTCATTTAGTTGATGTAGTATAAGATGTATTTCAATCTCCTAGTTCTTAGTAGTCTTTCCCAATTTTTAGACTTCCATTTCAAGATCTTTCCTCTAATTTGCAAAGCTTCTTCTTTTGAGAACTTGGCTCTAATACCAATTGTCAGAATTTACAAGTGGGAAAGGTAAACATCTTGGGGGTGGTGTGGTGAGGGGGTGAATTAGGAGTTTAAACTTGGACCCATAAAAATTTCACCATTCATACATCAGATGCATTAACATACTGAAATAACATGTAAAGTAAATGCATCTAAAATATTTAAGTAATCAAATCGACATAACACCATATATGGTCACCCAAAAACCCTCCGAATGAGAAGGTAAAACTGGGGTGGGGGTGACACCCACAAATCTTCATTACTATAGTTGTAAAGTGTAGCCAATTAAGGTTAAAATGGTTTGACCATGAATCGTGAGCTACCCTATGAAAGGCATACCCTATTAAAGGCTTACAAAGACTATTAATTCCCATCTTGTTAGAAGATTTGAACACCCTATTAGAAGTGTGCCTTGTTAAAAGAATTTAGGTCATTTACTTGGAAATCCACCTTATTAAAGGATTTGGTAAAGCCTGTTAGAACTACTTCACCTAGGAGATTTAATTGAAATTACCTTTCAAAACGTCTCAGCATAGATCTTGTGGTTGGCACTTGCCTGCTTGATAATAGATCACTTCTATCCAATCTCTGATTAATCCTTCATAATCTGATGTATGAATTCTATATCCTTTATCCTTTGTTCTTCATGTAACTAATTTTGTAATTCATTCTTACTACTAAGTAACCTTGAATGCTTTGCAAAATCTCTTGTTTGCTTCTTCAATTCAATCATTTACCCCTTGTTATCTTCCTATAACTTGATAATAGTTTAGGGCTTCATCTTCCTTATAAAGACTTTGGTGGCTTAGGGTTAGGTATGAATCTATAGCTAAGATTCATCCATTTTTCCACTTAAACCTTCCCATTTTTTGATTGGTTGCATGTAATTTGCATAGGGAATCTATATATACATTTGTCCTTATCTCCCAAAGATTGTAATCTATCCTTAGGTTGGCTGAAAAATGATTTACATAGTTGTTTGTGCCATAACAAAAAAATATGTCCAATCTGTTTTACTCAGCATATGAAGTTATTGATGCTTGCCATACATTGTTTTGACTTGGCACCTAAACTACTCGACATCTACTATTCACTTGACACTTGAATCACTTGGCATGGTTTATCTACTTGGCACTTGAGTGACTTGGCACTCATTGCAACTTGGCATGATCTAATATTTACATGTTGTACTCAACATGTATTATTAGTTTAGCATGAACTAAGTAAATTCTTTAAGTGTGTTGACACTCATCAAAACCAATCTAAGATCAAAACCTCTTGAAGGTGTGCAAGTGCATTTTCCACTTGGAAATGAACATCTCCCCCCCCCCCTC
Source organism: Cupressus sempervirens (assembly GCA_028749045.1). NCBI lineage: Eukaryota > Viridiplantae > Streptophyta > Pinopsida > Cupressales > Cupressaceae > Cupressus > Cupressus sempervirens. The sequence goes on along the minus strand of CM053786.1, from coordinate 254,757,125 downwards.
CCCCCAACCAATCTATTTTTTTAGCCTTCTAAACCTATTTGAAAATGCCCAATTGGGGATTAGGGTTTGACCTAGATCTCATGAAGGGTCCTAAATTCCTAAGGCTTCAAACTAGATGCCTTATAGAAAAATTTAAAACTAGGTGGTTCAAATTTTGTGACTCAAAATGGTGCATGTGTTGTGCGACCACAACAAATAGCCCCAACAAAAAGTGAAGAAATGACAAAAAGAATTTCTTCATCAACAATAATTCTTCCAACATGTGTCAAGTGAGAACATGATTTAAAATATTTCAAGCATATTTGAAGTCTTTTGGAAGTCAAAATTTCAATCGGATATCTGTTGTTCATAGCCTTGATTTCTCATTACTCTATTGAGAAGAACAATCGAATATCTGTTGTCATCCTTCATGTATCCCTGAGTCATATCTACTTTAACAAATCTTTGGCCTAGAGGTGCCTTATCAATCAAGAATGAGGTTTACACCAATTGCTTGGCCCCTTTCTCATTTTCTATGTACAATTTGTCTACTCCATCATGAGATATTTGGAGGTATTGGTCTTCCTTCATAAGGTGGAACACTTTCTCTATGTTTCATGGTTGGAGGTTGAGGACTATCTCTCCCATAACACTCTTCACAACCTTCTCCTATGTCAAGTAGTGTTTTGGTAGTGTGATAATTAGTTTGGAGGATTGAACTGATGTAGGGTGTGATGCAGTATTCACCAACCCACTTTGGATCAAAGCTAATATCATTGCTGACCTCTCCTTTGGTTTGTTGCATGTTGTCAAAAATGTGTTCCAGTCAATGTGACAAAGTTCTATATCTCATATATCTACATGCCTATCTTAGAATACATACTTCTTGGGAGCTCCTTGGTATTTGAATCCAATGGGTTTGAGTTCTAGTTTCTCTACCATGGAGGATGATGATGATGCCATTATATTTGCACAAAAGAGAAAACCATTGGTAATTTGATGTCAAAAGACCCAAAAGAGGACTCAACTAGGACCTAGACTGACAAAAATTTATCCAAAACTAGTAAGAACTGAAAAAATGGTGAAATCCTGCCCCCAAGCCTATTTTGTACACTAGTGCATCTAGTGCACCTGCACAAGTACAAATGGTGTGTTAGTGTGCATCTTTTTCCTTCTGAATGGAAAAGTGCATAGTTGTACACATAGCACAACTGCACAATTATTCACATATGCATTAGTACATTTTCTAGCTAGGGGGAAGACATACTTTAGTCTATTTTGGTGTGCACATATGCAACTCTTGGGGAGTGTCTTTACCATAGGTTAGGTATAAAGGGGATGTGTGGTCTAGTGTAGTTGTGGAGCTCAAATAGGTGTAGAGGTATAGCCTAAGGTTGGAGGAAGAGAGAAGTGATGAGAAGTAGGGAGGATGGGGTCTATTTATAGACCCCAGTGCAAGTATGCACCCCTTCAGGGTACATGGGTGTGCACCATTGAGGCTGCACAATATCACACCTCTTGAAGGTGTGTAAGTGTGCTTCCCACTTGGAAATGAATATCCCCACCTCAAACTAATTATTTAACCTTCTAAACCTATTTGACAGTGCATGATTTGGGACAAGGGTTTGACCTAGGCCTTGGGGAGGGTCTTAAATGGTTGAGGCTTTGGACTAGATTCCTTATAGAGAAATTTTAAACTAGGGGAACCCTATTTTGTGACATAAAATGAGGTGTGTATTTTGGGACCACAATAGTATCTCCTCTTTCCAATCTCTAATTTGATGTATCTTTATTCTTCCCTTCACTTCTTTTCTTGGTTTCTCTATATATGATTCTCTTGAAAACTTATCTTATTTTTCACATTCATACACACATACAAAAAAGGGGTTTAGATCCTCCTTTTATAATGGAGACGATTTTATATCAAGATCAACAATCCAGATCTCTCTCTTTTGTGCTTGATCCTTTTATTTTTAAGATTGGTTGATCACTTTGCATAGGGATTAATGATTCATCACAAAATGTACAATCATATCCTTAAATTACTCCTTGGTCATTAAAACATGCATTCAATTTGGCTATAAATGGATTACCTTAGTGTTTCTGTAATCTCAAAAAATAATACCAAAACTTTCTTTCTTAGCACATGAACACTTTGATGCTTAGTCATAACCAATCATCATCCTATCCCTCAACTTCTATCTGCTCAACATATATTTGTGTGACTCACCATGAACCGACTCTATATAGCTTGTATTATACTATCTTCTATCTCACTCAATATGTATAGGAGTACTCAATGACCATAGACTTGCTCAGTAATAACAGTTGCTCTACTTTAATTAGAATATGAACAAATCTAATATACGTAGCTTGGCCTTGTAGGTTGGCTTGATCGTCATGATGACCTGTTGGCTCCTGATTTAACAAAATTTGAACAACCAAGTATGCAAGGCAAGAATGCGTCTATGGGTAACTATCTCCAATAATGGACACAATTTACTGAGAACCTGGGCCAACTATAAGGCTATACTCCTTCTGCACTTCAGGCTTTGCAAAACCTAGGTAGGTAAACCTCTTTAGATCTAACATATGGAACAAGTGTAATAAACATAATCAGGACCTATAAAAGCAGATGAAACCCCTTATTCTTCTATGCTTAACCAGGAGATCACAAACATGAAATAGCTAAGGACATGACTCATGAAACTGGAAAGCTAAGTGCAGGTTATACTTTGAATACCTTTCAACATAAAATTAAAATGATTTAATAGATTGATGACAACAAGACCCAGGTATGAGAAACAAAATTTAATGAACCTATCTGTGATCAGTGCCTTATCTATTGGGCAATTAAATGAATTATAACCATACATCTCCTGGAAATCTCAGACATATCTCTACATCAAGATCCCTGATCTACCCTTCACTTTGTGAACTGACATCTACATCAAAATGAATCTCATACTTATAATATCCCATCATGAAATTAGTAAACCCTGTGATAAACACCAAGTGGTTATATGGCTCTTGGTTCCATAAGCAAGGTATTTCAATCACATACATCACTAAATGAGATGCAACCTAATCTATGGTATTTAATCATAAACTAGAAAAGATTATAGATCCATAAATAGGAGATAAGATTCAGAATGAATTTGAAACCATTGTCGCTCTTTATTTTCTTTCCTTGAAATCAAATACATGAAAGATGTACAGAATACTTCATAAATCACCTAACAGACATGAACTATTTGCATAAAACTCAAAATGTTGTTCAATACAAGAAGAAATGCTGAAGAATGGTCTCTTAGTGCAAAAATTGGAACCCCCATTATGGAAGAAAGAAAGAATAATATAGGATGAAGATGAATTCCCAGATTGAACCTACAATCGACATGTGTCCCCTTAGAATTTCGTCTCTTGCAACTAAAAAGACCCTCTCTAACCTCTTTCTTCCATCTAATTTGATTTTCTATTTTATCATTACATTGCAACTTCTTCAAAAAATATCCCCATCTCAATGATGAAATCCCTTATTTGCTAAATATCTGATTTGCATCAAAATGTTGATAAAACTTCATCTAACTGACTCAAAAATGCCCCCAATTGAATTCTCCTTGTCTTTTACACATATTCAAGCTATTAACTTGCCAAAAATCACAACTGAACTCATTGGTCTAAAAACGGTTGCAATTCAGGTATCTAAGACAAATCCTCCTATAGCTCAAATATATGGATACCTGTGCAAAAACTGACTCCGGAATCAAAAGTTCATTTTCTCCCGATTTCGGCAATATATAACATCGCCTATTTTGCATCTCAGAAACCCATTGAAAGTCATTTTGAAAATGACTCCTCTGCTATAAAAAACATGTCTGCACATCTTTGAAATTTTAATTTTTGAAAAATTTAAAATTTTCTAAAGTCAAAACTTTAGAAAGAAAATCCCCTTTTGAAAATTCAAAAAACTTGACGTGCACTTTAACAAAAATAATAAAAAATTATTATTTTTAATGCTGCAATATTTCCCTGACACTTTTAATCCCTGGTCAACCTTAAGTTTGACCAATGCCATGTGTTGTCTCCTCGCTACTTTGCCATGCTTAATCAGTGAGCAACTTCGGTTAGCGAGGTAACGCGAATTGTCAGATTTGCCACGTGGCACAATCTAGTGTACTCCTAACATTTGTTCGCCACATCATAACCCAATCACTCTGTCGCTGTAACTTGTCACCATCCAATTTGCTATTGTCTCTAGGTGGGACCCACCTCATATTCTGGTTCCTGCTGAATTTCAGAGATTTTCCTTTGACCTCGCTATGTTGCTAGCCAGATTTTTTGAAACTTCACGACTAGCGAAGTAGCGAGGTGCCAAATGTTTTCATTTTCCAGTTGCCTTCTAGCTCACTAATGTCGTCACCTTTTTGCATGCATTTCTCCAAAATTTAGCACTTTCTAGCCGACTTGGCCTGATTGGTGGGCCTACCTGCCACATGCGTTGGCCTTCACAAAAGGCCTCTATCTTACGACACCACATAAAGAGAATAGAAACATATATAAAGAATATTAAAAGTTACCCACGGACAATGTGGGATTATATGTTTTATTTTTTCTCCACTACCTATGGGCTCTTCTTTATTTCTTGTTTTGCACAGCAGGTTTTTTATGGTTGCTCCCAATTTCAAAAGTGCGGGTTGCTTACTCTAGCCAGCAATGGGAGTTCCTTCTTAATTGTGCTTGATTTTCTACAACTTACATGAGTTTCCTTCATGTGCATGTCGAATGCCTCTTCTTGATGAATGCCTCCCCTTGGACTGGCTATCTTTGATGATACTGGCAAGGATCATATCATCCCAATACAAAATGTCACTGCTAACATCCTCGCCAAAGTTATTGAATATTATGAATACTTTATCAAAGCTGCCAAGTCCAGCATTGAAGGAAGCATTGCTATTAATTCAAAGGAGGAAGCGAGAAAGTGGGATGAGGAGTTTGCAAAGGTGGACCAAACTACACTTTTGGACCTTACTCAGGTACACTTCACTTTCACTGATTTTACCAAGGTTTATTATTCAATGTGGGCGCCCATTCTGACTGGGGCCTCTATTCATGCATGGAGCTACTTCAGCATAGCATGGAGACCCACGTTCTTAATGTTCTTTTCAACCTGATCATGTGCTTCATAATGGGTGCCTCCCTGTTCTTTGCGTGAGGCTCCTTCATGCTTTGACTGGCATCACATCTTAAAACTACAACCTCTATTATGGATGCTCTGTCTTGGATGCACGGATACTCTATTTATGGCATTTTAATCCCCTGCCTCCTCCTCTCACATATTATTTTGCTCCAGGTGTCCTTATCTTCTACTGCCTCGATGGGACTCATGCTCATCTCCAAGTCCCCTATACTGAAAGCTAACAACAATTTGAAGCGCAGCATTGCATTGAGAGTGAGACATAGGTCTAGCATGTTCAATGGCATTATGCCTCTTCAACTCAAATTCTAAAGAAAAGACAATAAAATTTTGTTTTGCAAGGCACTCCGGATTTTCACATAGGAAGTGATCTTAACTGAAGTGTGCCTCTAAATCATTGTAGTTTCGATGGTAATCATAGCAGCCAAGGTGACTTCTCTAGCATATGTAGCAAGTATAATCTTCTATTTGCATATGCATATAAAGTTTATTTTCTCTATAGAATCTTTTTTGGAAAAATCACGAATTGGATGGCCCATAACACCTCCTCTTTCTATTCCACTACCATCCACTTCTGAATCACCTTCTTTGCAATTCTCTACCTTGAGTTCTTTAACCTATATGCAATCGAATGTCAAAGTCAAGAATGCACCCTTAGCCAACTTGTCACCTCCTATTTCAAACATTCTACTATTATATCACTGGCCCTCTATATAGAGCAATCAACATTTATAGCCAACTGCAAGTGGGGACATATCTATAGATTTTACTTCGTCCACTACCTTTGATAGCACGACTTTGGCATCTTCATACTCCAAGATGGAGCCAGTTATTTCCACATCTCTTATATTGCTTTTTCATTATGATACTTTAATAAAACAAATCCATTCCAATCACAATTTGATCATGTTGAAAACTTCATCATGCCTTATAAATCTGATAACATTAGTCGGGCCCCAAAGTGGGTCCAACTAAAAAAAAAAATTTGTTTCCAAGTGACTAAAATGCAAAAGTAATCCATTGATCATTTTGAACTAATTTGAATCAAATTTGATCATTGACTGATCAACTGAAACCCATTTTACCACTAATCTGGAAACTATCAAATTAGTGCCAGAAGGTCCGTTGACTGGCCTTAAAAACTGACCCAAACCTCTGATCAGGCTCTAAAATCTAACCCACTAATTCTCTATTCCACATACTTTCACCCTGTCAGATCTCTTCTTTTGAAAAATTCCTAGTCAAAAGATATTCGCTATCAAAGTTTCCTTCTCAGAATTACCTACAAATAAACACGTTAGAAAACAACAAATTGGGTTCAGATTTGGCTCAGAAAACTAGGTAAATAGACACATGGGAAAATGAAACTTGGGGTGTTGGTTCTTTGTTACGAAGGCATTATGAATCTATGATTTGGGCTCATGAAAAATCACAAGGTGAATTTGGAAAGCGTTTGAAGTAGGCTACCTGGATTTGTAGGATAGTGGACACCAGTAAAATATCATTTTTTGTGAATGAAATGACCCTGGTAAAGTGTGAAGGCGGATTTGTCAAAACTTGAAAATAGGCACACTTGTAGTATTTTCAGTGGATAATACAAGGGAACAAACCATTAGATCTTACTTATCATGGATCAGGAGATATGACATCTCGAACAGGGCTACTAACAAATTTGCAAATGCTGACACCAGTAAAAGATAGAAATCACTTTTGGAATCGCATTTGAAAACTGATCAAACAGATTCGTCATAAGCTGAAACTTGGAACATAACAAGTCTCTAATTTCTATAATGCAACACAAAAGGAAATTTAGCATTTTATTCAACGGGGTCAAAGTTATAGCATGTCAAATAGGGCTTCCCAAAAATGTGTGCAAAGTACATCAGCATGAAAAATTTAAATGACCAACTTTGAGGGATTCAAAACCTAGTCAAACGGATTCAAAATGACTCAAAATCTGAAACATAGGTTATTAGGTATGGATACTAGGCAATCCCAAAGAGGTAAGTCATGACACAATTCTGGGTGTGAGATATTCATTGATGAACATAGCCTCCTGTCATTGTTTGATAGTAGGGCAGAATTGCAAATTTGACAAATGCTTGAAACAGGACTTCGCCAAATGACTCAGAAACTCAATTCAACTTCACCAAACACTTAGGCATGCTAAACGAAAGGTGCTAGAAGCATTAAACACCTTAGGGATCTTAGATGGATAGCCAGGTACATAGGCATTTAAAGTGTTTGTAGGGCTCAATTCACCAATGGTGCTCAAAATTGACCATGCAATTTTGAGCGCCAACATGACCAAACAACTCTTCCAAATAATTGTTTGACAATAATAGACAACACACCTTAGGGATCAACAATCTCCCCCTTTGACATTAGTGGCAAAAACACTTTGTCATGACATAATATTACATTAAAAAATGAAAATAGTACTCCCCCTTAGACTATGACTTGGTTCTTAAAAGACTTCAGTATCTACAACAACTATACATGAATTTTGACATACTCTAACTTCAAAATGAGTATTCATTACAAAAATTTCAAAGAATCATACCTTTGATCATATCCATCTCCATTTATATTTCCCCTTTATGTTTATTTCCTTGTTCATTTCCCCCTTGAGTCATTTCTCCCTTGTATTTGTCACTCATGGATGCTGGAGTGAAGGGGACAAACTAAACTTGTCCAAAAATGGTTTGTGAATCTGTATAATCATTGCCAATACATTATCCCAACTTGATTTGATAGATTCCAAAACTTGAATTTTAAATTCTAGTTGGGTTGCTAGGTCAATCAAACTTTCTATAGTAGAGAGATGTGAATCTCTTTTTGCTATCTCCTTGGCTAGTGAAAACTCTCTATACATAACCTCTAAATCAGTTATGAACATTGACTAAATGGAAATAAGTTATTCTCACATCCTAACATTTGTCACTTGTAACTTAGCCAATCTCCCTTGAGAAAATATCAATCTATTATAATGAATAGAACTTGAACTTGTGTCCATGTTCAAAGAATGTCTTGTAGATTTAAAATGTAATTGCAACTTCTCAATTTGATCATAAATATCCTAAGTGAATCTAGGTGCATCACATAATGTTTTATACAAATTGTGGATGTTAAGTAGAACTCATTCTATAATATTTACAAGATTAGAAAGTCCTACTTTATTGATGGTGATTTCAGTTGACACTTTATCCAAAACTTTCTTTTCAAACTTTTTCTCAAACCATTTTAGTAACTTTTCATTGCCATCATTATTTATCTTTTCTCCAATATGAACTAAGTGTTCCATTATTGGGAATTTCCGATCAACTCTTTGATATCATAAGAATCAACAAAGATAACTTTTATCTCTTGTAGTACCTTTTTATGTTGATGCTCCTTTCTTAATCCTTTTGATTTGGTCTTCCTAGCCAATAGATCTTCCAAACTTTTCATTTAATCATAAGTTAAGTGATCAATGTCAAACTTTGGGATCACTATAATTTTATTACATGTCACTAGCTTCCTAGGTGACCTTGTCTTCTTCTTCAACATCTTCTTCATTTTTTACTCTAGAGTGTTGCAGCTCAACAATGCTAATTGTAGTGATTGTGATGAGACATCCACACTCAGTCTCTTTGGCTCTTGTGCACCACTAATATTAATACTTAGTAAAGTTGACTCCTTTTAAGTTTTAGTCACCTATTGTTCAGGTGTAACAGTTTTCTAAGCTTCAAATTGTGTAGAAGGTTGTACAATATGACCTTTATTTTCCTCTTCTTTCTTTAGATCTTGACTCTCTTCCTCAATCCTTGAAACACTAGATATCTTTGTCTCCTTTGTTCCCTTAGCAAGAGTTCCTAATACTTGTGGTCTTCCTTCACCTATACTATGTTTCTCTGCTTGAGCACTCAAGACATCACTATGATCCTCTATGGTATTTTATGCCTTAGTAGGCTCTCCATCTCTTTTCTCTTCAACTATTGACATGCCTTATTCCTTGGCATCTACAAAAAGTGTTTTATGTTGTAATTTTTTATTATAATCAATTGTAGTTATATATGTTTTTGTTATTTTCGTAGTTACCTATTGATTCATATTTCTCTTGCCAATCTATGGATATTTTATGATTTACACAATAACTAGATCGATGGTGTCCATTAGAGTGTCTTTGATAGATTTGGTAGCTTGATCCTCTTTTTATTTCTTGGTATACACTATCTTTTCTATCTCTTTCATAGCTAAAGTCACATTGGGTAAATTAGTTGTAGAGGTTTCATCCTTAATGATGACTATCTCTATTTGTTGTGTTTTTTCTTGAGCCATTGTCTCCACTATTTCTACTAATTGTTTTGCATCATTGTATAAATATTTTGAGTTATCCAACTCAACTCTATAATTTTCCTTATCCTCATCTTGCACTAGTGTTGGAATCATACCAAAAGCCTTCTCTGATATAGTTTTTCTCTCATGTACGACATCTTCAATTCTATTTCACAAAATTGTATATGCCCTTATCTTAGGCACAAATTTCTTTGCAAAATCTCTCAAGGTTATAGACATGTGAGCTTTCCTAAGTCAAGCATAGCTTGGGCTAATGTTATTTCCCTTGTTTTTCTTTTAGTGGTTAATGCCCATTTCCACTTTGAATCAGTTTTCTAAATAATTCTTCAAGCAATTCCTTACCTAGTTCTATTGGTGTGTATTTAAAAATCATCATGATGTCCAAAACTACATCTTCTACTTTCTCTTTATCATTTCTATCTAAATTATCATACTTCACACATTTAAAACCTATTAAGCTTGCTAATCTTATAATAATCTGACATACCTTTTCAATATCTTGAGGAGCTCCCTTAGAAATATCTATCCTTTTAGCTTGATCACCCTTCTCTTCATCAGGTTTAACAAGAAGTTTCTTCCTTGGCCTCTTCTTCTATTGACTTTTCTTGGTCTCTTTGGTCTCTAATGTCCTCTTCTTTCCCTTTGCTAGCTTATTTATCTTCACTATCCCTTTCTTTAGCTTGGTGGTTATAGGGGTTTCTATTTTGGACCTTGTCTAGTTACTCTTCTTTGTAGTGTCAATGTGGGTGGTGTAACCACTTTCTTTAGGCTTCTTTTGACCTTAGGATTGAAAATTGCAATCATTTTACGTTTTTTTTCCTCATGCTCAACAACCGCAAGATCTTCAACTTTAGATTCTTCTTCTTCTTCATTATCACTATCACTATCATGATCTTCCCTTTTACCTTCAATGATTTGTAGTGGTGATTCTCCAAGCTTATCCTTTAGGTATTGGATCATTTTATTTCTCTTCTTGTCCATATTTGGAACTTTTATTTTCATCATCATTTTGATCTTTGCAATCTCATATGTGTTGAATGGCTCAACATTTTTGTCAATTTCTTCTTCCAATAGTGTTGTAATAGTCATAGACACTTAATCAAAATTAACCTCGCACTGCATTATCCTTATCCATGCTACCCTCAGTATGATTTCTTGAGGATAGGTATTGTCACTATCAACCATAAAGAATATGTTGTCATAATATTGATCAGCCAAAAAATTATGTATTTTCAACCTGTTTTTCATTTTCCTTTTCAACTCTTCAAATTAACCATCCAAAATTGTTTTAAAATTTTCACCTAATTATTCAATATATCCAATTATCTTCTTGGTTATAGGTCTATCCTTATCCCACACTACATCTCCAATCATGAGAAATTAGTTCTAAACATAAAAGAATATGCATAGTATAAGTGAGCCAAACTTACATGATGTATTCTTGGCTTTCCTAATGGCTCCAAGATTTTTGCAAGATGAATCAATTGTAGCTTAGCCAAGTCATAGCTATGGTACTTCTTGATTATTTTATATCCTAAATATATAACTACACAAGGCACATTGTCCAGTCAGCTTGACTAATAGAACCTATGTGTAATCACCTAGATTGCAAACTCAATGACTAGATCTTTAATTGCATCAATAGAACTTCCTTGTCCATTCCAATTCACCTTTGTGAGGTCTTTGATTATATTCCTTTCCTAGAAGTGAATGGTCTTTAGTTAGTCAAGAGTAGGGTAACCAATTACTTGACGTATGATAGACTTAGTTATTTTAACTAGCCTATTTTCCAACCACAACTTCATATCGTCCAACATTCACAAAATAATCTTGATCTATTCCACCTTGAATACCTTGGAAAAATCTAGGACACAAGTTATCCATTTCTTGAAAACTACTATGTTTTCCTCCTTCAACACTCCATTCTTGCATAGGCTATCATATGTGCTCCTTAGTTCAAAACCTTCAATTTCTCCAATTTTATACATATAACAAGACCTTAAATCATGCACCATAATAACATGGGGTGGAATCAATGGAAAATTCTCTAGATGAGTCTCCACTCATTACAATCTCTAGATAAGCTTTGAATTTAGGAGGAGGGCATGCATTATTACACATAATATGAGCATTGGTGTCCCTCAACACTTCCCTCTTCTCACTTACAAATAAAAATGATGCCATTGAAAACTAGGGGTTTGAACCACAAATAATTTCACAAATTAATCAATTCAGTTCAAAGAAACTCTTCACACTTACATAGGTTTGCCAATGACACTTACTAAAATATTTTGCAATTCATAGAGATCACTTTGTGGTCACCTTAGTATCTATCTTAGGGTTCTAAATACTTGAGTGGGTATAAAAATGAAATCAAAATCAACTAAATACCTTCAAAAGGTTGAAATATTCTTTCATTTAATGCTTTGTACTTTTAGTTGGTAAGCACAAAGTGCATGATAGTTGTTTCATCTCACATAAGAAAAATCAGCCATTATACCATTCACTAGCTTAGTCATGACACCAACTCAGTCATACTTACATTCCTATTCTCAATCACAACTTAGTTAAACATATTACCTTGGTCCATATAGGAGCTTGACCCAGACTGTAACTTGGTCACTACATATATCAATAGCGATATTCAGCATCAACTATGCTCCAACTCAGTATATATGCTCTTTACTCAATTCATGATTTAGATCTATCCTAATGCATCTCATCTTATGTAGATATGGACTTCACTACATCACATATTAGGAATGAATGTATAATATGTCATTCAAAATATATTTCCTCACATACCTTAATTTTCTTAGTTTTTGGTAGTGTGATCACCCGATCTATTGGATTGGGTGATCTCAACTTCACTAGTTCTACTACTACTTTCCTCTTCCTTATTCCTCTAGGTTTGATTTATTTGATTTCTTGTATGTTCTATATCAATAGTTCCTTTACCTTTGTTTTGTTCATTTCCTGGTGCTAGTGCTCAAGTCTGACACTTTCTGCTCAAATGTCCAATCTTATGACAACTATAACAAACTATACCACCATTGATCCAACTCTTGGATTTCCCTCTAAAATGTGTCCTAATACAATTTTCTACAATATGACCATATTCACCACATAAATGACAATCATACCATGTGTTGTAATCCTAGTTATATGAGTTACCTTACTTTAGTACATTTCCTTGCTTCTTAGGTGTACAATTAGGTTTCGCCCTTTATGTACATTCTTTATCTCTATGTCCATACTTCTGACAATTGTAGCAATATCCTTCAAATCTAGATCCAACTAGTATATTACTAACTTTTGATCTACACTCATGTACTTTATTTCCTTGCCTCTTACAATTAAAATAGTATCCATTAAATTTGGGCTTAGGGTTTTTCTTACCAATCTTACTTCTACAAACATTTGTTGTGTTTTTTAGTTTTCAACAATGATAACATGTAGGTTTACAATTCTTTGGCTTTGCATTCCTCTATTCTCCACTTATTCATGATTCTCCTTCCTTGGTAGATGATAGGTGCTTGATATCCTATATTATATGTGTCATTGGTCTTCCCTATGATCTTATTATCTCTTCATAGTATCTCATAGCTTATTTAGGTTTATTCAGCCTTTCAATTAATTCCTTTTTAGATCTTATCTCATTCCTTAGACACTCATTCTTAGATTTCAAATTTGTAATCTCCACATCTTTCCTATTAAGTTCTTGATTTGGACTTATTAGTTGATTAAGCATATCAAATTTGTGGTGTGATTTTCAGCACATCATATTGTTAGAAATGTTTAGAATAACTAAAAGGGGGGGTGAATCAATTACTCAAGGTCCTTATGTACCATTTGAACAATAAAGAAAACATTCATTGTTCTTCTAATCTTTTTTTTTCTTAGTCTCTATTGAAAATATTATCTTAAACATAACTTTCTTTGCATAATGAAATATTATCAAATTTAACATATAAATTATTCATCACATATTTCACACTAGGATTTTTACGGGGAAAGCCAATTTGGGAAAAATCACCAACAACATATCACCACTTTTTCACTCTTTTGAAGTGAGCTCTATTAGGAGAAACCCTTGTTAAAGGTTTACAAAACACACTATTAAATGAGACCTTATTAAAGGATTTAATCACCCTATTAGGAGAGGCCTTGTTCGAGGACTTTGATCATTCTATTTAGAATATAACCTAGTTAAAGGGTTTACATGGACTATTAAGTTTTCAAATAATTGTTAGGTCAACCTCTATTAAAATGATTTCAATAAAAACTATTTACAATTCCTAGAAAGAAAATAGTAGGTTTTGATAAGCCTGATTACAACTCACTTTTGCAGGTTCAAATCTCTATTTGGTCCTTGTGCTGATTTTTTGATAAGTTCTCCATTGTTGTCTTAGTTTCTGATTCTCTTGGAAACTCCCTCAAGAAATCAACCTTCTCACTTCACCAACTCTTACGTCATTTACTTATCAACATCAGCAATTTTTTTGCAAGCTTCCTTCTTGGGCTTCACATCCACTAACACTTGTGCATTTATGATCAACCTTACTCTATATGCCTCTCTTCACATATGCACTTGCACATACACACACAACAATTATTGTTTGGATTTTTATCTCTTTAAATATAAAATTTGTGCTTTACCATTTTCTACATCCATTGTCGATCTTAGGGCTAAAATTAGATTCAACTCAATTCATTGTATATGTCCATCTTCTTGATCATCTTCTAGAAACTTCTCTAGAATCTTTCGGTTAGGTCTTTACGTAATCCTCTCCTTGAATTTAATGATCCAACTCATCAATCTTATCTTCAACATGGTTCACATCTCCCAATAAATCAACTATGTTGGCTTTATCCTATGATTTCCTTGAATTCATTCTCAAACTTTTACTCAATAATCTTTAAATTATGATACTTGATCATCACTATCTTACTCAATCGATACTAATGCTTAGTCAACACTAGATTTTCTTGGTACTAACTATATCTCAATTGATACTAGCACTACTCAGTATTCTTTAGAATCTTACTCTATTTCTTGGCTTGGCTTATATTTCTTCTTATAAACAATTAATTTGATTTATCAAATTATATCTAATCAAATATCCATTGTATCATGTCCCCTTTTCAAATAATTAAAAATAATAAACTTTTCTAAGGTAGGTACGCTCCAAAAAGGTGAAGTTTCGGAAAAAGGGGCTAATCTTTGGAAAAAAATGGACTAATAAATAAAAATTATTATTAAATTATATTTTATTAACTCCTCTTGGACGTGAGTTAGGGTTATTCCCTCTTTTAAGGGGTTTGGAGGCATTTTGGGCTCATTCCAGAACTTGATTTTGCTCATTTCTTTGTCATTCTTCAGAGGCTGCCAAACCTGTGGAGAAGGAGACCCAAGAATGGGAGTTTACAAGTTTCTAGGAAGGCTAAGAATGTGATTTTAAATCCATTCCATGTGCATGCTCATGCAGAGTTTTCCTTTGTGCTGAATAGTGCAGATTTGTGAGTTTTTGGGTGTGTTTTTTGTAAGAGTTTGGTGTTTTCGGTTGAGTATTTCATATCAGTTTGGGTTGCTCCTGTATTTTAGACTTTTATATGTTAAAATAGAGCTGAATATATTTTTTTTTTGTTATTATACTTTTGTGATAGATTATTAGTTTTTTTGTGGTGTTTCCGGGCTATTCTGTGTTGTTTTCAGGAGCCCAATGAGCATTGTTTTTATCCTTCGTTTGGGAGCTGTTGTGTAAATGTTATACAGATCTAGAAATTTTATTTTTGTAGAATTTTATGCTGTTTAATTTTTTATAAAAATTTCCACTTTCAGATTTATTAATAATATGTGAAGCTATTAAGTTTTTGGCACTATTTCGGGCATACCCGATTTGCGGTTTATTGAGAAATTGGTGGATCTTTGAAATATTGGTTGTTTGATTTTAAAGATCTGATTAGAAGATTGAAATATCATATAAAATCAGTAAAGGGGCATTTTAGTGGTATCAAAGCTATGATCTTGCCAGCCTGAGGGTTTGTAGAAGTAAGTGAAAGAGAAAAAAGATATTTGCAGCAAGAAAAGAATAAATAAATTTTGATCAAACCTCCAGTTGAAAGTAAAAGTACAAAATCCAAGGAAGGGAAAAGTATGGCTGATCTAGATGAGATGGTAAAGAAATTCTTCCAAGACATCCAAAATACTTAGAAGCAAACAGTGGATAGTTTAGCAGAAACTAGAGAGGCTTTGCGAATATTGACAGAAAAACTGCAAGGAGTTGCATCTATTAATGAGAAAGGGAGCACTTCAGAGGAGCTGAGAAATTTGAAATCCACACCATTTAAATCAACCAAAACTATTTTCTTGCCCTTAGATGAGCCACCAGTATCGAATCCAGCCCTTAATCCCATGGAAGAGGTTACAGGTAACTTGATTGCATTAAGAGCTACTTACAATGGCTTAGATGATAACTTTTGCAGTTCGGTTCCTTTTAGAGAATATGTGGCTATGATGAACACTTTGATGCCCAAGAAAGAGAATAGGAGAGAGCATGACATAATTGGAAGAGAGCTCAAAAATAAAATAAGCAAGTTTACAGCACCTACTTTTGATGGAACAAATAAAATTTCAGCTAGAGCATGGCTACAAAAATTACAGACTTTCTTCACACTTAACCCCATGAAGGAGAGTGATGCTGTTCAATTTGCAAGTCTACACTTGGAAGATGCAGCCTATGATTGGTGGTATCATGGAATGAATACTCAAGGTCATGATCAGGTAACTACATTTGATTATTTTAGTCAAAGAGTGATAGATAGATTTGACCTCAAGGATGATGAAGAGTACTTTAAAGAATTGCCAAAGTTGAAGCAAACCAAATCAGTTAATGAGTATATAGAAGAGTTTCAAAAAGTGGCTATTATGGTACCTGATATGATTGAAAAGAGGATTGTTTATCTTTTTCTTGATGGTTTAGAAGATTTTTTTAAGGGTTTGGTTAAGGCTTTCTCACCCTCAACCTTATAGGAAGCTATCAAAAGAAGCTTGCAACTTGAAACTTGTGTGCCTATGAAACCAATCACTAATCAAAAATCCCCAAATATTTGGCAACATAAAGGAAATTTTCAAAAAAAGACTTTCCCAACACTAACACCAAAAGATGTGATAAATGTGGCAAAAAAGAAGGTAGATGAAGAGACTAGGAGTGAATTACGAAGGAAAAAGCTTTGTTTTACTTGTAGAGAAACATGGGTTCCAGGACACAGATGTTTGGTGAAAGGTCAAGTGCACTATATTGAAGTTGCTTCAGAATCTGATTCAGATGAGCATGAGGAATTTTATGACACTAAGGAGAAGGTAGAAGAAGAGAAAGAAAGAAAAAAAAGAAGGATGGCACTTTAGTAGCATTATCAGGAGTCCCAAGATACCATCCCTTTTGAATTTGAGGGGTACTAGTAGGGCAAAGGTTGATAGTTCTTCTTGATAGTGGGCCAACTCACAATTTTATTGATGAGGGATTTGTCATGAAAAGAGGGCTTAAAGAAAAAGATTTTGAGGGATTCAATTTTACTGTAGCTGATGGATTCACTATGCCTTGCACACGGGTGGTGAAACAACTCAAGATGACCTTAGGAGATTATGAGTTATGTGATGACTTCTATGTGGTTGGTATTGGGGAGACAGATCTTGTATTGGGTGTTCAATGGTTGCACTCTATTGGAGGCTATTACATGAACCATCAAACTATGGAGTTTAAATTTCATTCTAATGGGAAAGAAGTCATATTGAGAGGTTTATCGAATGGAGCACCTAAGGTAGTCTCTGCAAAGAGGATGGAGAGGACCTTTCGAAGAGGACAAGTACCATGGGCAGTAGGAGTCATAATCCATCCAACAAGCTCTCCAAAGAATCAAGGTAATTTCCATTTTGAAATTCAAAATATTCTTGATAACCATAGTATAGTTTTCAATGACTTGTCTCCAGGATTACCACCAGATAGAGGTTTTGAGCATGTTATAGAGTTAGAACAGGGTGCCAAAACAATTATAACAACCCCATACCACCATCCAAGAGGTTATAAGGAAGAAATTGAAAAAACTATTAAAGAACTCCTAGACATGGGATTCATAAGGCCTAGCTCTAGTCCATTTGCATCATCTGTGGTACTTGTCAAGAAAAAGGATAGTACAATGAGAATGTGTATAGACTACAGGGCTCTAAACAAGAAGACCATAAAAAATAGGTATCCCATACCACACATAGATGAACTCATTGATGAGTTACATGGTGTTGTATACTTCTTAAAAATTGACTTAAGATCAGGGTACCATCAAATCTGAATGAGGAGTGAAGATGTGGAAAAGACTGCTTTCAGATGTCACTATGGGCACTTTGAATTTCTTGTTATGCCATTTGGCCTCACTAATGCACTTGCAACATTCCAATCCTGTATGAACAAGGTATTCAGCCAGCATCTTCAAAAATTTGTTTTGGTATTTTTTGATGATATCTTGATTTACAGTAAAACATGGGAAGAGCATCTAAAGCACATAGACACTATTTTGGGAATCTTGGAGCAGCAATCCTTCTATGCTAAGCTATCTAAATGTGAGTTTGGTTTGACAGAGATCCTATATTTGGGACATATTATAAGTTCTAAAGGAGTACAGGTTGATCAACAAAAAATTCAAGCAATTTTTGATTGGCCTCCATTCACTAATCTTACACAGTTGAGAGGTTTCTTCGGGTTGTGTAGCTACTATAGGAGATTTTCAAGGGATTTTCCTAGCTTTCTGCCCCCTTGACTGATTTGACAAAGAAAGGAGTTTTTTTTGGACAGAAGAGGCACAAAAAACATTTGATAAGCTTAAGGAGGTAATGAGTTCATGCCCTATGCTTGCAATTCTAGATTTCTCTTTACCTTTTGTTGTTGAATTTGATGCTTCTAGGGAAGGTATAGGGGCTGTCCTAACTCAAAGAAAGACATCCAATAGCATTTGAGAGTAGAAAATTAAATCAATTAGAGAAAGGTTACTCCATCTATGATAAGGAAATGTTGGCAATCATCCATGCACTTTATAAGTTTAGATAATATATGGTATGTGGGAGATTCATTGTAAAGACAAACCATAATAGCCTCGGGTTCTTCTTGAACCAAAGGGATTTGAATGATTGTCAACCAAAATGGGTAAGAAAATTGCAAGCTTATGATTTTGATATTGAATACATGAAAGGAAAGAATAATGTGGTTGCTGATGCTCTCTCAAGAAAGCCCACTTTGTGTTCCTTAACATCTATCTCTGTTGATTGAATAGTCTCCATAATTTCAGAGTATGCTAAAGATTCCTTTGTCACCAAGATTTTGGATAATTCAGTGGATGATAATAGGTACAAGGTTGTTGATGAATTAATTTATTACAAGAAGAGGATCTTCGTAGTGCCAGGATCAAAAACTAAGGAGAGGATATTGAGGGCCTTTCATGACACACATTTGGCTGGTCATCAGGGATACTTCAAGACATATAGGAAAATTTGAGAGTGGTTTTCATGGAAGGGTATGAAGGAGGATGTCCTTAAACACATTAAGGAATGTATGGTATGCCAACAAAGCAAGAGTGAGCAAAATTTTCCTACAAGGTTGTTGCAACCACTTCCTATTCCTGAACAAAAATGGGAAAGTATTTCCATGGACTTCATCACTAGGTTGCCCAAGGTTCAAGGTAAGGATTGCATATATGTGGTGTTAGATAGACTAAGTATGCACATTTTTTTCCTATCACATTTGATTTCAAGGCATCACAAGTGGCCAAATTGTTTTCAAGGAAATTTTTAGATTACATAGGTTGCCTAGAAACATTCTTAGTGATTGGGATAGTAGATTCCTCAACTCTTTTTGGAAGGAGCTCTTTCATTTGGTAGGAATTGAACTCACTCCTAGTACTAGTTCTCATCCTCAAATAGATGGACAAACAAAGATAGTTAATAAATGGATAGAGGGATATTTGAGGAACTATGTTTCAAATCAACAACATGCTTGGGTGAAATGGTTACACCTAGGGGAGTATTGTTAGAATACATCTCATCACATGTCTATTGGTATGCCTCATTTTCGTGCTCTTTATGGTTATGATGCCCTTTCCTTTTTTGATCTAATACTTTTCGATAGTAGAGTACCTACAGCAAGTGATTTCGTCAAGCAAAGCCAAGACATAATAAGGTCCCTTAAGGATAATCTACAACATGCACAAAACCAACAAAAGTTATATGCTAATAGGAAAAGGATTGAAAGATATTTTGAGGTGGGAGATTTGGTATTTGTTAGCTTGCAGCCATATAAGCAAAGCACCTTGAAGAGGAGTGGAATAGAGAAACTCAAGCCAAGGTTCTATGGGTCTTATAAGATCATCAAGAAGGTAGGAGAGGTAGCTTATGAATTGGAGCTCCCACCAAATAGAAAAATACATAATATTTTCCATGTATCTTGCTTGAAGAAGGTTATAGGCCAGCAAACCATAGTATCTATATAATTACCACCTCTTGATGATGACGAAAAATTAGTTTTGATACCAGAAGAGATTTTAAATACAAGAGAGAAAAGATTGAGAAACAAGAGCGTCATAGAGCATTTGGTCAAATGGAAAAGATTACCACTAGAGGATGCAACTTGGGAAGGAGCACATATTCTTGAGAATTCCAACCTTAATTTCTTGAGGACAAGCAATATTTAGGAGGGGAGGACTTTTCATGTCCCATTTTCAAATAATTAAAAATAATAAACTTTGCTAAGGCGGGCAGGCTCCAAAAAGATGAAGTTTCGGTAAAAGGGGCCAATCTTTGGAAACCAATGGACTAATAAATAAAAATTATTATTAAATTATATTTTATTAACCCCTCTTGGATGTGAGTTAGGGTTATGTCCTCTTTTAAGGGGTTTGGAGGCATTTTGGGCTCATTCCAGAACTTGATTTTGCTCATTTCTTTCTCGTTCTTCAGAGGTTGCCAAACCTGTGGAGGAGGAGACCCAAGAATAGGAGTTTTTAGGTTTATATGAAGGCTAAGGATGGTATTTTAAAGCCATTCCATGTGCATGCTCATGCAGAGTTTTTCTTTGTGCTGAATAGTGCAGATTTGTGGGTTTTCGGGTGTGTTTTTTGTAAGAGTTTGGTGTTTTCAGTTGAGTATTTCATATCAGTTTTGGTTATTGATATATTTTAGACTTTTAGATGTTAAAATATAGCTGAATATATGTATTTTTTCATGATTATAATTTTGTGATAGATTATTAGTATTTTTGTGGTGTTTTTGGGCTATTCTGTGTTATTTTTGGGAGCCCGATGAGCATTGTTTTTATCCTCCGTTTGGGAGCTGTTGTGTAAATGTTATAAAGATCTGGAAATGTCATTTTTTTAGGCTATTATTCTGTTGAATTTTCTATAAAAATGTCCACTTTCAGGTTTATTAATAATATGTGAAGCTGTGAAGTTTTTGGCACTATTTCGGGCATACCCGATTTGGGGTTTATTGAGAAATTGGTGGATTTTTGAAATATTGGTTGTTTGATTTTAAAGATCTGATTAGAGGCTTGAAATATCATATAAAATCAGTAAAGGGACATTTCACATTGTAACTCCCATTTCATAACTCAACCTTTCCTCTAGGTTCTATTTTTATAAGAAACTTCTCAAATCCTCTTCATCAATCAAATAGATATGAAATTTACATTAGGTAGCAATATGTCTTATCAATAGATTTGACATCAATGAAAAAACAGTAATTGTTCCAATTGTATGTTTCCAACACATATATCTTTTCATCAAGTCTTGTGGCCATTTTCCTTTTATCTTCATCATCCATTATCTTATCTTCCTTGGCTTTCTTTTACTATTTAGTTACTTCACATAGTCTTACTAATTAGATTCCATTATATCTCTTTATTGATATTATATCTTCATTCATTGTATTATTCATCTCCAATAGATCTATTATTGTTACCTTAATTTCACTAGACTTTCCATCATCAACTAGTTCTTCAATGTCTTATTCTTGATATTATGTACCATTCTACAATATTTCCATCTCCTTCCTTCTTTTTAAATATTTCTTCAATTCATCTATTATTGCTTCGAGCTGCTACAATGTAAGTTTTATATCAAGCTTTTGATTTTCAACAATATTTCCCAACTTATAAGCCTCCATCTCCAAGATCTTGACTCGTAAGTAGTTAGACTTATGCTAAGAGAACAATTCTCTAATACCAATTGTTGGATTTCTATTGGTAAAGTTAGATACTAAGAGGGGGGTGAATCATGATCTATAAAACTTTTACCCTTTGAAAAAAAATCAAATCTGATAACTTCACCTTAAACCCTTACATCAAGACTATCATAAATCACATAAACATTTCCTAAAATGATGTATTATACCTAACAACTAATAACATCCATAAACATGAAAGTAAATGATCAACACATAACACAAAGATTTTGGTTACCCAAAAACCCTCCAAGGTGAAGGTAAAACTGGGGTGGGGATGACACCCACAAATCTTCACTACTAAAGTAATAAATTTTTCCTATTAGGGCTGCAAATTTGATCACTTTTGATGATCTACCCTATGAGGGGTCTTCTTTGTTAAGATTTTACAAGACTTATTCAATCTACCTTGATTAAAGGATTTAATCTACAACTAAGTAAGCACTCTATTAGCAAATTTACAAAGGTTTGTTAGGACCACTCTATTAAGAGATTTACCTTGAAACACTTGCTAGAATGTATTACTGTCTAATCCTTTAGTTTGTATTTATTATGATGATTATGGATCTCCTCTTTTCAATCTTTGATCTGATCTCTAATATAATGTATCCCTATTCTACCCTTCACAAATCTGCTCAATCACTCTATCTAATTCTCCTTCAAACTTTGCTTCTCTCACACATACATACATAGATATGAAAATGGGGTTTGGATCCTCCTTTTACAACCAACCAAAAAAGGTTCTAGATCAAGATCAATGATCCAAATCTCTCCCTTTTTCTACTTAATCCTTCTATTTTTTTGATTGGTTGATCACCTTGCATAGGGATTAATGATTCATCATGAAATTCCTAATAATGTCCTTAAATTACTCCTCAATCATTAAAACATGCATTCAATTCAGCTAGAAATAGTTCACCTTAGTGCTTGTGAAATTCAAAACAAAAGTACCAAAACTATCATAATCAACACATGAACACTCTGATGCTCAATCATAACTAATATTCATGCTACTACTTGGCTTCTATCTACTCAACATATATTTGTACTCAGCATGAACTGAGTTTGTATATCTTGACTTATAATATAGTTTGTCTCACTCGACATATATAGGAGTACTCAATGACCATAGACTTTCTTGGTTTTAACAATTGCTCAAATTTAACTAGAATATGAAAAATTCTAATATACATAGCTCAACCTTAGCAAGATGGCTTAGTCATAGTGATGATTGACCAACTCTACCAAATAAATGATTAAGTGTTTGACACTAATAGATAACACACCTTAGGGATCAATAGAGTCCAACACATTAGGGATTATTAAAGCTTTGGCTAAGAGCCTTATTTAGTGTGCCATGTACCTCTGTCATGTGGATCTCTATGCACATTTGGCACTTCCAAAAAAGAGGATGATGATAATGGGATGACGACATATGAATTCCTCAATTCCACATTTGAAATTCATATATAGGTAATATTTTACAATAATTTGATCATATCTCATATGTACATGAATGACTAATAAACTACTATATCTTGACATTGTTTGAATATCAGGGCTAGAGTGTTCTTGGAAGTAACATTGTTCCCCTAGCCTCATTTTACACCACCTCGAAAAATCTTCAAGTATGTATCAATGTATTCATTTATATTAATACATATATTTATAATGTATTCATATCAAAGGTTAACTCAAAACTTTGATCCATGCACGTATTAGTTTTGTGTTGGACCATCGACTTTCACATTAGACTCTAAATGTGGCCATGGGACCACTCATGTAGAGGTATATTTGTTTGCATGTTAATTTGATTTAATTGAAAAATTTTATTTAATAAATTAATGAATAATTAACTTATTCAACTTTTGCAGGATCACAAGCAGAGTTAGAGTGGTCATGATGATGTTTATTTGGGCTTAACTAGCTTTTTAATGAGTTCATTTTTCCCATAGGTATATGAATGTTCTAATGCATTTTAATTTTTATATATATAGTAAATTATTTTGCACATGAAAGTGACGAATGTGATGTCTAATATAATTACATACATGTGCAATAGGTAAATGTTGCACCTTCGAGATCGACACTGCACAATGAAGGATGTGGTACAACATTCACATAGGTACCCAAATATTTTAATTGATAATGTGGCATAAGAAAATATTTATTCTTCATAACTACATTTGATTCTCATTTTGTATCATTTTCATCTATTGACATCATAGACTCATCCACATCTTTTTCATTGTATTGATTAGGGAATCATTGTTGTAGTTGTTAGTTCTAAGCCACTGAATGAGGTATGAAAGAGTTTGCATCACAATTTTGTTTGTACTAAAATTAGATATGATATTCTCAAGTAAAATTAAGTGATAAATTTGATGATTGTTGTAGGTTTTTATTATTCTTGATCATCCATGTGCCACTGAGGTGGATATATAGAGGGACTATCAACTAGTGGTAAGAAAATTTTTTACTCGATGTGTATGAATATTTCATTTTAAAAGTATAATAATGATTGGTTCACATATAATTTTGATTGTAATAGGTTGAGTTACAAAAGATTATACACTATTGGACTAGTGAACATGTTAAGAAGACCCCATCATCCATAGTATCTCCCTCTTCTTAATGATCAAAGACAGCCAGTGATATTTTTCTTCCCCTAGCATGAAAGAGTACATATCTAGGGATGTACATTTTATGCCTATATCGCATTATTGGACATAAATTTTGCATATTATTTTTCATGTATGTCATTTTTGATGTATATTTCATATATGACATTATTAGACACACACTTTTGATATTATCAGTGTATGATGTTATATGACATTGTATGAGATTGTTAGATATTGACATTATTAAACCTTATGGAAACAACTTTGAGTTTTTGTTATCACATTGGATTTGATGCTTATATTATTAGATTAGTTAAATGAATGTTAAGATTTGATGAATGTGAATTTTAAGATGTGATGTTTTTGGCAAATCAAGAAATTTCATAATTCATATTGTATTAGACCTATCAAAAGGTTTGTGTATTTAGAGATCAATAATTATCAATCATTTAAAAATTTTAGTACCTTTATGTTGGCTAAATTGTTTGATGAAATTTGTGACTAGTGCTACATGAATGGTTTAAATGTATGGTTTTCTCAAATGTTTTAGATTTTTTTGCATTTGAATGTTTTTATGTCACTTTAAATTTATGCCAAAAAAATAGTATATAGAATGATGCTTCTATGTAGCTTCAATGGGACCCTATCTTGCCCCACATTATAACATCTCAACAATGATATTCTTTTGTAGTTCATAATTGGAATGTCCATGTTTGTAGAATTTGACTGTGTTAATTTGATTTTGTCAATAATGTTGGAATTACAATAGGAAAGGTAAACTTCTAGGCGGGGGGGAGGTGTGGGATGGTGAATCAATAGTTTAAACGGTGACCTATAAAAACTTTCACCACACATCCATCACATACATTCAACAAGTAAATTGAAATAACATGTAAAACATGTACATCTAAATCATGTAAACAAGCAAACATTCACACATGTATGACACCAGATATGATTACCTAGAAACCCTCAATGAGAAGGTAAAACTAGGGTGGGGATGACACCCACAAATCTTCACTACTATAGAAAAAAAGTGTATGCAATGAAGGTTACAATGTTTTGATCATGAGACATAATCTACCCTATGAAACATCTGCCATGTTAAAGGCTTACAAAGATTGTTAGGTCCCACCTTGTTAAAGGATTTCAACACCCTGTTAGAAGTGTGCCTTGCTAAAGGACTTTAACAGACAATTAAGCACCCTATTAGAGGATTTGAATACAGCCTATTAGGACTACTCTATTAAGAGATTTGACTAATTCACCTACTAGAATGATTCAACAATGATCTTGTAGTTAGCACTTAATTTCTTGATAACATATCACCTCTAAACTAATGTATTATCGATCCTTCTTGATCATATGTCTCTTTGTTATATGCTCTTCTCTTCCTTTGTTCTCCTTTACTAATTCTGCAATACAATCTCAAATCATAAGTCCTTAGCCACCATGAATGCTCTATTTGCATATGCAAACTTCTCTCTTTTCTCCTTCATACACCTTCTCCTCACTCTAGAGAGTTTAGGGTTTGTCCTCCTTAAGAAAACATAAGTGACTTGGGATTAGGTATGATCAACAATTGTAATTCATCCATTTTCCTACTTAAACCTTCCCTTTTTTTGATTGGCTACATGTAATTGCATTGGGAATCCAACTTAAGATTCATCCTTATCTCTAAAATATCAAAATTCAATCTTTAGTAGGCTCAAAAATGGGTTACATAGCTGTTTGTGCCACTACAAAAAACTATGACAAAATTGTCTTACTCAGCATCTCAATTCTCTGATGCTTGGCATTTACTTATTTCTATACTAAGACTCAGCATTTGTATCACTTGGCATGCACTACTTTCTGGGCTCTTGAATCACTTGGCATACACTTTCTTCTCGGCACATGAGTGGCTCAATGCTTACTATGGACTTGTCATGCTCCATTATATACATGTTGTGCTTGACATGTACTACTTGTTCAACATGAACTAAGTAAATGACTTAAGTGTGTAGACACAGAATTGTAAAACCCAATCTAAAATCAACAAATAACTCCATGATACTTCGCTAAATACTCAACATTCTTGCTTTTATATTAAATCAATCAATGTGTTTTCCCTTTTAATGCTTCCACATTTGGCATATACATCCACCAGTGAACTTACATATTCACATCACGAAGTACATGATTCCATGATTCTATGGTGGATGTCCCTCTCTTTTTTGAAAATTCTAATGCTATCCAACCATATGCATAAGGGAGATCAATTCCATTTCCTTCAATTGTATTTGAAGGTCATTTAACTTTTTTCAAATAACGTGATTAAGTGAATGATCTTCAGCATTTAACTCTATCATCAAGGCCAATTCATTCCTCCTCACATTTTACCAAATAATTTGGATACATCACACATGGCTCCTTAATTGCCTTGGAGAAATTTCTCTAACACTTTGCAATATGTAATCTCTTCTTCCATGCAGTTCATGTTCTTTGAAAGCATTTTGTCAAATAGTTTGCATGCTTTGTATATTACCACATACCAATAATCATGGTGCAATACTTGCAAGCTTGATAGTTGAAGAGAATATATGTGAAGATTCTAGATTTGTGTACCTCTACTCAATTTAGTATTAGGGAATCCATGTCACCAATGAAAGTAGAACCCTCACATAGAGAAGTAGGGAAACCACAATTGAAAACCAAACTTAACATAGAGATGTAGGGAAAGCCTCAACCATATCTTCATTACACATTGTGAATTCAATTATCTAGAAGTAGGTTGATAAGTCTTGAGAAAAAGTGTAACTCACCTAAGTCCCTACTAAAAAATTATATCATTTAACTAAGATAGTGTTGATTTAGCTTTAAAATATCTTTAAATAGATGTTTTAGCCTAAAAGTCTTGATTTCTACCTAGTGAATCTTGGGGACACCTAGGTATGGCATGCCCAAAATCATTCTTGATGCTTGGTGAGTGAAACATGGTGTAAACTATTATGGACTAACACAAATGGATGTAAAAAAGTTGAAATAATGGTCCCATGATGAAAGGATTGCAATATGCTCCATTTAACAACTTTCCACTACAAAAAAAAACAATATTTTGTGTCAAATGAAATGTGTTTTCCAAAACCAAACCATGCAGACCATCAAAAAATGGAGATACACATAATTAGACCTTGGAAACACCTTACTTGTTCACTTCACAAAACTTTAGTAATTATCATGAGGTCCAAGGTATCAACCTTCAAAAATCATTGTTTGGTTTGAGTTAGTGTGTCTTGGGGACACCTAGATATGACATGCCTAAAATTATTCTCGATGCAAAGTGTGAAAAATGAGATGTACCCTTCTATTTACCTAGCCAACCAAAAATAATGGAGCTGACAGAATGGTCCCACAATGAACAAATTGTAAAATGCTCCTTTTATAAACTTTCCACTATGCAAAAAATGCAAGATTTTGTATCAACTAAAACTTGTTTTCCAAAACCAAACTATGAGGACTATAAAAATGTAGAGCTAAATGCACTTAGACCTTGGGAACACATTACATGCAAACTTCACAAAACTTTAGTAACCATCACTAGGTCCACAATATCGCCCTTCGCAAATTATTGGTTGGTTTGTCTTAGTGCATCTTGGGGACACATAGGTATGTCATGCACGAAATCATTCCCAATACTAGGTGAGAAAAATGAGATGTCCCTTATCATTTACCAGGCTAACTAGATGTAACAAAGCTAGCAAAATGATCCCACAATGAACAAAATGTAAGATGCTCCATTTAACAACTTTCCATTATGCAAAAAAGAAAGATTTTATGTCAACTAAAATGTGTTTTCAAAAACCAAACTATGAGGTCCATAAAAAAGTAGAGCTACATGCACTTAGACCTTGGGAACACCTTACTTGCACACTTTACAAAACTTTGGTAAGTATCACAAGATCCAAGATCTAACCCATCAAAATTGTCATTTGCTTTGACTTAGTGCACCTTGGGGACACCTAGGCGTACCATGCACAAAAGCATTCCTGATGCTCCATGAGTGAAATGAGATGTCCCCTATCATTTACTAGGCTAATTAGACATAACAAAGATAACATAATGGTACCATAATGAATGGATTGCAAGATGCTCCATTTAGCATCTTTCCACTACACAAAAAGGAAAGATTTTGTGTCAACTAAAACATGTTTTCTAAAACCAAACCATGAGAACCATAAGAAATGGAGCTACACACACTTAGACCTTGGGAATACCTTAGTTGTGTACTCCATGAAACTTTAGTAATTTTCACAAGGTTGAAGATATCACCCATCAAAAAAAATTATTTGGTTGGACTTAGTGCATCTTAGGGACACCTAGGTATGCCATGCACAATAGCATTCCCATTTTTTAGTGAGAAAAATGGAACCCCCCCTACCATTTACTTAGCCAACTAGACCTAATAGAGATGATTAAATGGTCCCACAATGAGTGGATTGAAAGATGGTCTATTTAGAAACTTTCCATCGCACAAAAAAGAAAGAGGTTGTGTCAACTAAAACATGTTTGCCAAAACCAAACTATGAGGACCATTAAAAAATAGAGATATATGCACTTAGACCTTGGGAGCACCTTACTTGTACACTTCATAAAATTTTGGTAACCATGATGAAGTCCAAGATAATGTCATTCAAAAATCATTGTTTGGTTTGACTTAGTGTATCTTGGGGACACCTAGGTACACCATGCATGACAACATTCTTGATGCTCAATGATCAAAAAATGATGTCCCCTACCATTTAACTATTTAATTGGACCTAATGGAGCTAACAGAATGGTCTCATGATGAACAAATTGAAAGATGCTCTAATTAGAAACTTTCCATTGTACAAAAAAGAAAGATTTTGTATCAACTGAAATGTGTTAACTAAACCATGAGGACCATCAAAAAATGGAGCTACAAGCACTTAGACCTTGGGAATACCTTACTTGCACACTTCACAAAAATTTGGTAATCATCACAAGGTCCAATATATTTCCCTTAAAAAATCATTATTTGGTTTGACTTAGTGCATCTTTGGGAAACCTAGGTACACCATGCACAAAAGCATTCACGATGCTTAGGTTGTTTACATATGAAAGTTAAATGAATGTCCTTCTATCAATGAAATGGACATGTTTCAAAAATATACACAACATAATCCAAATTTTTAAATCACAATAAATTTTATCTCTTCATATTAATGATATTAATGTATATTTAAAACTTAGCTCTATTTAAGGAAAGAGCTAAGGAGAGGAAACCTCTGGTCTTGCCCAAAAAAAAATGTGAAATTTATGAATGTTGTTAATCATGTAATTTTTTAATTACATCTATTCCAATTAACTATTCGAAATACTTTAGAATAACTAAGAGTGGCAAGTGGGGGAGTGTGAATTAGTTATTCAAGGTCCAAATGTCCTAATAAAACTTTTCACTAAGTACAGTGAGCCCATTTAAACTAACTATGCATCCAAGCTAAACTTTCTTCTTAGAAAGTTACTGATAAATCAACATGTAGGAATAAGACATGAAAGATCAACACATAACACAGTGATTTATGTTGAAACTCAATTTGTGAAAAACCACCAGTAACATGGTACTCCTTTCTCACTCTTCTGAAGTGATGCCCTTTGAAAGGCCTACCCTGTTAAAGGCTACAAAACACACTATTAAATGTGACCTCGTTAAAGGATTTCAACCACCCTATTAGAAGTAGGCCTAGTAAAAGGACTTTAGAACATTCACTTGGAATGTCACCTTATTAAAGGATTTATAAAATGGCTATTAAACCAACCTAAGTCCATAGGATTTTTCCTTAACTGATACAACTGTTAGAGAGTAACAAAAAGAGCTTTTGATCTAATATAACTCACAACATAACTTGCAGATTTTAGATCTCAATTTAGTTCACAAATTTGACTGGCTTTTAGTCTCTAGAGCTCTAACAGCTTGTCCTTCTTTCAAGCTTTGTCTCCTTGAGTCTCCATGCTCATTATGCCAATGTAATCACCTCTATGGTCACTTATCGAAGTAGAGTCTCTATACTCTATTCCTCCCTCTTGATGCCTTCTCCTTGACACCACATACTCTCTCTAACCACCTTGCTTCTTGACCTGTAACTCCTTAAATAGAAGTCTAGAATACTTTTCCTACTTTAATCTTCCCACTCTTATCTTTGGCTCGAATGGATTAGGTAAGATACACTGTATCTACCCCTTATCTTTTTTCTTCTACAAACATCATGTAGAATCCACTTGTATTCACCTAAAAAATGGTTAACATAGAATTTTGTGCCACCAGCTCAACATTCTTATCTTCTATCTGGTTCACAAAATTCAAGGTAACAATCTTGTTGGCTCAAATCTGGTGAATCTTTGACTTTTCAAATAATGTAGCAGTTCAGGACTAGTGACTTTTTGATGCTTGGCACATACTGTGTTACTCAACACCTACTATGGATTTACTTGGCATCAACTAAGTTTTACTAATGCTCGACACTTATTACTTTTTTGTCTAGCTCAACACTTGAACTTGCGCGACACCTTATGTTTCACTTAGCACACACTATATTTTGCATTTTCTCGGCACTAACTGATAATCTACTCAACATGAACTAACTTGCTCAACACTCACTAATGAATTTAGTCAAGCTTTGCAGACAGCTTTGTTACAACTTATTCTTCTAGAGTTTCTAAGTGTAGCCAACCTCTATATCTTCAAGTGTATTATCAATACATCATTTTTACCATTATCTTAACTGATCCTTATACTTCATTACAAAACCATAACTCAACCTTTCTCTTAGGTTCTTGTATTACATCTTATTGATTAAATCCTCTTCATCAATCAAATAATTGATAGTACTTAGATCTTATAAGCAATTGTCATTCCAACAAATAACAGGTTTGACATCAGTGAAAAACAATGATTGAAAACATTCTTTATCAAAAATCTCCCTTCTTCAATAATGATCTTTTCAATCAAATTTCAACATTAACTATCCAAATCTTCTTTATCCTTCATTATCTCAAGTAGTACCTTGTGGTCTAACTTGCAAACCTTCCAAAGAGTCTTATTGTGTGGTTTTCCTTTGTATTTGATCAAGTGGACATTTGGTGCAATGACAAGGTTTGATCCTATAAATGTACAAAAATCCTCATACAGTGCAATTTTATTATTATCTATCAACCAAAAAAATATTTGGACTATAGACTCACCTTCCTTACCTAGACCCATTGTAGTGTTACACTAGTCAATGATACTTTTTGCATCTAACAATGTTGCTATGTCTTTGTACTTTAATTCTTCGCGAGCTAAGTTTCTTTTAATACATTCACCTGCACCATTGTTCTCTCCCTTTCCATGACCAATCTCTATAAAATTCCACTTATAGTGGATAATATTAAACCTATGCATCCTATTCAACCAATAAAACGTTTGTGAATTCTTGAACTGAGATATGTAATTGTCTGATCAAATGATGTGTTGACGATATGATATGCCCCTATTAGCCAAATTTCCATAAAATAGTTCAAATCAACCATGTAAAAACTATGTAGAATGTAATTAATCATCACTATGTAAAAATGGTACTCCCTCAATATATTTCTGACCTCCTTTGTACTTGTAGGTGAATGGATGAATGTTATATAAAAAATTATGGAAACCTATTGAGAAGTATAATACTTTGCTTGCACATTATTTTGTGGTTGTGGTGTGTAGTTCTCTATGAAGTCCACAACTAAAACAATGGTATCTAATGCAATTATGCCCTTGTACAACTTGAATTGAAAATCCAACCATCATGCCCTATGAGTATGCCTTGCATACTCATAAATGCTTTTTTCACAAAATATCTTCATGAACTCATAGAATGGAATCTTTTCAATCACTAAATCACATCTTTTACCCTCTTTCCCATCTTTTAAAGTGTATGCCACAGTCTTATATTTTCAAAAATCTACTATATCATTTCCAATTGCATGTGTACTATCCATATGTTCGCAAGTTTATAAATGTTGCAAACCACCACAAATTAGGCATGTACCATTCAAGCATGACAAATTGTAAAATAATTGGGTATTCCCTCTTTTAGATACAAGGGTTTTTATAAATTATCTTGAAGATCTATTTGACTCATTTATGTTTTATGTTACACTCCTACATAGCAAAGATAGAATGCAAAAACACACATATATGCCTAAAAACTTCAAAATGGTTGGAAAATTCAATATGAACCATGAAATAACAAGTTGTGCACGTGTGATTTATCTTCATATAAAAAGGTCTACCCATTTCAAAATATCTTTGACTCATTTTAATTTCAAGATACATACCATTAAATTTTGCAAATAATTGTGTCTAAGTTGAATCCAAAAAATGTTTTTCATATGGATTGTGGTTTTTACTACCAATCCTCCTTCTTACCATATCTCTTTAATTAGGAAAAAAATATGTATTATTCATCCAAAAATCTTTAATCAACAATTTCAAAGCTTCACTAATTTCTTTATCCTTTCATGGTAGTCTACCACTAGAGGTCCATAATGGATTTTTTGTTGGATCTTTCACTCTATCTTACCTTCCAATGGCTCTCATTAGAGTGCCTCTACCTATTTTCATTGTTTTTCTTGTGCTTATAATGAGTCAATATTTCTTCATTTAGGTGCTTACTATTGTTGATGTAACTGCACATCTTGTGATATTACTATATTTGTTGTGCGACTTAGAACCCACTTTGTCATGTGTTTTCATTAGATTATTTAAAATATTTTTTTGTTCGACTCATCAATTATTATTATCCCAAGAATCTACATGATGGGCCAAAATTCTAAATTCCTCATCATTTCAACAGATAATTGACATCTTCCTATAACATTTAATTCTTCAAAGAATAATCTCCATATATGATTAACTTTTCTTTGACAAGTATGCTTTGGAATCTTATCTGTCATTGATTGAAAAATATTAGTATCCATATCAATCAAATATCTTGTCTATCTAAAATGAATTGTAGAAAGCGTTCTGGTCTCTTTAGTGGTCTTAACATTTTGAACAATAACATAATTGTGGGTGAATTGTGTACCTTCAACTGAAGATGATGTTCCTTGTCAATAAGATGTGAAAGATGGAATATCACCTAGGTGGTATGTTGATGGTGTTCCTTAACATGACATGATGGAGTGCACACACCCTCCAACATAGAATATGGTGTCTCTTCAACATGAGATCACGGTATGACTCCAATATTGGAAGATGGTGTACCTTCAAAATTCAATTATCTTATTGAGTGTAAGTGTCTCATTTGTTCTCTTTTTCTTTCAAATTCTATATATTTGTTTATTTCTCTTGGTGTTTCTTGTTCCTCTTCCAAATCCATATTTTCATTAATTGATTCTAATTTTATTTGTTCACATGGTACTCTCATTTTTCCCTTTTAATTTCCAAATCCCTCTCCTTCTCTTCCAATGTTTTAATTTTTAGTTTCTTCCTTGACAGCATGATGATGTCTACATGTCAAATATTTCAAACATATGAATTACAATGATTTCTAGCCATATGAATTAAAATGATATCTATGAATACAATATATTACAACTTGCCAAATAAAAATATAATTTGTCTCTATAGTCACAATGTACATTTAAAAAGTACTCCACTAACCTAAAATATGTTCCAATGTTGATTCACAGTTGAAATAGTGTAGAAAATGGTTGAATTTGGTACTTCCAACACCAATAATAGTGCTTTTTGACTTCCAAAACCATGAAACTAGTGTTTGTGTTGTAAAAATAGAATAGATTAGATTGCAAAATAGAGAATGTGGCCTTGTCTCAAAAGTCACATTGTTGTTTGAGAATTTTTTGTGTATTTAGATAGTGTGCTTGCACTATAGCATGCCCATGCTATGTAGATACACACTTTCCTCCCTTCCTCTCCATCCTATCTTGTTCTCTCTCATTCCTATCTTATTCTCTCTCCATCCTATCTAAACCTCTCTCGCTTCCTATCTCATTCTCTATTTCTCTCCATCCTATCCTAAGTGAACTTCTTACCCCTTTATATGTATCTTATCCCCTACTCTCTCTTTCCATCAATCACTCTGTATTTCTATTTGAATGTTCAAAATGGGAAGAGTAGTTCTATGGGAGGGGGGTTTAATCAAAAGTATCCTACTTTTATCCTTTTTCAACCCTTTAAATCAAATAACTAAAATATAAACTGCATGCATGTAAACATATAAATGAACATAAAGTAAACACATGCACATGACACACAACACCAAATTTGATAACCCAAAAATCCTCGAGGAATAAGAAGGTAAAACTAGGGTGGGGATGATACCCACAAAAATCACTACAGTAATAAATGTTTGACCACTTCTGATGGTCTACCCTATTAAAGGCTTTACACTGTATCGATAGTGACTTGATTAGAGGATTTACAAACACTTTACATGAAGTGTCACCCTGTTAAAGGATTTACAATAGGGTATTAAACCCACCTAATACATAGGATTTTCATTCACCTTCTCCAAAGGTTATCCTACTTAACTGTTAAGCTAACCTATCAATATAGGATTTTCAACTTCTAATACAATAGCAAGAAAGTAGTAGAACAATGAACCTGATAGTATGCAATCTTTAATTGCTGGATTTTAGGCACTTGATCTACTCTCTCTAATTTTGATCCTCTGAGATCTAATATCTGGTTGTGTTCCTTGTCCCTTGTGCTATTTTGATCAACTAGATATGAAATTGTTTCTTTGCTCCTCTAAGTCTTTACTTCTTCACACTAAATTTTGCTATAGTCTCCCCATACACTATTTTCTACCACATATCTAATGGGGTATTCAACCTCCTTTTAAAGATTATGAAGACTTAGGATTAGGTATGGATCTATGATCCATATTGAATCTCAAGTTCTCGCTCATTTCTTGCATTTTTATCATTGGTTGCATGCCTTTTTCATTTTTCTAATTGGCTACATGTTGATCACATAGGAAACATAAAAGATTCATCCTTATCCTTTTTCTCTTTTGAAATCCATTATGTTGGATCCAAAAATGGTTTACATGTGAGTTTGTGAGGGCACAAACTCATATGTTGATTTTGTGTTACTCGGTAGATACCAAACTATTGGTCCTTGGCACATATGCTATCTTGGATTGTTAGGCACCTGTTACACTTTTTCTTGCTCAACACATGTATAACTTTGACTCACTTAGCATATGAAGCATTTTGACTTTCTCAGCATTAACTATGACTCGACACCTATATGTTTCTTAACACATATATACTACTTAGCACTTGAAGTCACTCGGCACCTGTTGGAATTTTGACTCAGCACACACTATGGCTCAACATACATAATGTACTTAGTTTCAATATAAAAAGTGATTAAGTGTGTTGACACTCAAATGTCAAAACTATCTAAGGACCAAAAATATCCCCCTTTGACATGTGTCAAAAACACTTAACTAGAAATTACTTGTCTCTCCTTATGAGTACCTTGTTGGCGCTCAAAAGTGTAGCCCTAATTTTGAGCACTATTAAGAAATTAAGCCCTATGAATGACCATAATTGCATGTGTACCTGGCTATACCTATGTTGCCACTAAGGTGTTTAATGTTTCTAACACCCTCCATTCTACCTATTTTTGTGTTCCCTCAAGATCAATTGTCATTCCGAGTTATTCGGCAAAGTCTTGTTTTGAGCTAGTTCCAAATTTGCATTTTCACCTAGGCGTCAAACAATGACAGGAGGTTGTGTTTGCTATTGAATATCACGAACCCAAAATTGCGTCATGACTCACCACTTTGGGAATATCTAGTGTCCATATCTGAGAACCTATGTTTCATATTTTGAGTCATTTCAAGTCCGTTTGACTAGGTTTTGAATCCCTCAAAGTTGGTCAGTTACTATTTTCATGTTTTTACAAAATATTCAAAATTCTGGGAAGCCCTATTTGACGAGTAATAACTCTTGACCAGTTGATCCAAATGTTGAAATTCCTATTGCATTGCATTATAGGCATCAGAAACTTGTTATATTTCAAGTTTCATATCATGACGAATCCATTTGATTAGTTTTCAAGCATGATTCAAAATGGAATTTCTGACTTTTTGTTGGTGTCAATATTTGCAAATTGATTAGCAGCCCTATTCATGGTGTCATAAATCCTAACCCATGATTGGTCAAGTCAAATGGTTTGTTTCCCTGTATTGTCCACTGAAAATATTACAAGTGTGCCAGTTTTTAGAACCTGATGAATCCGTTTGCACACTTTTCGAGGTCAATTCCATTCGCAAAAAATGCTTTCTGTCAGCATGTCTATAGAATTATGAGTAGCCCACTTTGACTGATCACCATTTGCGCCCATGATTCATCATGAGCCTAAATCAGAGAAGTACATTATCCTCATGACAAAGAACCAATGCCCCAGTTTTCATCTTCCCAAGTGTTCATTTGTCCAATTTTCTGAGCCGAATCCAAACCCAGTTTATTGCTTTCTCACGTGTTTTCTTGTAGATAAATCCGAGAAGGCAACTTTGACAGTCAATATCTTTTGACCTGGAATTTGTCATGAGATGAGATTTGGCAGGTTGAAAATATGTGGAATAGAAAATTAGTGTGCCTGTTTTTAGAGCCTGACCAGAGGTTTGGTTCAATTTTCAAAGGCAATAAATAGACCTCCTGGCATCAAATTCACAGTTGGTAGAAAGTGACAAATTGAGTTTTTAATGATTAATCTATGATCAAAATTGATTCTAATTAGTCTGAGAAGGCTAGTGGATCAATTTGAAAGTTTAGTTTTTTGGAAACGAAAAAAATTTTAGCCGGACCCACTTTGGGGCCCGACTAATTGCACCAAACCGATAAAGTAAAATTGAAGATTCCCATTTATATTAAAGCCTTTCAAAAGATTTCATGGCTATTAATTAATTGCATGGATAGCCAACATGGTTTTAAAAAAAAACTTGATAAGTGATGAATTAGACCAGAAGACATTCAATGGAGAGATACCAAATAGCATCATGTTTGGACCAGACGTTTGTGGTTACAATACTAAGAAAATTCATACTAATGTACTGATCTATGAAAAGAAAACCATGAGCAATAAGAATACATTTTGTATGAGTGTTGTATCCAAGATGCCTTGAGGAACTCAAACAAGATAATAATTTGCAAACAAGATCTTGGGATTGGAACCTAGATGATGGTGTGCAAGGAGTTCTCTTCCACCCCAAGACAACAAAAGAATTATTGCATCTGGAACAATTACAGATCTCAGGTCTATTAAGTCAAAGGAGGAGATGTGCTTCAACATTCCAATTAAAGTGTCATATATTTTTATGCTTAATATTCTGAAAGATCTTGGAAAAGACTGGGATGTGGATTACCAGTGGGATGTTGGGCTTACCATGGACATTCCCATTGTTAGCAATTTTACTCTCCTGCTTTCTAAGGAAGTTCTGGAGGATCCTACCTATGGATAACCTTGATGGACTGGTTTTCCTTTTAATAGCTTAGTCTGGTTTAAATATATGTATGATCTTCATATTGTCATCAATGTATGTGTTAAATGAAGATTTGCAAAGATATACTTTTATGTATGTAGTCCGTGTCACTAACAATAAATTTGGGCACTGCATTCATAGAGCATTACGTAATAAGAGAAGCCCCAATGTTACGTTTTTAAAGCAGATCCATTTGAGGTGCCAAAGAATTAAGAAAATAGCTGACAAGAAATCATGCCAGTTATGATAAACTAGCATTCACACATTCAACGATAAGAAAAGTTGAAAGCTTCCCATGAGAGGGGCCACAAATTTTAAGAGAGAACCTGCAGGCATATAAAAAGGGGGCATCTGCAACATGCCAAGAGTAAGTAAACCCATAGGTGAAGAGATGCACGAAGAAGTTAAAAATTTGATTCAAAGGAAATAGCAGACATATATGAATTAAAAGCCACCCATGGCAAAGAACCTTGTGGTGACAGAGAGAGGAATAACAAGGAAAGTCAAATGAAGCCGCAGACTAGAGACGATCTGATTGGTATGCATAAGGGAAGCAATATCAAGCTTTTCCCATGCCATCTAGAACCAAGCAACAAACAAGATAAATAGCAGACACACATAGGAGAGCCAAGAAGGTAATATAAAGGTGAAAGTTTGGAGCAGTCCCTACGCAATGCAAAGATACTAGTCCACGCGCAATTACAAGGAGCTGGCTGGTTAAAGGAAGAGAAAATCATGCTAAAAGGGAAGACACCTCCAAGTGGGTTTAAGAATACAATCTGACCATGAGCAGACATGTAATACCAGATGCTATGGATCTATAAGAAAAGGGTATTTCCTTTCCACTACGTAATTAGAAAAGGTCATGGTTGAGGAAGAAGGGCGAGCACACGAGGCAAAGCTAGCCGAAAAGATCATGCAAGCCATGGAAGCATATTAGTGCAAAATGCGTGGAGAGGTAGGGAGATTGTTTCTGATTGTTTTGTCCCATATTCTTTATGGGAGGAGGTTTTTTTCACTTTAAATATAAAAGCACGAGTTATCTAAGTGTCTTCAAAGACACGCTGGCCTAGAGACTCATGTCTTAAATGTGGAGGGGCCCATCGGTTCAAAGCCATGTATTTTAGTGCTCAATACGTATAAGTGACCAAGCAAGTGTGTATGAGCGACCAAGCAAGCGTAGGAGCATAAGGCAATTTCAAACCCTCTCTAGTGTTACGCTTAACGTAAGAGCGAAGAGTGAAAATTATGGCTTTATGATTCTACAGGAAAGAAGCTCCCTGTGTGGGCATAAGACAATTTTCCAAGCTCTCCGGTGTTACAAAATTTGAAGCCCAACATATGCCTATAGGAAAAAATTCATTTCCTTACGCTGCTCCACTCGCGTGAGAGCATAAACAAATTTTTTGAGACTTTTGGTGCTACATTCGGGCCGTGAGAACATAATAGAAGCTTTAAGCGTATGGACAAGAAGCAAAATTTGGAGATTCACAAAGCTATGGGGATATTGAAAATATTAATAAAATATTAATGTGAGTCCCTGTGTGAGAACGTAAAGCAAAATTTTCATGGCCAACCAGAGTGTGACAAGTGGCAACAACGGATTGAGGGAGATAGAAAATTGAATTCAAAAAGAAAATTCAGAGAAGATCAATGCATAAAGTGAAAATTCAAATAAATTTAAAAGTTTTATATAGTTTTAACTATACAATGTTTTAAAATTTTCATTTTAATGTCTATTCATGACTTAGGACCCTATTTTTCAAATTTCCATATCAGGGTCATTTTTTGTCCAAAATAGGCAGTGCAGCATACCATTGGAACCGGGAAGAAGAAAATTTTCTGAATTTGGGGTCAAATTTTGCACACGTCTTTGCTGGCTTAGGCTATAAGCAGATTTTCTTTTTTCAGAGGCATTCTCAGTGCAATGGGCAGAAGTCATCACTAAGCATCAAAGTTGGTTACATGGTAGATTTGAATACTTTTTGAAGCCTAGATGTGGAGAAAATAAACAAGAAAGGTTATATTGGCTTCTTAAAGTCACTTTGTAACTAGTTTTTCATTTTACCATGAATGCACTTTAGAATCATAAATCAGTTACGAGGGTGAATAAAATATCTTAGATATTTTTGCTTTGTGGAGCCAGAATGATAAGGATTTGATTCAGCATTTGAGGGAAAAGATTTAAAAGTTGTTTTAACCTGTTGAGAAGGTTTTTTCAAAGGGACAGATGTCAGTTGCACATTCAGATCCAGGAATGAACTCTTCTCCTATATATTTCTTTTCTTTCTCTATTGTAGAGGTTCCAATTTTTTGTTACTGACAAACCATTGTTGGTACAGAATTTGCAGTCATTCTGTGAGACCACTTTGTTGGATCCAGATTTGTGATTCCACCCACATTCTTCAACAATTTCTCTTCTATATGAATAGCAAATTAAGTTTTATGCAGATAGTTCTATTCTATTAGGTGATCTATGAGTTATTTTTTGTACATCTTTCATGTATTTGATTTCAAGGAAAACAAATAATGTGCAGCAAAGGGTTTCCAAATTCAATTTGAGTCTTGTCTCCTATCTATGGATCTATAATCTTTCTAGTTTGTGATCAAGGATCATAGATTAGGTTGCATCTCATTTTGGAATGTATGTGGTTAAAATGTCTTGCATATGGATCAAAGAGCCATGTAATTGCTTGGTATTTATTACAGGGTTTTGCAGATTTCATGGTGGGATAATTTGACTATGAGATTCAAATCTAAAGCAAATATTTGTTCATAAGGTGAAGGATAGATCACGGATCTGGATGTAGTAATGTGTCTCAGATTTCCAAAAGATGTATGGTTGTAATTCATTTAATTTCCCAATAGATAAGACACTGATAAGAAATAGGATCACTAGATTTTGTTGCTCATATTTTGGTCTTGTTGATATCAACATCATTAATCAAACGCTTTTCCCCTTTCATGTTGAAGAGTTACAATAGAATGCCCTCACTCAGCTTTTAAGATTCATAGATCTACATTTAGCTACTGTAGATTGATGTTATTTCATGAGATACTAGGAGAAATAAGGGTTTTTTCGGCTTCGTATTAGATTCAGTGTATGCTTTGACAACTGGTACCATATATAGAATCTACAGGTCTACCCACCTAGGTTTTGTAGAGCCTGAAGTAGAAGAAGGGTCATGCCTTATAGTTGGCCCTGTGTCTGAAATGATATGTTGATAATGGGAGTTAGCTGCCCCTAGATGTGTCATATTCTCATGGGGATAATTGGAAATGGGTAATGTTTTCAAACACCAACATACCTTACCCACAAAATTTCAAAATTTTACTCAAAATTTGTTCAAAGTACCATAACTCCCTCTGAATTGATTGTACCTTGTCATTTTACAATCAAAATTTTGTACTAAATATGCCTAATACTCTTTTTCTTTTTGTCATGTTCCTACATTTTGTACTTGTATACTGTATATGATCTTCCATATGCTTGTCAAAAAAATTTATCTCCCCCTTTTTGCTTTATTACTTATCTTCCCTTTTGGCTTCCTACAAAATTTCCTTTTTATTCCCAAAATGAATGAAAGAATG
Organism: Cupressus sempervirens; assembly: GCA_028749045.1. Lineage (NCBI taxonomy): Eukaryota > Viridiplantae > Streptophyta > Pinopsida > Cupressales > Cupressaceae > Cupressus > Cupressus sempervirens. The sequence continues at coordinate 254,715,593 of CM053786.1, read as the reverse complement.
TAATCAAAATGTATAGTATTCTCCCCTTGAAAAATATATCTCCCCGTTTATCTTATTATCTCCCCCTTTTTGACACTAATGTCAAAGGGATTTAAGGAGTAATACCATACTTAGCCAAAAAGTTACTATTTACCTCCATTATTGTTTTCAGAGTTGCATCCCAATTCTCCAAAGCTATGTCAAGTGACTTGTGCTGCATGGTAGTCTTTGCAACAAGGTGTACAAGTCCATCAAGTGTAGAAAGATTTCGATCTTTCTTTAAAACTATTTTAGAATAAACTTGCTCCTTTTGGAGGACTTCTAAATGAGGGGTTATGGAGGACTAAATTTGCATCAGTTTGGCCATAATATTAGCTTCCTCTACTGTTAGTACAACCAACTCCCTTTGTGTGTGAAGCAATTGTACAAAATGCTTCTCACTTCGAGTTGGATCTCTAGGTAATTGCATGCTAGAGATTTTCAAATTCCTTTCCAAGCTCATTATTCTTTGATTAGTTTCTTGTGTGAAATTGGAAAAATCACACAACTTCCTATACAATGAATTTTTTTTTTCAAGGACAATTTTGACCTTATCAATTTTCTTGACCAATTCAACTTATTTAAGTGCTATGCCACTTGATATCTTCTCATTCACTTCACCTTGAAATTTTCTCTCTGACCATTCCATGAGTTTAACATTGGTATCTTCTTCATTTGTCACCTGGTCAACTATGTCTAATAGTTTCTCAATGATTGGCTTGGCTTCATCTAGTGATTGCAAGCTGAAGGCATCTATGAAGATGTCCTTGATATCATGAAGTGCTAGCTTATGTTTAAACTCCTTTCTCAATATCTCATGCCTCATCCTTTTATCTAATGTAGTTTTCATTTCAGTCATTTGTGGCATTGTAATAGTCTTGAAATCATAGGAATGAATCACAATGTCTTCATCTAATTCAGATTCTCCATAGTGAAGTACCCTAGCAACTCTAGTTGAACTTGAGCCTAGAGTTGAAAATTGCAAGGGGATGGCTTCAATGCTCAACTTCTAAATCGTCTTGGTAGGAGTGCTAGTCTTTGGTAATTCTACCAATGTCTAAATGGTGGCCTGCTCCTTTTCTTTTGTTGTAACCTCCTCAATCTTGTTTTGAAGGATGCAAAAGGCTATGTACTTGGGTTCAAACTTACCACTATGTTTCTTGTTTTCCTTTATTATTTGAGCCTTTTTCATATTAGGCTTCACTTGAGCTAGGGTAGATTCTTTGATCTCCCTTTCCATCTTTAGACAATAGTACCATTTATTCTCAATTATTTCATACAATTCTTTTGGCATAGTATTGTCAAGCTCTAGAGGTGTGTTCTCAAATTCTACCATCATGGCATACATAGATTCCTCTATTTTGTTTTTCTCTTCCCTACTAAGCTTATTGAAATTGAGAGACTTAAAACCATTCAAATCTAACTTTTTAATTGCATTACAAAGTTTGTCAATGGAAGATTTAGGAGGATGGCTTACCACTTTAAATTGGCTGATGTCCTCAGATTTTGTTCTCTCCTCATCATTTGTATTTGGTTGTGCCACATACCTTCTTCTCTTCTTGGGCTCTTTAGCTGGTTGTATAGTGGCTTTCTTCTTTTCCTTTGATGCCTCTTTGTCCTTTTAAGTGGTTGCTCTTGTAGTGGCCCTTGTTGTTGTTGGCTTAGTTGGAGCTAGCTTGGTTTGAGCTTGTTTGGTGACCTTTTTAGGCTTGGGCTGAGTTGTAGGCTAAGTTTTTTCCTTCCCCTTCTTTTTCTTGGTAGGTGTAGGTGCTTCCTCGACTTCTTCTCCCTTAGCACCTTCCTCTTTGTCTTCCCCTAAGCCTTGTGTTAGCTCTATTGGGCCTTGCCCTTGCTCTCCTTCTTCTTCACCATCTCTTTCTACTTGTTCTTCTTCTTCTTCTTCACCTGCTTCTTCCTTAATGTTTGCCCCAAATGTCTTCTTTATCTTCCTTACCATTTTATATTTCTTCTTGATGACAGAGGTTTTTTTCAATTCAGTCTCAACTTTGGACTTGACAACATCATATGTCCCAAAATGAGGACCTGCCTTATCAATTTCTTCTGCAAGTAATGTTGTGATTTTTGTTGAGGCTTCATCCACATCAAGCTCTTATCCTAATGGCCTTAGACATCTTACTCTTGGTATTGCTACTTGGATGTAGGTGTAGTCAATTTCAACTAAGAAACATATGTCATTGATATGTTGCTCAACCAATGAAACTGGTATTCTCATTCTCTACTTCATGGATTTCTTAAAATTTTCAAGATAACTAGTCATTTGTGCCTCAAAATTATCTCCCATCTGATCAATGAATTCATTAATTTTTGTAATTGTAGTTTTGTTGGGGTTCTAATTCACCTTTCTTATAGAAGAGAATTATTCCATCACATAAAAGAATATACACATAAGAACTGAACCAAATTTGCATTGAGCACCTTTTGATCTCCTTAGAGCTCCTAGGTTCTCATTAATTTATTGCAATATGAGTTTTGCCAGATCATAGGTATGATCTTTCTTCACCAGTTTGCAGGCTACATCAACTGCTAGACATGGCACACTGTTTAGTCTACTGGATTGATAGAATTTGTGTGATATAATTCTCACAACAAAATCTAGAAGTGGATTAGTTATTGTATCAATGGTCATTCTCCTATTTTTCCATTTTGCTCCAATATTTTTCTCAATGACTTCCTTTCTATCACTTCTCAATGTCTTTGGCCAATTTAGGATTGGGAATCACATATCCCTATGGACTATTATGTTGGTAATCTTAATAGGTCTTGTCTCTAGCCATAGAAAGCCATCATGAATTTGACTCAAAACAATGTGAATCCATTCAATTTTGAATCCTATAGGGTAGACTAGGGCATTGGTCAAACCCTTTTTCTCTACTATGTCAAATTCCTTCTTCAGAATCTTGTTCTCACATAGTCTTTCATAGGCTTGGAATATTTCAAAATCACCTATGGAACCAATTTTGCAATTGTATAGCACTTTCTTACATCTTGAAGCATGACCACTTTAGGTGGAATGATGGATAATGCATAGCTAGGTCATTTATGTAGGCAACTTCAGGTATTGGCCTAAATTTCGGCTATTTGACCTCATTGCTAACTAGTTGAATCTCATGATCTTCCTTAACCTTAGGGTTTCTTGAACTAGAGGCCATTTTACCAAACTAGGGTTTTAAATGTATTAAAATTTTAACTTTTGCATAGCTAAACACTTGATAAATACCTTTGAATCGATGAATTTGTGCTGAACTACTATTGAAATCTATGCAAATGGCTTTTAGGTTGCTGTTTGATCACTTCTTCACTCTTCTCATCTTTTTTCTGTGTTTGAATGGCATGAAAATGAATGAAATTCAACCTTATGCCTGTCAAAGACCTAGCATTAAATGCTTTGTGCATACAGCTATAAACTCGACACTTGAAGGATTTAACATGACTCGGCTCCCATTGTATTTCATTTACTCAACCTCCACTGGACTTCTACTTCACTCAGCTTCAACTATCAGCTCGGTTACTATTAGAAACTCGGCATCCATTATAGCTTTACTCAACATCTAAGAGTAACTTGGCTGCTTCTTCAAAAAATTTATGTAGATTTCTTCCTTGTAGTACCCCTTTGTTGTTTGGAACTAATGTATGATTTAACTTTTTATATTAGTCCCATACATCTATTTTCCTTAGTTTGATGAAGTGTAATCACTTGACCTTTTGGGTGAAGTGATCCCTCCCTTACATGTGTTGCACTCATCTTTCTTCTTCCAAGTCTTATTCATTTATCCTCTTATTTTATCAACATCAACCTTCTCTTTTCTTTTGTTGACTTTTGTCTTAGGTGCTTTTGAATTTGTTAGACAATTGCTAGTGATATGACCAATCTTCAAACAATTGAAACATGTAGTTTGACTTAACCATCTACTAACTCCCTCTAAAATGTGTCCTTATGCAATTTTTAGGAATATGTCCATACTCTTGACAATGGTGATAGCTATACCAGGTATTGTAATCTAAATTATAGTGATGACCATGATTGTTTCCTCTTGCATGCTAATTAGGTGTCCACATAGGCTTTGTTCTGCATTCAAATGCTCTATGTCCATATTTTTTGTAGTTGTAGTAGTGACCTTCAAATCTTGATGTCCTCATGGTCTTGATTCTACATTCATGTGCTTGATGTCCTTGCTTATTGCACTTGTGGAAAAAGCTTGCATTGGTAGGCTTATCATGCTAATGACTATTTTTTCTCTTGCACATATTAGAGGTATGTCCCTTTTTACCACAGAAATGACAAGTAGGTTTAGTTTTCTTACCTTTGTTACCCCTTTTTTCTACAATTTTGGATGATTCTCCTTGTTCAGTGCTGGTGTAGCCAAGTCCTGAAGTATCATTACTAGACCTTGGTGATTTTAGTAATTGTTAAAAGTACTTGATAGCCTCATTTGGTTTGTTATAGCTTTTTTCTATCTCCTTTTCTCTTTTCAATTCATTCTAAAATTGTTCATTTTGCATCTTCAAGGTGGAGATCTCAATGTCCTTCATATTCAGTTCATGATGAGCATTCATCATCTGCCTTAAGGTGTCTAGTTGCATGTTTGAGATCTTTTCAAACTCAATTGTCTTCTCCTCCAGTCTATTGGTAAGATTTCTCTCGTCATCTTCTATCATGGCCTTATCTTCAATGGTTCTCTTCTTTTGTTCAATCACTTCACAAAGCATTATGGCTTGTGATTCTTGTTCAAGCTTGAGTAATCTAATTTCTTTAGCTTGTGCTCTATTTTTCTCCATTAGTTCTGCTATTGTTGCATCAAATTCCTTGGAATCTACATTGGAAAACATTTGTGTGGTATCAATCTCCTTGTAGTGTATGTCATTTTCAGCTATGGCTATCTCCTTCCTTCTTTTGAAGGACTTTCTCAATTCTTCTATGGCTTCTTCCACTTTGTGTAGAGCTAGGTGCACATCAATCACCTAATTGTCTATGATCTTCCCAAGTTTGAAGACTTCCATCTTCAGATCTTTTCTCTAAGTTGTTAGGCCTCTCCTTGTGAGAACCAATAGCTCTGATACCAATTGTTGGAATGTTCAAAATGGGAAGAGTACTTCTAAGAGGAGGGGTGAATTAGAAGTATCCTACTCAATCCTTTAAATCAAATAACTAAAATATAAATTGCATGCATGTAAGCATACAAATGAACATAAAGTAAACACATGCACATGACACACAACACCAAATTTGGTAACCTAGAAACCCTCCAAGAATAAGAAGGTAAAACTAGGGTGGGGATTATACCCACAAAAATCACTACAACAATTAATATTTGACCACTTTTGATTGTCTACCCTATGAAAGGTCTTCCCTGTTAAAGGCTTTACACTGTATCAATAGTGACTTGATTAAAGGATTTAAGAACACTTTACATGAAGTGTAACCCTATTAAATAATTTACAATAGGCTATTAAACCCACCTAATACATAGGATTTTCATTCGCCTTCTCCAAAGGTTCTCCTACTTAGCTATTAAGCTAACCTATCAATATAGGATTTTCAACTTCTAATACAATGGCAAGAAAGTATTAGAACAATGAACCTAATAATATGCAATCTTTAATTGCTAGATTTCAATCACTTGATCTACTTTCTCTGATCTTGATCCTTTGAGATCTAATATTTGATCATGTTCATTGTCCATTGTACTATTATGATCAACTAGATATGAAATTGATGCTTTGTTCCTCTAAGTCTTTCCTTCTTCACACTAAATTTTTCTATAGTCTCCCCATAAACTATTTTCTACCATATACCTGACCTCCTTTTAAATATTGTGAAGATTTAGGGTTAGGTATGGATCTATGATCCATAATGAATCTCAAGTTCTTGCTCATTTCTTGCATTTTTATCATTGGTTGCATGCCTTCTCCATTTTTTTGATTGGCTACATGCTAATCACATAGGAAACATAAAAGGTTCATCCTTATCCTTTTTCTCTTTTGAAATCCTTTATGTTGGCTCCAAAAATGGTTTACATGTGAGTTTGTGAGGGCACAAACTCATATGTTTATTATGTGTTACTCGGCACATACTAGACTACTAGTGCTAAGTACACATGCTATCCTAGATTGCTTGGCACCTATTACACTCTATCTTGCTCAGCACATGTATAACTCTAAGTCACTCAGCATATGAAGCATTGTAACTTGCTTGGCATTAACTATGACTCAACACCTATATGCTGATTGGCACATATATACTGCTCGACACCTAAAGTCAGTCAACACCTATTGGAATTCTAACTCGGCACACATTGTGGCTCAACATACATAGTATACTCAGTTTCAATGTAAAAAGTCATTAAGTGTGTTGACACTCAAATGTCAAAACTATCTAAGGACCAATAATTTCTCTATATTTATCACTCTCTCTCTCTCTCTCTTCTCATCCCCTACTCTCTTTCTCTCCATTGTATACCCTCTCTCCTCCTATCCCCTACTATCCTCTCTCTCTCTCTCTCTCTCTCTCTCTCTCTCTCTCTCTCTCTCTCTCTCTCTCTCTCTCACACACACACACACACACACATCCATTCTCTATATTCCTATCTATCAAAAAGAATCAAGACTAGCTAGGTTACTAAGAGGGGAGGGGTGAATCAGTAACCTCAAAACTTTTAACAAATTCAAAACTTAATAGCATAATCTAATTACAATTAATAGATTTAATCCACTGCATGCATGATAAACTAAAAGCATAAAACACTTTGAACACAATATTTGGTAACCCACAAACCTTCCAAATAGAAATTAAAACTAGGGTGAGGATGATACCCACAAAATGTCAATACTGCAATATAGAGTTAGCCTATTAAGGCTTATAATAATCACTTTTGATGATCTGCCCTATTAGGACAATTAGGACTGCTAGGTTCACCTTGTTAGAGGTTTTACAAACATACAATGAAGTATGCACTTGGTAAAGAGATTTAAGAATATACTATTCAGTCTACCCTGTTAAAGGATTTGAAGTTGATTCACCTGTTAGGATGAAATAGTAGATCTGATTTGCAATTGAATTGTTGATTGAGATCTTTGGAGTACTGATCACCTCTATGTGATAGATGTAACTTGGCTACTCCTAATATGACCTTGCAATACACTTTGTTCTACTATTGATTCACATTCACATGATTTTCATTTCCTTTGCATTCTCTTATATCAATTACTTACACTTAGGTATGATATAATACATTACATATATACCAACCCAATTCACATAATTACAAGGTTGGCTAATACACAAGTTAACACCAATATTACAATGTCCGCCGAAATGTATATACTTGAGTTCTAAAAATTGACTTGGTGAATTTTTGATACACGACATCCATTGTCATTACTCGACATCATCATGCACTTAGTAGAAGTAGAGGCTTGGTCCATACTAATCACTTCAACTTAGTTTTGAACTCAGTATACACTAGTGACTCAGTAGATACAGTTTCACTTAGTAAAAATTGAATTCCATGTTTACCATGCCTGCACTCGGTAAACACTAATCATCTCATCACTTGGTTAACACTAACTTAACTTCAAAACAACTAATGACCCGGTAGACATTATGAAGCTTGGTAACCACTGAACTACTCAGTAAGAATTGTTGGACTTCATACTGCCTGAATTAACTTGGTAACAATTAGAATGTTGGGTAGGAATTGTGAAGCTTGGTAACCACATAGAATCTGAATAAGTGTTGTCACTAATAAAAAACTTGACTTAATGCCAACAATCTCCCCATTTTTCATTAGTGACAAAAATAGTTATCAGCCAAAAATTATGCACAACATAGTGTGATATTGGCTTGATATGGCATGCTATTTTTTTTTTTGAGATTTTTTTTTTAAATTTGTCTTTGCAACTCTATTAAATATACATTTTCTTTGCATATATCTCCCCCATACAATGTACATATCATATCAGGCATAATAACATACTGAGTGTATCTCCTAGTATGGTAGCTTTCTCTCATGATATATACAAATATCTCTACTCAAATATATACATGTCTCTCCCCCTTTTTGATAGTAATGCCAAATATTTATACATAATCTACATATATAGAGACACCAAAATGTGAGAGAAATTTAGAATGTACCTTAAGAATAAGATTTAAGGTCTTGTCCCAGTTATCTTGCAAAACTTTGTAGGTTTGAAGAGCAACTTGTACTTCTATAGAGAGCTCAATCATGTGATCTAAAATTGAAAAATTATTATCATGGATCAATGCTTTAGAATAGGAAATGTGCTTCTTCATTGTATCCATGATGGGAAGGATCATATTTTGAATGTCTATGAGTGTAGACCAGATCCTTGCTTCCTCTCTTAATAATTCTACTTACATACCTAATAAGAATTTGATTTTCATATGATGTTCAGAGTTTGAACTAGGATCAAGCTGCAACTTCTTTGCACTAGCCATCAAATTTTGATCAATCTTATCCAATTTGCTCTTAATTTCCTTATCATGCTCGATAACATCACATAACTTTGCAAAAAGACATGTTACATTTGTGTAAGAAGTTTCAAGATTTGTCAAAATTGAAGAAAGCTCTACCTGCTGGATAGCTATTTGTTGAGCAATGTGCTCAAGCACTTTGTTATCAAATTTCTTTTCTTCTTTCTCCATCAACTTATCTTGACCACTAGAATCTTCATTCTATTTTCTAACTACCTCTTCTAACTACAACAAAATGTGTTGAGAAGAATCAACTTCAACACCTATAGCTTCTATCAAAATATTCTTTGCATCCTCAATAATCCTATATTCTCTGTCTCTTTCTTCTCATAATTGCTTATGCTTAGCTTTCTTTTGGAGAAGCTGGCTAACTAATTTCATTTGATCTATAGCGGCATTGTCAAAATCCAATTTGGGAATTTCTATATCCTCATCCAGATCTATATATTCCTCTATTTCCTTTCCACTAATCAAAAGTCTTGATTGAGTCTTTGGTTCAACTTTTGAAATTAATGCTTTAGATTTTGGAATAGAAACAATAGTGGAAATAGTAGGACTAGCAATCAAAACTTGTACAGTGCCTACTAGTGGAATACTTATAGAATCCAAAACTGATGTATTTACCAAACTTTCCAAAATTGAGGTTTTCACAAGTGAAGTACTAACAGAAGTATTTGCAACTAAAGTATTTACTAGAGCATTTACAACTGAAGTAGTCAAAATTGAAGAATCGAAAACTATACTTACTACTAAAGAACTCACAATTATGGAACACTATGTATCCATTGCTGAGATTGGCTTGGTAATTCAAGGATTCTAGAGCTTCATGGATGAAGTGGTAGACAGTTCTATCTATGATGTGCTAAGCTAAGAGGTAGTAGGGATTGATCAGATATTTGATGTATTAATGGTTGTCACAATCAAAGCTATTGAAGCTATCTCCATGCTTGATGATGTTGTAGTCTTTTTTGGAGAGTGAGAAAAGGAGGCTATCATAGCTACAGCTATCTTGACTAGGTTAATCTCTGCCTCTTCTTGCCTAGCTTCCTCTTAATCTTCTTCCTCTTTTTCTTCATCATCTTTCATCAACTCTTGATATTCTTCAACATCAATTGTGACAAATGGAGTATTGTCTTCATCATTTTCTTCATCCTTGTCACTATCATCATCATCATCTTTGATTTCAATAGGATTTTCACTTAGTTTATGCAGGTGATAAATATTCTTCCACATAGTTGCCACATCCTTGACTACATGCTATATGTCTTTTAACAAAATTAAACAAGTATGAAATATAATAGTCATCTTGTCTTCATTTTTCTTCATAGATTCTATTACCTCAACATTGGTAATGCTCGGTAACAACTATCTCAAAGTTTGTTCATATATGTCTTTTGCTATCTGCATGGTTGAGTCCCATCTTGGCTTCAATCTTTCTAATAGATCATTAGAAATATGAGGTATTATCTGATTAGGGGAATACTTTCATTTTCCCATCTTGGTTAATACCAATTCCTCAATCTACTTCTTCTCAGCCTCTATCTTGGTCTCATACTTTAATGATTTGAAATTGGTTAAACCAACACCTTCTTCCATTTGTTTCAGTCTTTCTTGGAAGGTGAGAGGAGGCTTACTAAACACAACTTCACTACCACCTTTTTCCTACTTTCTTCTTGGATATTCTTGTAAATACTACAGTGGATGGCTTGGGTGGTTTGGTGATAATCACCTTGCCTTTCTTCCTTGCAGGCTCTTCTTCCTTTTTTGATTCTTCTTCATTTTTTAGATTCTTCCACATTTTCTCCTTTTCCTTCAGTAATCATTAGAGGGGTACTTGCTATTTTCAACTTTCATATCTTCCTCTTTCCTTTGTTCGCCACCTATGAAAGTTTGATCTCAAGTTCAATTTTGGCTTTAGCCTCATCATGGGTTCCAAAGAGATGTGCCTTTAAATCTATAGGCTCATTTACCAAGGCTTCAATGATTTCCTTTGCCTCATCAATGTTAACCTCATATGGAAGAGTTTTTACCCACATAATTTTGGGCCTTACTACCTGAATGTATACTATGTCACTATCAACCATAAAACAAACATCATCCTTATAATCTTCAACCAACTTCTTTGGTATCCTGAATCTATTATGCATCTTTTCTTTAAAGGTTTCAAAATAATTATCCATGATACTATCAAAATTTTCACCCATTTCAACTATATACTCATTTATCTAATATAAAATTGGTGTGTCTTTTCTCCATACAACTGTGCCTTGAGAGGAGAAAAACTTTTGAACATAGAAAACCAAACATGTCAACAATGAACCAAATTTGCATGGGTTATTCTTTGATGTGCTAATGCTTTCCATATTTTTGTTCAACTACTTCAACAACAAATCTACTAGGTCATATGATAAATTCTTCTTTACAAACTTATAACCTAAGTCAACTACTTCACATGATACACTATTGAGTCAACTTGAGCTATAAATATTATGTGCTATCACATGGATGAAAAATTCAAGTTTTTTATCAGATATACTACTAATTTTCATTCCTCTGCCATCCCACATGGCAAGGGTTTTCTTTTGTAACTCATCCCGACCTAGAGTTTTAGTGACTTTAGGTTTCCTGAGCATGGGGAGACTAGTAATGCGATGAATCATTTTCTTTGTAATTAAAATTGATAGCTCTAACCATAGTTGACCATTATGAACTCAACTTAGGATATATCTAATCCATTTAATTTGAAATTTTTGAGGCAGGTGATGACTATGGGTTAGACCTTTTTCTTCCAAATGTTTATGCTCAGGTTTGAGAATTCCATCGACATAGAGTTCACTTAGGGCATTATCCATTTCAAAGGTTCGTATCTCCTAAAATACACATTTAAAATGAGTTCAAATGTCATTTATGATAAGTACCTTAGGTGGTATCTATGACTAAGCTCCATTTGGGTCAAGGATTTTGGTGATCGCTGGTACCAGTTTGAAGTTAGGGGCTTTCCATTCAACACCTTGCACCAATATTTCAGATCCTTTCTTCACCTTTTTGTTGTTTCTAGATGCCATCATAACTCAGTAAGTTGAGAAAATTCTTCAAAATACTTTAGTTGCAAATTTTTCTCAAGATCGCTAGGATGCTCTACAAATCGTTCTATTCACAATATACTAAATTCATGGTGAAAATGAAGTTGATTTCCTGCCTTTTGATAAAAAATTCCCATTAATTCTCGGTATAATAAGAGCCATAATGACATAGTGCATGATAGCCTATCATCTACTATCTGTACAGATTGCTTAGTGAAATCTTGTAACTTGGCAACAAAACATAACCATGTTACTCTCGACTTTTCTTAGTACAGTCCATCACCCTAACCTTGCTCGGTAGAGAAGTCAATTTGGTGATAACTATTGCTGATGATTCTTTTGTATCTTGAATACCAATATGAATCTTTACTTCCTTTCAATTGGAATTTTTTAAGATGTGACCTTGAAAATATAATTCTAGTTCTTCCTTAAGAACCTAATTGGAAATGGTGGAGTCACCCACTTCTTGAGTGACATGACTATCATCACTTGAACTAGCTTGCTTGGTAGATTTGGCAATCCACTATTGTCTCATCTGCTTCCTGATGCTATTTTCTTTTTCTTTCTTTTCATCTTCAACTCTACCTATATTCATGCAATTCTTAGCTATATGACCAAGTTTAGTACATGTGTAACATCTTATGGTGGTGTCCTTTCTTCTCATGTGATGTCTAACATAATTTATGCCAATGTATCCATATTCTCCACAGTAATGACATCTACACCAAGTGTTGTAGTCCCAACAAAATATTGCCTTTACAAATTATTCAATTGGATTGAATAACTTAGATTTGCATTTAGATGCCTTGTGACCTTGTTTTTTGCATTTGTGACACTTGCTCTCAAACTTTGGTGCCTCCTTGCATTCATTAGCTTTATGACCATGTTGTCTACAATTGTAGCATTTTCTATTAAATTTTTCCTTTCCATTACTCCAACATTTTTTTGATGTATGACCTATCTTACCATAGTAATTGCAAGTAGTTCTTTGATTCCTTTGAACACCTTGTTTGGAGGATTCACCTTCTTCTTTGTATCCAAGTCCTACCTCACCCTTTTGGCTATAAAGATTTTTCTTACTTTGTTGATTCAATTGATCCATGTTTGCTTGGGATTTCATTATTCTTTCATTGAGTTTCTTTTTAGAATTTAGACCAACTTTCATCATTTCATTGATTTTCCTTTCAAAGTTTAAGTCATTTCTCATCCTTTCATTTTTAGATCTCAAACTCATGATTTCTTCATTTGCATTGAAGAGTTGATTAATAAGATTTTCTTGCAAAAGGGATTGATTTTGAATTTCATTGTTCGTTACCTCCAAGTCTTCTTTTGCCTTATTTCTCTATTCTAAGATTTCACACAATCTTATTAACTGAATTTCTTGTTCTCTTTTTAATTTTCTTACCTCTTCTTCCAAGGAGCCATTCTTTTCTAGGAGTTCTTTGATTGAATCATTTGCTTCATCTGAACTACTTGAGAGAAAAAAAAATCTTCAATCTTCTCTTCAACATACTGGCGATCATTCATATGATTTGCAAGTTCCTTTCTTCTATTTGGAGATTGAGAAAGATGTTATTTTTCTTTCTTAAGTTAAGCTATGGCCATCTCTAGATCTTGGTTTTCATTTTCAATAGTTTTGTCAAGTCTAAATATCTCCATTGTCCTTGATCTTTGCTCCAACTGTCAAACTTTATGCTTGAGAACCACAATGCTCTAATACCAATTGTTGGAAATAATCAAGACTAGCTAGGTTACTAAGAGGGGAGGGGTGAATCACTAACATCAAAACTTTTAACAAATTTAGAACTTAATAGCATAATCCAATTACCATTAATAGAGCTAATATGTTGCATGCATGAGAAACTAAAAGCATAAAACACTTTGAACACAATATTTAGTGACCAAGAAACCTTCCAAATAGAAAGTAAAATTGGGGTGAGGATGATACCCAAAAAACTTCAATACTACATTATAAAGTTGGCCTGTTAAGGCTTACAATGATGATATACCATGTTAGGAGCAATTAGGACTGCTAGGTCCACCTTGTTAAAGGTTTTACAAACATACAATGAAGTATGCACTCGATAAAGAAATTTAAGAAAAGATTGTTAATTCTACCCTATTAAATGATTTGAAGTTGATTCACCTATTAGGATGAAATAGTAGATTTGATTTGCAAATAAATTTCTGATTGAGATGCTTGAAGTATTGATCACCTCTATGTGATAGATGTAACTTGGTTGCTCTTGATATGCCCTTGCAATACACTTCATTCTGCTGCTAACATTTGCATGCTTTTCATTTCATTTTTCATTCTCTTATATCAATTACTTACACTTGGGTATGATACAATACATTACATATATACCAATCCAATTCACATAATTACAAGGTCAACCAATACACAAGTTAACACCAATATTACAAAGTTAGCCCAGATGTAGATACTTGGGTTCTGAAAATTGACTTGGTGAATTTATGATACATGGCATCCATTGTCATTACTTGACATCATCATTCACTTGGTAGAGTAGAGGCTTGGTCCATACTAATCACTTCAACATAGTTTCAAACTTGATATAGATTGGTGACTCTGTAGATACAGTATCACTCGGTAGAAATTGAATTCCACATTTACCATGCCTGCACTTGGTTAACACTAACTTTTCTTCACAAGAACTGATGACTCAGTAGACACTATGAAGCTTGGTAACCACTAAACTACTTAGTAAGAACTAGTGGACTTCACACTACCTGAATTTACTTGCTAACCTCTAGAATGCTTGGTAGGAACTGTGAAGCTTGGTAACCACACAGAATCTGAATAAGTGTTGTCAGTAATAACAAACTTGACTTAATGCCAACACTATCCCTCACTAGACCATTCTCCATCCCATCCTTACCTCTCTTTGTATTATTGTATTCATCATATTCTCTATTTATTTCTATATTAGTCACTTTCTATCTTCTTATCTAGACATCCTACCTTTAATCTCTCTCTTCCTATCTCCATTTAATCCCCCCCTCTTGATCCTCTATCTTGATCTCTCTATCTCTGTCTTCATCCTAGACACTATCTCCTTCCAACTCTCTCCCCATCCTATCCTCTCTGTTCAACTCTCTCCACATCTTATCAATCCTCTCTTCCTCTCTCTATCCTATCCATGCTCTCTCTCTCTCTCTCTCTCTCTCTCTCTCTCTCTCTCTCTCTCTCTCTCTCTCTCTCTCTCTCTCTCTCTCTATACTTCTCATTTTCTACCACTCTCTTCCTATCACCTTCTCTACCCCCTCCCTCTCTTTTGTCTATGTAAGTATCCTTAGTAACATGTATTCCCTATAGTGTGTATGCACTATAGGGAAATTACACTATTTTTTACATAGCATGTACATTCTATAGCGTATACATGTTATAGTGTGCATGCAATTTATAATGGATTCAAATTCACCAAACCTTAGGATTGGATTTTCATTAGAGATCCAAACCAAATTTTTCGTCATTTCAAACTAGTCTCAAACATGATTTCAAGAAAGCATATAAAAAATGCATGATTTTTCTTGTGTTCTCTCCATCAGGTTTCATCATACTTGAATATCGATATAATTAGGTTACATGATATTGTAGATCTCTGTGTTAGGTATGTAATCTCATAATTTATCTTTCATTTTGACTATTTCAAGCTTTTCAACTATAATTTATTTCCAATTTATGTCTATTTTTCTCTCTAAATCCAATGTGTAGTATTTGTGGGTTAGATTTGAGTTCCTTCATCCAATTTTGCAACAAGTTATTCTTTTAGAAACTAGACTTCATTCTACACACTTTAAAAAAAAATAAGTTTTGAATTTTGATTAGTTCTAAATGATTTTTAGGGGGACTACATAGATATTTCACATTTTTTGGTATGTGTTCACTTACCAAATTTATTAAAAATATATATATACATTAAAATATTACCCAAAAAATATGGGATAAACTACATGGTGTTAGCCAACTTTTGACTAGAGTGATTAAAGAATTTTATAAAAAAATAGGATTTTAGGGGGACCACACTTTTCACTTTGTTATGCTTTTACTAAAAAGGAAATACCACTTTTTGTGGGCCCCCTTTTTTGAGGGCCTTAAAGTCAACCATTTTAAAATCAAATTAGTAGTTTGGAAACTAGATTTAAAGGATTAAAACTTTTTTTTAGTCATATATCTTGAAATTGTTAGAGTAGCTATCTTTAAAGTCTCATTGAAGTTCAAAAATTACTTCTTTCAACAAAATAGTGGCATCTTATAACATATTTTTGGTACCACAACTTTGTGCACTTACCCCCATATAAGTACTAAATATATGGTAACAAGATGAAATAATATATCAAACATTTGACAAAAATGGCAAAGGGTATTACTGTTAGAAGTTGTAATCTTTCCTTGGTATATTTATAAACCAAGGTTAGACCTTCTTCTTTTATTGTTGTAATATATTAGGATATAAGCCAAGGCATCCTAATATATTTCTTTTTTGTCCTTTTTCCACTACATCTTATTTTGTCCTCCAGTGAAATATGTGAGGACAAATATTTATTGTAATTTGTAATTTAGATTATTCCTCCTTAAGAGGAATCTCACACTTGGCCTCACACACTTATGAATGGTGGCATTCATAGACATGGGAGTTACATTCTAACTCCTCTCTCTCATCTCTATTTAAGAGATGACCCTCTTCTCTCATTTCACAATGAGGTTTCTTCCTCTTCTCATTATTGTATGAGCAATTGCTCTCTTGCTCTTTCTCTTTTTCTTCTTAGGCTTTTCATGCCTCATTCACAATGTCACAAGGGGTTTTCTTTGCTTTCCCCTTTCCAAATATCTCGTCTCATGGTGTTGGAGCTTGAAGCTTTCTCTCCTATTTTATGGTAATATCTTTTCATGCATTTACTCACTTAGATTCTTTCCTGGTATTGCTTATTTACAGATTTATTTTTCCATTTCTAACATGGTATCAGAGTAGTTTAATCTTTGTTTTGAGTATTTGCATGAAGGTACGATTTGAAGGAGACTCTTGAGAGAGATTTCACTAATTTCTTCTTTAATCTTCTTAAGATGGAAGAAATTGAATTTTTTTTGAGTTTGGCTGGTTTACCGCCAAACCCGATTAACTTCTGCAGGTTACTTCTTATTTTCTATTATTTTTCTTCTAACCCCCTTTAGAAGGATTCCCGCCAAAGGGTTTTCCTTATAAGCCACTCTGTGCTCTCTTGATATCTGTCTTTCCTATCCTCCCTCTAGCTTTTGCCTTTTATTAGCATTCTAGTTTCCTACATAGGTTTGGCTCGCACTTGGAATTTTTGGCCTTTTGGGTTTGGCTCTGTTGATGAGTTGATTGTCTCCATTGATTTGATGAATGGAACCCATCCCGACACATTGTGTTGGGTGAAATATTTTTCATTGATTAATTTGGCAATGGTTGTTTGTTTCGCTTTTTGCTAGGATTTTCATTGAACGTTGTGCTTCCTTGCAATTTGTTAGGGTTATCATTGAGCAAACTCATTTTTTCCTATGCTGCAAGAGGTTTTTTTTGTATTGGGTATGTATTCAATAGTTTATTTGTGATCTTTAAAATATATGGTCATGTTTTTTCTTTTTGTTTGATGTACTCATTTCATTCATTTTGGGTAGTCGAAGTGATACTTGTATTAAAAGATCCTCAGCTGGCTGTCTTAAAATAGGAAGCACACTGTCTGTCACACCCATTATGCTGTCTGCAGCAATCAATCCAGAAGCTCTTGCAATATCTGCACTGTGTATGAACAGCTGCCTACCTTTTTGTAAGAGTTGTTTCTTGTGGGTTGCCTATTTGAGGTTGCACAAAAGAAGCTTTGCATTCAGATATACAGATGAGAGCGAGCATAAAATATGTGCTCCATAAAAAATTGAATCTGGGAGTCCGCCATACTTCTTCCCATGCCAATCTCTATCAAGAATAAAAATGTCATAAGTGAAGCTAACAGATTGACTCCGACCGTAATAAACCCTAACCCACTCTGGCTTCCATGTGTCAGATCTGACACGCATCAGATACAAATAATAGTCGTTGTAAACACAGGGGCCCAAAATTAGCGCCCAGCCTTTCAAGGTAGTCCTTGAAGAACCTTAGAGATGGATCCTTCAGGAGACTGGGATCGGCCTCACACTACTAGATGAAGAGTTTCAATTGCTTAATTTTTTTGGGCATCCATAGCGTACTCAGTATTCAAACCCGAGCTGATTTAATACCACAATCAAAGAAAAGAAGACTCCACAGGTCTTTCTCGTACTTCTTATAGTTACAAAATGCTCTTTTAATGTTCTAGCACCTTGTCAGCAATAGACCTCAACCTAGCATAATCCCAATCCCTAGGATATGCACTGCCTCCATAGATGATAAGCTTGGGCCTAAAGTCCAAAGCCTTCTCCTCCACTTTTTCATAATCAATATACCTAGTTTCCTGGCTAACCTTGTAAGGCAAGCTATCAAAGTAAATTGATGTTGCAGAGATCTTCTTACCTCTAGATGTATAGTACCCATGGGTAAGATGCCCACCAGAAGGCAGGTCAAGCCCCATTATCCTATCATGTGGGTTGAGCAGTACCGTATAGGCTGCAAAATTAGCAAGACTCCTAGAGTAAGGCTACACATTAACACCCCACTTGTCTGAATCGAGTTTGTAAGTTTGCAGGGCCCTTGATCTACACAGATTCTCAATGATATCTATGAACTCGTTGCCTCCGTAGTATCTATTTCTCAGCATGCCCTCGGAGTACTTGTTGGTCAGAGGGCTTCCTAGGGCTTCAATGACTGCCAAGGAGGTGAAATTCTCAGAAGCTATGAGCTCAATCCCTCTGCTTTGCCTTCTCTTCTCCTTCTCTATCAGATCAAAGATCTCTGAATCCACCTCATTTATCAATGTGTTACCCCATTCCTTAATGGAATCCATTTTCACAGAAACAATGGAAGATATGAGAAAAAAGAGACTCAAAGAACAGATCCAATTCTGTCTGGGCAAAAATGTTCACCCAAATCATTAATTATCTCAGATCTTGAGCTCTGAAACATAGGCCAGTACTGGAGGCTAGCTATGTGGCACTAATGATTATACCTGAACAGAGTGGCACAATGACCTGGGTTCATCTCCTGGTACGACCCTTTCATGCCAGCACTGAAGCATTATAGCTGCCCACTGCAGTCGTCAGCGGTGCAACCCGTTCTACCCCTCATGTGACCGGACCACCGGGTGGGAGTCTGGATGACACAGGTTTTTCCAGGTTGCATCTCAAAGCCTATTGTGGACAATGGTGATATGCCCACGTTTGAGAGGAAGCCTGGCCAGACCATGTACCCACAGTTGTTCAGGACTGTGAATGAGTCTGTGTGCGCTTCATTTATCACAGTTAACAACATAATCACAAGTAGCTTCCTGAAAATTGACATGACTGCCTCTACTATTTTTGGTATATCATGGCAAGATTGGCAGCTATAATGTATCTTTACTATTCTGAAAACTATTATTTTAGTAATGTTTTCTTGTCTTTTCATGCACAATTCTTTTTCCTTTTTTGAGCTCTAGACAGAGGCATCTTTTGCTTTTATCATTGCCTTTTGTCAACCTATTTTTGGCATGAAATCATTCATTTCTTTTATCATTGCCTTTTGTCAATCTATTTCTGGCATTTTATCATTCATTGTCAGACAGCTCCAACTCAAGTGCAATATTTTACTTTAAATCTCTCTTACTCCATTACGTGTTTTTAAGTAAAAAAAAGGAGAGAAGTTTAAGTTTTTTTTGAGAAGTTTTTTTAGAATTAAATATTAAAACTAATTAAAGTTTTATTATTATTATTATTTTTACATAAAAAATTAAGGTTTTTTTTTATGTTTTTATAAATAAATATCTTCATTTATTATTCCTTTTCTTGCCAGAATCTAGGAGGACTATTGTCTTTGATGGTGATGCCCATCCTTAATATCTTCTCACTTGTGTTCACATTGCATGGAGATTTTAACTGATAACTTATGTTTATTGCTCTTCCAAATACTTCTTTTTATCTCAATTATTCAGGTTTATGAGTATCTTACACTATTGCCTTCATAATTTAATGATTTGAGTTAATTGATCTATCTGCACATGGTTGTAGTTTTATCCTTCTATAGCATCGTTCCATGCCCATGTTGGCACTTTATGGTTTTATACCATTGATTTATATGACATTTTTTGTAAGTTGCATCGGGAGCCAATTCATCAAGGTTAACTATGGTGGACCCGACAGTTTTAAACTGACTTGTAGTTGCCTTATCTGGCCTATGGAGTATCCCTCCAACCTATAATTGGTGTGCACTTACTTCAATGGAGTTTCCCTCCATTTGTTCCACTTTGTTCCTCAATGTGACGATGTTGAGAAAGTTTTTTTGACCCATGTTGATCTTTCCTCATGGCAATGATGTTGCTTGTCCATGATGGATTTCTTATTTGAAGGCAATATGTTGTTACTCCTCATAAAACCTTCCTTTGGTCCACTTCAGCTATAATTATTTGGTGCCTGAGGCACATGTTCTTACTTATTTATTATTGTCTCTCTTATATTTCTTTGATAAATATACAATGTGATAATGTTCTGCATACTTTATTGCCTAGATCATGGGTCATGTAGGTGATGGAGTCATGAACCATTCACCTGTAGTGGGATGGCTCATTAATGGACTATCTATATACATGTGATTGACGCAATGTTGATGCAGGTTTCATTAGTTGGCCTTGTTTGTGGCCATTTGTGCATTAGTATGTTTCTTTCATTAGAGATTTATTGCATAAAGATTGGTCATTTTGACCCATATTATGATCATTTTGAGCTTATGACTTATTTTAGATATCATGTTAACTCCATTGCATGTTGGTGAACACATTCATTTATTCTCATATCTCTTAGTTCCTCCTTGATTTTATTATTATAACTTCATTTTTTTTACTAACTAGACCATTCAATGTAATTCTACTTGTGGATAGTTGTCTTATTGTTCTCTTTTTTTTCAAGTAATCCATCAAGGAACCCTCTCAATTTTTCACATATGAAGATGTGTCTATGCTTCCACTTGATCACATTCAAAGGGCTCATGTACTTCTCTTGGATCTGCGAATGTACCATATGGCTTGAAAACAATCAAATTACTTCATATTGAAGATTAAGTTGCAGATTTTTGTAAATTATGGGTTTAATACCCTTTGATGTAATTTCCCCAAGTAAAGATTAAAGGGGGGTGTTAGAAGTTGTAATCTTTCCTTGGTGTATTTATAAACCAAGGTTAGACCTTCTTCCTTTATTGTTGTAATATATTAGGATATAAGCCAAGGTATCCTAATATATTTCTTTTTTGTCCTTTTTCCACTACATCTTATTTTTTCCTCTAGTGGAATATGTGAGGACAAATATTTATTGTAGTTTGTAATTTAGATTATTCCTCCTTAAGAGGAATCTCACACTTGGCCTCACACACTTATGAATGGTGGCATTCATAGACATGGGATTTACATTCTAACTCCTCTCTCTCATCTCTATTTAAGAGATGACCCTCTTCTCTCATTTCACAATGAGGTTTCTTCCTCTTCTCATTATTGTATGAGCAATTGCTCTCTTGCTCTTTCTCTTTTTCTTCTTAGGCTTTTCATGCCTCATTCATAATCTCACAAGGGGTTTTCTTTGCTTTCCCCTTTCCAAATATCTTGTCTCATGGTGTTGGAGCTTGAAGCTTTCTCTCTCCTTTTTTATGGTAATATCTTTTCATGCATTTACTCACTTAGATTCTTTCTTGGTATTGCTTATTTACAGATTTCTTTTTCCATTTCTAACAATTACTAATGAACAATACAATACGTAGCTCCCCTTTCTTCATCAAAAATTTGTAGATTAGTTATGCCAACATATGCTCTATTGATGAATCAAGTCAAGTTTTTTATTTATAGATAATAGGATTCATGTTGAATCCATACTCTTAGATTTAGGATAATTGAGGGAGTTATTTTTTACTTGGTGATTTTTTATTGTATGGTCAAAAAATGGAAGCAACCCAACCAAGGGGAAGACCAAGATCCACCCCTTTTGGTTAAATTAGATTGATACCAGAAGGAGTACCAATCTAAACCTAATACAAAAAGGAATGAATAACTTGGGTTTAATTCCCTCTCACCTCCACCTTAAGAGGGTTTAATAAATAAGAGAAAAAGAGTAATGCTAAATGTAAAGGGTGTGATGAAATGATAAAAAATATGATATACCTTGTGGCATACAAAAATAAAAATGTGTTTTTAAATGGTGTTAGAATCTATTTTAACCCAAGATCTAGGCTAAAAATTATGAGGGAGATAAAATCCAAAAACCTTTTAGTGATTTTTCAAGGGAAAACTAGATGATTAGGGGAAAACTAGATGATTAGGGGTGAACTATGACCATAATACAACATGTGTCACACTAATTTTGTACAAAGCCACAAAGGGTATCCATATCCATAACATGTTCATCAATCCATGATTTGAAGCCTACAAAACAAAGTGGTTGTTTGTTTGTTATTAGGGGAGGGGGGTGGGGGTTCCTTAGTCAAACCCCAATTTAAAAATTAACATTGAATTGAAATAGAGATAGAATGCTAGCAAGTAGTAGTGACAAATCTAGTATAAAGTAATGTCAATCTATGAACATGATCTTAAATTTGGAATATAATCCAGTATGTAGACGCAATAGCTTTGACTCGACTTCAAAACCTTACCAAGGACATCAAAGTGAAACCAAAACCTTCATTAATGTATGTACTTGAAATCCACCTTTTAGATTAATGTAGGTCTTGAAAGGATGAATCTAGAAGATGTAATAAAGGATCTTGAAAGTATGAAGGGAGATATTGAATGTTGAAAATGCAATACAAGATCTAACATGAACTTCTTTAATAGCTTAAATGCATGAATCCTTGATCTTCAATGGAAAGAGTGATTAGATGACTTGTTGAATTCTTGAAGAATTCTTGAAAACTTGAGAACTTGAGCTCTTGAACACTTGAACACTTGATGATGACATTGTTATGCCAAAAGGATGAAATGGAAGGGTTTATATAGAGCTCAGAATTGACTAACTATCGTAGGCTGACATGCTTAGGATTTAACAACCCAAAGGTAACTAGACATGGGACCCAAATAGAGGACACAAAATAGGGCCCAATTAGGGGTGCACTATGGCCCTAATTTTCCCATCAAGGTATTTGAAGCCTTTATTAAACACTAAGATACTTGGGGGGGGAGGGGGTGAATCAGGATCTATAACACTTTAACATCTTCAATAATTCTATAATTCATTCACCACATTTACCATCTCATATCCAATTGCTTATGCATGCATAACTCATATAATCAAATTATAATAGCATATATATTTGATCTATTAATCACATGCATGAAAAGTAATCACATGACACAAAGATTTTGGTTACCTAGAAACACTTCAATATGAAGGTAAAACTAGGGTGGGTATGACACCTACAAATCTTCACTACTATAGTAATAAAATTAACTTGTTAGGGTTGCAATTTTTCATCTTATCAATGATCTACCCTATGATGGGTCTACCTTATTAAAATATTTTGATACTATTAGATCTCACCCTGTTAGGGGATTTCACACTTACAAAAAAGTAAGGACTTTATTAGGAGAATTAAAAAGATCTATTAATACCACTCTATTAAGATATTTACCCTAACTCAAACTATTAAAATTGGTTCAGTACTCTATCCTCAGTTTTCTATGATAAGGTGATATTGGATCTTGTGTTTCCAATTTGTTCTGATCTTAGTTATGATAAAACCTTCATGTCCTTCACTACTTGACTAGGTTGCTTGCTATGTTCTAGAATAACAAAAGTATTTTCCTCTTCTGCAATGTTCACACATTCACACTTGAGCTACATAAATAGCTTGTTTGCTTCTTCTTATCATTACACACGTCACCACCATCTAACTATATCAAAATAGGTCAATTTTTTCCCTATTTAAAGATTTCAGAAAGAGTTTTCTAGATGCTTCCTTGTTTCACCTCTCCATTTGATTTGTTCATCACAGAACATAGGAATCTATGATCCATGTCATAAAATACATAAAACTCTTTGTAACAAACTCTACAAATATTAAATATCATGTCCATGTTGGCCTAAAATGGTTTACCTCAAATTTTTTATCATTCATAACTTGAATGTGAATTCTATGTTGCTCGACAATTACTATTTCTGACACTCAACACTCATTGTTTATGTTGTTGATGCTCGATCTTTACTATGCTTGGTATCTTCTGTATAACTTAGCTTCAATGTTCTCTAACTACATGGCCAACATTATACTTAGCTTACATTGAGAATACTTGGTGACCATACACTTGCTCAGTTCCTATAGAGCTTGGTATATACAAGTTTATATACAAGTATATCTCATGATTTAGCCTGTACAAAATAGTTTAGTCATAGTGATGATTGTTTGACTCTGTCTAATAAATGACTAACTATTTGACACTAATAGACAACAATAGTTAGAGAGACCAACAATCTTCCCCTTTGACATTAGTGGAAAAAATACTTTTTCATGATGACATTGTTACAATGCTGATATGAGTACTCCCTCTCAGACTATGACTTAGTTCAAAATAGAACTTGCCAAATTTTGACTTATGTGAATGAAAAATGAATAATATATACATGACTCTAAGGAATCTAATTGTTTCAGTGTCATACCCTATTTTCCTTCTGCACCCTAATTGTCTTTTGAACTCTTTTGATTATCATTACATTCCCCATGTTCTTTTCTTGTTTTCTTCATTCAAGATTTATAATCATCATTATATTCCCACTTATTTTTGTCACTTACGGGTGTTATTGGGGTTGAATGGGTGGAACTAAACCATACTTTTCAATGAAAAGGTTTATGTATTTGGGTGATCATAGCAAGTGCATGATCCTTAAGTGGTTTTTACTAATTCCAAAGTGTGATTTTACAACTATAGCCTAGCTGCCAAATTAGTTAAACTATCATCCACTAAAATATTATTATCTTCATTGATAAGATCTTGGGTTATTTTGATTTCTCTCTACATAACCTCTGAGTGAGGGATCAACTTCAATTAAATAGAGATCAATTGTGATCTCATGTTGTTGTTATTTTCTTGAAAATTGGCCAATTTTCCTTGAGCATGCAATAACTTATTATAGTATTTGGAACTAGATTCGGTTGGCTACATAATAGGGATTCTTGATGTCTTCATGTCAGCTTGAATCTTTTGGATGTTTTCCTGAAGATAACTAGTGAATCTTGGTGCATCAAATAAAATAATGTACAAATATTGTACTTTCTAAATTATTTGTACTATCTTCTATATATGTTCCTATAATTAAACTTTCTTCTGGGCAATTATTGTAGAAACTTTTTCTATAACCTTATTCTCAAATTTCTTTACAAACCAATCTATCAATTTCTCATTGGATTTAATATCTCCAGCATTAATTTGATCAACAATATTTATAATATGGGAAATTATTTCAACTTGCCTATCAAAATTTTAAATATTAAATACTTCACCAAAAATATCTTTAACATCATGCAATACTTGCTTTTGTTGATGTTCTATCCTCAACACTTCTTGTTTCTTTTTTCATTGCCAAAATTTCTTGCAACAAAATTGTTTGCTCAAGAGTGAGATTTTCCAAATCCAATTGTGGCATATCAATCACTTCATCTGGACAAACTTCAATATCTAGAGAGATGTCCTTTATTGCTTTACTTTTTTGAGGTATAGAAGTGTTGTTGCTTGGCACTACTTTGGGAGATGGTGAGGGGGTATCATCACTCAGTCATGTTTGCATAATGCTAGAGACAACAATAGTAGCACTTAGCTCTATTTTATTTTCCTCCTTATTTACCTCAACGTGAGGTCCTGACACTTTTGGTCCTTCTTCACCTTTGGTAGGAATGTCTACACTAGTGTCCTTATTAGTTTCTTCTTCATCTTGCTCCTCCTTACCTATATGTAAGGGCTTCTCTAGAGTGTTAGGGGTTTCGGCATGAATTGGTGACATGTTTCCTTGCAAACTCAACACACTTAAACTCATCTCATCACTCTCATCATCTTGCACAGTAACTATCTCAATATCTTTTTCTTTTGTTGTGAGACTAAAAATACTCTTCCAGAGTAACTCATTTTGTTGTAGTACAACATTAGTCTTATTTTGCAATATCATAAAGATTCTAAATTTAGGAATGAATTTGTCCTTGTATCTCTCCAAAAAGGTATCATTTTATTCTTGTGATAGATCAAGCATAACCTTGGCTAATGTGCTAGTTCTAATGTTTTTCTCTTCTTATTCTGCCTATTGCCACCTTCTAACAAGTCTATTGTATAAATCTATAGGTATCTTCTTCTCTATTTTATTTCGAGCTAACTTATGATTTTCCATCATATTTATCATGGCCTCCTCAAATTTTATTCTATCAGTATTATCCAATGTGTCATATTTCACAAATCTAAAACTAGATAAACCTAAATATTTTCTTAAGTCAATACATACCTCATCAATGGTTTTTTTTCTCCCTACGTGTGGTCCTTTAACCAACCTCCTTTTTTGGCTCACTAGATTTAGTAGTCTCTACTACTCTCTTTTTTATAGTCTTCTTGGCACTAGCTACTACCCTGGTCCTTGGTTTGGTAGGTGGTGGAGGAGAGAGGGGTGCCACCACTAGCTTCTTTGTAGTTCCTTTATCCTTATTTCTAGGTAGTTTGATAGCAATGAGGGCTTTACCCTTGACTCCTTCTTCTTCCTCTTCCTTGTCA
Source organism: Cupressus sempervirens (assembly GCA_028749045.1). Taxonomy (NCBI): domain Eukaryota; kingdom Viridiplantae; phylum Streptophyta; class Pinopsida; order Cupressales; family Cupressaceae; genus Cupressus; species Cupressus sempervirens. Next base: position 254,689,106 of record CM053786.1, on the reverse strand, counting down.
CTACTACCCTTTTCGTCATCCTCTCCAAGACCTTGTGTAATTTGCAAAGGTTCCTTGCTCTTGCCTTGGGTGCCTAGGTTTAACTCTAGGTCTTCAATCATTTTCTTCCTTTTCTTTTCCTTGGAAGCTATCTTGATGTCTATCACGATTCTTGCCTTAGCTTCTTCATATTTACCAAAGGTTTTTGCTTCATTATCAATATCTTCTTTCAATAATGTAACAATGTTTGCATTCACAATCTCACTATCAATCTCATAGTCAAATGTTTTTATCCATGTCTTCCTTGATTTAATTGTCTGAACATATATGTTATCTATGTCTACCAAGAAACATACATCATTATAATGTTTCATTACCAATTCTTCTAGTATCCTCATCCACAATCTCATCCTATGTCTGAATTCTTCAAAACATGTATCCATGATATTCTCAAAATTCTTTCCTAATTGAGTTATATACTCATTGATTTGCCTTATTGTTGGATTTCCCTATTCCTAAACAATGCTTCCAATGCTTAGAAAATATTTTTGAATGTAAAAGAAAATGCACATGATAAGTGAATCAAACTTACACATTAAGTTATTTTCCTTCCTAATAGTTGTTAGGTTTTATGCTAATTGTAGTCTTTGTGACTCGGTGAGATTATATTAATGATCTTTCATGACTATCTTCCATGCTTGATTCACTAATATACATGGCACACTATTCAATATGCTAGATTGATAGAATTTGTAAGAAATAATGCTCACTACAAATTCAATCAATGGATTAGAAATGTTTGTGATGGACAATGCTCATCCATTCCACTTGACACCTATATTTTCTTAAACTTCCTCTTGACTCAAACTTCTCATTGTCTTCTTCTTGTCTAGTGTGGAATAGCTAGTAACCTTGTGAACCATCTTCTTTGTTATTTCAACTAGTCCAATGTGTAGCCAAAATTTCATGTCTTGGATCCTACTTAGTAGAACCTTGATCCATTCAATCTTAAAATTCCCTAAGAACTCTAGGGTATGAGTTAACCCTTTACCCTTGAAAATTTTTAATTTCTCCTTCAGAACTCCTTTGTCACACAATTTCTCATATGCTTCCCGAATTTCATAACCTCCTACTTCTCCAATCTTACACATGTAGAAACTTTGTACATCTTGTATCATAATTAAATTGGGTGGTATCGAAGATAATGCACCCATTGAGTTGCCTTTCATTGTAATATCAGGAATAACATAAAATTTGGGTGGAGGACAAGCATCATTCCTCACCAATTGAATCTTACTAACCTCTACTTCTTGACTCTTTCTTATGGACGATGAAGCTGCCATTTTGTCTTTGTTAAGGTTCAAAAACTTTCCTTCCTCTGGATAACCCAACACAACTGAAATCTTCACTCGATCAATCTTAATGTCTTAGACTTTCTCTTAAATCACCTTAGGATCTCTTTTGCATTCAAATCAATCTATTTTCTTGAATTATGTATGTAAGGTATGAAATAATTCCTTCAAATTTTGATATATGCTTCCTTTTTCTCAATTTAGATTCTCCACTAATTTTTTGTACACAAGTAGTTGGAAGCTAGCTATCTCGATTGACATTGTGTCTTTGAAATAGGTCTTCACTATACATCTCAGTCTCTTCTATCTAGCTTGGCATATACATCAATTTAACTTCTAAAGTACTTGGACAATATAGAAAATTTTACTGATGTTTGGCACTATCTATATACATGATTTTTTTGCACTAATTATTTCATAGACATGTTCTTATGGATCTTTACTAATGTAAATATGAACTTTAGCACATTTTATGTTAGGAACCGATGTAAGATGTATCATAAGATATAAATTTCTATACATACCTTTTTCACTTAGTTTGAGATGATATGATCACCTTCTCCATTGGATTGGGTGATCTCAACTCCATTTGTTCCACTGCTTCCATCTTCTGCCTTTTTCTTCCATGTTTGATTCATCTTCTTCCTTGTTTGATCAATGTCCATGATTTTTTGTTGGTACTTGAGTTCTATAGTATTTCCTTGAATGTCCAAACATGTGACATTTGGAACATACATTGTAAGGTGTATGGTTTTTTCTTTGATTGGTCTAGTAGAGTTTTTTTTGTGATCTAAATTCATATACTCCATGTCCATACTTTTGAAAATTATATCAATAGTCTTCAAATCTAGGTTTAGTAGATACATTCTTCGTTATTGACCTACTCTCATGTATTTGATGTCCTTGTTTCTTGTAGTCAATAACTAGTAAACTAAGGTTTAGGATTTTGCATACCATTTTTTCTTTGATAGATGTTTTCAATATGACCAAGTTTTCCACAATGTTAATCTAGTGTTTTTCCCTTTGAATTTGCATTTCTCATTTCTCCATTCCTAGATTATTTTCTTTGCTCAATCGATGAATGTCCTAATCTAGTAGTGCTATTAGATGACCTCATAAGTTCTTCAAAGTACTTCATATCTTTTTTTGGCTTGTTGAATCTTTCCACAAGTTCTTTTTCAATTTTCAATAAGTTATTTTGTGACATCATATTTTCTATTTCCACATCCTTGATTTGCAGACATAATTTGATTTATCATGTCAAGTTGAGTTTTTGTGAGCTTTTGTACATCAAATATCCTTTCTTCAAGTTTAGTTTCCATTGTCCTTCTGTCTTCCTTAGTGACAACCTTTTCTTCCTTGACTTTATTATTTTTCTTAGTTACTTCACGTATCCTTACTAATTGAATCTCATGTTCCCTTTCTAGTCTTATAACTTTCTCATTTAGGAGTTTGTTCTTTTCTAGTAGATCTATAAATGTTGTGTCATTTGGATTTATTCTTCTAAATAGTCCTTCAATTTCAACTTCTTCATAAGAAAATTGTTTGTCTTGAATAGACAATTCAATTCTCCTTTTCAAGGATTTCTTCATATCTTGTCTTGTTGTCTAAAGTTTCTATAGTAAGAGCTAGATGCCAATCACTTTCTTGTCTATAGTTTTGTCCAATCTAAAAGTCTCCATCTCTGAGATCTTGAGTCTAAGTTGTTAAACTTTTCCAAGAGAACTTGGCTCTGATACCAATTGTTGGAAGTCTTTATTGAACACTATGATACTAAGAGGGTGGGGGAGGGGGGTGAATCAAGATCTATAACACGCTAACCTCTTCAACAATTATATAATGCATTCACCATATTTACCATTTCATATCCAACCTCTTATGCATGCATAACTTCTATAATCAAAATGTAATAGTATATAGATCTAATCTATCAATCACATGCATGAAAAGTAATCACATGACACAAATATTTTGGTTACCTAGAAACACTTCAATATGAAGGTAAAACTAGGGTGGGGATGACACCCACAAATCTTCACTACTATAGTAGTAAAGTTAACTTGTTAGGGTTACAATATTTGACCATATAAATGATCTAATCTATGAGGGATCTACCTTGTTAAAAGCTTTTAAGATGGTTAGATCTCACTCTATTAGAGGATTTCACACTTGCAAAAAAGTAAGGACCCTGTTAGGAGATTTACAAAGATCTGTTAAGACTACTCTATTAAGAGATTTACCCTAACTTAATCTATTAAAACTGATTCAGTACCTAATCCCAGGTTTTCTCTGATAAGCTGATATCGGATCTCTTCTTTTCAATATGTTATGATATCTAATCTGATAAAACTTTTCTATCCTTCACTGCTTGACTAGGTTTCTTGCTATATTTTGGAATAAAAAAACTCTTTGCATTTTATACAATGTTCACACATTCACACTTGAATTGCATGAATAGCTTGTTCGCTCCTTTGTATCATCACACACTTCACCACCATGTAAATATATCAAAATAGGTCAAGTTCTTCCCTATTTAAAGATTTCATAAAGAGTTTTCTAGATGCTTTCTTGTTTCACCTCTCTATCTGATTCATTCATCACATAACATAGGGATTTTTTATCCACATCATAAAATGCATAAAATTCTTTGTAACAAACTCTATAAATATTAAATATCACATCCATGTCTACCTAAAATGGTTTACCTCAAATTTTGTATCATTCCTGACTTGAATGTAAATTATGTGTTGCTCAGTAATTACTGTTTCTAACACTCAGAACTCAATATTTTTGTTGTTGATGCTCAATCTTTACTATTCTTAGTACCTTTTGTACAACTTGGCTTCAATGTTCTCAAACTGCTTAGTCAATATTAGACTTGGCTTACATTGAGAATATTTAGTGACCATATACTTGCTCGGCTCCTATAGAGCTCGATATATACAAGTCTATACACAAGTCTATCTCATGACTCAACCTATATAGAGTAGCTTAGTCACATTTATGACCATCTGACTCTACCTAGTAAATGACTAAGTTTTTAAAACTAATAGACAACAATAGTTACTGAGGCCAACATAGGGGTGCACTATGTCCCTCATAGCTAGGGTCCAAAACCTTCAGGATCCCAAAAAGGGTCTTGAATCCCAAAAATCAGGCATAGAATTTGAGATATAGTAGTTTCAATGTGAAGAGAAGATTCCAATTGAATAGATGAAGGGAAGAGAGGACCTATGAGGATAGATCCTACCTCAATCTTAACAATGTGAAGAAAGGAGGTTTAAAGAGGATCTATTAAGATTTACTCTAATTCCCCCAAGGAGAAAGGAGAATAAAGGGAAGAAAGAAGGAAGAGGACAAGGAGATTAATGATACCACATTGAATAGGTTTTAAACCTTCATTAAATTGGAATGTGTCCAATTTAAGATGATACATTTAACCCCCACTTTAGTGAGAGTACGGGTTAACCCACACTTGTTTTAAAGTAAAAAGAAGAAGAAGAGAAGAATTCAATGAATCACAATGAGATATAACATTACTTAGTCAAAGGGAATAATTTCTCAAGAACAAGGGTCCTAGCTCCACATACATGTATGAGGGTGCAAATAAAAAAAAACCAAAAAGACAAAGACATGGAAAAGGGGTTAGTACTAAAAAAAAATCCAAATCAACTTGTGAAAAATACCTTAGATCAAAAAACATCTCACCCATTAATATCATTATTTGGAAAGCCATTACAAGAGCATAAATGATGACATGAGAAATGAAAGAGAAACATCATTACTAAACAAAGCTTCTAGATCTATCTCTACTAACATGAAAGCAAATGAGAGAAAGGAGAGAGGAAAAGTGATTACCTTGCCTAGTAGAGTGTCCACCCTACTATGAATCACCAAGAGAGCCATTGCAAAAGATGGTGTTGAATGCTTTAATAGGGTGGTAACCCAATAGTCAACCCACCAAAGTTCCATCCATAGATCAACATCCATTGTATCACCATGGAATGGTCCTATGTAAAAATATGTTACTCATGTATGAGAGTTAGCATGTTGTATTTGAATGTGTTACATATATTAGGACTTAGCTGTGAGGCCTCACCCTGACCCATCGTAGCATAGTGATACATTACTATTATTTTGATATTCATGACTCGAGATGTCGAGACATTATCTGATGCTTAGAACATACTATATTATTTCATGTTGTGTGATGTTACTTTCAGATATATTTGATGATTGTCATTTAATGTTTCATGTATATGTATGTTAATGAAATCAGTAAATGTAGGATTGAGACTTTGATTTAAGAGATTTTAAATGGTTAAAAATTAAGCAGGATGAAGAAACCCTTATTGATGTATGTTTTATTCTATGTGATTTTTTGATACGTATACATTTATGTACATGTGATTTTATAGGACTAGTGATGTGTGCAATGAGTGTGCAGATATTTAGCCGAGAAACCCTATGGAGGAACATAATTGATCTCTATGTGCTAATTTTGGAAACCTTGTTGTTCGTAATTCACGTATTGTATTGTGACATGTATGTATGTATCTTTCTATGTTTAGTGAATGTTAATGTTTGTAATTATGTTCTTTTAGTGTTGCTTGACACTCGTAAATTAGTTATGTTCTTTAGTATGTTGATTAGGGTTAGTTGTGTAACCTTTGGACCCAAGTTGGTTTAGTTGGTCTCAATTTTCTATTGGGTTCTTAATCGTGGTTAGTCTTCCCTTAATCCAGATTAGTGCTTAATTTGCAATGTTAGAGTAGTTAGATGGTCCTATTTTATTCCTAAATTTTGTTTGGCTCTAAACCTTTTTCCTAAGGCTTAAAACATGAAATAATTATACCCAAAGGGTATGGGTATGGGTTACGGGTCTTTTCCAACCCCTAAGCCCCTTTTATTGACTTTTGAGGTCACTCAAAAAGTCTCTTTTTGCCTTTGTGAGAAAATTGACCATGGTTATCTTGAGTTACCTCACCTCATCTCCACTTAGTGTTTAACCATAGTGAGGGTAGAGTTAGGAGTTTCTAGAATTGAAAGTGGGTGGGAGAAGTTATTGATCCATTGGGTGGTTGAGTCGAAAGCTTATTAAGAGGCCCTTCTTGGACTTGTGGAGGTTGTTACCCAATCTCTACATTTAGAGAGGAGTTTTTTTTGAATATTGAAGGAAGGAACTGGAAACTCTACTCAAACTTGTTCATTGCCATTACCTCTTTGTGAATGTAGGAAATTCTCATCTCCCTTATTCAGTTTTCATGTTTGTTTCATGCTTATGCTACCTTGTTGTTTTTTCAATCTTTGTATGTTTGTGGGTATGTTGGGAAGATTTGAAAAAACCATGTTATTTTGGATGTTTCCTTTCATGTTTATATTGCAATTTTGAGATTTTTCTTGCATGGGTGTTTTTGTATTACTCACCCTTGGAGAGGGCAGAAGTAACCAATGTTGGGAAAGGTTTGTTTAGTTGGACTCCAACCAGTGTAGAGTCTCTTCTCAGGAGGAGAAGAGGGAGAGAGGGTAGGGTGTTATGGGCCCCTACCTGTTAGCACAAAATTTGTATGAGTATGGCATGGTTAAATGGAAGAACAGAAGTTCTTGGTTAATAGCCCCGATTAGGCATCTAATTTGGTGTTGTGCTTGACTTCTCCTGTTGGAAGAATCCACCTTTCCCTAGTGTTGATTCATTGTGGGTCTTATTGTGAAAACCTTGTATGTATATGCATGTTTGAATTGTTCTTGGTCATGTTTTTGGTCACCTGATCAGATTCTGTTCCCTCCATGGTTCTAGAATGAGTTGCAGAAAAAATTATAAATTCCTTGATGAGGGTCATGAAGAAAATTCAATTTAATTGTTGAAATTTGGGATTGATATCCTATTGTAAATTGTATTTCAAACTTTGTTGTAAATGGCAACGAAGCTGATTTTTCTTCCTGGTTCTTTCCCGGCTGAGCCTTTAAATTAGGTGTGCCAATAAAATTGGTGTTTTGAGTATAATTGGACATCATGTGACTTAATCATGATTTAAATTTAGATGGATGAATCTCAAAAATAGGATGGAATTGATGATGTTCAATTTGGTAAAATTTCAAGTTTTCTTTTATGTTGAAAATGAAAATTATGATCACGGATGTAGATTCAGGTTGCATGATTATTTGAATCAACAAGTATTGCATTTTTGAATAAAATGGATAATTTATGTTCTTGGTATGTTAAGATTGTAATTAGGCTTTATAGATTTTCATTTAAAAGAAATTATTGACAAAGGTTGAATTATTCCAATTTAAGATTTATAGGAGATCAAATGATTTTGGTATAAATGTTTTAAATCTATTCCAAAGAAAAAAATACGCCTTGAAAAAAAAAAAATATTTTGCTTGCCTTGTAATTTCTATACTTAGAAAATTTTTCATCAAAAAAATGTGTGTTGCAAGAGAGTAAAACTCTTTGCCTTTTGTATGGAAGAAAATTTAAATGCCTCCTTGCAACAGAGAATATTCTTCAGATTATTCTTATTTTTTAAATTTAAAATAAAACAAAATAAAAAGAAAATATAGATATTAATGTTTAAAATATCAAAATTAATTCAATATATATATATATATATATACTTATCTTACCTTTTTAACATCTTTCTCACCTATAAAACTTTATGGGTTATTGCATACCCGTCTACCCATGGTGGATTTCAGTTTTGGCTTAGGATTTAAAAAGTATTTTAATTTGTAACAAGTCAAATTTGTATTGATGGGAGGGTGATATCACCTGTCACCATGACCCATCTACATCACCTTGTTTAGCATGTGCATCCTCTTGTCTTTGGAGAAGGCTTTATCAAATATCTTATGACTTTTTTGTTTAGATTGCCCTTCTCCTTTGGTGTCACATCTAAAGGCAAAAGAAGAAAGTTTTATGTTAAGTTTTGGCAGGTCATCACTTGGGATGACATCACCCCATGTCCCATCCCCATCTCCATTTAAAAATGGGCGCTCAAATTCATTTATGTTGCAATTTGCAAACTTGGCTTCACCTTTATCTTTTGCCATAGGTTTTGAGGGAGGGGGCGGCTCTGCTAGCGTACCCTCGGGCAGTGCTCCTTGGGAAGCGCTTGCCCAAGGGTTAGTGGGGGTGTAGGTGTGTAGGGGGTTAGGGTATAGGTTTGTGTTAGTTGTTTTATTTGAAAGTTAGGATAAGTTTAGGATGTTAGTTATAGTGTTTAGTTAGTTTTTAGTTAAAATTAAATTAGTATGTTTTAAAAGTTGTTTTAGTAGTTAGTTTTATTTAATTTAAATTGTAAATTGTTTTAGATTTAGCAAGATAGTATTTAGGTTAGTTTAATTTATTAAAGCTTTAAGTTAGATAATGTTTTGTTAATTGTTAATCATTAATAATTTTTAGTTAATGGTTAAAGATGTTTTGTTTTATTGTCCATTGTTTTAAGAAATTGTTTTTTTTTAAATTTTATTAAATATTTAGTAGTAAATTTGTTTTTATTCATTTAAAATTTTCGTAAAATGTTGGTGGTCTATTATCCTATTTGATTATGTGAGTATATGATAGATTAATGGAAAAATTGTTAAAACCAATTTCTTTATCAACTAGTTAGATCTTAGTGTAATTTACATTGTTATACCTTCATAAACGTGTCATTTTAAGAGCATTATGGAATAAGTTTAAAACTTGAAATTCGAGTAAAACTAAATAAGTATTTATATTTATGCTTGGATAGATGTTTAAATTCTTTAACCAGTCTTGATTTGATATACTCAAATTGATCTAAAACGAACACATTTAAAAATGTTATTTAAATAAATTTTCATATATTGTTTTAGAGGAAATTTTAATCTATTATTTTAAGATTAATATGATTTAGTTTTGACGTCAATATCCATTTTATAACAAGAGCTTAAAAAATGATGTATTCTTCCGCTATAATTTTTAACTTAAGATGTATCGTAGTGAACTTTTGCTTCACTTGCAAGAGACTAGTTTAAAACTTAGAGCTTTTTGATTATTATTTTAAAAAAAAAAATTGTGTGTTTTTGCCCTCGTATTTTGGGCATGGCATTTTGGTATCAGAGCCCATGTTTCAATAATAAGAACCTTAAACCATTGTGCTTCCTAAACTTAACTCAAACTTTTAATTTTTTAGATGCCGCCTGTTACTCGTAGCCGGCGAGGCAAAGGTCGTAGGGCTAGGGGTGGTAGAATGGGACAAGAGGATGGACCACCTCCACCACCACTACCTCCACCTCCACCACCACCAAACCCAAACCAAGACATTATAGATGCACTTCAAAATTTGATTGGTGTAGTTCAGCAGAGAGTAGTACCTGTAGTTCAGCCAGTTCAATAGATTCCAGTAGTGGAAGCAGAGGTACCCGGAGGAGGCAGACCTAGAGTCAGAGAGAGGACTAGGAGTCCCCCACCAAGGTAGTTAGAGGGTCAAGGTGAACACGAGGAAGAGTCAATACACTAGAGAGGACCCCCACTTGATAGACCTCCTATACATATAGGAGATGACATCAAGGAATTGATTCGACTCGGACCACCATTGTTTACTGGTACCACTGAGGGTTCAGTAGCAGAGGCATGGTTACAGAGCCTACAACAGTGCTTTGGGTTATGTCCTTAAGGGAGTAATCTAAAGACACGTCTAGTAGTTCATCAGTTGAGAGGGGATGCCTCCAACTGGTGGCATCAAGAGGAGATCATAGGTGGATTGAGGATGGACACCCTCACATGAGAATCTTTCCTAGAAAGATTCTGAGAGAGGTGCTTGTCAGAGCATTTCTGATAGAAATAGATAGAGGAGTTCCATTCTCTTTATCAAAGAGGCCTTACAGTGGCTCAGTACGAGAGCAAGTTTCTTGAGCTCCTTCCTTATGTGGAATACATGAAGGACGAGAAATTGTGAGTGCATCGCTTTATCATGGGTCTGAATTTCTCACTTCAGAGCCCAGTTAGGATGGCCTTCCCTACCACCTTTAGACAGGCAGTGGAGATAGCACTTATTGTTGAGGATACTCAAGGTAGGCAAGAGTCACGGGATTGGTCTCAGAACCGAAACTCTTCCTAGCAGAAACCCCCTTGGAAAGGGAATCAAAACTATACAGCAGGGTCCTCTAAGGGCTAGCAGTCTCAGCAACCAAAACTCCAGCAGTAGCAGTAGTAGAAAACTTCTCATGGATATCAGGGCTCCAAGCCCAAGCAGTTGCAGTCATAGGGTCCTAGGTAGGATTAGAAAGTACAGGCCCTACAGTCACAGTCAATGAAGACTCGACAATCTTCTAAGGGTGGATACAGCGGATCTAGTAGGCCAGGAGGCCCACAACAGTCTGGGTCATAGGGTGCATGATCTTATACTCATGGACCATGCTACACTTGTGGTGGCATGGGTCATATAGCTAGGGAGTGTACGTAGGGATAGGCATCCAGTGGTCAGAGTAGGGCTTTTTTAGAGCTGACAGTTGGTGACATGGGTAGATCCCATAGAGTTTTTGCAGCGATTGACAACCGCCAGGCTGAGCATCAGGTCATAGTTATCAAGGCTATAGGTATTAAATAGGGCCGTAAGGTTGTAGTTTTGTTTGATTTTGGGGCTGCTAACTCTTTTATATCTCCATTTGTGGTGGAACATTGTGGGCTAGTGGCAGTTAGACAGGATGTTAGTTGGGAAGTAGAGTTAGCCTCAGGAGCTAGAGTGTCAGTTAGTTCTATGGTGCAGAGTTGTCAGATGTAGATTGGAGACATGTCCACTAGGACTGATCTACGCATTACCCCTCTAGGTTCTTATGATGTTGTTCTTGGCATGGATTGGCTTTATGCCCACAGTGCCAAGATGGATTGTTGACAGAAGAGGGTGGAATGTGTGGATGATGATGGTATCTCTAGGGAGATCTTCGGAGTGAACAGGCCAGTGTCCCTTCATATGATTTCTACTATGCAGCTTAGACGGTGCATGCGAAAGGGTTGTCAATTGTTTGCTATCACTATTTGTGATAGAGAGGAAGATTCAGAGAGGGAGCCATCCCTTGATGATTTTCCAATCCTTCAGGAGTTTGTATATATGTTTCCTTTAGAGCTTCCTAGTATGCCTCCACCTAGAGCAGTGGATTTTCACATAGACCTAGTGCTAGGAGCCGAGCCAGTTTCGAGAACACCATACAGGATGACTACTCATGAGCTTAGTGAGCTAAAAGCTTAGTTGGAGGAACTTTTAGAGAAGATACATATTCGACCTAGTGTGTCACCTTGGGGTGCACCAGTGATCTTTGTCAAGAAGAAGGATGGATCACTTAGGTTTTGTATTGATTATCGACAACCGAACAAAGTGACCATCAAGAACCGATATCCTCTTCCCAAAATCAACAACCTCTTTGATCAGTTGCAGGGTGCTCGAGTATTTTCAAAGATTGATATGAAGTTGGGTTATCATCAGTTGAGGATTGTGGATAGTGATATCCCCAAAATAGCTTTTTCGTACTAGATATGGTCACTACGAGTTCACTATGGTACCATTTGGCCTCACAAATGCTCCAGCTATATTCATGAGCCTCATGAATGGAGTATTCCATACCTTTTTGGATAAGTTTTTGGTTGTGTTTATTGATGACATTCTGATTTATTCTCATGATGAGAGAGAGCATGAAGAGCACCTAAGATAGGTATTGCAGAAGCTGAGAGAGAATCAGTTGTTTGGCAGCTTGTCAAAGTGTGCATTCTTCAGATTTGAGATACATTATTTGGGTCATGTCATATTAGGTGATGGTGTCTTAGTAGACCCATCAAAGATTAGGACTATCATGGATTGGCCAACACCCACCGGTGTTACTGAAGTGAGGAGCTTTATGGGGCTAGCAAGATATTATCGACATTTCATTTCAGGGTTCTCTAGCTTGGCACACCCCATCACATCTCTTTAGAAAAAGGGGAAGAAGTATGAGTGGATAGAGAAGTGTGGCAGAGGTTTTCAAGAGCTCAAGAGAGCCCTCACGAGTGCACCGATTCTTGTAGTACTTGATCCTGTTGCAAATTTTGTGGTGTGCACCAATGCATCTTTAGATGGTTTAGGGGCAGTCCTTATGTAGGAAGGACGACCTATTTCCTTCGAGTCTAGGAAGTTGAAGACTCATGAACTCAATTATCCTACTCACGACCTAGAACTAGTGGTAGTGGTTCATGCCTTGGTGAGATGGCAAAATTTCCTTCTGGGTCATAGATTCGAGATTCATTCCAATCACCAAAGCTTGTAGTACATATTTTCTCAGCCAAACCTTAATGCTAGGCAAAGAAGGTGGATGGAGTTTCTGTGTGAGTATGCTTTTGATGTACATTACATCAAGGGAAAGAAGAATGTGGTTGTAGATGCCTTAAGTAGAAGGCGCCATGAGCTTTCATCTGTGACTACTTGCACTAACTTGAGAGAGCGGATCTTACAACACTTACCAACTAATGAGCTTTATGAAGAAGTTAGTTAGTTAGTACATTCTCAGATACCCTTGGAAGGGAAGCTTGTAGAGTATTCCTTGGAGTCTGATGGACTTTTGTGTCATAGGGGACTTATGTATGTACCTTCCATTGGGGGTTTGCACGAGCTCATTGTACTTGAGGCTCACAGAGCACCTTATGTAGCACACCCCAGTGTTAAGAAGTTACATGCAGATTTGAGGCAGTTGTATTATTGGCCAGGCATGAGAGTATAAATTGCTAGCATAGTTGCAACATGCCTTAAGTGCCAGAGGGTGAAGGCAAAGCATCGTCATCCTGGTGGGCTTCTCCAGCCACATGAGATTACAGTGTGGAAATGGGACACTATATCTATGGATTTTATTGTTGGTCTTCCTATGTCATCTCATCGCCATGATGCCATTTTGGTGATAGTTGACACATTGACCAAGGTTTCCCATTTCTCACCTGTGTTTACTACATTCATAGCATGAGATATAGCTCAGGTGTTCTTGTGGGACATTGTTAGACTTCATGGTATTCCCCGTAAGATCATCTCTGATAGAGACTCTTTGTTCACTTCTTCATTTTGGAAAGAGTTGTAGTCAGCCTTGGGCACTAGGCTCAATTTAAGTACAGCATACCATCCTCAGATCGATGGCTAGACTGAGCATGTGAATCAGGTTTTGGACCATTAGGTCAAATGGGAGGAATACCTACATCTTGTCGAGTTTGCCTATAACAATGGGCACCATTCTTCCATATGTATGTTGCCTTATGAGGCCTTGTATGGGATACTGTGAAAGACACCCTTGATTTGGGACAAGATTGAGGATCGAGTATCTATTGGTCCCCTGTTAGTAAAGGAGATGGAGCAGCAGGTGACCTTGATCAGACAGCGCCTGAGAGAGGCACAGGATAGGTAGAAGAAGTATGCTAATGCGAAGAGAATAGATCGAGAGTATCAGGTTGGTGATAGAGTGTTCTTGAGGGTGCGACCACACAAGAGTCTGATTCAATTCGGAAAGGGCTCTAAGTTGGCACCCCAGTTTGTTGGGCCATTCGAGATCCTAGAGAGGATAGGACCTATTGCATACCGTTTAGCTTTGCCACCTACCCTGTCATGCATCCGTGATGTGTTTCATATTTTAGTACTTAGAGGATACATTTATGATGAGTCTCATATTATAGATTGGGATGCTTTACAGGTGGATTTGGACGGACAGCTAGCATTGGAGCCTATCCACATTATTGCCCAACAGACCCTAGCACTTCGAGGCCGAGAGCTGGACCAAGTTAGCGTCTAGTGGGATTGTTATCATGAGGTCAGGGCTTCATGGGAGGATGCAGCGCAGATGCAATCTCAGTACCCAAACCTTTTTTATGAACTCTAGGAGGAAGTTCATGCCTAGTGGGAGAGGATGTGAGGCCTCGCCCTGACCCATCGTAGCATAGTGATACATTACTATTATTTTGATATTCACGACTCGAGATGTCGAGACATTATCTGATGCTTAGAACATACTATATTATTTCATGTTGTGTGATGTTACTTTCAAATATATTTGATGATTGTCATTTAATGTTTCATGTATATGTATGTTGATGAAATTAGTAAATGTAGGATTGAGACTTTGATTTAAGAGATTTTAAATGGTTAAGAATTAAGCAGGATGGAGAAACCCTTATTGATGTATGTTTTAATTTATGTGAATTTTTGATACGTATACATTTATGTGTTAGAATATTCAAATATGGAAAGAGTACTTATGAGAGGAGGGGGGTGAATCATAAGTATCACACTTTAGCCAATAAAACTTTTAACTGAAAGTAAATTGCATGCATGTAAATACATCAAATAAACATGAAACTAAACACATGCATCAAGAACTCATAACAATGAAATTTGGTAACCTAGAAACCCTCCAGGAATAAGAAGGTAAAACTGGGGTGGGGATGATACCCACAAAAATTACTGCAGCAATATTGTTCAACCACTTCTAATGGTCTGCCCTGTTAAAGGCTTTACACTATGTCAATAGTGACCTGGTTAGAGGATTTCAAACACTTAATATGAAGTTTCACCTTGTTAAGGGATTTAATCACCTAAATAAAGGATCTACAAAATAGCTGTTAAGCTAACCTATCACCATAGGATTTTAATTCTAATACAATTGCTAGAAAATATTAGGTATAATGAACCTGATAGATTACAATCCTTGATTGTTGAATGTAGGCTTCTTTTGATCTTGGTCCTCTTGTGATCTAATAACCCCTGCTTCTGAAAACAGATTTCCTTTTGCACCCTTGTATGTCCACTCATGTATATTTACAATGAAATTTTGTCTTCCTTATAAAGACTTCAAAGACTTAGGGTTTGATTTGGATCTACGATCCATATTGAATCTCAATTTCCTGCTCAATACTTGTCTTGTACTAATTGGTTGCATGCCTTTATCATTTTTCTAATTGGCTGCATGTAGATTGCATAGGAAAAATAAAAGATTCAATTTTATCATTAAATCCCTCGAAGTTTACCTTATGTCGACTGCAAAAATTGTTTGCATCATAGTTTGTGCAATTTCAAACTTTTATGCTGATATTCTATGTTACTCGGCTCCTCAAGCATTGCTAATGCTCGGCACATGCTATTTCTTGGATAGCTTGACACCTAAACAAAACTGTATCACTCAGCACCTATTAACACTCGGCACTTGTTACACTCGACACTTGTTAACACTCGACACTTGTTACCACTCGGCACTTCATCTTACTTAGCACTTACTCTTGATCTTGGTTAAGTGTATTGACATTCAGTTGTCAAATTTATTCTTTAAGCTAACAATCTCCCCCTTTGAAATGAGTGGCAAAAACACTTAACTAATATCCTTGTGACTCCTTATTAATTGATCCTGTATGTATAGTCAGTGAGTTCTGTCCTGTTCAAGATTTGGTATCTCCCCCTTTTATCATACTTATCATTTCATATATTTTGTACTTAACTCCCCCATACTTAATCACTTCTTATCACTTCCCCATACTTATTCTCCCCCTTTTTGACACTTATGTCAAGGGTCTTTCAAGGAAATGCCATACTTGGCCAAAAATGTACTATTTACTTCAAGGAGTACCTTTAGAGCTGCATCCCAATTTGCTAATGTGACATCTAATGTCTTATGCTGGATGGCAATCTCTGCTGCTAGGTATACAAGTCCATCAGATGAAGAAAGATTGGGGTCTTTCTTGAGGACTGTCTCTGCATTTATCTGCTCCTTGTGAAGTAGTTCCAAATGAGGAGTTATTGATGATTGAATTTGCATCAATTTAGCTTTTGTGGTTACCTCCTCTGTTGTTAAGGCAGCTAACTCTCTTTGTGTGTGAAGCGATTGGACAAAATGCTTCTCATTCTGAGCTGGATTTGTGGGGAGTTGCATACTGGAAATCTTCATATTGTTTTCCAAGCTCAGTATTTTCTGACTAGTGTCCTGTGTGAATGTGGAAAAATCACACAACTTGTTGTACAGTGAAAAGATGATTCCTAGTACAATTTTAACTATTATAACTTTCTTTTCCAGTTCTTCTTGTGATGGTGCTATATCATCGTATATTTTACTATTTATCTTGCCTTGGAACTTCCTTTTTGACCATTCAAGCAATCTGGCATTTTTTTCCTAGTCTTCATTAGTCACCTGGTCAACTATATCAGATAGTTGCTCTATAATTGGTCTTGACTCATCTGGAGACTATAAGAAAAAAGCCTCTATAAATATATCTTTGATTTCATTCAAGGTAAGCTTATGCTTGTGTTCTTTTCTTGGTGCTTCTTGTCTCCTTCTTCTGTCCAATGCACTCTGAATTTCATTAATCTTTTCTTCAGTAAGAGTGCTAGATTCATAATATGGGATCTTTATTTCTTCATCAAGCTTAGGAACTCCATAGTGAAGTTTCTTGACTGCCTTTGATGAGCTCGAGCCTGGTGTCCTGATTTGTAGCTGTAACCCATCTATGCTCAGCTGCTAAAGAGTCTATGTTGGAGTAACAAATTTTGGTAATGCAACTAGTGTTTGTATTTTTGTCTCCTCCTTCTTTGTCTCATCTTTTTCTTCAGCCTGAGTATCCCTTTTATGACTGCTCAGTGGGGTTGAACTTGTTGGTTGTTTAGATGTTTCTTTTATTTCCCCTGCTGCTATGCTCGACATTTGAAGTGTGTATGTGACTACACTTGGTGGAGGTGGTGGTGGAATAAATAGAATACCAATAGTTTGTATGGTCAAAGGTGGCACTTGTGCTTTTACCTTGACTATCTTTGTTTTAACTTCTGGATTATTTAATTCATCAACACTAACCAATACAGGATTTGAACTTAATTTTGCTACTAGTGATGATTGGTCAAGGATTTCTAAATCCTCTACAGTTAATGGATTGATGTTTGGATTTGAAGTTTCTATAACATCTTTTATTTTTATAATATCTACAAGTGTGATGGTGGCATGAGGAGGACTAGGAGGAGATACCTGTATGTCTTGCATACCTTGATCTTGTGGCTCAGCTATATCTTTATCTTCCTCTTTCTCCTATGTATGTGCCTCTTCTTCCTTTTCTTCTTTACTCTTCTTCTCCACTTGTTCCTTCTCTTTTTATTTGGTTCCTAACACCTTCTTTTCCCTTGTCTTGGCACTTGCCTCTGCCTTATATTCTTCATTATATACATATTCTATTTTCTTGTAAACTATTTTCCACAATCTTGTGGATTTAGTAACTACCTCTTCAATTTTATTCTGCAATATGCCAAATGCTCTATACTTGGGAGTGAATCTATTATTATGCCTTTTTACTACATTTGTTACTTGATCTTTAGTCAAATAAGGTAATAATTTGGTTAATGTTGACTCCCTTATCTCTTTTTCCATTTGTAAACAAAAATACCATTTATCCTCTGCAATTTTATACAATTCTTTTGGCATAGATTCGTCTAATTCTAGAGGTGTGTGCTTATATTCAGCCATCATAGCATACACAGATTCCTCTAATTTATTTTTCTCTTCTTTGGTGAGCTTAGGAAAATTTAGGTTCTTTAAACCTTTCAAATCATCATTCCTAATTTTTGAACATAATTTATCAACATCAGTCTGGGGTTTGTGTCTTACCACTTGAAATTAATTTTTGTCCTCTGACTCTTGCTTCTCCTCATCTATTTTAGGCTAGGGAATAAATTTTCTTTTCTTTGACTCGACAATAGTCTTCTTTGAGTCTTTCTTCTTTCCTTTTGCCTCTTCTTGGGCATTTTTTGCTGTAGCCCTTGTGGTAGGTCTCTTTGGTGCAAGAGCAGCTACTTTCTTCCCCTTGGATTGAGGAGCAGGAGGAGTTGTGGTCTTTCTTTTAACTGGTGCTTCCTTGGCTTCTTCTACCTTAGCACTTTCCTCTTTATCTTCTCCTAACCCTTGAGTCAAACCTTGAAGTTTATCTCCCTCTTCTTCAATGTCTTCTCCTTCCTCTTCTACTGTTTCTTCTTCTTCAATGCCAAATTTTCTCTTGATTTGTCTCACCGTTTTCTCTTTCTGCTTTACTATAGAAGTAGTCTTCAAATCTATTATCACCCTTGATTTGACAACATCATAGGTTACAAAATTTTTTGCATTTTTATCAGCTTCTTTTGCAAGTAGGGCTGTTATTACTGCAGAAGCTTGATCAATATCAAGTTCATAAACTAGTGGCCTAAGCCATCTTACTCTAGGTATAACTGCTTGTATGTAGGTATAATCTATATCTACAAGAAAACAAATTTCCTTTTCATATTTCTCAGTCAATGAGACTGGAATCCTCATTCTTTGTTTCATGGACTTTTTGAAGTCCTCAAAGTAACTAGTCATTTGGGCATCAAAATTTTCACCCATCTGTTCAATGTATCCATTGATTTGTTCAACAATTGTTTTGTCTGGATTCCATCTTACCTTACCCATAGAAGGGAATTATTTCATCAAATAGAAAAACATGCACATCAAAACTGATCCAAATTTGCATTGAGCTCCCTTGCTCTTCCTTATAGCTCCCAAATTTTTATTAATCTATTGAAACATGAGCTCTGCTAAACAATAAGTGTGATCCTTTTTTATTATCTTGTATGCAACATCAACTACTATACAAGGTACACTATTTAACCTGCTTGATTGATAGAATTTGTGTGAAATGATTCTCACAGCAGAATCTAGTAGGGGATCTGTGACTATGTCGATAGTCATTCCTCTATTGTTCCATTTAGCACCTGTATTTTTCTCTATTACTTCCCTTTTGTCACTTCGCATGGTCTTTGGCTGATCTAGGGTTGGAATACTAGTAACCCTATGAACAGTTTTCTTGGTGAATTTTACTAGCCCTGACTCTAACCAAAAAGCTCCATTGTGTATTCGGCTTAGAACTATCCGTACCCATTCAGTTTTGAAAATAATCAAAAATGCTAGGGTTTTGGTTAATCCTTTTCTTTCTATTATTGAGAAATCATCTTTCAGTCTTTTGTTTTCACATAGTTTATCATATGCATTATAGATTTATAAATCTCCTATAGCACCAATTCTGCAGTTATAACATCTGTGAACATCTTGGACCATAACAACTTTATCCAGAATAACTGATAATGCACCTGCAGGATCATTTTTGTATGCTACTTCTGGAATGGGCTTAAATTTAGGTTGTTTAACTTCATTGCTGACCAACTGTATCTCATGACTCTCTCTACCCTTAGTGGTTCCTGACCCAGATGCCATTGTTTGTCAAACTAGGGTTTACAATTTAAACAAGTTTATAAGTTCTACATAGCTCGACACTTAAGTAAAATACCTCAAATTGATGAAACTTGTCCTGAATCACTGTTGAAATCTTCACAAATGGCTTCTGAGCTAATCTTGATCTTCTCCACTCTTCTCGGCTTTGCTTCTCATTTGAATGGTGGGAAAATGATCAAAAATTAGATTTATGTACCCTTCAAAATAGAGTAATTAATGCTTAGTGCATTGCCAACTATCTACTCGGCACCTGAAAGGTTTCAACATGACTCGGCTCCCATTGTGTTTTACTTTGCTCGGCTCCTATTGATATTTCACAGCTCAACATCAACTATCAACTCGGTCGTTGTTAGCAACTCGGCTCCTGAAGACAACTTTGACAGATCTTGTAAAGTTCTCAGTTTTGACTTGGCATCTTTTCTTATGCTGATTTCTTCTTTGCAGTTCTTCTATGTCTTGGGACTGATGTATAATATGACTTGGTTTATCAATCCCACACACTTATTCTTGCTTAATTTGATGAAGTATGATCACTTGACCTAATAGGTGAAGTGATCTCTAGACTTGATGTCTTATACTCATCTTTCTTCTTCCATGTCTTTTTCATTTCACTTCTGATATGTCCAACATCTATCTTTTCCTTTCCATTGCTGAACTCAGAACTTGATGCCTTTGACCTTGTTGGGCAATTCTTGCTGACATGAGCAGTTTTTAAGCAACTAAAACATGTAGTTTGACTCAACCATCTTTTGTAGTTCCCTCTAAAATGTGTTCTTATGTAGTTCTGTGGTATATGTCCATATTCTTGACAATAGTGACAGTTGTACCTGGAGTTGTAATCCCAAAATTCATGGTTTGATGTCTTTACTGGTTGATTTACTGTCCACAAAGGCTTTGATCTACATTCAAAAGCTCTATGTCCATACTTTTTGCAATTATAACAATGTCCATCAAATATTGATGTCTTAGTAGTTTTGGTTCTGCATTCATATGCTTGATGACCTTGCTTCTGGCATCTATGACAATGATTTATGATTTTGGGTTTATCATGCTGATGGGCATTCTTGCTTCTACATACATTATATGTATGTCCTTTATTTCTAGAGAAATGACATATAGGTTTAAAATATTTACCTTTATCACTTCTTTGTTCTACACTCTTTGATGATTCTCCAACTTCAGTGCTGTTATATCCAAGTCCTATTGTATCATGGGTTGATCTTGGAGATTTCAGTATTTGCTCAAAATATTTGATGGCTTCACTTGATTTGTTGAGATTCTCTGCCACTTCTCTTTCTCTGTTCAATTCATTCTACATTTTTTCATTCTACGTCTTCAAAGTAGAGATCTCAATATCTTTCACATTGAGTTCATGATGAAGGTTCATCATTTGAGTAAGTGTATCCATCTGCATGTTTGAGATCCTTGTCAATTTAGTACATTTTTCTTCAAGTCTGTTTGCAAGATTTCTTTTGTCATTTTCCATCATGACCTTATCATCAACTGCTCTTTTCTTTTGTTTAGTAATTTCACATATCATTATAGCCTATGATTCATGTTCCATCTTGAGAGATCTTATCTCCTCCGCTTGAACTTTTTTTTTCTCCATTAATTTTGCTATTGTTGCACCAAACTCTTTAGTGTCTCCATTGGAAAATATGTTGGTGGTATCAATCTCTTTTTAGTGTACATCATTTTCAGCTATGGCTAGATCCTCCCATTTTTTTAATGACTTTCTCAGCTTGTTTCTGAATTCCTATAAGCTATGTAGAGCAAGTTGCACATCTATCATCTGATTTTCAATGATCTTTGCAAGTTTGAAAGCTTCCATCTTTAGATCTTTTCCTCCAAGTTGTTAGGCTTTTCTTTGTGAGAACCTGTATAATCTATGATACCAATTGAAGGAATATTCAAATATGGAAAGAGTACTTGTGAGAGGGGGGGGGGGGTGTGAATCATAAGTATCACACTTTAGCCAATAAAACTTTTAACTAAAAGTAAATTGCATGCATGTAAATACATCAAATAAACATGAAACTAAATACATGCATCAACAACTCATAACACTGGAATTTGGTAACCCAGAAACCCTCCAAGAATAAGAAGGTAAAACTAGGGTGGGAATGAGACCCACAAAAATTACTACAGCAATATTGTTCAACCACTTCTGATGGTCTGCCCTATTAAAGGCTTTACACTATGTCAATAGTGACCTGGTTAGAGGATTTCAAACACTTAACATGAAGTGTCACCCTATTAAGGGATTTAATCACCTAAATAAAGGATCTACAAAATAGTTGTTAAGCTAACCTATCACCATAGGATTTTCATTCTAATACAATTTCTAGAAAATATTAGGTATAATGAACCTGATAGATTACAATCCTTGATTGTTGAATGCAGGCTCTTTTTTCACTTTCTCTGATCTTGATCCTTTTGTGATCTAATAACCCTTGCTTTTGAAAAAAGATTTCCTTGTGCACCCTTGTATGTCCACTCATGTATATTTACAATGAAATTTTGTCTTCCTTATAAAGACTTCAAAGACTTAGGGTTTGATCTGGATCTACGATCCATATTGAATCTCAATTTCCTGCTCAATACTTGTCTTTTACTGATTGGTTGCATACCTTTATCATTTTTCTTATTGGCTGCATGTAGATTGCATAGAAAAAATAAAAGATTCTATTTTATCATTAAATCCCTCGAAGTTTACCTTATGTCGATTGCAAAAACTATTTGCATTATAGTTTGTGCAATTTCAAACTTTTATGCTAATATTCTGTGTTACTCGGCTCCTGAAGCATTGTTGATGCTTGACACATGTTGTTTTTTGGATAGCTCGACACCTAAACAAAACTGTATCACTCGGCACCTGTTAACACTCGACACTTTTTACACTTGGTACTTGTTACCACTCGGCACTTGTTAATACTCAGCACTTGTTACCACTCGGCACTTATTAACACTCGGGACTTGTTACCACTTGACACTTGTTAACACTCGGCACTTGTTACCACTCGGCACTTGTTGACACTCAACAGCTACTATTACTCGACACTTGATATAGCTCGGCACTTCATTTTACTCAGCACTTACTCTTGATCTTGGTTAAGTGTATTGACACTCAGTTGTCAAATTTATTCTTTAAGCTAACATTATGTACATGTGATTTTATCGGACTATTGATGTGTGCAATGAGTGTGCAGATATTTAGTCAAGAAACCCTATGGAGGAACAAAATTGATCTCTATGTGCTAATTTTGGAAACCTTGTTGTTCGTAATTCACGTATTGTATTGTGAGATGTATGTATGTATCTTTCTATGTTCAGTGAATGTTAATGTTCATAATTATGTTCTTTTAGTGTTGCTTGACACTCGTAAATTGGTTATGTTCTTCAGTATGTTGATTAGGGTTAGTTGTGTAACCTTTGGACCCAAGTTGGTTTAGTTGGTTTCAGTTTTCTATTGGGTTCTTAATCGTGGTTAGTCTTCCCTTAATCTGAATTAGTGCTTAATCTTCAATGTTAGAGTAGTTAGATGGTCCTATTTTATTCCTAAATTTTGTTTGGCTCTAAATCTTTTTCCTAAGGCTTAAAACATGAAATAATTATACCCAAAGGGTATGGGTATGGGTTAGGGGTCTTTTCCAACCCCTAAGCCCCTTTTATTGACTTTTGAGGTCATTCAAAAAGTCTCTTTTTGCCTTTGTGCGAAAATTGACCATGGTTATCTTGAGTTACCTCTCCTCATCTCCACTTAGTGTTTAACCATAGTGAGGGTAGAGTTAGGAGTTTCTAGAATTGCAAGTGGGTGGGAGAAGTTATTGATCCATTGGATGGTTGAGTTGGAAGCTTATTTAGAGGCCCTTCTTGGACTTGTGGAGGTTGTTACCCAATCTCTACATTTAGAGAGGAGTTTTCCTTGAAGATTGAAGGAAGGAAATGGAAACTCTACTCAAACTTGTTTATTTCCATTACCTCTTTGTGAAGGTAGGAAATTCTCATCTCCCTTATTCAGTTTTCATGTTTGTTTCATGCTTATGCTACCTTGTTGTTGTTTCAATGTTTGTATGTTTGTGGGTATGTTGGGAAGATTTGAAAAAACCATGTATTTTGGATGTTTCCTTTCATGTTTATATTTGCAATTTTGAGATTTTTCTTGCATGGGTGTTTTGGTATTACTCACCCTTGGAGAGGGCAGAAGTGACCAATTTTGGGAAAGGTCTGTTTAGTTGGACTCCAACCAGTGTAGAGTCTCTTCTCAAGATGAGAAGAGGGAGAGAGGGTAGGGTGTTATGGGCCCCTACCACTCAGCACAAACCTCGTATGAGTATGGCATGGTTAAATGGAAGAACAAAAGTTCTTGGTTAATAGCCCCAATTGGGCATTTGATTTGGTGTTGTGCTTGACTTCTCCTGTTGGAAGAATCCACCTTTCCCTAGTGTTGATTCATTGTGGGTCTTATTGTGAAAACCTTGTATGTATATGCATGTTTGAATTGTTCTTGGTCATGTTTTTGGTCACCTAATCAGATTCTATTCCCTCCATGGTTCTAGAATGAGTTGCAGAAAACATTATAAATTCCTTGATGAGGGTCATGAAGAAAATTCAATTTAATTGTTGAAATTTGGGATTGATATCCTATTGTAAATTGTATTTCAAACTTTGTTGTAAATGGCAACGAAGCTGGGTTTTGTTCTTGGTTCTTTCCCGACCGAGCCTTTGAATCAGGTTTGCTAATAAAATTGGTGTTTTGAGTATAATTGGACATCATGTGACTTAACTGTGATTTAAATTTAGATGGATGAATCTCAAAAATAGGATGGAATTGATGATGTTCAATTTGGTAAAATTTCAAGTTTTCTTTTATTTTGAAAATGAAAATTATGATCATGGATGTAGATTCAGGTTGCATGATTATTTGAATCAACAAGTATTGCATTTTTGAATAAAATGGATTATTTATGTTCTTGGTATGTTAAGGTTGTAATTAGGCTTTATGGATTTTCATTTAAAAGAAATTATTGACAAAGGTCAAATTATTCCAATTTAAGATTTATAGGAGATCAAATGATTTTGGTATAAATGTTTTAAATCAATTCCAAAGAAAAAAAAACACCTTGAAAAAAAAAAAAAAAAAAAAAATTTAAAAAAAAAAAAAAAATATATATATATATATATATATATATATATATATTGCTTGCCTTGTAATTTCTATACTTAGAAAATTTTTCATCAAAAAAATGTGTGTTGCAAGAGAGTAAAACTCTTTGCCTTTTGTATGGGAGAAAATTTAAATGCCTCCTTGCAATAGAGAATATTCTCCAGAATATTCTTATTTTTAAAATTTGAAATAAAACAAAATAAAAGAAAATATAGATATTAATGTTTAAAATATCAAAAGTAATTATATATATATATATATATATATATATATATATATATATATATATATATATATATATATATATATATATATATATATATATATATATATATATATATATATATATATATATATATATATATATATATATATATATATATATATATATATATATATATATATATATATATATATATATATATATATATATATATATATATATATATATACACTTATCTTACCTTTTTAACATCTTTCTCACCTATAAAACTTTATGGGTTATTGCATACCCATCTAGCCATGGTGGACGTCAGTTTTGGGTTAGGATTTAAAAAGTATTTTAATTGGTAACAAGTTAAATTTGTATTGATGGGAGGGTGATGTCACCTGTCACCACAACCCATCTTCATCACCTTGTTTAGCGCGCGCATCCTCTTGTCTTGAGAGAAGGCTTTATCAAATATCTTATGACTTTTTTGTTTAGATTGCCCTTCTCCTTGGGCGTCACATCTGAAGGCAAAAGAAGAAAGTTTTATGTTAAGTTTTGGCAAGTCATCACATGGGATGATGTCACCCCATGTCCCATCCCCATCTCCATTTAAAAATGGGCGCTCAACTTCATTTATGTTGTAATTTGCAAACTTGGCTTCACCTTTATCTTTGGCCGCAGGTTTTGAGGGAGGTGGTAGCTCTGCCAGCGTACCCTCGGGTAGAGTGTTGTCCCAAGGATAGCGCTTGGGAAGCACTCCTTGAGAAGCACTCCTTGGGAAGCACTTGCCTAAGGGTTAGTGGGGGTGTAGGTGTGTAGGGGGTTAGGGTATAGGTTTGTGTTAGTTGTTTTATTTGAAAGTTAGGATAAGTTTAGGATGTTAGTTATAGTGTTTAGTTAGTTTTTAGTTAAAATTAAATTAGTATGTTTTAAAAGTTGTTTTAGTAGTTAGTTTTATTTAATTTAAATTGTAAATTGTTTTAGATTTAGCAAGATAGTATTTAGGTTAGTTTAATTTATTAAAGCTTTAAGTTAGATAATGTTTTGGTAATTGTTAATTATTAATAATTTTTAGTTAAACGTTAAAGAGGTTTTGTTTTATTGTCCATTGTTTTAAGAAATTGTTTTTTTTTTAATTTTATTAAATATTTAGTAGTAAATTTGTTTTTATTCTTTTAAAATTTTCATAAAATGTTGGTGGTCTATTATCCTATTCGATTATGTGAGTATATGATAGATTAATGGAAAAATTGTTAAAACCGATTTCTCTATCAACTAGTTAGATCTTAGTGTAATTTACATTGTTATACCTTCATAAACATGTCATTTTAAGAGCATTATGGAATAAGTTTAAAAATTGAAATTTGAGTAAAGCTAAATAAGTATTTATATTTATGCTTGGATAGATGTTTAAATTCTTTAACTAGTCTTGATTTGATATACTCAAATTGATCTAAAATGAACACATTTGAAAATGTTATTTAAATAAATTTTCATATATTGTTTTAGAGAAAATTTAAATCTATTATTTTAAGATTAATATGAATTAGTTTTGACGTCAATATCAATTTTATAACA
The DNA here is from genome assembly GCA_028749045.1 of Cupressus sempervirens. NCBI lineage: Eukaryota > Viridiplantae > Streptophyta > Pinopsida > Cupressales > Cupressaceae > Cupressus > Cupressus sempervirens. The sequence continues at coordinate 254,662,585 of CM053786.1, read as the reverse complement.
AGAGCTTCAAAACGATGTATTCTTCCACTATAATATTTAACTTAAGATGTATCGTAGTGAACTTTCGCTTCACTTGCAAGAGATCAATTTAAAATTTAGAGCTATTTAATTATTATTTAAAAAAAAAAAAAAAAAATTGTGTGTTTTTGCCCTCGTAGTTTGGGCATGACATTAGAAAATTGTTATGCATTACCCAAATATAAGATTTAGCATATATGTGTCTGAATGCATTACCCATGAATGAGATTTAGCAAGTTTATTTACATTACCGATTATGAGATTTAACATATGTGTTTGTGTGTACAAAAGAGAGATTAAGTAATAATGCATATATTTGAGAATAACTTAGAAAGAATACCAAGAAACCATGGATAGAGTACTCTAAGCCATGCTCAAAATCCATATTTTCTACCCCATGAGAGTAGAAATAACATATAAGGAGGATGTATATATATTCCCACTTCCTTATCATGTCTAGATACTAGAGATGAGAAATAAGAGGAAGAGGGTGCCTAATTCACATAATAAGGAGATATCCTTAATGAAAAATTGTATACTACATTCATAGAAAATATATTTAACTCTTACAATCTAAGGATATAGACAATTGTGAAAGGTTATATCACTTAGGACCTATTTGGCTGCCAAAATGCAGGTATTTAGATTTTCCTATTCCTGCCCAATTCTTGCAACCAAACAAAGCATTAGAGAATGAGAATCCTCGAAAGGGATAAATTTTAATAACAAGACATCCACCTAAGAGGAGATCTTGATTAAGATACCATCTCCAAGAAGAAGGGAAGCAAAACAAGAATACACATATTCAACCCGCTATGTATATAGGTTAAAAAGGGATCCTTGGATGAAGGACTACAATCTCCAAGCAAGGGAAAGTGTATAGTATGTGCATAGCTTTGATTGAGAAAGAAGAGGCGGTGATCAAGGAAAAATGCACCTCTTGCAAAAGAGAGAATCCATAGTCAATGCACAATTCTTCATAAAGAAAGAACAATGTCACATAATATACAAGTTCCATGTAATCTTAAAGAAAGTAGACCTATAGAGAAAAGATAAAGAATGTATAGAGCTTCTTTCCCCTACAACTTGAGACAAGAAAATGAAATATATTGTGGATTATATAACCAGATCTTGAAGAATATAAAGATGAGTCATAAGCATAAACTTATACTCATGCACAAAATGTAAATGCCCAATATCTAACAATAGAAATATAACATTACACCATAGACATGATAAAAGGAAGAAATATCATAGGATAACCAAGAAAAGATATCACATATGAAGTAAGACATAAATGATCATGATATGAGAAGTCAAAAATCTAAGATATGCATGATACTTTGCTAGGAAAAAGTGAATGGTTCTATGTAACAAAGGAATACATACCTATAGATGGGAATGTCCCATAAAACAATATCAATCTATAGGAAAAAAAAGAAAATATGTCATGATTACTTCCAAAAAGTATCTTATAAGAAACATGAGGAAGAAGTAATCAATACCCATGTAATGCAGAGATATGTAATAAATAGAGATAATTAATCCAAAAGACGATAAGAACCTTGTCATGCAGTTATGATACTTGATTGCAAGAAGAGAAGAGAATGCAAGTTGTAAGCGAGAAGAGATAACAAATCTATTTTCCCACATTAAATTTCATAAAATGCTTATGTATAAGAAGAAGAAGAGATCTCTAAAAGAGAAGAGAAGAAGGAATCCTTGCCCCCCCTCCCATAGTGAAAATGAACAAGAGAAAAAAATATGTATTGGAAAATTTTGAGTACACATTATACAAGATAATGGAGAATTCACTCCAATAGGTTAAAATGAAGACTAAAAGAAGTTATGAAGAAATTGTAACACCTCGCAGGTATAAGGAATAATGCATAAAGAATTTTTTTCCATGTAATATATTGTTAGAATTGTTTTAGAATAACTAAGAGGAGGGGGTGGTTGAGTTAGTTATTTAAGGTCCAAATGTCTTGTTCAAACTTTTCACTAAGTGTAGTGAGCCCATTCAATTATTCATTCATCCAAACTTTAACTTTTCTAATCAGCAAGTTACTATAAATCAACATACAAGCACAACACATAAGAAATCAGCACATAACACAGTGATTTATGTGGAAACCCAATTTGGGAAAAACCACTAGTAACATGCTACTCAATTCTCACTCTTCTGAAGTGATGCCCTCTAAAAGGCCTACCTTGTTAAAGGCTTACAACACACTGTTAAATGTGACCTTGTTAGAGGATTTAACCACCCTATTAGAAGTGGGCCTGGTTAGAGGACTTTAGAACATTCACTTGGAATGCCACCCTATTAAAGGATTTACAAATGGATGTCAAGCCAACCTAAGTCCATAGGATTTTCAAATATAATACAATTGCTAGAGAGTATTAGAAAACCTTGACCTGACTACAACATACAACTTATCTTGCAAATCTCAGATCACTTCTCAACTCATACCCTTGCCTAGCCTTCAATCTCTGGAATTATGACAACTTTCCCTCCTTTCAAGCTTAGTCTCCTTGAGTCTCCATACTTGATGTACTAGTGTAATCATCTCTTCATGATCACTTGTAGAAGCAGAGCCTCTATTCTCTTATTTCTCCTAGATGTCTCCCCCTTGACACCCTTCAAACTACTTTGCAGATTTGGCTCTTTAGCAGCAATAGGATCAATAGCTCTTTGCTTCTTGGTCTATGACTTCTTAAATAGAAGTTTTGGAGTAAATTTTTTTGCATGATTCTCCCATTTTTTAATTTTAATTCGCATGGATTAGGTAGGATTCATTGCATCTAGCCCATATTTTGTTTACTCTAGAAACTTCTTCAATAATCCTTTAGAATTCACTCAAAAATGGTTTACATAGGATTCTATGCCACCAACTCATCATCCTTATCTTCCAACTCATTCACAAAATTTAATGTAACCACTATATCAGCTCAGATATGGCGAATCTTCATCATTTGGAATAATGTAGCAGCTTGGCACTATTGAAATACTAGTGCTCAACACATACTATGTTACTCGACATCAACTATGTTTTTCCTGATGCTCAGGACTTGAAGATCACTAAGCACCAACTAAAACTTTTTTGATGCTTGGCACCTGATCTTCACTTGGCACATGAAGATCACTCAACACACACTAGAATTTCCTATTACTCAGCTTCTACTGAGAATTTTCTTAGCTTCAACTAACTTGCTTGGCTCCCACTAATGATCTTAGTTTAAGCTTTGCATTCTACCTTGTTACAACTTCTTCCTCCAATGTTTCTAAGTGTGACCAACCTTTGTATCCTTAAGTATGTTGTCAATACATCATTTAACCAATATCTTAACTGATCCTTGCACTTCATGACAATATCATAACTCAACCTTTCCCTTAGGTTTTTTTCTTACATCTTGTTGATCAAAACATCTTCATCAATCAACTAAGTGATAGTACTTGGATCTTATGAGAAAATATCATCCCTAAAAATAGCAGGTTTGACATCAATGACAAAACAATGATTGAAAACATTATTTTACAACAATCTTCCTTCTTTGCAACAATCTCCCTATTTGATCTTCAACAATGAGCTTTTCAATCAAATTTCCAACAATCTCCCTCTTTGGCATTGATGGAAAACCAAACTAATCAATCATTAGACTAAACTATTCAACCAAATGCTAGCTAGGTTAGAATAGTAAGTCAAATGCCAAAAAGTAAACTGTAACTTCACATCTCCTTCTACTATTCTAATTTCATCATTTCAGCTTCTCCCTCTTTGCTATTGCCACCTTTTTATTTGTCTTTCACCCTCTATATTCCTCTTTTTATGTTGTTCTAATCAACATCTCCCTCTATCTTCATTTGATTAATATTTCACAACTTCTCCTATTGATCTTTTATGTTGTTGATCATTTTTTTGCTATTTCTCCCTCTTTGACAACAATGCCAAATACATATTATCATCTTAATATGCAAGTTTAGCTTTTATAGGTTCATTCAATTTCTCCCTCTGTCACCTTACTTGTGACTAATTTAGAACTTCAGCACATCAACTACTTTAGGCATGAATCCCAAATTAAACATCCTTTGCATCAATGTGTGAAATCTTCATTAATCAACTTATTTGATGCAAGGCATTCTTTCTTTTACTTCAAGTAGCCTTAGCTAGGGGTATCACCCCTAACTTGCCTCTAAGATACTCAAAAGCATCTTTAGGTAGTGCTTTTGTGAAGATATCAGAAATCTATTCCTTTGAGCTAACATATTTCATCTTCACTTGTTTGTCTTCCACCAACTCTCTTACATAGTGATTTTGGATTGCAATATGCTTGGTTTTAGCATGCATTACTATATTCTTTGATATATTGATAGCACTTGTATTATCACAATAGAGTATCATAGGCTTAGTTACTTTTTCTTTCATACCTTGCAACAAATGTTTGATTGATACAATATTGGTACAATTTATAGCAGCTACCACATATTCAGCTTCAACAGTAGACTGTGAGGTGCAACTTTGCTTTTTGCTGGTCCATGTAATCAACCTCTTTCATAAGAAAATTTCTCCTCCACTAGTACTTTTTCTATCATCAATGTTAGCTTCCCAATCTACATCAGTATAGGCTCTCAGTTCAAATTTCTCACTCCTTTTGTAGTACAAACCAAAGTCATCAGTTCATTTCAAGTATCTCAATATTCTCTTTACTGCCATTAAGTGATTTTCTTTTGGGTTAGCAAAAAATCTTGCTACTATTCCAATAGCTAATGTAATGTCTGGTCTACTATGTACAACATATTTCAACTTTCCAATCATTGACCTATACAATGTTTGATTTACTTCAACAGACTAATCATTCTTGGATAGCTTATGTCCAGTTGCCATTGGTGTGCTAACTAGTTTTGAGTCTTCTAACCCAAATGTTTTGAGTACTTCCTTGATGTATTTGGATTGGGTCACAAATATTCCATGTTTCAACTAATGTACTTATAATCCAACAAAGAATTTGATTTCTCCAAACATTGACATCTCAAATTCATGCTTCATTTGATCAGCAAAATCTTTTCATAAAACATCTTTTCCTCCAAATATTATATCATCAACAAAGATTTCTGATATCAAAATATCTTTACCTTTTTCAACTTTGATGTACAAGTTGTTGTTGTCATCTATTCTCTCAAATCCTATCTTCACAAGATATTTGTGTAACCTCTCATACCATGCTCTAGGTGCTTGCTTCAATCCATAAAGTGCTTTGTGTAGTTTGTAGACCATGTCCTTGTTCTTCTCATTAACAAATCCCTTGGGTTGTTCTATGTAAACTTCCTCTTCCAATATACCATTTAGAAAAGTAGACTTCACATCCATTTGGTACACTTTGAAACCTTTGTATATAGCATATGCAAGTAATGTTCTTACTCATTTCATTCTTGCAATAGGGGAAAATGTCTCTCCATAATCTAGTCCTTCTTCTTGTGCATAGCCCTTGCAAACTAGTCTGGATTTTTTTCTTGTTATATCTCCATTCTTATCAAATTTTTTTTTAAACACCCATTTGGTACCAATCACATTCTTATCAACTAGTATAGGAACTAGAGACCATGTTTTCTTCTTCTTAATCTGATCTATTTCTTCTTCCATGGCTTTATACCATTCATCAGCTTGTAGTGCATCTTTCACTATTTTAGGTTCAACCTTGCTCAGTAAACATAATTCATTTCTTAATCTATTCCTTGTCATTGGTCTAGCATCTTTTTCACCAATAATTTGATATGCAAGGTGATGCCTTCTCACATACTTGGCTAATCTTGGTTAAGTCCTTCTTTCCATGTTTGATCCTTCGGTTGTAGATTCATTTCATTCTTCTTCATCAAGCACTTCATCGTTCCTTTCATGTGTATTATTTTTAGAGTTAGAATGTGCATTTTTTGCATTTTGTAGCTCAACTTCTAAATGTAGCTCGACATTCACTAGTTGAGACTTGGCAGATACTAAAATTTATTGTTGATTCTCAACTTGATTTGTAGCATTTTTTTCATCAATCATTCCTTCATAAAAGTATACAAAAGATCTATAATCCTCTATTTTCTTTGACTCATCAACCTGAGCTTCTACATGCTCATCAAAAATTACATTTGCACTCTCCACAACTTTGTTAGTGTTAGTATTTAAACACTTATATGCCTTTCTTCTAGTGGAGTATCCAAAGAATATTCTTTTACCACTTTTTGCATCAAACTTTCCATTTCTAGTATCCTTTAGAATATAGCATCTACAACCAAATACTTTGAAATGTTTAACATTGGGTGAGTGACCATACCATAATTCAAAAGGTGTTGCATTTGTACCTTTCTTGACTTGAACTCTATTCAGTGTGTAGACTGCAGTACTTATAGCTTCTCTCTAGTACTTTAGTGCAACATTTTTCTCCACCATCAAGGTTCTAGCATAGACAATCACTAACCTACTCCTCCTTTCAACAATACCATTTTGTGGTGGAGTTCTTGGTGCTGATGTTTGTGTTTTGATACCTTTGTCATTGCAGAATATTTCAAACTCTCTTGATGTGAATTCACCTCCTCTGTCTAACCTTAGGCATTTCAGGTTCTTTCCTATTTCCTTTTCAAATCTAGCCAAATACCACTTAAAAATTTGAAATGTATCAAATTTTTTCTTTAAGAACACAATAGTCATCATCTTGGAGTAGTCATCTACAAATAGCATTATGTATTTATCTCCTAGGTAGCTTTGCACGTCTATTGGGTCACATAAGTCTGTATGGACTAACTCTAGTACTTCATTGGAAGTGTATGTTTTTTTTTTGAAACTAGACTTATTTATCTTCCCTAGTTGACATTGTTTACACATTGTGTTTTCATGTTTCTTCAACTTGGGCAATCCTCTGACTTTATTTTTCTTATTAATACTAATCATATTATCAAAGTTAACATGACATAGCATTTTATGCCACAACCACACATCATCAAGTCTAACAACAAGACATGTTGCATCTTCCATATCTAAGTAAAAAAAATTACTCCTAGTTTGTTCACCTTTTTCTATCATCTTTCCATCAGTGTCATAAATCTTGGTAGTTTTGTTTCCAAATTCAACTTTGCAACCTACATTGCCTAATTGTGATACACTCAACAAGTTGTAGTTCAATCCTTCAACATAGTATACATTGTCAAATGAAATTTTCTCTATAAGTTTAATAGAGCCTTTTCTTTGATTTGACACGGGGCATCATTGCCAAATCTAACACTATTTCCATCATATTGAGTAAAGGTAATGAACTTACTTTTATCTCTTGTCATGTGATGTGATCACCCACTATCTATGATCTATTTGTCATTCTTGTTCACACAAGTAACCAATGTTATTTCTTCATCTTCATCTAATTCATCTGTCATGGCTACATAGACTGCTTCATCATCATTCTCATCAGAATCTTCTTCAACAATGTAGCATCTCTTTCCTTTTTCCTTGTAATCTTTGTTGTCATCTTCTTTCTTGTTCATGTACTTGTTTCTTTCTTTGTAGTTCTTCTTCTATGGACATCTTGTAGAAATATGACTTACTTCATTGCAATTGAAACATATGATAGGGAGCTTACCTTTGAATTTTCTCTTACCTCTATGGAATCTCCTAGCTAGTTGTGCTTCTAACTGTTCCACATCTTCCTCATCCATGCTGCGATCACTAGATGCACATTTTCCTTTTCTTCTCTTCTTACTTGATGTGTCCTCCTTAGTGTCTTTTATTGTCCATCTTGGCCTTGAAAGCAGATTCAAGGTTCTGAGGTCTGTAATTGTCAAAATTGGATAGCTCAAATGTAGTAAGTCTTCCCACTATTCCTTCAAAGGTTAGTGTGTTCCCTTGTACACACCTAACCTCTTGGATGGCTAAAAATCTAATAGCATAGATGGGAAGTAGAGTTCTTAAGTATTTGTTGATGGTTGTTTCTTCTTCCAATTGTCCACCTAGACTTCTTATTGCACTTACCACTTCTTTCATTCTTGTAGCATATTGGGAAAATTTTTCACCTTCCTCCATTTTCATGTCATCAAACTTTCCTCTTAGGCTTTCTCTCTTTGCTCTCTGGACATTCTAATCTCCTTCATAGATTTTTGATCAATTTTTTCACATCTTGAATGCAATGTCATAGTCTTTAATGTCATCATATTTTGCATAGTTAAGTGCAGAGGCAATCTCCAACATTGCTTGATTGTGCTCCTTCTTTTTGTTCAAATCATCTGCAGTAAGAGGTCCTGCTAGATTTACATGTTCTGTTCCAATTGAGGTTTATGCACTGTCACCTACTCTTGGATATCTTTATCTTCCTACTTCTAGTACCTTGAAACTAAATCAGTAGATGGCTTTGATACCAATTGTTAGAATTGCTTTAGAATATATAAGAGGGGGAGGGGGGGGGGGGGGGGGGGGGGGGGGGGGGGGGGGGGTGAATCAGTTATTCAAGGTCCAAATGTCTTATTCAAGCTTTTCACTAAGTGTAGTGAGCCCATTCAATTATCCATTCATCCAAGCTTTAACTTTTCTAATCAGCGAGTTACTATAAATCAACATGCAAGTATAACACATAAGAAATCAACACATAACACAGCTTTATGTGAAAACCCAATTTGGGAAAAACCACCAGTAACATGCTACTCAATTCTCACTCTTCTAAAGTGATGCCCTATGAAATGCCTACCCTATTAAAGGCTTACAACAGTATTAAATGTGACCTTATTAGAGGATTTAACCACCCTATTAGAAGTGGGCCTAGTTAGAGGACTTTAGAACATTCACTTGGAATGCCACCTTGTTAAAGGATTTACAAATGGCTATTAGGCCAACCTAAGTCCATAGGATTTTTAGATCTAATACAATTGCTAGAGAGTATTAGAAAATCTTGACCTAACTACAAAATACAACATATCTTGCGGATCTCATATCACTTCTTAGCTCATACCCTTGCTTGGCCTTCAATCTCTAGAATTATGATAGCTTGCCCTCCTTTCAAGCTTAGTCTCCTTACTCAATGTACCAGTTCAATCATCTCTTCATGACTACTTGTAGAAGAAAAGCCTCTGTGCTCTTCCTTCTCCTAGATGTCTCCCCCTTGACACCCTTCAAAATACTTCACAGATTTGGCTCTTTAGCAACAACAATATCCACAGCTCTTTGCTTCTTGGTCTATGAATTCTTAAATAGAAGTCTTGGAATACCTTTTCCCACTCGATTCTTTCATTCTTTAATTTCAATTCGCATGGATTATGTAGGATTCATTGCATCTAACCCATATTTTGTTTACTCTAGAAACTTCTTGAATAGTCCTTTAGAATTCACTCAAAAATGGTTTACATAGGATTCTGTGCTACCAACTCATCATCCTTATCTTCCAACTCGTTCACAAAATTCAATTTAACCAATATTTCAGCTCAAATTTGATGAATCTTCATCATTTGAAATAATGCAACAACTCGACACTATTGAAATACTGGTGCTTAGCACATACTATGTTACTCGGCATCAACCATGTTTTTCCTTATGCTCAACACCTGAAGATCACTTGGCACCAACTGAATTTTTTTTGATGCTCAACAACTGATCTTCACTCAGTACATGAAGATCACTCGGCACACACTAGAATTTCTTATTACTTGAATTCTACTAAGAATTTTCTCAGCTTCAACTAACTTGCTTGGCACCCACTAATGATCTTAGTTTAAGCTTTGCATTCTACCTTGTTACAACTTCTTCCTCCAATGTTTCTAAGTGTGACCAACCTCTGTATCCTTGAGTATGTCATTGATACATCATTTAACCAATGTCTTAACTGATCCTTACACTTCATTACAACATCATAACTCAACCTTTCCCTTAGGTTCTCTTGTTAAATCTTGTTGATCAAATCCTCTTCATCAATCAACTAACTGATAGTACTTGGATCTTATAAGAAAATATCATCCCTACAAATAATAGGTTTGACATCAATGAAAAAACAATGATTGAAAACATTCTTTTACAACAACCTTCCTTCTTTGCAACAATCTCCCTCTTTGATCTTCAACAATGAGCTTTTCAATTGGATTTCCAACATATACAAATGAAAATGAATAAAATTGACAATCATATGAGAATCATCATAGTGAAAAGGACATGAAAAAGAAAAAGGAGCCTTCAAGAGGCATGCTAATTTTTTTTGATTCAACAACTACTTGAATATACACATTTAAGGTCAAATCTCCATTGGTAATATGGCCAATCAATCAAATAAGGTGAGATACGTAGTTGTCATTTATGGCAACATTTGTTTTGCAATTTAGTTATGAGTATTTGTGAAGGAAAATTGTGTAAGTATTGGACAATGTTATGAAAACATGACAAGATTTGTTGATAGTGGAATATTCCCTTGGAATATTCTCTTTCATAGTTAACCCTAGATGCATGACATCATCCTGATGATGCATATCAATGCACATGTCTGTATGATCAACCTAATTCAAGTTATGGAGGAAATATTGATGTAGTTATCTCACAATGCAGAATAGAGCATGTCAGCAAATTCACTTGTACGACTTGCAAAAATGTTTTGATTACTAAATCTTGATGAACTAAGTCTAAGGATAATATGTGAGCTGACTAAGGAAAAATTTATTGATATGTTTGATATAAGTAAAGAACTTAAATTGTGAAGTTAAAATTTGAATGCAATATTGTGTTATGCGATCCCAAGCAATGTTATGAGAGATACGATGCAAATTGATATATGCACGATCATTCTTGTATGAAGAACTGACAATCAAAAGAATTGAAAAGTACAAGAAGTGATCTAGTATCATAGAACTTATTGTATAATTGCATGCTAAGGTAGTGGGTTCTTCTTGCACACATTTGTATATGATCCACCAACTCCTAACAGGGTTGAAGCAAAACCTAATAGGGTTGAGATTTCTAACAAGGCCTAGTCTCCTAACAAGGACTTGAGACACTATACATTCTTCATAGACTCTTAACAAGGTCAATATCCTTAACCAGATTCTTTTGTATAGTGAATCATCTAGTGGATTTCATCCCTACCAGGGTTTTCCCTTGGCTAGGGCTTCCCTAGTTAACAAAATATGGGGTTATGAGCTCTCTCTATGTATGGTTGTTTTTACTGTTCAACATTGTTGGTTTATTTTGTTATGCATGTGGCAAAGTAATTAATAATATTCAGTTGTGGGCAAATAGATTGAAAATACTGATTCACCCACCCCCTCCCCCCCCCCCATCCCTCTCAGTATTATCTATTTCTAAAAATCTCTACAAGTATCAAGATAACCAAGATCATGAGTAGGTAAGAGAAGATGAAAGGGGGTTGTCCAAAATATTCTTGAACTATATCAAAAGGAGAATATCCAATACCACATTTTCCTATCTTAGGAAATACATGAATAGGGGTTTTAAGATCCCTTTCATTATTACCAAGTCCTAAGCTATTGTAACCTTTTTAAATAATCATGTAGTAACCTTTAGAATAGGTATTTGTAAAATAGTAAATAGGAGGGATTTTTCATTAAAATCATGTGCAAAGGTAGTCTAATGAATGATAATAGGAGGGACAAAAGAAACTTTATGTTTTCCCTCGTTACAAGTAGTAGGAGGAGAAGGTTCATCAAGGATGGTGTAAACATCCTCATCATGAACTAACATTTGAGCTTGAACATATGTTTGAGAAGTGCTAGGAGAAGAAGGGGAAGGGGAATCAGGAGGATGATTAGGAGAATCATCAACTAAGGATCTCACATAATCCAGAGAAGAAATAAGCCAACCACATAAAGATCTAATCACAATCTTGAAAGAAGGAAAAGATGTAGTTGTCATATTCATAATAATATAAGAAAGAAGAGCATGGAGGGTCATAAATAAAATTAAATGCATAAAACTTGCATAAACAACATAAGTGCTATAAAGAGATGCAAGAAGGAGAATATTGAAAAAGATAACCATACACCAAAAGATCTTTATAATTGAAATTTTAAGCTAACCAAGAGAAAGATGTGAAGAATCTAACTCCAAAAAAAAGGAAACAAATTGGGTTCATAAAATAGAAGGATCTAACTCCAAAATCAAATAAGAGAGTGTGTTAGGTTCACCAATAAATGTATGGTTGGAAAATGGAAGTAGACCAACCACACATGTGAATAAAGGGGGAAGACCAATATCCACCCCTTTTGGATAGATTAGATTGATATAAGAGGGAGCACCAATATAAACCTAATATAAATAGGAATTAATAACTTGGCTTTGATTCCCTTTCACCTCCACCTTTAGAGAGTTTAAGAAAGAAGATAAAAAAAGTAATGTTGAAATACAAAGGGTATGATGAAATGATAAAAGATGATATAACTTGTGGAATAAAAACTTGGAAATGTGTTGCCAAATGATAGAAGCTATTGTAACCTGAGATCTAGGCTAAACATTGTGAGGTAGCCAAAACCCAGAAATCTTTTGGCAATTTGTTAAATAGATGATTAGGGGCAAACTATGGCCATGATAAAATGTGTGTGTCACTAATTTTGATTTTGCAATTCTACAAAGAGCTAAAACTGATATCTAGATATGTAACCTATTCGTCAATCCAAAATCCAAAGCCTACAAAATAAAGAGGTTATTTTTTTGTTGTTGTTGTTGGGTGGGGTGGGTGGGGGGTGGGGGTGGGGGGGGTGTGTGGATCCCTCATAAACCCTAATTTAGGAATCAACCTTGAATTGAAATAGAGATAGAATGTTGGAAAGTAGTACTAATAGATATAACATAAAGTAATGTAAATTTATGAATATGCTCTTGAATTTGGAATGTAATAAAGTATGTAGATGCAATAGCTTTGACTCAACTTCAAAACCTTAGCAAGGACATCAAAGTGAAACCAAAACCTTCATGAATGTATGTGCTTAAAATCCACCTTGTGGATGAATGTAGTTCTTGAAAGGATGAATGTACAAGATCAAACAAAGGATCTTGAATGTATGAAGGGAGGTCTTCAATGTTGAAAATGCAATAGAAGATCTAACATAAACTACTTCAATAGCTTCAATAACTTGAATGCATGAATCTTTGATCTTCAATGGATAGAGAGCTTGAATTCCTTGAATGCTTGAGAACTTGAGTTCTTGAGTGCTTGAATACTTGATGATGAGATTGTTATGCAAAATAGAGGAAATTGAAGGGTTTATATAGAGGTCAAAATCGAATAACTCCCATAGGTCGACTTGCCTAGGAATTAACACCCTAGAGGTATCCAAATATGAGACCTTGATAGAGAACCCCAAATAGGGCACACTAGGGCCTGATTGACCCATCAGAGGCACATTATACCCCTATCAACTAGGGGCCAAAACCTCTAGGATCCCTTTGAGTTCCCAAAATAGGTTCTAGATCCCATAAATTAGGCATAAAGTCCAAGATATAACTATTTTGATGCATAGAGCATACTCTAAGTCAGTAGATAAAGGAAAGGGAGGACCTAAGATGATAGATCCTACCTCAACTTACCACCATGAAAATAGGACCTTTAAAGAGGATCTATTAGATTTTACCCCAATTCCACCTAGGAGAAATGATAGAAAAGGGAAGAAAGAAGGAAGGTGCAAGGAGATTAATGATCTCACATTAAATAGGTGCCAAACCTTCATTAAATTAGAGTGTATCCAATTTAATAAAACATGATTGCATTTCTCACATTTAACCCTTGAATTGGTATTATGTGATTATATTCATGAAGTTGGTTGTGCCCACACATGAGTACATACATGTATGTATGATAGGATCTTGTGAGACCCAAACTCCTAGTTGTAGTTTGGTTGAGTGATTATTTATTTGGGATTTGGGTTGGGAATTTTCATTGCCTATGAGTACTCATTATGTGTTGTATGCAGGGTAGAAATGTGGACTGACTTCTCTCATATACCCTAGCTTGATAGTCACTGACAAGGTAACACAAAGAGGTTTAAACAAGTGATAACCAAAACTAATAAATGGGAAATAAAACTTAAAAATAAGATAAAAGAATGCATGTGGGGTTATCAAGTGTCTTGAGGAAGCCAATACAAGGGTATGGTGTTTGTATAGTTACTAGTCACCTACATAAGTTGGTAGGAGGGCACAATGCGAGGCCTCCTGTTGGAGTTAAGTCATGTTAGACATGTGGCCTTCTGAGGGAATTGAGCCATACCATATATAGCTCAGCCTTATTAATGGCAAGTGGATTACACTCCACTAAAGTCCCTACATAGTTATGCTATAGTGTGTCTGACTAGTGACCTTTTGTACTACATTGTCTTCATGATCATTGAGTTATTTTCATGCATTGATTAGTGTGTGTGTTAGCCTTGTGTTCTTTTCCTTATGTTAATTTGGTCAGGTCACAATTTCCATTATCACAATAGGTGTGGTCCTAAGGGTACCACATGGTTGAGAGGCATATCTAACTGTACCACTGTTGGGGACTAGTGTATAGAGGCAATCTCCTAGTTTTTGGACCTGAGTTGGATCTTCACTTGGTTCATCTGTGTATCTAGAGTATGTCACTTGTGATTTATTCTTTTCTAGTATGCATTTATTTGGTGCCCTAATTTATCTTGATGTTGTATCTTATTGTTTACTTGATGTAGCATCTCATTGCTTTGGATTAGATATTTATATTGTGAAGTAGAATGTTAGATGTTATATTTCTTTTCCTTGATGTTGTATTGGCATTGTGATGCAGTAGAGTATATTTTGGTAGATTAGCATGATGTATTGTTACATTTCTTCGATGTTATTGATGCTATCAAATCTTCATTCCTCAAGTTTTATGTATCTAATGCTTCCTTTGAAATCTCAAATGACAATCCATTTCGTCATATGACTAGTTTATTTACTCATATAAGAATGCATACTCTAGTATGAGGAGGTATTGTCTCATATAACTTTGACATTAATTCATACAGTTCATTGAGAATCCTTTTATGATTTTTGATACTAGCTCATACAAGATTTAATCTTAAATTGTCATATCACTAATAGTGAGTGTTTTACACATGTGTATGGGGGTGCAAATTGGATATTTGATATCCTTTTAGGTTTTGCACCTGAACCTAAGTTAGAATAGAATTGATATCAATGACTATTGAACACAATTAGACTATTTCTTACATTAATATATGTTTTAACATGAAATGTACTTATATGTCTTAACCATGGAAGAATTTGTACTTTGGGTTTTAAAATGAATGTCGTATTTATGCTAGTATGATTAAAGGAACATACCTTGTATGATTAATCACCTAGATGGAAAGTATGTGTTGGTAAGTAGTGAACGCTTGGGGATCTTTGGTTGGTTGGTTAGTTTAGTCTTTCGTTGCGATCTTATGATTGTAGCTTCATGTAATTATGCTTGAATTTTAACCAAAAAAAATGTTGGTTTATGTTTATCCTTGTTTCCATGGATCTGCGCGTGAGACATTATAGATCCAATATTTGATAGTTTTCCTTTAATTTTTGTTCCCATAAATCCACCAATTAGGGCTATTTTCACTAGTTAATCAACATTATTGTGAATAAAAAAAGAAAAAATAATTACTCCTTTACAAGCAAGCATTGTACTCCATTCACAAATATTTTCCATCCTCTACATCATAATTCCATCCACTCTCCATTTTTAACCTATTTAATAGATATTCATATCTAATCATATTTAAATTGATTCCAAGTCATTTTTTTCTTATACAATGAAAAAATACCACCATTGGAGAATAATATATTAAATGAACATAGTATACAAATTAAAAGAAAATATTTATATTTTATATTATATCATGGTCCTTTGATTATGACCTTGCCAATTTTACTGAAAAATAATAGTGAAATATAAAATGAAATTTCCATATGACCTATTAACAATAGAATTATGTTATTTTCAAGAGAGTAATTCGTACATGCTTTTCTAAATGTTAATGTGAAAGTGCATTAACATGCTTTTCTCTTTTTGACTAGATTTTTCTTCACAACTAGAAGCCAATGATAAACTCTATAAGAAAGTACAAACATGTTAATGCACCTTCACTAGAAAAAAAATCTTATAACTAAATAAAGTTACAATGAAGCGAACACTTCTTTTAGCCTAGGTTTTCTTAACATATAAAAGATCTACAAACTCTAAGATAAAAGATCTTATCATAAAAACATACCTTTAATTACATTACAACCAAACTCCTAGAAGACAATCTCATTAATATTTATAAGACAAATATTTGAATAACATTTAATTTCTTTTTAAATAATGCAATAAAATTTACAAAATGTTACATTCTACTTGAAACAATAGACAATAAATTTGCCCATCTAATTATTTTAAATATGTCTATTAAGAATCTATTAATCTTTAAATAAGATTTGGTACAATCTACTTGACATAATAGACAATAATGTTGCTCATCTAATTATTTTAGATGTACCTATTGAGAATCTAGTGATCTTTAAAAGAAATTTGACTAACTTGCATGTAATGTGACTACACAAATACACATGTTGAAGCCTCACCACACCTTATGCTAGCCCCAAAGGAGGAGGACCACCTACCATTCAAGGAAACAATTGTAACACTTTGTTTTGCCCTAATTTATGAAGGGTCAAAAATGAAAGCGAAGGGACCAAAAGGACCACCCTTCGTACGGAAGAAAACATTTTAATTATTTAAAAACTAAGAAATATTTATTTTTTAATGATTTAATTTTTTTTGTTTATTTGTTACAACAGTAGAAAACATTCAATAAGACATTGGACCAGAAAAACTGGTTTAAAGCACGTGCAAAAGTAGATAGGTTGTTGTGAATTGAACAGTAAAAATTTAATTACCAAACTTAGCACACTTTCCGTCAGTTAACTTTCAAATTAGAGTCAACTAAACGGAGGAACTGGGTTTTCTTTGGCTCGCAAGGAATTGAGATATACACAAAGTATACAGCAGTAAAACTTAATAACAATAAATAACAAGGCTGAAGATCAGTTTCATCTCGATTTGTACATACCCATCTTCTCAGGCTTCCGTGCAGTTACTGATTTGGAAGACAGTTTGGATAGACTCTACCAGCTGTTTCGTAATTGTTGAAGCTAGTTTCAGTGTTTAAATCCCCATAAACTTTGATTCTTGTGCACAGACGAAATTTGTTGCTGGGTATTTGATTTCAGAGCAGATTTATGCCATTTGGCATTGTAAACAAACATTCGTGGCCTACAGTGAAGGCTTCCATTAAATTAAAGCTTGTCTGTTAGCTGATAGTTCTTGGGGCAGATATGGATGATGAAGTGGAGAATGGAATGGACGGAAAACGGCCTCTTCTGTTGCCTGAGGCAGGGAGTTCGTGGCCTCTTTTATTGCCCGAGAGAGGCATGTACAGTTATAGGGGATCTGAGATGTTCAGAGGAAGTACCGCCACTGCTATCTTTTGTACAATGGTTGTTGCCTTGGGGTCTGGACAGTTTGGTTACACCGTAAGTTTTTCATTTCGATTGCACAAATGGGCTTTTGTCGCATTGATTTGATTTGGGTACCCTGGGAATGAAATCCAGAACAATACTGTAGCATCAATGAATCTGATTGAATCGTTCCTTTTCTATTCTTTTCAGGGAACTTTCTTTTATTAAATGCATATGTTCTTGGTATCTGTGCCCAAGTGGGTTGATTCTGTTGTTCAATCTAGTCCTCAGATTGATGTAGATAAGAGAGGGTGAGAAATAGAGCAACTATTTAACTTTTGTACTGATGATATCAAGATTGCAGTCACCAAGGAGTTTATAAAATTGTGATGTGAATATCAGGATTTAACTGTGTGATTTTGAGTCAAACTCGATGACCCATGTTTCATGAGTAGTGATTCAACATGAATCCATCTCTCATGAGAATAAATGAAACACTTAGCACTCATTGGATCTAGGTGATGCTCACAGGGGTGAAGCACCGGGACTTCCCGGGAGGTCACCCATCCCAGTACTACTCCAGCCTGAGCGCGCTTAACTACAGAGTTTCCTCTACAGTTAAACCCAAAGCTTGCAACCCCATTTGCAAAACCTTCACCAAGTGTTGTGCCTTATGAACCATTCATTAGAAAGCCCCTTAAGCTCATCAATTGATAAGTAGGAGATGATTTCCACAGCTAGTCAAATTGTGATGTGAATATCAGGATTTAACTGTGTGATTTTGAGTCAAACTCGATGACCCATGTTTCATGAGTAGTGATTCAACATGAATCCATCTCTCATGAGAATAAATGAAACACTTAGCACTCATTGGATCTAGGTGATGCTCACAGGGGTGAAGCACCGGGACTTCCCGGGAGGTCACCCATCCCAGTACTACTCCAGCCTGAGCGCGCTTAACTACAGAGTTTCCTCTACAGTTAAACCCAAAGCTTGCAACCCCATTTGCAAAACCTTCACCAAGTGTTGTGCCTTATGAACCATTCATTAGAAAGCCCCTTAAGCTCATCAATTGATAAGTAGGAGATGATTTCCACAGCTAGTCAAATTGTGATGTGAATATCAGGATTTAACTGTGTGATTTTGAGTCAAACTCGATGACCCATGTTTCATGAGTAGTGATTCAACATGAATCCATCTCTCATGAGAATAAATGAAACACTTAGCACTCATTGGATCTAGGTGATGCTCACAGGGGTGAAGCACCGGGACTTCCCGGGAGGTCACCCATCCCAGTACTACTCCAGCCTGAGCGCGCTTAACTACAGAGTTTCCTCTACAGTTAAACCCAAAGCTTGCAACCCCATTTGCAAAACCTTCACCAAGTGTTGTGCCTTATGAACCATTCATTAGAAAGCCCCTTAAGCTCATCAATTGATAAGTAGGAGATGATTTCCACAGCTAGTCAAATTGTGATGTGAATATCAGGATTTAACTGTGTGATTTTGAGTCAAACTCGATGACCCATGTTTCATGAGTAGTGATTCAACATGAATCCATCTCTCATGAGAATAAATGAAACACTTAGCACTCATTGGATCTAGGTGATGCTCACAGGGGTGAAGCACCGGGACTTCCCGGGAGGTCACCCATCCCAGTACTACTCCAGCCTGAGCGCGCTTAACTACAGAGTTTCCTCTACAGTTAAACCCAAAGCTTGCAACCCCATTTGCAAAACCTTCACCAAGTGTTGTGCCTTATGAACCATTCATTAGAAAGCCCCTTAAGCTCATCAATTGATAAGTAGTTAAGCGCGCTCAGGCTGGAGTAGTACTGGGATGGGTGACCTCCCGGGAAGTCCCGGTGCTTCACCCCTGTGAGCATCACCTAGATCCAATGAGTGCTAAGTGTTTCATTTATTCTCATGAGAGATGGATTCATGTTGAATCACTACTCATGAAACATGGGTCATCGAGTTTGACTCAAAATCACACAGTTAAATCCTGATATTCACATCACAATTTGACTAGCTGTGGAAATCATCTCCTACTTATCAGTTTATAAAATGTCAAATCAACCTTCAAGTCAGGCTTGGGGAATTAATTGGTCAACCTTAAGACCCTTTCAAACATCTTTTATAGGTTTTGCAGATCGCAGACAAACATGCTGATGCAGAGCGCACAGCAGAACGGAAATGTAAATGATAAAGCTTTCTAATATACTCAGTTCATAACAATACAGAGAATCACAAACAGAGAATTATAACTGTGAAAATGAAGAAACCACAAGATATGAACCAAAAACCTAATTCTTCTTTTCATTATTCCATTTCAGATTACATTCTTCATTCATCGATTCTCATTCATTCCTCCTACTCTGCCCTATTCTACCCTCCTACTGCTTCCTTTCATCGGATGACAAAATATAATAAAGATTTCTCCAAAACTAATTTTCCACTACCCACAACTGACTCACTCTAATTCTTCTAACGGTTCTTCATGACCGAAGAGTAAACATATTACTAACTCATTTATTAAATCAAAATACTAATGTCTCCCCAACCAATTACATCCATATTGACTTTGAAAAATTTATAATGAATGTAATATCCGGAGTCTATGAATTGTTCTAAATCTTGTGATGCCCTTGCATCATACTCCCGGGGACAGAAAAATTCAAGTCTCATTGAATTGTTGTGACCTTCTTCCGAATTTTCCAATTGTATGGTATCACAATGATGACTGAATTAATGTCACTTGCCATAACATGCTGATTCCAAATTGTAGAACGAATACC
The DNA here is from genome assembly GCA_028749045.1 of Cupressus sempervirens. Classification (NCBI taxonomy): domain Eukaryota; kingdom Viridiplantae; phylum Streptophyta; class Pinopsida; order Cupressales; family Cupressaceae; genus Cupressus; species Cupressus sempervirens. The sequence continues at coordinate 254,642,324 of CM053786.1, read as the reverse complement.
CTTCATGGTATCTTCGTTGAATTCTAGAACAAATACCTTAGTCAGCCTCATATCACTTGCATAACAATCAATTGGATCCACAATATGATCTTCTCCCTGTTTGTAAATCTCTAGAGCATCACATTCATCAACAAATACTTCATCCCTATCATCAATAGTCTTTTCTTCAGCATCTAATCTTTGCACTACATCTTTTCCTTCCTGATCATTTATGTCAACATCTCCATCATCCGGGCAAATAATTTTTTCAACAATACCTGTCACCAACTCTCCTTCATCTGCAAGAACCTTTTCCTCACAAGGTTCAACAACAACCTCCTTTTGTTCACTGTCACTCTCATTGTCTACACAAGCATTCATCTGTTGTCTGTGCCCTTCCAATGGAATGTGTACCACTTCTTGATCCTTGTCTTCATTAACAACTTCATCTTCATCTACTACTCGCTCCAAAAGCAATGCTATCCTCTCCCACTTTGCAATACTCTTATCTAACTGTCATCTAAGATTCATGTAACTATCTTCTTCTTGTTCTTGTTCTTCTAAAACCCTTCGTAGGCCTCTCAACTCCTCTTGTCTCATCCATTCTATTTCTTGTTTTCTTGCTTCTTCTTCCTTCTTCTTTCTTTCTCTTTCTTCTCTCTCCTTTTTATCACCATACAAGTACTCCTTTAATGCCTTAATTATTACTCTTTCACTCTTCATTAAAACCATCTTCTCAAACCAATCTAGGGTTCATTAGATATCCAGTCGCCACCTTGGAACACTCTCAGAGGATAGTTCAACTCCAAGCATCAACAAAGGACCTTCAACTTGCCAAATTCTAGATTTTCTTCCCAGACCTTTTGCTTTTCTCTAATACCAATCTGATGCAGAGCATCTTTCAAATCAACTAAATAATAGGATCCATACTGATCCCTTCAAAATTCATTAAATAAACTCCATAATTAGAGGCATCTTACAAGGTAAAACAAAACATTTTCCAACACAAAAATATCAACCTTACTCTATTCACATATCCTGATTTCTATATCAGATTTCATTTTTCATAACTTTCAATCTATAACATTTCTTTCCGAACCCTTTGGAGGAATTGTTCCAAACTAGGTATAGTAAAACATATTCAAACATGGTACCCATCCAATAAACCAATTACAAGTTATGGTCTTTGTATCAAGACCCATTTTCTCTATCATAAACCAGAAACAAAACTGGTAACTCTGCTTAGGGCATCAAATATCTTTCACAAAAAATATTCAAATAATATCAAACTAATTCCACATTATCCATCTATGAGTCTAGTTTCCAAATCTGTAAGACATTTATTTTTCTCATTCATATATAAATTTTCAAGCACAAATCCCTGCCTTCATCTTGAATGGATATCTTTAAAAACTTGTTTACACTAAAATGCTCATAACTTTCACAAATATAAATTAAAATGATCCAAACTAGTTGGAAATGAGAGTTAGTTCACACATCTTTCCAATGAATATTATTAGAGGTCCCGAGTCTCCAAAATTTGTCTGTAACACATGCTGCAACATGACTGTATTCAAGAAATCTTAAATCTGCAAATACCCATTTTCACCAAAATGCCCATAATTTATTCATTTCTTCATAAAATAAATCCAAACCAAAGCAAAAAGAAAGGTTATTCACTGCTCTATCCAAATATACAAATTTTACATGGTTTCCAGGCTATACATGTCTGTACAAGACCTGAAACCAACACTAAAACTGAAAACCAATCAAAATAACAACTCAGAATATTACCAAATTTTTTTCAAAATGTATCTCTTCCTTTCATTAATGCTTTGGTTCGACCTTACATCCATTTTTATAGATTTTTTAGTTGGTTATAACTTTCAAACCACCTTTTAAACTAACCCTTCACATTCTTTTGCATTCTTGACAATGTTTTATGCATTTTTTTGACATTACAACTTTCATACAAACCCAACCTAGACCAACATTATGACTCAAATGACTTTAGATGGATGCTAATAGATCCATTCACCAATTAAATAAATATTTTTACATTATTTATCATATTAAGACTTCGTTTGACAACTTATTACAAATGGCTTCTCTAGCTTTTATATCTTTGTCTTCTTGAAATTTAGGTGCCTCTGCAACACATGATACGTGGATGCATCCAGATGTATTCTAAATTTCATTTAAAGGATCTTTATGTACATATTCCTCTTATGGAGTCTTCGAAAGCTTTTGATAACTTTATCATTATGATGTAGATCAAGTGGCGTGTGAAATGTTTTATTTACAGTGATGGATCTACCAGTGGATGGGCATGCTTGTGATAATTATATCAATGTGAATTAGATCAAATGGTGTATGATATTCCTGTGCTACAGTGATCGATTTAAGAGGTGGATGAGATGATAAGGTTGATAATGGTTGGTGACAAGAAGATTCATTTTGAGATCAAGATAAGGGACCCATTTTAGTGTTGAGAGAAGTAACCTGATGTACATTGGAGGATCATTAGCAACCTTATTCTAATTATTGGGATATTTTTATACACTCCTATAATTTTTATACATGCAAAACTCAAATCATTAAGTTTTATATCCATTATTTAAGGTTGCCGTAGTTGTCCATCTATGTGATAATGCAGCTTCACTTCCATAAAAAGTAAATTTACTCAATAACCAAATTGGCTAATGCTTTAATATGTTTCGGTGCCCATCTAGAGTTGTAGCTTTTTCAGTACTGTAATGGGTGCAAGCTGCTGATGTACGTGCTAGAAACTCATTTGGTCCATAAATGGAATGATCTTTCTTGACAATGGTTCTGCTGCAGGTGCCACTTTCTGAGCTTGCAGGCGAGACGGTTTCTATTTTTCTGCTCATCATTGCCCACCATGCCGTGCATTCACTCCAAAGCTTATACATGCATACAATAAGCTCAAGGAAAATGGGGAAGCTTTTGAGATTGTTTTCCTCTCCACTGACAGAGTCCAAGAAGCTTTCAAGCATTACCATGCAAGCATACCATGGTTAGCTCTTCCATTTGGAGACAAACTCAAAACAGATCTAATCGAGTATTTCCACATTAAAAGAATCCCATCTTTGATCATAGTTGGCCCTGATGGAGAAACTGTGACAACAGATGGCAATGTGATCGTTTCTCTCCACGGGGCCAAGGCTTATCCTTTTACCAATGCTTGCGTTACAAAGCTGGACAAAGAGTTAGAAGCAGCAGTAGAGAAATATCCAAAGCAAATAATGCATGGCCTTCATGAACATTCTCTAGAAAGTAGTCGAAGGGAGAAATTCAAATGTAGTGGGTGTGAAGAACTTGGGTTTGCTTGCTCCTTTTACTGCCAAGCATGTGATTTCGATCTTCATCTAGAATGTGCTTTGAAGGATTTTGGTGGAAATGAGAAACAACAGAAACAAAATAAGGATTTTGATGCTAACAACAAGGGAGAAGAAGTCTTTCGTGGAGGAGATGCTTTTCCAAGGGTTTAAGCGAGCAAGAAAGTAAAACTTTCCTAGGGTTTTTTACAATAGCCTTTTCAATGTAGTACGTGGAATATTATATAGGCTGTTTGAACATTATATCTGTTTCTAGAGTTAGCAATGTTGTCAAGTTCCTTTAAAGATATGAAACCATGAATAAATTTTCCGAACATGCGGAAACCTTCCATAGTTTGTGAATGATTACGGATACTATTGATAAGCATTTTAATGAATAGAGATGGAACAATACAAAGTACTTTTCTGAAAAGTAGATGTATGTAATGATTGTTTCTAACATTACTTAATTTATAATAACTACTCATTATTCTAATAGGGGTTGTCATAAAGAATTCCAAAAGAAGGAAGAATAGAAACATTTATAGGTATAAAAAATCGTATTATAAGATATTATCTAATATCAAAATATAAAAATGATTCAACAAAAAAAATTTCAACATTATCAACAAAAAAATTAATTCGTTTCATAATATTTATTCTCTCATATATATTACATTAAACATATTCTGAAAACCAGTGGAGCTTGGATCCATTCTTCATTTCTAACAAGAAGATATTTATGCTTGTAAGTAGAAGATATTTATAATTGACTACGAAGTAGAAAAAATGTCCACATCTATAATTCATTTTCATTTTTAAAAAATACACTTAACAACTATATCATATACCATAAAAGGACCACCAAAATACTGAACATCAAAATGATGCTGCTAATGTACAACTATACTTTAATTCAATATAATTCTTCAATGAAAAATACAATACAATAAGTATAAGCAATTATGATTTTAAGAAATACTCTACATTATCTAAGAACATATTATAAGTTCTCACAGTCCTCAAATATCACACAAAGGATCTTGATTTTGTTGAAGCATGGAAAGCTCGTAAAGAGCCTATTGCTGTAGATAGAACCAAGTGGTTAGACTATTTGATTCAGGATGGCATGTTGTTCAAGGGTAGTCAATTGTGCATTCCAAGGAGTTCCATGAGCGAAAATCTGATTAAGGAGAAACACAATGGAGGGATGGCAGGACATTTTAGTCGAGATAAGACCATTGCCATTCTGAGAGAACATTATTTTTGGTCTCAAATGTCACAAGATGTGAAAAGGTTTGCACAGAGTTTTCAAGTTTGTCAAGTTGCTAAGGGATTTAGCCACAATACTAGACTATATTAGCCATTGCCTGTTCCATCAAAGCCATGGGAGGACATAAGTATGGATTTTGTTCTTGGATTGCCAAGGACACAAACAGGTAATGACTCAGTATTTGTGGTGGTTGATAGGTTCTCCAAAATGGCACATTTCATTCCATGCCACAAAACTCATGATGCTATCCATATTGCAAACTTGTTCTTCAGAGAGGTGGTGAGACTACATGGTCTCCCAAGGAGTGTAGTTTCTGACAGAGATACTAAATCTGTGGGGTGTTTCAGGAGGACATTGTGGAAGAAGTTGAGAACAGACCTAAAATTTAGTTCCACGCATAACCCACAGACTGATGGCCAAACAGAAGTGGTAAAGAGAAGTTTGGGCGATTTGCTGAGATGTTTGGTTGGGGATAAGCCCAAGGGATGGGATTCGATTCTACCACAGGCAGAGTTTGCTTATAATAACTCTGTAAATAGGAGTACTAGAAAATCACCATTCCAAATTGTATATGGGAGTAGCTCAAGGACTGCACCAAAGCTGAGAAAGATAGAACAAGAGGAGAGGACAAGTGCTAAAGCTAAGGAATTTGCTGAACATATCAAGCATCTACATGAGGAGGTTCAAGCACACATTACCAAGATGAATCAAGAGTATAAAGCTAGGGATGATCAAAGGAGAAGACATAAGGAATTCCAAGTAGGAGATTTAGTCATGGTGCACTTACGAAAAGAAAGATTTCCAGCTGGTACTTACAACAAGCTGAAAATGAAGAAATTTGGCCCATGCAAAATTCTGAAGAAACATGACTCAGGAAATGCATATGAGGTGGAGCTGCCAGATGGTATTCACATTTCTCCTATTTTCAACATTGCAGACTTAACAGAGTATCATGATGATGGTGCAGATGATGAGCCAGTGTTATAGCCATGTCCAATTCCTGCTTCTAAGAAGGAGGAGATAGAAGACATTCTAGATCATCGTGTGGGTAGGAGTACCAGAAATAGGTAGTATGAAGAGTATTTGGTGAAGTGGAAAGGACGGTCAATCGAGGACTCAACTTGGATTTCAGCAACTGAGGTTTCCCATTTGGGATTTCCTCTACCATTCATAAATTGACAAGGTCACTTTTCAATCTACCCTGGGTGTCTGATGCAGGAGCATCCAAAGGTATAAGGGAAATCCTATGTCACCCAAAAAAAAATACTTAGACTTAGTTTTTATTTCATGTGTTTTCATTTTTGGATACCCATTTGGGTCAAATAAAGGTTCCAACTCTCACAGTTCCAATATCAGTGTTTGTGTAAATTCTAAAAAAATAGGAGTATGTAATTGAGCCATCATTTTGATGAACTAGGAGGTGCAAATTGGCTAGATGAATGCAATTGTAATTTAGAGCATTCCAAAAAAAGAATCAGGTCAAAAGGCCCCACGGTTTGAAAGTTATTGTAGTTTTTCAGGTTGTGGAGACCTCCTAAGAATGCTTCAAAGTCAAGTTAGGGGCATTAAATGACCTTGAAAAGGGCCAAAAAATGGGGGACAAGCGAAGCTCCTCCATAGGACTATAGAGCGGTTCGAGAGCTTTTCAAAAATGTAAACAATTTGTCAATCGAAGCTACAGTTCAAAAGTTATGCCTTCAGAAAGTTCGGTTAGCATTTCTAGATTCTTCTACATTTGCGTCAAATTCTAACGCAGCTTCTGGAACCTTCTATTTGGTCGGTGGATGCCTACTTGCACTTTCTAGAATGTACTCCTAGTCCTTAACCCTCTGGGGTCTATTTAAGGTGATTTCAAGCATTCTAAAGGCAGTTCGGAGTGGAGTTTGAGAGAAGGTACTGAAAGGAAAAATTATCTCCAGATTTATGCTATTGTAAGCCCTTAGGGCATGTTTTGAAGTTTATTTTCCTGTACTATTTGTACTAGCTTATTTTCTCAGTTAATATAATTTCACCTTTTCTGTTGTGTCCATTTTGTGTGGATTGTGTCCCCATCAAGTGGTATCAGAGCTGGTTTTCATAAGTGTGTAGACAGAGCACCAACTGTGAGGCAGTTTGCAACAAGATTGTGTGGTTGTGGGTTTGAGTTAAGAAGATGCCTCCACGAGGAGAGTGTGGTGGAAGGGCCAGAGCTATTAATCCTAAGGAGGTTAGAGCCCTCCAAAGGTAGGTACAAGCATTGTAGGAGGAGCTTCGTAGAGGAACAATTATGGCCGTAGGTGATGAAAGTGAAAATGACAATGAAGAAAAAAAAATTGGGCTAGAAGGGGAATTTGACAGGGAAGTTCTGAATAATCCAGAGGAAAGGCTTTTTAGAGCCATTACTAAGTTTGGAAAAAGACCTACAATTGAAGTGGGTGTATTTTCAAGAAATTTGAAACCGGATGAGTTGATCGATTGGATCAATGAACTGGAAAAATACTTTGAGCATGAGGATATCAGTGACCCAGATAGGGTTAAGTTTGCAAAGGCAAAACTGAAAGGCCATGCCAAAATTTTGTGGCAAGAGGTCCAATTGGAAAGAAATAGAAGACGAAAGGAGAAGATCACAAGGTGGGATCGCATGGTGGACAAATTGAAGAAGCAATTCATTCCTATGGACTACGAGCTTGATTTTTTTAAGAAGATGCATGGGTTAAAGCAAATACTGATGGCCAAATACAGGTCTAGGAAATTTGCTGAGATTTTTAGTTGGGGATAAGCCCAAGGGATGGGATTTGATTCTACTAGAGGCAAAGTTTTCTTATAATAACTCTATAAATAGGAGTACTAGAAAATTACCATTCCAAATTGTATATGGGAGTAGCCCAAGGACTGCACCAGAGCTAAGGAAGATAGAACAAGGGCAGAGGACAAGTGCTGAAGCTAAGGAATTTGTTGAACATATCAAGCGTCTACATGAAGAGGTTCAAGCACACATTACCAAGATGAATCAAGAGTATAAAGCTAGGGCTGATCAAAGGAGAAGACATAAGGAATTCCAAGTAGGAGATTTAGTCATGGTGCACTTACAAAAAGAAAGATTTCCAACTGGTACTTACAACAAGCTGAAAATGAAGAAATTTGGCCCCTGTAAAATTTTGAAGAAACATGACTTAGGACATGCATATGAGGTGGAGCTGCCAGATGGTATTCACATTTCTCCTATTTTCAACATTGTAGACTTAACAGAGTATCATGATGATGGTGCAGATGACGAGACAGTGTTAGAGCCATGTCCAATTCCTGCTTCTAAGAAGGAGGAGATAGAAGACAGTCTAGATCATCATGTGGGTAGGAGTATCAGAAATAGGTAGTATGAAGAGTATTTGGTGAAGTGGAAAGGACGGCCGATCGAGGACTCAACTTGGATTTCAGCAGCTGAGGTTTCCCATTTGGGATTTCCTCTACCATTCATAAAGTGACATGATCACTTTTCAATCTACCTTGGGTGTCTGATGCAGGAGCATCCAGAGGTATAAGGGCGATCCTGTGTCACCCAAAAGAATATACTTAGACTTAGTATTTGTTTCATGTGTTTTCATTTTTGGATAGCCATTTGGGTCAAATAAAGGTTCCAACTCTCACAGTTCCACTATCAATGTTCGTGTAAATCCCAAAAAAATAGTAGTATGTAATTGAGCCATCATTTTGATGAACTAGGAGGTGTAAATTGGCTAGATGAATGGAATTGTAATTTAGAGCATTCCAGAAAAAGAATCAGGTTGAAAGGCTCCACAGTTTTAAAGTTATTACTGTTTTTCAGGTTGTGGAGACCTCCTAATAATGCTTCAAAGTTAGGTTAAGGGAATTAAATGACCTCGAAAAGGGCCAAAATATGACGGACTACCAAAGCTCATCCATAGGACTATAGAGCGCTTCGAGAGCTTTCCAAAAATGCAAACGGTTCGTCAATCGAAGCTACGGTTCAAAAGTTATGCCTTCCGAAAGTTCGGTTACCATTTCTGGATTCTTCTAGATTTGCGTCGACTTCTAATGCAGCTTTTGGAACCTTCTATTTGGTCGGTGGATGTCTATTTGAACTTTCTAGAATGTACTCCTAGTCCTTAACCCTTCGGGGTCTATTTAAGGATATTTCGGGCATTATAAAGGGAATTCGGAGTGGAGTTTGAGAGGAGGTACTGAAAGGAGAAATTATCTCTAGATTTATGCTATTGTAAGTCCTTAGGGCATGTTTTGAATTTTATTTTCCTATATTATTTGTACTAGCTTATATTTTTAGTTAATATAATTTCCCCTTTTCTGTTGTGTCCATTCTGTGTGGGTTGTGTCCCCATCAAGTGGTATCAGAGCTAGTTTTCTTGAGTGTGTAGACAGAGCATCGACTGTGAGGCAATTTGCACCAGGACTGTGTGGTTGTGGGTTTGAGTTAAGAAGATGCCTCCATAAAGAGAGCGTGGTGGAAGGACTAGAGCTATTAATCCTGAGGAGGTTAGAACCCTCCAAAGGCAAGTACAAGCATTGCAGGAGGAGCTCCTTAGAGGAACAAGTGTGGCCTTAGGTGATGAAAATGAAGATGACAACGAAGAAGATGAAATTGGGCCAGAAGGGGAATTTGATGGGGAAGTTATGAATCATGCAGAGGAAAGGCTTTTTAGGGCCATTACTAAGTTTGGGTAAAGACGTACAGTTGAAGTGGGTGTATTTTCAAGAAATTTGAAACCAGATGAGTTGATCGATTGGATCAATGAACTGGAAGAATACTTTGAGTATGAATACATTAGGGACACAGATAGGGTTAAGTATGGAAAGGCCAAACTGAAAGACCATTCCAAAATCTGGTTTCAAGAGGTCCAACTAGAAAGAAATAGAAGAGGAAAGGAGAAGATCACAAGGTGGGATCGCATGGTGGACAAATTGAAGAAGCATTTCATTCCTGTGGACTACGAGCTTGATTTGTTTAAGAAGATGCATGGGTTAAAGCAAGTAGGAAGATCAGTCCAAGAATAAACAAAGGAGTTTTACCGACTCTTGATTAGAGCAGGGCATGCAGAAGCAAATAAGGAGAAGGTTGCTCGTTATATCAGTGGGTTGCAACGTAGCATCTAGGAGGAATAAAGTCTGGTAAGAATGACCAACGTTGAAGAGGCATACTAGTTTGCGCTACGAGTGTAAGAGAAGTTGAATAAAAGGTTTGAAAGAAGACAAAGAGGGCGCAGTCAAGGAGGAAGGGGAAGCGGTAGGTCATCTGGAGGCCACAATGAAACCCAAAAGGAAAATGAAGATGAGGGTACTAGCAAGAACTAGAGGAATGGGGGTTTCAACCACTCCCATGACAAAGACTTTGGAAATCAGAGAGGAAGAGGTAGAGGACATGGAAAAGGAAGAGGAGGCTTTCGTGGTACCTATTTCCATTGCAATGAAGAAGGTCATCGTGTCTTTGAATGCCCTCAATAACAAGGAAGGACATATAGAAGAGCTGAGGGCCAAGCTAGGGTTGCTCATGTGGATGAGGATGCACAATCATCACATTTAGAGGATGCAGAAAGAGGAGAGACCTTGGTAAATGAAAGAGTCCTACTAAGTGGTGAGATTGAACCAGGACAATAGAGGAGTTTGTTTCGTACCAGATGCAAGTGTGAGGATAAATGTTGTGACGTGATCATTGATGGTGGTAGCACTGATAACTTGGTATCAGAAGAGATGGTCTCTAAGCTGAAGCTCAAGAGGGAGAAACATCCCCAGCCCTATAGGATTGCTTGGGTAAAAGATGATCATAAGGTCTTGGTAAGTGAAGAATGTTTAGTAAAATTCAAAATTGGAAGTTATCATGATGAAGTTCTCTGTGATGTTATTCCGATAGATGTTTGCCATCTATTTTTGGGTAGACCATGGCAGTTTGATAGGCATGCAATACATGATGGTCATGCAAACACATACTCTCTAACAAGGATGGAGTTCGCCACAAATTGAAGCCCATGAAAAAGAAAGGCAAAAAGGTATGTAGCAGTGTTAGGATTTTCCTTGTTGATGGAATGAAGTTTTTAGATGGCATAAAACATCAACATATGTGCTATGCTTTGATTCCTAGGAAAGATAAAGAAGGTAGTAGTGAAATACCACTTGAAGTTTCAGATTTACTAGGTGAGTTTGGAGATATTATCTGTGATAATATTCCAGATGGATTGCCACCAGTAAGGCGAATCAGTCATCAAATAGATTTAATCCTAAGAGATAGTTTTCCTAACAAGGTTGGTCACAGGATGACTCCTACTGAAACAGAGGAGCTAAGCAGGCAGGTTGTGGAGCTGTTGAGGAAGGGCTTGATTTGGGAGAGCCTAAGTCCATGTGCAGTACCTACAGTACTCACACCAAAGAAGGATGGAGAGTGGAGGATTTGTACAGATTCTTGAGCTATAAATAGGATAACCATCAAGTATTGTTTTCCTTTGCCAAGGATGGATGATCTTATCGACTGCTTGAGTGGAGCTCAGTACTTCAAAAAGATAGATCTGAAGATGTGGTTAGTCATGCCCTTTGGATTGATGAATGCCCCAAGCACTTTCATGTGGCTCATGAATGAGGTACTTAAGAAGTTCTTGGGAAAATTTGTTATTGTTTATTTGGATGATATTTGAATTTTTAGCAAGACTTTGGAAGAACATTTATTGCATATTCATAGTGTCCTTGAAAGGCTAAGGGAAGAGAAACTGTTAATTAATCTGAAGAAGTGTATCTTTGCAAAAAGGGAGTTAGTCTATTTGGGGTTTGTTATATCACTTGAAGTTCTCAAAATGGATCTAGAGAAGGTAAAAATCATCTTGGAATGGCCTACTCCAAGGTCTACTACTGAGGTAAGATCATTTCATGGTCTGGTTAGTTTTTACAGGAAGTTTATTAAGAATTTTAGTGGCATATGTGCATCCCTAACTGATACAATAAGAGGGGATAGAAAAGAGTTCAAATGGACTGTAGTAGCTGCGAGAAGTTTTGAATTGCTGAAGAAGAAGGTGACAGAACAGCCTGTGTTGGCACTTCTAGATTTTAGAAAAGTGTTCAAGGTGGATTGTGATGCTAGTGGCAGTGCTATTGGGGCTGTATTAAGCCAAGAAGGTAAGCCTATTGCATATTTTAGTGAAAAATTGAATGATGCAAAGAAGAAGTATTCTGTTTATGATCAAGAGTTCTATGCAATAGTTCAGGCCTTAAAGAAATGGAGGCATTATTTATTGCCAAATGAATTTGTTTTGTATACTGATTATCAAGCATTACAGTACCTAAATAGCCAAGGTAAATTGAGTCAAAAGCATATGAAATGGGTAGAGTTCTTGTAGAGCTATACATTTGTGTTGAATCATAGAAGTGGAAAATCTAACAGGGTTGCAGATGCACTAAGTAGGAGACAATTGTTGCTTATAGTAATGCAGGTTGAAGTAATTGGGTTTGATGAACTCAAGAATTTTTAGAATTTTTACCTTGAGGATGTTGATTTTGTTGAAGCATGGAAAGCTAGTAAAGAGCCTGTTGCTGTAGATAGAACCAAGTGGTTAGACTATTTGATTCAGGATGGCATGTTGTTCAAGGGTAGTCAATTGTGCATTCCAAGGAGTTCCATGAGGGAAAATCTAATTAAGGAGAAACACAGTGGAGGGATGGTAGGATATTTTGGTCATGATAAGACCATTGCTGTTCTGAGAGAATATTATTTTTGGCCTCAAATGTCACAGGATGTGAAAAGGTTTGTACAGAGTTGTCAAGTTTGTCAAGATGCTAAGGGATTTAGCCACAATTCTGGACTATATCATCCATTGCCCATTCCATCAAAGCCATGGGAGGACATAAATATGGATTTTGTTATTGGATTGCCGAGGACACAAAGGGGTAATGACTTAGTATTTGTGGTGGTTGATAGGTTCTCCAAAATGGCACATTTCATTCCATGCCACAAAACTCATGATGCTGTCCATATTGCAGACTTGTTCTTCAAAGAGGTACTGAGACTACATGGTCTCCCAAGGAGTATAGTTTCTGATAGAGATACTAAATTTGTGGGGTATTTCTGGAGTACATTGTGGAAGAAGTTGAGAAGAGACCTAAAATTCAGTTCCACGCATCACCCGCAGACTAATGGCTAAACAGAAGTGGCAAACAAAAGTCTGGGCAATTTGCTGAGATGTTTAGTTGGAGATAAGCCCAAGGGATGGGATTTGATTCTACCACAGGTAGAGTTTTCTTATAATAACTTTGTAAATAGGAGTACTGGAAAATCACCATTCCAAATTGTATATGGGAGTAGCCCAAGGACTACACCAGAGCTGAGGAAGATAGAACAAGGGGAGAGGACACATGCTGAAGCTGAGAAATTTGCTGAACATATAAAGCGTCTGCATGAGGAGGTTCAAGCACACATTACCAAGATGAATCAAGAGTATAAAGCTAGGTCTGATCAAAGGAGAAGACATAAGGAACTCCAAGTAGGAGATTTAGTCATGGTGCACTTACGAAAAGAAAGATTTCCAGCCGGTACTTACAACAAGTTGAAAATGAAGAAATTTGGCCCCTGCAAAATTCTAAAGAAACATGACTCTGGAAATGCATATGAGGTGGAGCTTCCAGATGGTATTCACATTTCTACTATTTTCAACATTGCAGACTCAACAGAGTATCATGATGATGGTGCAGATGACGAGCTAGTGTTAGAGCCATGTCCAATTCCTACTTCTAAGAAGGAGGAGATAGAAGACATTCTAGATCATCATGTGGGTAGGTGTACCAGAAATAGGTAGTATGAAGATTATTTGGTGAAGTGGAAAGGACGGCCGATCGAGGACTCAACTTGGATTTCAACAGCTGTGGTTTCCCATTTGGGATTTCCTCTACCATTCATAAAGTGACAGGGTCACTTTTCAATCTACCCAGGGTGTCTGATGCAGGAGCATCCAGAGGTATAAGGACAATCCTGTGTCACCCAAAAAAAATACTTAGACTTAGTTTTTGTTTCATTTGTTTTCATTTTTGGATACCCATTTGGGTCAAATAAAGGTTCCAACTCTCACAATTCCACTATCAGTGTTCGTGTAAATCCTGAAAAAAATAGGAGTATGTAATTGAGCCATCATTTTGATGAACTAGGAGGTGCAAATTGGCTAGATGAATGTAATTGTAATTTAGATAATTCCAAAAAAAGAATCAGGTCAAAAGGCCCCACGGTTTGAAAGTTATTGCAGGTTTTCGGGTTGTAGAGACCTCCTAAAACTGCTTCAAAGTCAGGTTAGGGGCATTAAATGACCTCAAAAAGGGCCAAAAAATGGGGGTTGAGAAAAGATCCTCCATAGGACTATAGAGTACTTCAAGAGCTTTTCAAAAATGTAAACGGTTTGTCAATCGGAGCTACAGTTCAAAAGTTATGCCTCCTAAAATTTTTGTTACCATTTTTGGATTCTTCTAGATTTGCGTCGACTTCTAATAGAGCTTCTGGAACCTTCTATTTGGTCGGTGGATGCCTACTTGCACTTTCTAGAATGTAATCCTAGTCCTTACTCCTTTGGGGTCTATTTAAGGAGATTTTAGGCATTGTAAATGCAGTTCGGAGTGGAGTTTGAGAGGAGGTACTGAAAGGAGAAATTATCTCCAGATTTATGCTATTGTAAGCCCTTAGGGCATGTTTTGAAGTTTATTTTCCTATACTATTTGTACTAGGTTATTTTATTAGTTAATATAATTTCCCCTTTTCTGTTTTGTCCATTCTGTGTGGGTTGTGTCCCCATCAAGTGTTATCAGAGCTAGTTTTCCTGAGTGTGTAGACAGAGCGCTGACTGTGAGGCAATTTGCACCAGGACTGTGTGGTTGTGGGTTTGATTTAAGAAGATGCCTCCACAAAGAGAGCATGTCGAAAGGGCCAGAGCTATTAATCCTTAGGAGGTTATAGCCCTCCAAAGGCAGGTACAAACATTACAGGAGGAGCTCCATAGAGGAACAACTGTGGCCACAAGTAATGAAAGTGAAGATGAGAATGAAGAAGACGAAATTGGGCCAGAATGGGAATTTGACGGGGATGTTCTGAATCATGCAGAGGAAAGGCTTGTTAGGGCCAATACTAAGTTTGGGAAAAGACCTACAATTGAAGTGGGTGTATTTTCAGGAAATCTAAAACTAGATGAGTTGATCGATTGGATCAATGAACTGGAAGAATACTTTGAGTATGAGGATATCAGGGACCTAGATAGGGTTAAGTTTGCAAAGGCCAAACTAAAAGGCAAGGCCAAAATCTGGTGGCAAGAGGTCCAATTGGAAAGAAATAGAAGAGGAAAGGAGAAGATCACAAGGTGGGATCGCATGGTGGACAAATTGAAGAAGCAGTTCATTCCTGTGGACTACGAGCTTGATTTGTTTAAGAAGATGCATGGGTTAAAGCAAGCAGGAAGATCAGTCCAAGAATATACAGATGAGTTTTACTGACTCTTGATTAGAGCAAGGCATGCAGAAGTAAATAAGGAGAAGGTTACTTGTTATATCAGTCGGTTGCGACCTAGCATCCAGGAGGAATAATGTCTGGTAAGAACGACCAGCGTTGAAGAGGCATACCAGTTTGCCCTACGAGTTGAAGAGAAGTTGAATAAAAGGTTTGAAGGAAGACAAAGAGGGTGCTTTCAAGGAGGAAGGGGAAGTGGCAGGTCATCTGGAGGCCACAATGAAACCCAAAAGAAAAATGAAGATGAGGGTACTAGCAGGAACTAGAGGAATGGGGGTTTTAACCGCTCCCGTGACCAAGACTTTGGAAATCAGAGAGGAAGAGGTAGAGGACATGTACAAGGAATAAGAGGCTTTCGTGGTACCTGTTTCCATTGCAATGAAGAAGGTCATCATGCCTTTGAATGACCTCAATGGCAAGGAAGGATAGATAGGAGAGCTTGGGGCCAAGCTAGGGTTGCTCATGTAGATGAGGATGCACAATCATCACATTCAGAGCATGCAAAAAGAGAAGAGACCTTGGTAAATGAAAGAGTCCTAGTAACTGGTGAGATTGAACTAGGACAACGGAGGAGTTTGTTCCATACAAGATGCAAGTGTGAGGATAAATGTTGTGACATGATCATTGATGGTGGTAGCACTGATAACTTGGTATCAGAAGAGATGGTCTCTAAGCTGAAGCTCAAGAGGGAGAAACATCCCTAGCCCTATCGGATTGCTTGGGTAAAATATGATCATAAGGTCCTGGTAAGTGAAAAATGTTTAGTAAAATTCAAAATTGGGAGTTACCATGATGAAGTTCTCTGTGATGTTATTCCGATGGATGTTTGCATCTATTGTTGGGTAGACCATGGCAGTTTGATAGGCATGCAATACATGATGGTCATGCAAACACATACTCTCTAACAAAAGATGGAGTTCGCCACAAATTGAAGCCCATGAAAAAGGAAGGCAAAAAGGTATGTAGCAGTGTTAGGATTTGTCTTGTTGATGGAAGGATGTTTTTAGATGGCATGAAACATCAACATATGTGCTATGCTTTGATTCCTAGCAAAGATAAAGAAGGTAGTAGTGAAATACCACTTGAAGTTTCAGATTTACTAGGTGAGTGTGCACATATTATCTCTAATAATGTTCCAGATGGATTGCCACCAATAAGGAAAATCAGTCATCAGATAGATATTATCCCAGGAGCTAGTTTTCCTAACAAGGCTACTCACAGGATGACTCCTACTGAAACAGAGGAGCTAAATAGATAGGTTGAGGAGCTGTTGAGGAAGGGCTTGATTCGGGAGAGACTAAGTCCATGTGCAGTACCTGTAGTACTCACACCAAAGAAGGATGGAGAGTGGAGGGTGTGTACAGATTCTCGAGCTATAAATAGGATAACCATGAAGTACCAATTTCCTTTTCCAAGGATGGATGATCTTATGGACTGCTTGAGTGGAGCTCAGTACTTCACAAAGATAGATCTGAAGAGTGGTTATCACCAGATACATATTCGAGAAGTAGATGATTGGAAAACAGCCTTCAAGACCAAGGAGGATCTTTATGAGTGGTTAGTCATGCCCTTTGGATTGACGAATGCCCCAAGCACCTTAATGCGGCTCATGAATGAGGTACTTAAGAAGTTCTTGAGAAAATTTGTTATTGTTTATTTGGATGATATTTTAATTTTCAGCAAGAATTTGGAAGAACATTTATTGCATATTCATAGTGTCCTAGAAAGGCTAAGGGAAGAGAAACTGTTAATTAATCTGAAGAAGTGTATCTTTGCAAAAAGGGAGTTAGTCTATTTGGGGTTTGTTATATCACTTGAAGGTCTCAAAATGGATGCAGAGAAGGTAAAAGCCATCTTGGAATGGCCTACTCCAAGGTCTGCAACTGAGGTAAGATAATTTCATGGTCTGGTTAGTTTTTACAAGAAGTTTATTAAGAATTTAAGTGGCATATGTGCACCCCTAACTGATACAATAAGAGGGGATAGAAAAGAGTTCAAATGGACTGCAGCAGCTGCGAGAAGTTTTGAATTGCCGTAGAAGGTGACAGAACAGCCTGTGTTGGCACTTCTAGATTTTAGAAAAGTGTTCTAGGTGGATTGTGATGCTAGTGGCAGCGCGATTGGGGTTGTATTAAGCCAAGAAGGTAAGCCTATTGCATATTTTAGTGAAAAATTGAATGATGCAAAGAAGAAGTATTCTATTTATGATCAAGAGTTCTATGCAATAGTTTAGGCCTTAAAGAAATGGAGGCATTATTTATTTCCAAAGGTATTTGTTTTGTATACTAATCATCGGGCATTATAGTACCTAAATAGCCAAGGTAAATTGAATCAGAGGCATATGAAGTGGGTAGAGCTCTTGCAGAGCTATACATTTGTGTTGAAGCATAGAAGTGGAAAATCTAATAGGGTTGCAGATGCACTAAGTAGGAGACAGTTGTTGCTTACAGTAATGCAGGTTTAAGTAGTTGGGTTTGATGAACTCAAGAATTTGTACCCTAAGGATGTTGATTTTGCTGAAGCATGGAAAGCTTGTAAAGAGCCTGTTGTTGTAGATAGAACCAAGTGGTTAGACTATTTGATTCAGGATGGCATGTTGTTCAAGGGTAGTCAATTGTGCATTCCAAGGAGTTCCATGAGGGAAAATCTGATTAAGGAGAAACACAGTGGAGGGATGGCAGGACATTTTGGTTGAGATAAGAACATTTCCATTCTAAGAGAACATTATTTTTGGCCTCAAATATCACAAGATGTGAAAAGGTTTGTACAGAGTTGTCAAGTTTGTCAAGTTGCTAAGGGATTTAGCCACAATACTGGACTATATCATCCATTGCCTATTCCATCAAAGCCATGGGAGGACATATGTATGGATTTTGTTCTTGGATTGCCGAGGACACAAAGGGATAATGACTTAGTATTTGTGGTGGTTGATAGGTTCTCCAAAATGGCACATTTCATTCCATGCCACAAAACTCATGATGCTGTCCATATTGCAAACTTGTTCTTCAGAGAGGTGGTGAGACTACATGGTCTCCCAAGGAGTATAGTTTCTGACAGAGATACTAAATTTGTGGGGTATTTCTGGAGGACATTGTGCAAGAAGTTGAGAACAGACCTAAAATTCAGTTCCACACATCACCCGCAGACTGATGTCCAAACAGAAGTGGTAAACAGAAGTCAGGGCAATTTGTTGAGATGTTTAGTTGGAAATAAGCCCAAGGAATGGGATTTGATTCTACCACAAGTAGAGTTTGCTTATAATAACTCTGTAAATAGGAGTACTACAAAATCACCATTCCAAATTGTTTATGGGAGTAGCCCAAGGACTGCATGAGAGCCGAGGAAGATAGAACAAGGGGAGAGGACAAGTATTGAAGCTGAGGAATTTGCTGAACATATCACGCATCTACATGAGGAGGTTCAAGCACACATTACCAAGATGAATCAAGAGTATAAAGCTAGGGCTGATCAAAGGAGAAGACATAAGGAATTCCAAGTAGGAGATTTAGTCATGGTGCACTTACGAAAAGAAAGATTTCCAACTGGTACTTACAACAAGCTGAAAATGAAGAAATTTGGCCCCTGCAAATTTCTGAAGAAACATGACTTAGGAAATACATATGAGGTGGAGCTGCCAAATGGTATTCACATTTCTCCTATTTTCAACATTGTAGACTTAACAGAGTATCATGATGATGGTGCAGATGATGAGCCAGTGTTAGAGCCATGTCCAATTCCTGCTTCTAAGAAGGAGGAGATATAAGATATTCTAGATCATCGTGTGGGTAGGAGTACCAAAAATAGGCAGTATGAAGAGTATTTGGTGAAGTGGAGAAGATGGACGATCGAGGACTCAACTTGGATTTCAACAGCTAAGGCTTCCCATTTGGGATTTCCTCTACCATTCATAAAGTAACAGGGTCACTTTTCAATCTACCCTTGGTGTCTGATACAGGAGCATCCAGAGGTATAAGGGCAATCCTGTGTCACCCAAAAAAATATACTTAGACTTAGTTTCTATTTCCTGTGTTTTCATTTTTGGATACCCATTTGGGTCAAATAAAGGTTCCAACTCTCACAGTTTCACTATCAGTGTTCATGTAAATCTCAAAAAAATAGGAGTATGTAATTGAGCCATAATTTTGATGAACTAGGAGGTGTAAATTGGTTAGATGAATGAAATTTTAATTTAGAGCATTTTAGAAAAACAATTAGGTCAAAAGGCCCTACGGTTTGAAAGTTATTGTAGTTTTTCAAGTTGTGGAGACCTCCTAAGAACGCTTCAAAGTCAGGTTAGGGTCATTAAATGTCCTCAAAAAGGGCCAAAAAATGGGGGACAAGTGATGCTTTTCCATAGGACTATAGAGTGCTTCAAGAGCTTTCCAAAAATGTAAACGGTTCATCAATCGGAGCTACGGTGCAAAAGTTATGCCTCCCGAAAGTTTGGTTACCATTTCTGGATTCTTCTAGATTTGCGTCGACTTCTAACGCAGCTTTTGGAACCTTCTATTTGGTCGGTGGATGCCTACTTGCACTTTCTAGAATGTACTCCTAGTCCTTAACCCTTCAGGGTCTATTGAAGGAGATTTTAGGCATTGTAAAGGCAGTTCGGAGTGGAGTTTGAGAGAAGGTACTGAAAGGAGAAATTATCTCCAGATTTATGCTATTGTAAGCCCTTAGGGCATGTTTTGAAGTTTATTTTCCTGTACTATTTGTACTAGCGTATTTTTTCAGTTAATATAATTTCTCGTTTTCTGTTGTGTCCATTCTGTGTGGGTTGTGTCCCCATCACCCTGATGGAGAAACTGTAACAACAGATGACAATGTGATCGTTTCTCTCCACGGGGCCAAGGCTTATCCTTTTACCAATGCTTGCGTTACAAAGCTGGACAAAGAGTTAGAAGTAGCAGTAGAGAAATATCCAAAGCAAATAATGCATCTCCTTCATTAACATTCCCTAGAAAGTAGTCGAAGGGAGAAATTCAAATGTAGTGGGTGTGAAGAACTTGGGTTTGCTTGCTCCTTTTACTGCCAAGCATGTGATTTCGATCTTCATCTAGAATGTGCTTTGAAGGATTTTGGTGGAAATGAGAAACAACAGAAAAAAAATAAGGATTTTGATGCTAACAACAAGGGAGAAGAAGTCTTTCATGGAGGAGATGCTTTTCCAAGGGTTTAAGCGAGCAAGAAAGTAAAACTTTCCTAGGGATTTTTACAATAGCATTTTCAATGTAGTACGTGGAATATTATATAGGCTGTTTGAACATTATATCTATTTCTAGATTTAGCAATGTTGTCAAGTTCCTTTAAAGACACGAAACCATGAATAAATTTTCCAAACATGCGGAAACCTTCCATAGTTTGTGAATGATTACGGATACTATTGATAAGCATTTTAATGAATAGAGATGGAACAATACAAAGTACTTTTCTGAAAAGTAGATGTATGTAATGATTGTTTCTGACATTACTTAATTTATAATAGCTACTCATTTCTGATAGGGTTGTCATAAAGAATTCCGAAAGAAGGAAGAATAGAAACATGTATAGGTATAAAAAATCGTATTACAAGATATTATCTAATATCAAAATATAAAAATGATTCAACAATTTTTTTTTCAACATTATCAACGAAAACATTAATTCGTTTCATAATATTTATTCTGTCATATATATTACATTAAACATATTCTGAAAACCAGTGGAGATTGGATCCATTCTTCATTTCTAACAAGAAGATATTTATGCTTGTAAGTAGAAGATATTTATAATTGACTACAAAGTAGAAAAAATGTCCACATCTATAATTCATTTTCATTTTTAAAAAATACACTTAACAACTATATCATATACCAAAAAAGGACCACCAAAATACTGAACATCAAAATGATGTTGCTAATGTACAACTATAATTTCATTCAATATCATTCTTCAATGAAAAATACAATACAATAAGTTTAAACAATTATAATTTTAAGAAATACTCTACGTTATCTAAGAGCTTATTATAAGTTCTCACAGTCCTTAAATATCACACGAAGGAAAAAAATTAATTTAAAAGAAGTAACCCAATTTCAATTATTTAACAATTTTAATCTAAGAATCAAGTTTTAGTCTCTAATGTTTAAGTCATTAGATAAATTTAACCTTATTACCATTTTGATGAATTAACTACCCATATTATTCGACTCACATATACCATAGTCCATAACTTCTATAAGACACTACATATAATATTATGACTGTAGGCTTGAAATGTACCAATTCCATTGTTACCACAACAACTTTTATAGTTCTAGAAATATATTTCAAGAAAATGTTAAATTTATTTCTTTTAACATTTGTTTCTTCTTCTAGATCTCATCAATTCTCTCCAATGTTATTAGCTTTCCTTCCACTGCTCCTCATTTCCCTCCCAAATATTTCTAATCTCCTTTTCAATGGGTCTATAGTGCGGAAGGTGGAACATTAGAAGGAAAAAGTTGCACTCCTAACTCTACCTCATATGATTGAATTGTATATTTGCTTTAAGGTTATGTAGCTTATTATCTCTGTGAATAAGTAGGTCCACCTCAATAAACACTAGATTTTCTCAACAACCAAATAACTTAAATGCTTTAATTTGTTTACATGGCCATCTGTTATAGTTCTTAATTTTTAATCAATCCTTTGCATTGTAATGAGTAGAAATGTGTTAGAAGATTTGTAGAGTGATAAATAAGATGAAAATTCTTGACCATGATACTCCTGCAGGTGCCAATTTCTAAGCTCGAAGGCAAGATAGTTGGTTTATATTTTGCTGCTGATTGGTGTCCGGCTTGCCCATCATTCACACAAAAGCTTATTGATGTATACAACGAGCTCAAGGAAAATGGAGAGGACTTTGAGATTGTTTACCTCTCTAGTGACCGAAGCCGGTATGGTTTTAAGAAACACCATGGAAGCATGCCATGGTTAGCTCTTTCATTCGAGGACAAACTGAAAAAGGATCTAAGCGAGTGCTTTGAGAATAAAAGAGTTCTATCTTT
Organism: Cupressus sempervirens; assembly: GCA_028749045.1. Classification (NCBI taxonomy): domain Eukaryota; kingdom Viridiplantae; phylum Streptophyta; class Pinopsida; order Cupressales; family Cupressaceae; genus Cupressus; species Cupressus sempervirens. The sequence goes on along the minus strand of CM053786.1, from coordinate 254,620,238 downwards.
GATCATAGTCGGAGCTGATGGAGAAACTGTGACAAAAGATGGGAGCACCATTGTTACTCTCCATGGGGCGAAGGCTTATCCCTTTACTCCTGCTTGTGTTGCAAAGCTAGAAAGAGAGTTAGAAGCAAAAGTGGAGAAACATCCGAAGGATTTAATGCATGGCTTGCACAAACATTCTCTGGGATTGACTCGGAGGCTGAACTACATATGTAATGGTGTCAGGAATCTGGGCTTTCAAGGATTCTGATAAGCAATCTGATGGAAATGAGGGTCTATATTTGATGTTAGGTGGTTATCGAATATGGGCACGTGAAGACGATGTTTATCGACGGGTTTAAGAATTCAAGAAAGGGTTTTGCTAGGGCTTTTTCTACAATAGGTTTTCAATATAATATATGGGCACTTGCAGCTTAATATATATGGATGATTATATAGACTTTCAACATAATGTATTGAAGATTTTATAGGCACTTAAAACTTAATATATCGACCCTATGTAGATTATATAGACTCTTAGAACATAATATTTCAAAGATTGTATTATATAAAATTACAGATTATATGATTATATAATTACTTTATGCTTAATACATAGATGATTATATATGATTATATAGGGACTTTTGGCATAATATATTAAAGATTACATAGGCACTTTGAACACAATATCCTTTTTTTTATTGTTATGCATAAATTCTTAAGACTTTTAAGTTTTTTATTCTCTCATATAAGGTTGTATATAAAAACTTTAATGAGATAAAACTTGCTTGGTGCCTTTATGATCTCAAGATATCGTATCATATGGAATATGATATCTGGTCACAAAATATATTTGAACTGATTTTTAATGTTTATGCATAATTTTGGTAGAATTTTAAGTATTATTTGTGAATTTTATCATGCAAATAGTTTTTAGCCTAGGAGTTTTAGTAAAGAGTACAAACTCTTTTATTAGTGTCAGTAAAACAAATGTTTTTGTGAAGCATAATTATAAATTTTACAGTTTATTTAGTGTAGTTCATATATTTTTATTATTAGAGGCAGGGAAAGGGTTGTGAACCCAAGTAACAACAAAGTAAGAATAGTCTTCACTATCCTGGGCCATTATAGCTAAACAATAGAGAACAACAATTGTAGCACAAACAACCAGAGCTCTACCAGTCAACAAAATTAATCAAAAATAGCTATAAGTTTCTAAATTAGTTCATGTCCCAAAAAAAAAATACTAAGACTACTAAAGAATATTAAAAAATTCCAACCCAACCAATGTTGGGGCCCAAAGTTCTGGTAAGAGATACTTAAGCTGTTTCTCAAAATAATTGCATAGAGAAAAAGACAACAAAGAAAAATTGAAAAAAAATACTTATCATAGTAAGCACAGTATCTAAAAATAGCACAATATTAGTGTCGGTAGCGTATTCATGTATATAATTGAGAATATAGATTTTGTGAAGCATAACTGTAAACTTTACACTTTATGTAGTGTAGTTTATGTTTTTTTATTATAAGAGGCAGGAAAAGGATCCTGAACCTGAGTAACAAAAATCTTCACTACCTTGGGACATTACAATCAAGTAGTAGAGAAGAACAACACTATCCTAAACAACTAGAGCTCTACCAATCAAAAAAATTAATTAAAAATAGCTAAAATTTTCTAGATTAATTCATGTGCCAAACAATAATACTAATACTACTAAAGAACATAAAAAAATTCTAGCCCAAGCAACATTGGATTCCCAAGTTCGGGTAATAGATACTTAAGATGTTTCTTGAAATAAGTACATGGGAGAAACTAGCAACAAATGAAAACCAAAAAGAATGTTATCATAATAAGCACAGTATCTAAAAATAACACATTAAAAAAAAAATGCACCTTAATTAGGCCTTTTTAATGTTTTCCCAATCATTAGCCAAGATTCTGAAGTGCTCCAACCAACTCATGACATCCTCAGGGATCTTTTCTTCATCATACTTATTGTCCACAATCTGACAAACCTTCTTCTATTTGATCCTTTTAGTGATGGTTTCAAAGACAACCCTTCTCATGATCTCCATTTAAACCTTGTAAATAGTCAAAACTACAACCCTAACCTCAATACCAGTAATAGCCACTGCAAGATTTTTCCAAGGATGTTAACTTTATCATTGAGGTTCTTAATTTGGCTAGAGAAGTTCCTCTCCATACAATCTATCCTACTCTACACTTTGATTAGAGGATCCTTCATGGTTTTATTTTCTTCCCCAACCTATTGCTTAACTTGTTGTTTAGTTCTTGAGATATCATAATTCAACTTGAAATTGACCTCATTTTGAGTTTCCTCAGTGTCCTACTCCAATTCTTCAGCCTTTTCCACTTCTTTAGCCTCATAGTCTTCATCCTCAAGAGCACTTTCCTTCACCTTTTTAGGGTTTTCCTCAACTTAAGTTTCATAGTTTATGTTAGTATGATTCTATCAAAATTTAAACTAAAAATTCTTTTTTAATTGAATACTATTGATACATTGCAGATAAAGAATTCAATTTCAATGCACTCCATATAACCTTGCTATTCTCTCTCTCTCTCTCTATATATATATATTAGGTAATATAACGTGAAAAATTCAATTTTATTTTATAAAAAGTTTTGGAAATGTTTTTAATAATTTTTCTGAGAATTCTTCTATTATACATTAATTTATATAACTATATTATAAATTTTTTGAAAAGGGTTATATATAGTATGCTATCATTGTAATTTTCTCTATATAATCTTACAAGAGTCTTGAGATTATTTTATTTTACATCACATATCTTTTTTAGAAGGTAACTAATGATCATTGTTCAATGTTATCATTTATGTCATACAACGCAAAATTAATTTTTTCCTTTCTTGACTGAGTATGCAATGTTATGATATAATGTCACATTGTTGTTTGTCCTTATTCATGCATAAAGACCTATACTTTTGAATATCTCCATGATTTAAAAATATGATAGAAAAGGTATGAATGACCTGTGTAATTTGCTATGTACACCAATTCAATTAATTAATTCTACATCACAAGGGAAATAATAAAAGGAAAAAAAATAAAGGCAATTTTTTGAAACATCATTTTAATGAATGCAACCTCTTTATGAAATAATTTGACATATTTTTAATTTTTTATTTGCATTGGGTTGTTTCAAACTTTATAAATATGACTCTTAATATTTTCCCTTATTATCTTCAAAGTACGTTGCATATATTTTATATCAAGGATAGTATAATACTCTATTTACTCTTTGAATTGCCTTTAAAATAATGTAAATTTTTTATAATATTCAGTTTTAATTTCGAATATTGTAATGATCTAAATTGTAATTCATGAAACCTCCTTTCAATTTTAGGTTCACATTTAAAAATAATAGTAGTAATATTTTAATAATTATGACCTATAATATTAGATCATGTTATCTTCAAATATGGAACACATGATTTCCAATAAGGATTGGATGGTTATTGCTTGGTATTTTGAGACATAGTAAAGTTTATATAATATTTCATTTCGAAGTTATTATTTCTTTTGAATATTGAATGATTTTAATTAAAATTAATGTAAGGTGTCAAATATTTAATGTTAGGTCTATAAAAGCATATTTTTAACCTTCACAAATTAACTTAATCCTTGAAAACCCTTTCACTTCTATATTTCTTGACACTACTTAATTTTTGTGTGGGTCTAAAATATTATGCATGTTTTATTACATGAGATCTATGTACACTAAAAGACATGTTAGTAATGAGATTAGGAACTATAAAATATGTTAAATAAGTTTAATTTAGCATATAATTGTTGGAAATATAGACGGAGTAACTGAGACGGGGGGTGAATTAGTTACCACAAAAATATTTCAAATCCCTTGGATGTTAACAATAAAATTGATTGCTATTTTTATTTGGTAAGCACACAAAAAATGTTGGAACTCAGTAAAAGCAATGTGATTTACTTATTATTGATCTTAAACATTCACAGCGATTAACTTGCAAGCTTAAAAGAAATAACATGAACACATGAGACACTAGTATTTAACGTGGACACCCAATATGGGAGAAACCATCAAGTAACTAGCTATTGATTTTTACTCTTCTAAAGTGAACCCTGTTAGGAGCCAACCTTGTTAAAGATTGCAAAATACACTGTTAGGTGTGACTTTGTTAGAGGATTTTATCATCCTGTAAGGAGTGGCCTTGTAAGAGGTCCTAAAACAATTCAATAGAACTATCACCTTGTTAGAGGATTTACAAATGGCTATCAAACCAACTCTATTAAGAGATTTTGGAATCACTGCTACAATGGTAAGAAGGTAGCAATGAAATGACCTGAATGAGATGCAATTGAATTGTTGACTACAGATCTTTGTTCTACTTCATGCTAGATCCTTCTTGATCGAATATAACTTTGCTGTTCCTCAAGGATATCTAACCATCCTTCAAGTTCGCTTACACTTTCCTTCTCAATCAATCAAAACACTTGCATACTTGGCCATAATTTAGAATCTCAACTTGACTTTATATTTATATCATTTAGACTATCAAGTTGGCTCAATTACAAGTTACAATGACCAATAATCATTACCATAGTTGGCTAGAACCAATACTTGAAATAATTAGACTTCATTTCTCAAATCAACAAAATACTTCATTGGCTGACCCTACTTGGTAAACACTAATCCTAAAATAATTTCCTATGTTAACCAACATATGCTTGGTTATCACTGTGAACTTGCAAAATTCTTTGGCAATTGAGTGAACTCGGTGAACACGGACTCTAGCCAACTTTCCTTCTTTAACTATGAGAACTTAGTTAACACTACTTTTTACCATAATTTCCTTCGATGTGCAAGTGAGCTTGGTAGAATCTATCTTCATAGAGTAATCTCTAGGAATGCTCGATAGACAAGGAAAATTGCCTTGCTGAACAAGTGAGCGTACTTAGCACTAACTACCAATTTATATGGCATTTGTGTAACATCAAAGACAACACACAATTAGAAAATTGTATCCAACAATATCCCTCTTTGGCATCGATGGCAATGCAACATGTCATAGCACAATGAAATTTGAAAACACGACTTTCTCTGATAGAAAGTTTTCTCTCTTAGATTTTATACCACAAACTTCTCTAATGCAATAATCTCCCTGTGTGAAAGAATTATATAACTTCTTCCTCAAATTATTTTTAAGAAAGATATGATAGTAAAATCCCCCTCTTTGAAAACATGTGCCAAATACAACACATACCAAATGAGTATCAATGTACCTTGAGTACTGATTTATATGCAATGTTCCCTTGACTATGCTACACCAACTGATAGATCTTCAACTTGGTTCCTATTGATGCATCACTAAAACTTTATTTTAGTGAGCTTTAGATAGGGGAATGATGCCTAACTCACCTCTTAGATACAAGAATTCATCCTTAGGTAATGACTTGGTAAATATGTCTACAATCTATTCTTTTGTATGGACATATTCCAATATGATTTCTTTGTCCTACACCAATTCTCTTGCAAAGTTGTATTTTATAGCAATGTGTTGGGTTTTGGAATGCATCACTGGATTCTTTGATATGTTAATTGCACTTGTATTATCATAAAACATGACAACTAGTTCTTTGATCTCAACCTTCATGCCTTCTAACAACTATTTAAACCAAACAATATTAGAACAATTTACTACTACTGCAACATATTCTGCTCCTATTGTGGATTGGGATGTGCAATTTTGTTTTTTACTTGTCCAAGATACCAACCTTTTACCAGGAAAGAATGTTCCACCACTTGCACTCTTTCTGTCATCAATATTTCCTTCCAAGTATCTCAAGATTCTTTAATTGCCATCATATGATTTTCTCTAGGTTTTGCCGAGAATCTTGCCACTATACCAACTCTTTTGAATCATCATCTTTGGTAAGCTTTAATCTAGTACATATGGGGGTTCCAACTAGTTTTGAATTTTTAATACCAAACTTCTTGAGTATCTCCTTGATATACTTAGACTGAGTGATGTAGATACCATTCTTGCTATGTTGTATTTGAAGAACAACAAAGAACTTAATCTCAACAAACATAGACATTTCAAACTCTTTATTCATTTGCTCTAAAAATTCTCTACATAGATCATCATTCCCTATAAATAAAGTATCATCTTCAAATATTTCTCTCAAAAAAACTTTGTTATCTAGTCCTTCCTTGATGTACAAGCTAATGCTATCATTAGTTCTTTGGAAACCAATCTGTATAAGGTAGTTATGCAATCTTTCATACCATGCTCTAGGGGCTTGTTTCAAACCATACAATGCTTTTTGTAATTTTTAGACCATGTCCCTTTTGTCTAGATCAAAAAAACCTTCTAGTTGTTCAATGTAGACTTCTTCATCAAGAATACCATTGAGAAATGCAGATTTGACATCCATTTGCTATACTTTAAATCCTTGATGTGTTGCATATGCAAGTAAGGTCCTGACACCTTCCAATCTTACAACAAGAGCAAAAATCTCACCATAATCAATCCCTTCTTCTTGAGAATGTCCTTTACACACCAATCTAGCCTTGTTTCTTGATACTTTACCATCTTCATTCAACTTATTCTTGAATACCCATTTTAGGCCTAGGTACAAGAGTTCAGGTTTTGTTTTTCTCTATTTTCTCTATTTATTCAGTCATAGCTTCAATCCAACTTTCATTCTCCAATGCATCTTTGACATTTCTAGGTTTAAAATCAGCAAGTAAACATGTACCTTTTAGCTTACTTCTTGTCATAGTACCTTCTGATTTATCTCCAATAATTTGATCTGGTGCATTATGGCTTCTAACATACTTAGCCAATATAGGTTATTTGTCCTTTGAATGAATTGCATTGTCATCTTCTTGAACTTCAACTTTTGGTTTTGGTTGCTCAGACAAGGTAGACATTGGCTCGGTAGCTTCAGAATGTGACTCGGGTCCTTGTGACTTAGTTTGAACTTCTTGCAACTCGTTGACTGAGGAGGAATCAGGAGTAGAAGTCCCCTTATTCATAGATGTGTCTGGAAATGTATCAAGTTTGATGTAAACAAATCTCCTGTAATCTTCTGGTTTCTATTTGCTTTCCTCTTCAATCCTTTCTACAAACTCATCAATTCTCACATGTGCACTTTCTATGATTTTGCTAGCAGACAAATTCAAACATCTATATGCCTTACTTTTGCAAGAATAACCTAAGAATATACCATCATCACATTTCATATCAAATTTACCTTTTCTAGATTCTTTCAAGATATAACATTTACTTCCAAATACTTTTAGGTAATTTACATTGGGTTTATAGCCATACCATAACTCATAGGGAGTTTTATACGAGTCCTTGTTTAATTGTACTCAATTTAAGGTATGAACTATAGTATAGATAGCTTCCTTCTAGTATTTGATAGCAATGTTCTTTTCAATCATTAGAGTCCTTGCACAATCCATGATAGATCTATTTTTCTTTTCAACTATTCCATTATGCTCAGGAGTTCCAGGGGCTAATACCTATCTTTTGATTCCTCTTTCAATGTAAAAGTTATTGAATTCATTGGAGATGAATTCACCACCTCTATATGATCTTAAGCATTTCAATCATTTCCCCGTTTCCTTCTCTACTCTTGCGAAATACTATTTGAATTTTTCAAATGCTTTAGACTTCTCTCTTGAACACATAATAGTCATCATTCTAGAGTAGTCACCAACAAAAAGAATAAAGAATTTTTCTAAATTTTTTTGCACTATAGCTTTCCATTCCAATAGGTCCATACAAATCAGTATGGACAATTTTCAAGATATCTTCAGACTGATAGTTTTTGCTTTTAAAACTAGTCTTTCCCATTTTGCCAATCTAATAATTCATGCATAGACCAACATTAGGTTTCTTCAAACTCAAATGCCTCTTACTTTTCTAAATTTTCTTATTTTCACCATGTTATCAAGATTTACATGACATAACCTTCTATGCCATAACCAAATTTCTTCAATTTGAGCAATAAAACATGAGCACTCACCAAGATCAAGATAAAGTAGGTTACCTTTTGTTTGTTTGCCTGATCCAATTAGTTTTCCTTTGTCATCCAATAGTCTTGCCTTGCCATGCATGAATTCCACCTTGAATCCAATGTTGATTAGCTATGCCACACTCAATAGATTATGTTATAGTCCTTCAACCCAATAGCCATTGTCACATACAAATTCTTTGGTTACTGAGATTCGATCTCTCCCTTTTATGCAACAAGGTTCAATGTTTCCAAACCTTACACTACCACCATCATAATCTTCAAAGTGTTCAAACTTTGTTTTCTCACCAGACATATGATGTGAACACCCACTATCTATGATCCATGCATCATTCTTGCTCACATGAGAGATAAGTGCCATCTTATCTTCTTCATCATCAGATTCATCTTTTACAATAATGCAAACTATTTCATCTTCACTATTCTCAAAATTCTTAGCCATAAAACATGTCTTCTTACCTTTGTCCTTGAATGATTTGTGATTTTTGAAATCCTTCTTGCCATTGCACTTGTGACTCTTCTTCTCATCCTTGTTTTCTTTGTTTGGGAACCTAGCAACAATATGACCAATTTCTTCACATGAAAAAAAAATTAGGGGAAATTTACCTTTGTATTTTCCTCAACCTATAGAACAATTCCTTGCAAGTAGAGCTTCAACAACTTCAAGATCACTGTCAGAACTTTCCTCTGATTCTTCTTCACTTTCTAACTAAGTATCCTTTATTTTCTTGCCTTTCTCTTTGAGTGAAAGCTTGGCCTCAAATGTAGATTCAATATTCTTGGAAGTTGGAACATAATTGTCAAAGTTATCTAGCTCAAAGGCTATCAATCTTCCAACTAAGGTATCCAAAGTTATCTTATGATTTGTCTCACACCTCCTTTTTTGAATAGAAAATACTCTAATTGCATAAATTGGAAGCAATTTTTTGAGAACTTTACTTACAATAGTTTCTTCTTTGATGTCTCCTCTAGAAGCTTTGATTGCACTAACACTTGCTTTGATCCTTTCAACATATTTGGCAATGTTTTCATCTTCTCTCATTGTCATCTAATCAAATTGTCCTCTAAGGCTTTCTCCTTTGGCTCTCCTAACATTTTCATCTCCACTATAGATGTCTTTTAGCTTATTCCACATAGCAAAGGCAGACTTGCAATCTTTGATATCATCAAATTCATCATAGCGTAGAGTAGATGTAATATCTATCATCATGGTGTTATGATTCTTTTTCTCAGCAATGTCACCAATAGATAATGTACCAGTAGGAGTTGTGTATTCTTCATCAAATTATTTCAATCCTAAATTACCAATGGAAGCTAGATGAAGTCTCATGAGTCCCTGCCATGTTGAAAAGTTATCTCTGTTATGCCTTGGAATTTCTCTATTGTAAGACACCCTCATCTTTAGCTTAGGTCCTTGAAACCTTTCCTGCAAGCACCAAAAGCTCTGATACCAATTTTTGGAAATATAGCTAGAGTAACTGAGAGGGAGGTGAATCAATTACCACAAAAATATTTTAGATCCCTTGGATGTTGACAATAAAATTGATTATTGTTTTTATTTGGTAAACACATAGAAAATGTTGTAACTCGGTAAAAGGAGTGTCATTTACTTATTACTAATCTTAAACATTCACAGTGATTAACTTGCAAGCATAAAGGAAATAACATGAACACATAAGACATCGAGATTTAACGTTGAAACCCAATATGGGAAAAACCACCAAGTAACTAGCTACTAATTTTCACTCTTCTAAAGTGAGCCTTGTTAAGAGCCAACCTAGTTAAAGGTTACAAAACACACTATTAGGTGTGACCTTGTTAGAGGATTTAATCACCCTATAAGGAGTCGCCTTGCAAGAGGTCTTAAAAAAATTCAATAGAACTGTCACCTTGTTAGAGGATTTACAACTAGCTATCAAACCAACTCTGTTAAGAGATTTTGGAATCACTACTACAATGGTAAGAAAGTAATAATGAAATGACCTAAATGAGATGCAACTGAATTGCTGACTACTGATCTATATTTTGCGTCACACTAGATCCTTCCTGATCAAATATAACTTTGTTGCTCCTCAAGGATATCTGACCATTCTTCAAGTTTGCTAACACTTTCCTTCTCAATCAAATCAAATACTTGCATACTTGCCAATACTTTAGAATCTCAACTTGACCTCAGATTTATATCATTGAGATTATCAAGTCAACTCAATTACAAGTCACAATGACCAATAATCATTACCACAATCAGCTAGAATCAATACTTGAATAATTAAACTTCATTTCTCAAATCAAAAAATCCTTCGTTGGCTGACCTTGCTTAGTAAACACTGATCCTAAAATGATTTCTTGTGTTAACCAACAGACACTTGGTTAGCGCTGCGAACTTGTAAAATCCTTTGGCAATTGAATGAACTCAGTGAACACTGACTTTGACCAACTTTCCTTTGTTAACCATGAGAACTCGATTAATGCTACTTTCTACCATAATTTCCTTCAACATTGGAGTGAGCTTAGTAGACATTGTCTTCATAGACTAATCTCTAGGAATGCTCGGTAGACAAGGAAAATTGCCTTGCTGACCAAGTGAGCTTGTTAAGCACTGACTACCAACTGAAATGACATTTGTGTAACGTAAAAGGAAACACATAATTAGACAATTGTATCCAACAATAATAACCAAAAAAAAAAAATCTATAATCCTTATCATGTTTAAGTATTTTCATATATATTGAAATGATGTAATTTCCTTTTTAATCACAAATTATTGTACCATTTATTATAGGTTTTAAATTAATATTATTGTCAAATACCTTTATTACTTTATACTTATATTTCTTTCTTTACACAATGCACACGCACGCACACACACACACACACACACACACACACACACACACACACACACACACACACACAAATCATTGTACTAAGAGCCCAAATTAATACATTAGCATAAGTAAAAAGTAAATATTTAAATCTATTTTTGAATCTTTCAATCACTGCATTGAATGGTGGAAGTTGGATACAATATTTTAACTTATTGAAATGAATTATAACAATAGTTTCGATGATTTCTACATTTCTCTAACTATTTTCACCATCTTAAGAGAACAATGTACAAAGATCTAATTGTAACAAATGGTTCTTATTGATAATTTACTTTAAATGTAATGGAAAATGCAAATAAAATGAGAACATACAACTTTGAAAATATTTCATAGGGCTTGGACTCATTTTATTCAAGTGTATTAGTGTTTGAGCTCCTTGAATCAATGTTCCATTGAAAGGATAGTGGGAGCTCATCCTTTACCCAAAATGTTTTTGCAAGAGCATCTTATACATGTGAATAAAATAGACACATATACACTCACATTTGGAATATGCACACTTTTTTTTTTTGGCAATTAATTGTGGCACAAACACCTAAAGAAATTGTTGTTTGCAAGAAATACTTAATTTTTGACAATGTTATTTAAGGGTCAAGACATTGTAGGAATATTAATCCAGTAGTGCACACTATTTGTGAATTTGTCATGATATATGTGATGAAATGAAATCTCACATTTTAGAAAACAAAATCTAAAAAGTTTAGAGTCTACCAACATATTAGACATTGTAAACAACTATTCTAGATCTAAGCAATAATGATACTTTATTTGAATGAATTTAAAAACTTGAGTGTATGATTTGTTACACACATATTTTGAGATAACATAGCTTCACATTTTAAATTTTGACCTTCTATAGTTTATGTTTTTCCTAGTCCAATTACACACACAGAGAGAGATCAAGGTAGTTTTAAATTTAATTGAATATCTATATTTATATTTCATAATTATCTTCTTTGATTCTTTTCAATGTTTAAAGCAATTTCCTTTGGAATTTTTTTAACATAGAAATAATTTAAAATTTGACTTTTTAATGTGTATTCAACTTTAAATCAGTGTACAAGTAATTACACATACTTTAATTTGTTGTCATTAGACTGATATTCCTAGTCATATTTTATTATTATTATAATGTTGCATGGATTCCTTTTTAAATTAGGATAGGAATCCAAAAATAATTAAGCTCTTTATGAAGTCCATGTAAGAATTTTAATCTAGAGACCATTTTAAAAGTGACAACTTATCCTTTAGAGAATATTGAAAATGTGAGTCCTTATCTTAGGTTAGGTCATGTTACTTGTGTATAGTGTCATCCCATACCATGCATAGCAATGTTGCATAGACTTCCTTAACTACTAGTTTTATTGGTATAAATTTTGGGTTTCTTTTATCCTAATATGATCCACCAAAAATACCAAATTAGACTATAATGTCTAAGGTAGGTTATTTTGGGAACTAAGCCAGGGGTTTGTTGTAAGAATAAATAATTAATTTTTTCTTAGAAACACATCTTGGAAAAGTTGGTGATTATTATCGATATCAACAAAGTTATTTTGTGAATTTACTATAATATAGAGCATAGTAGGCATGGGGTATTTTATCTTCTTTCTTCTTCATTTGGAATATTCTAAAGGCATTTTATGTAGTTTGAGGTAGCACAAAAGTGACATATTGAGTAGAATTGAGAAAAAATAACAAATCTATTTTTGTAGCATTTGTCTCTTTTTTAGAAAAGTAGATTCTTAGAGGCTTTAAGAGTAAAATCAAGAATTGAAATTGTCATACATCCCTTAAATTGATACGCCAAAGGTATTATGCTCAAAGTTATCTCTTGAAGGCATATTTTGAGTAGAAAATAAGATGTTATGAACCTAAAAATTTGGGAGAGGAATTCTAGAAATGAATTGCTACAAATTACTTTTCTTCAAATTCTTTTACTTTTCATAGTGCACTCACTATAGAGAGTTCTACATGACTATGTCTAGGAGTTTTTAAGGCTAAAAGAAATTAAAAGACACAAGAAATCCTATGATCATGACACATATCATAACTATACGATTTTAAATGTCTCTACACGAGTCTTCCCATTTCCATGTTCTTTTGTTGTGGCACCTGTTTAGTGTACAATAATATCATTCAAAAAATATGTGGGATCTACATCCTTATATAAAAAAGGCCTCTTTAAATTAGTTAACAAAAATTCCAAGGTAGATTTTATTTTAAAATGAGACCAACTACCTCAACTACCTCCACACATGAGGGGAATTACTCCCTCAATATGACGAGAAGGTTGAAAGGGGTAGAAGTGTGTCCATACTGTACATGTAAAAAATAATAATGATGTAGAGACTAACATGCCTAAGATAGTTGGAATGACTATAATGATGAGGATTTCACATGGAACAAATGTAAAGCCTCTTTTCAGTTGTAGTTTTAGGTTTTAGTTCAAGGGTTTCTTTCGATAAAAGACTACATGGACATTGTAATAAAATGTCTTCTTTTTTTCCAATCTTAAGCAGTTGGATCTAGAACATTTTTTTTAGAGATTTTTTATTCATGGTATAGAGGAACACTCATTAATTGGTGCAATTTTATTTTCAAACTCTAGTATTTTAATTTTTAACTAACTCCTCACATGAGGGGAACTCACTCCCTCAAAATGATGAGAAGGTTGAAAAGGGTAGAAGTACGTCCATATTGTCCATGTAAAAAAAATAATGATGTAGAGAAAAACATGCCTAAGATAGTTGGAATGACTATCATGATGAGTATTTCACATTGAAAAAAAGTAAAGCCCCTTTTTGGTTGTAGTTTTAAAGGTTTTAGTTCAAGGGTATCTTTTGATAAAAGACTACATGGAAATTGTAATAAAGGATCTTCTTTTTTTCCAATATCAAGTGGTTGGATCTAGAACATTTTTTCAAGATTTTTTTATTCATGGTATATGGGAACACTCATTAATTGATGCAAGTTTATTTTTTAGACTCTAGTATTGTAATGTTCAACTACCCCCACACATGAGGGGAATTCACTCCCTCAATATGACATGAAGGTTGAAAAGGGTAGAAGTGTGCCCATACTATGCATGTAAAAAATAATAATGATGCATAGACCCACATGCCTAAGATAGTTGGGATGACTATCATAATCAGGATTGCACATGGAACAAAAGTAAAGCCCCTTTTTGGTTGTAGTGTTAGGTTTTAGTTCAAGAATTTTTTTTTCAATAAAAAACTACATGGACACTGTAATAAATGGATCCTTTTTTTTTCCCAATCTCAAGCCGTTGGATCTAGAACAATTTTTCTAGAGATTTTTTTAATTTTGGTATAAAGGAACACTCATTAATTGGTGCAATTCTATTTTTTAGACTCTAGTATTGTAATGTTCACATAATCACTACAAGAGATATTCTAAACTATGCCTAGTATTTTTTAACTATGTATTTCTCTATTTTTTGTGAACTATTCTAATGATTCATGTTATTTTGATATGAATGTAGCCATTATTTTTTATTTTAGGCTCTTATGATTTTTCATAGGTTTGCAATTTATTGGATCTTCTTTTCTTACTCTTTCAATGTTTTTAATCTAGATTTATACCATGATATTTGGTGAAATCAATTATTTTAGAATAAATGTTTAGTTTGGATAATATGGACATTTACTTTGAGCCTTAGTGGGTTCTTTTGATAGGGAAGTTATGAATTCCTTATCATGTATAAGGATCTAGTTAGTGTTTTTTTTTTCCTTCTAAAAATGAACTGGTTATTGTGTTTTGTGCTCATCTCTACAATATTATGTTCTTATTATTTTTGAAAGCAAGTTTCAAATGGTTTCAAAATATTTTGAACATCTCCTTAGTTTTTTGTTTAATTTCTTGAGTTTCCCCAAAAGAACAAAGATACGAGTCGACTTCTAGATAAGATTGATAAGGTTTATTTGCATAGAAAACTTCCATTCCATTCCTACAAGGCTTTCACACTACCCTCATCTAGGGAAGAGCCTAAATCTGGGATGAATAGGCACATTTGATACTTCAAGATTTTTAATTATGGAATAATACTAGTTCATCTGTAGTAAATAAATGTATTCATTGGTCAACCTCTACTTTTAATTGAAATCAATTTCTTGTTTGTGAAAGTGATTAGAAATTCCCAAGAATGTTACCTATCTAACCATATAATTTATTCTAGAATCTATTTATGTTAACACATTAATCTCTTATTTCTTTTGAATGTATGTCCAATTTATGTCATAAACAAATGTGTAGCATTTTAGTCTTGTATTTTGGCTTGTTTGACATATTTCATAGCAAGTTACCTTTTTTAGAAAGTTGACTCCATTCCATAGTTTAAAAATAAATAAGTTATATTTTTTCATAAAAAAATTATGACCACTTTTTTTGTTCCCTCTTTTTGAGGGCCTTAGACTTCACCATTAAAATAAATAGTAGTTTAAAAACTAGACTACAACTCTCTTTTTTTGTCGCACTTTTAAATTTTGAGTCTAACTATTTTCATTTTCTCACCAAAATTTAGAAATTTTCATATTTTACAAAATAATTGGCATCTTATACCTCATTTTTTATCCCTTGTTTTCATAGACTTACGTATAGGTGGAAACTCTTGGATGTCTCAATTAAAAACTACTATGCATTGAATAATCCTATGTAATCTTAAATAAATTATAATTAATGAATATTTAAATAAACTAACACATTTTTTTCTAAAGAAGAAAGAATTTTTAGAAAAATAGACTATTTAGATTTTTTTTGATATTAGACAATACCTTGAATTGTACACTAGCATACTTTAAATCACAAAACATGTTTAAATTTATGAAAATTAATTCAATATAAATTTTTTAGACAAAAGCAAACAAGCCACCATATATATTATTAATAAACTAATTTAAAGGGCTCCCTCATGGAAGAACAAGAAAGAAACTTATGAAAATGAATTCAATATTTGCAAGAACCACTTTTTTATTTCATTACACCAATGACCTCAAGCATATTCTATAACATCAAGAAAAAGGGAAAAGCATAATTATATGTGATTCTTATTTAGTCTAAGTTTCAATGCACACATGATTGTAGATAGACTAATTTAGTCCACAATGATAAATTTCACATGTACATGACTAATATAATTGATTTCTATTTCTATAAATATAGGAAAAAGTTAAGTTTTCAAGATCTTCAAGGATCAAATTAAAAAGTTATCTCAGTGAACTTGATGAGAAGATTAATAAACCAATTGAATGTATAAATTGAAATCAAACCATTAGTGATATTTTGATCAATTATAATTTTTAATGTTGAGTTAAAGATTGTTAAAAAATGATAAAATAGCTTAAATTTATCGTTCAACTAATTGAATATCTTAAATTTTTCATTGACAATTTATTCAATAATAGACTAAACATTAGTGACTTCGAAATATTCTTTTCTTGATAGATGATTAATGATTTGAACTCTATCACTTACAAGAAACTTCTAAAATCCAAACACTTTGGTATTATGTTAACAATAAAATATAGAACTCAACTTTAAGACAATTAATGTGATCTAATTTTGACAACCAACCTAAAGGATAATGATGAGCTAACGATCTCACAAGATTTTTTTTCATTGAATAAATATCTTCACTAGATATATTTAATGTGCTCTTGATAGATTGTTGCCTCGATACTGTAGACACCTAAATTTGATTACACTGCTTTGGTAATCTAATTTAGCCATCTCTAAAGGCATCATTAATTAAAATCTTATTTAATTAATCCTTTGCCATCCCTAGTTGATTAATTTAATTAATCATCTATAGTCCTAATTGATAAATCAAATAATCTATTATTTATCAATTAAATCCTTTTCTCCTATCTAATTCCAAAAATCCCCATTTATTAAATAAATCTATTTGATAAATGAAATCCTCAAATTCAAAAACCCCTAACCTATCTCTAATCCTCCATTTAGCCTAATCCACCCCATCCACCCATACTAACCAAGCTTAGCCACTAACTCACCCACCCTCATTAATGCCATCCACTTGCACATCTCTAACATCCCTAATCTAATCCTAAACCCAAGCCTAATCCACCCCCTAATGTTGTCACATTCCTTAAACAAGTTTAAGACTTTCCTAATCCAAACCAAAGTCTCCCCTCAAAAAAAAAACCAACCACTAAGTCATGAGTGCTCTTACAAAACATAAAAGACTCTTACAAGCCCACTCATGACTCTTACACCCATCTTCCACACTCTTCCCTCTTCCACACTCATTCCTCTTACATCCCTCTTACATACTCAACCCCACTCATCATACCTTTAACCAACCCTTTACCCTACCCTCTCACACTCATCCTCCTTGTGACAAGTGTCACCTTCCCATTGGTGCTAAACAAGCACAATCCATGTGCTCCCCTTTGAGTGCATCTTAGCCCTCCTTAAGCCTTCATCCATCCTTGCATCTAAGCCCTCCATCCCTCTACCCCTTAGCCTATAAATTGAATCCCATCCCAAGCCATTTCATCAACAATCTTTGAGCTAAAGTTACCATGCTATTTTGAGAACCAAATCCATCAATCTTACCCTTATAATGCCAAATTGAGAGATCACAAAGCTACCAATTTTCTATTACCCATCTCCATTGAAGCCGCTTTTGAGCATCTTGAGCATACATCCACAGCAAAATGACACATCTACAGAATCTAGAAAGCATGGAGTGTTTTCTCTTGTGAGGTTTGCACTTCTTGTTTGCTTTCTTTGTCTAAGCATATATGTGAATTTAGTTTTTGGTTTGTGAATGTTTACTTTATTTGTTAATGTTCTTTGCATACAAAATCTTGTTCTACATTTTGGCACGCCCGGTGGGACCCCAGTATGGGTCATTGAATCATCTATTTTCATCTATATGTCATTTCTTCTAACCATCTAATGTTTGTTGTTGTTTGAGTGTGTTGTGAGGGTGTTTTGCTTGTTTTGGCATGTTAAAGAATGCACTTAGGAAGAAGAAATACCATCTGAAAAAAAATTCGTGTTTTTCAACTTTTTTCACGCAGTTTTTGCATCTGCAACCTATTCTGTCTGTGAAAATCCGCATCTGCGCAAATCGATGTCTGCAAAAATCTGCGTCTGCACAAAATCAACGTCTCCGCCACCGCTAATCCAAATCATCGTCTGCAAAAATCCGCATCTGTGAAAATCGGCGTCTCTGCTTGTCACCTATTTTCTGTGCCGCAAATCTGTTCTGTCATCTTCGAATACCAGCGTCTTTGTATTTCAGCGTCTTCGTATTTTGGCATCTCCGCTTGATAGACTGTTGTCTCTGCCTGCTTATGTTGCATTTCTGTTTTAAAATTAAACCATAGGATTTAGACCATTTTAAGCATTTTTACGCGTAGAAAAAACAACAAAAAAAGTTAAAAATTTTTTTCCCATAGTTAAGCCCTCATTTTTAAAGATTTTGGCTAACTAACTAAATTGCTTTTTTTTTTTTGTCTCGTTGCTGGTTGGAGAACATGTGGAACCACTAACCATGTTTCTTGCAGGTTTTCATGTTGCTAAAAAAATGAACTTGAATGTTTAACCATTTGTCTTTGAATGCATGTTGCTAAAAAAATGAACTTGAATGGTTAAACACATTTTCCATTGAATGAATGTTGCTCAAAACACTCTTGAATGTCATGGATTAAAATCAACTTTCCTTGGAATGCATGCTTAAAACAACAAATCCAATCTTGAATGCCAAGGATCAATTAACCATTGCAATATCAAACACTTCATTTGGAGCTTCTAAAATTGAACAAAACAAATCTCGTTTCCACATGCAATCTAGGTAAAGTTTGATTTTTGGACATTTAAAAAACTTTGTTAAGTTAAAATACAAATTTACAAAAGTCAATTTGAGTAGTTCCTTGGACTCACCTCTTTTCTAATCACCCATCAAATATTAACCATTGGTTGCAATCTCAGCGCCATTTATGAGGATGGGTCTACTTGAAAAAAGTGTTAAATGTTCCACAATCTAACTCACTCACTTGGTCTTTGAACGTTTGCTTTAACTTTATCAAAATTCTTAAATGGCCAAAACTCTAGATTAAATCGATCACACTTCAAGTTTGGGCACTAAAATTGAACAACAACTGACATGGAGAGCCTTCGGGCACGTGCTTGAAATCGAATCTCACACACTTTTGTTTTGGGCTTAAAACAAACTCACACTCAATCTTGAATGCCTTAAAGAAAAATAATCGATACTTGACGTGGAGGGCCTCCGGGCGCGCGAGTTTGCTTTTGTTGACCCTAACTCTTCTTATTGTTTGCATTCTTCGATCGATTTACTTTTGTTGGCGCTTCAAGTTGGAATTGAACATTGTCTCTTAAGCATGAGTGCTTGCAAAGTCTAGATTAGCACACATAAGAGTCAGTTGGTAAAAGAACAAGCATGTTTTTTAGCCCAAGGTCATCCAAGTCTTCTCTCCCCTTGTCGTCTTTCGAGGCCATCTTGGGTGCATAAGATTAGGATCCAAAACCTTGTTCCTTTTTAGGAGGCCTGCTTGGGTATTTCATCACCCCTTGGATGACCTCAACTCCAGCATTCCGGTGGAGTATAAGAATCGAGAGGTGAATCGAAAGACACCTCTCTTGGGATCAAGATTTTGTCATTCGGGCTAAGCCTCAAGGAACTTTATACCCTTGACAAGTGAAAGAGGAGAAGTGGGTTACCGCTCCTCTCGGCTGTGTGACATCCTTTTGGTCTCATCTACGGATTTGGGCCTCACGTACCTTGCATATATCGAGGACTCCCTAGCTAAACCAATTGTCAGCCTTGTAGAAAACCATCTAGGATGTTAATGTGTTTGGAGTGACTGATCGAAACATTTGTAGAACATACACACTCCTCGACGCAAGTATCACATTCTGAGAACCACAAAATTCTATTTGGGTGTTCCTATCTATTGCTTGTTTTTATTTATTGAATGAATGTTTGCCAAACTTGGTCAATCCTAGCTTAGGGCACACTTAGCGTAGTCACTGCCTATTTTGGAAGTTGAACAAGTTGAAGCAAAATAACTGAAATTTTTCCCAAAGCCAAGCAAATTCAGGAATTTATGTCGGAACAACCCAAACCCAAACGGAAGTTTCACAAGGTCAAACTCAAGCCATCTCTAGCATACCAAGAACTTTCAGCCAAGAGAAAAGAAATAACACCAAGCCCACGAATTGCCAAACTCCACAAAGCAGAGGACAAAGCTACCGATGAAGCACTTCAAGAGGCCTGGTTAGAGTGCACCATCAAATTTAGCCAACATCCAGGAGTTAATCTTGCTTATGCCTTACCAACTAGGCATGATTTCTATGATTAGACACCCTTGTTTCTCCACATCTTCTTGGATAAGCTTCACTTTAGAGTCATCTTTGTAGAAAAGCCAGCCATCTTAGGTTATCCCCTTAAGCATTATTAGCTCATCCATCTCATTTAGAATCATACCATCTAGCTAGTAATCAAAAATATGCACATCTTAGCTTTCAAAATTGTTGTCACCTTGCTAAAAGTTTGCCATTCCTAAAATCTTCCAAATCCACCAATCTCACCAAGGTTATCCCTTTGACAGAGCTTTGTCTAGGGTAATCTAGCTTTGTCACTTGTTATCCCTCATCACCTTGAGCTAAAGGTTGGGATTCGCAAGTGGTCAATCTCGTGTTCTTCCTAAAGGATCATCAGTCTATCCTTAAGTTGACACAATCACCACCAAGTTTGCACATAGGAAAGCAGACCTTTTGTGCTTTGACAACATATCTTTGAAGTTAGAATCCCCAACCCAATCCTCCTTAGGTTTTTTCATATAGCTTTGCCTCAACCTAGGAAATCATTTGCATAGAAAAGCCTTCCCCCTTTTGCACCCATTAGCATTATTGCATCTCATCCCTAGGAGCATTTTTCATGCCACTCGACACTCGCTTAGCTAAGAAGAAAGAAACAATGGAGCCCTATCATTTGGATCGAACAGCCTCACCCCCCTTGAGCACTCAGCCATCCTTCAGCCTAGAGCAAGCTATGCCATCACCTACTGACATTGAAGCTTTCATGAACCAACCAGGAAATGCAGTATTGGTAAACGCCATTATAGACAAAAACAAAGAGACAATCATGGCTAATTTTTGAAGGGACGATGTAGGAACCTTTGACTTTGGAAGACCCCCTCCATTATCAGATCCATCTCACTTGTTGTTTGGGTAGCTGCCACCACCCATAGGCTCTTAGGATCCAAATTATCCTCAATATATTCCAAAAGAAGAGCCTCCAACCAATCTATATGACTCAACAGACCCAAACATACCATCATCTACCCAAGTTGAAATCTCCATGCCGCAAACCAACCTAGCCACCACCACTCCATCCTTGGTTCATACCTCTCCGCTCCAAACCCCCTTTACCCAAAACAGCTCACCATTCACCCCCTTCACTATTGCTGCTGCTGCTCCCCAACCCAGCCTTCCAAATCCACCCATCCCCCAAATCAGTGCTAGCATCTTTGGCCAACCTCAACAATATACAACAGGGATGTCACCCATGGGGCCAAGTAATCAACCTTTCATCACCCCCAGCTTGTTCACTGCAGCCCAGAACACAATCCCATCATTTCCATTAGGTCTTGGGAGCTCAATACCATTAGCCACAAATCTACAAGCTACTACCCTCACTCCACAAAGCTATCAAATCCCACAAGCTACTACCAATTTTCTACCAAGCTCCCAAATGACCCCAGCTCCCACCACCACTCTACCAAGCTTCTAAATCCAGCCAACGAGCTATCAAAAATCATCAGTTCCATTCCCAAGCTTTCAATTCCCACCACCTCCACCACCAACTAGTCCATTACCTCCAATTACCAACTACTTTTCAATGCCACTTCTAGGAGGTAATCCACCACCCCAGCCAACCACCAATTATTTGCAGATACCATCCCAAATGGGGGCACAACCCACATATATTGGTCAAACCCCACAAGCCCTTCGATCCTTTCCCCAAGCCTCACAACCATCTTATACCTTACCTCCACAAAGTAATCCATTTATCCCACAGCCAGCTTATGTTCCTCAATCCCAACCTCAAATCCCATATCAACAGCAAGCCTCGCAGCACATGCAGCAATATGCGCCACCTCCCCCTCAACAACCTGTCATCCACCATGCAGCTGCCCAAACAATGTACAATCCCTATCAGCAAATCCCTTATAACCATCCATATTCAATGGCCCCATCCAGCACATACCTACCTCAAGGCACTCCTACATTGGGGGCACCCCAGCCATCACCTATCAATTCAGAATGGGAGCAAATGAAGACAGCTCTGAAAGCCATCCAAGAAGGGAATGATCCAAAGACATTCAAGTTTGAGAATGTGTGTCCTTACCCATTTGATAGAGCCATTACCACGACACCATTTCCCAAACACTTTGAGGTACCTAAATTTGACAAATTCAGAGGAAAAGGAGACCCTGTCACACATATCAAAGAATTTTACATGCACTGCCAGGACGTGGCATACAATGATGTCTTCCTCTTGCACCTTTTTCCCAAAAGCTTGGCTGGACCAGCTCTTGAATGGTTTTATAGAATCCCCTATGGCGCAATTAAAAACTTTGCTGAATTATCTGAGGCATTTGTAGCCCAATATGCCCATCTTGTTGAAACAGAGCTATCAATAGTTGATCTTGTCCACACCAAGCAAAAAGGTGGAGAAAGCCTTGCTGAATACCTGCAAAGATGGCAAACCCTTACCACCCGCATATCCTGCACCTTGCCAGAATGCCATGTGGTGAAAATTTTTATTGATAATGCACATCCCAGCTTGGCTCACCACATGACCATGAACTGTTTGCAGACCTATAATGATATCAAAGAGAAAGGAATGATTCTTGAGCAAGGACTCATCAAAGATGGTGTGGTAAAGATTTACAAAGAGGCCAACCAAAATCAATCACATTCCAATGACAAGTCTAGGTATTGGAACAAAAACAAGCATGTTGCAACAGATGGGGTTACTGACACCAGACATGTGAATATCGTTGGTCCTTCTCAAAACCAGTCTAACCCACCATATCAAACAAACAACCAACAAGCTATCAATTACCAACAACGAAATAACCAAAGCTATCAAAACCACAATACAAGACCCAACTTTCAAGGGTTTAACAATCAAGCTAATGCCATCAATGTAGCTGCAGGGCAAAAGCCCAGATTCCAACCTGCACCTAGAAACTATACACCCCTTGGTGAGCCATTGCATGTTATTTTTGAGAAATTGGCTAAGGAAAACCTCATCAAATTTCCTCCTACCCAACAAATTGATCCAAGCGAATCCAAAGCTGCATGGTACAAGGACAATGAGTATTGCAAGTTCCATAGGGTAAATGGTCACACCACCCTCAGATGCATGAAACTGAAAGACTATGTGCAGGACCTCATTGATCGAAAGGAAATCACTGTTGGTGCTCAAACCTCTCCCAATGCAGGCTTACAGATTTATCAAAATGCTTTTCTTCCACACAACAACCAAAATCCTAGAAAAGCACCTATCCAAAACAACACCAACAACCGTCAGCCAAACCAACAACATGGGAAGAACAATGACCACACTTCATCCTATATAGACTATGGTAGCCTTATAGGTTGTATATCTGAGGAAGAGCCTTTTGTCAATGTTATCAATATCCGAGGACCAGACAATGAGTGTGCAGTCACCACTCGAAGAGCACGATTTAACATCGTAGGCCCACCAGTTTCATCAGCACCATCGGCTCCATCAAAAAGATGGTACAATATCTTGGAACAACTTGGGAACATGCCAGCCCAAATATCCATTTTAGACCTTCTCCGCACTAGTCCTGTGTACAAAGACATCCTTGACAGTGCTCTCATAGAATCTCATGTCCCTTCTGATATCAATGCTACTGATTTTCATAATCTTGTTGGACACCTTTCATCCTCATGTGCCCTATCTTTCAAACCCACCGACATACCCACGGTTGAGCCAGATCACGCCATTCCACTTCGCATAGCCATCATGGTATCCAATTTTTCCGTAAAAAGAGTAATGATAGATAATGGATCAGCCATGAACATTTGCACCCTAAAATTCATAAAACAAGCTGGGTATACTGAGGCAGATATGATCAGTGAGGTTATCACCATCAAAGCTTATGACAACTTGGAAAGGACCACAGAAGGGACTATTTTGCTACCAATCAAGGTTGGGCCGGTTATCCAAGAGACAGTTTGCCATGTTGTTGATCTAAACCTACCATTTAACATCCTCCTCGGTCGCCCATGGATTCATGCTATGAAGGCCGTTCCATCCACCTACCATCAATGCATCAAATTTTCGCATCAGAGCACTGAGGTAACCATCCACGCCGATCCAAAACCCTTTGCTTACTGCAATGTAGTCGAAGCTTCATATACAAACCATTGACCTAGAATAGACATCGGCACAGCCATTGCCAGCTCATCCCACACTTGTAATGACACAGAAACCATCCTCGCCTCCACCCTATCTACTGTAAAGATCAACAACAAAGGCTGTGGAGAATATAGTCTATCAGATGCATTTGCTGTCGGAGCAATCCCACTTGATCCACATACCCATGGATGGCCAACATATCACAAAGCTAAGGAGATTCCACCTCCTCGATACAAATGGTTTGGCCCAACCACCTTTGTGTCCTCAAAAATGCCTCTTCATGAGGAGCTCACTCCAGATATCAACAATTGGTTACATAAGGATGCACCTCCAAGAAATCAAGCACGCCTTGATCACTTTAGCCAGAAGTATCCCCAACAACATAAGCTCATCACTGAAAAATGGAACTATCAAGGAGGTGGAATAGGACTAGAAGAAAGGGGCATGCAATGTCCCATCGAAGCACATAATTGGGAAACGAAGTCAGGTCTTGGCTTTGGCATACCCACAACTGGGGGCACCAACAAGAACGGTCACACTTTTTTGAACATTCATCGTGACCTTGTCGAAATCGAAGACATTCTTGAGGAAGTTGAAAAGAGAGCCTACGACGATATCCCAGACCAAATCTTCCTAGGAGACTCTGTTCTCCGAGAACTATCCATCCATCTCATTGACCTACCACTCGCTCATCCACAACTCATAGATTGGGACCAACCAAGTGTCATACATATTGATGAGTTCGCATCAGAGGAAATGCTTCTAAGATTCATGGGAGCCGAAACTCCTCATAAGAAGACAAAGCCAGATTCTGCCTACATCTACAAGCTAGATCCCAAGGGGTATTTTGGAGAAAATCCCCAACCTAGTTTCGATACACCCAAAACTGGAACTAAGGTAAATCTGGGACTAGCTAAGGCAGCGAAGAGAACCCCTCAACAAGAAAATCCAGAGCCACAAGCAGAACATGAGGATTTAGTATTGCCTCCTTAAGATAATCGACCAGAGGTGTCTTCTATTCTAATAGAGGATACTAGAGAAGTCAACATTGGTTCTTCAGAGATCCCTAGAATTGTTCACATTGCTGCATCCCTATCACAAGACCAAGCTGACCTCCTCTTTGAGGTTTTACGAGAGAACATTGGCTAATTTGTATGGTCATATCAGGACATGCCAGGACTTGATCCAAAGCTTGTAGTTCATCATCTTGCAGTCGATCCAAAGATCAAGCCCGTCAGAAAAAAGCTTAGAAAAATGCACCCCAAGGTGGCATTACTAGTCAAAGCTGAACTAGAAAGAATGTTAGCTGCTAAGGTTATCCGACCTATCGACTACTCAGAATGGATCTCCAACATGGTCCCTGTCACTAAGCCTTCCGGTGACATCAGAATCTGCACTAATTTTAGAGATCTTAACAAAGCTTGTCCAAAGGATGATTTTCCCTTGCCCAACATAGATATGATTGTAGATCTTACAGCTAGACATGAAATTCTGTCCCTTATGGATGGATTTTCTGGGTATAATCAGATCAATATTGTAGAAGAGGACCAGCATAAGACAGCATTCACTACCCCTTGGGGAACCTTTTGCTATACCATGATGCCTTTTGGCCTAAAGAATGCTGGGGCTACCTATCAAAGAGCTATGACAACAATTTTCCATGATCTTATCCATAGCATTTTGGAGGATTATGTGGACGATATCCTAGTCAAATCTCACACCTTCATGGATCATCTTGCTAACCTGGAGAAAGTCTTTGATAGGTTGGCCCAATATCATCTCATGCTAAATCCCAAGAAGTGTGTCTTTGGGGTCACATCTGGCAAGCTTCTAGGCTTCATAGTTTCTAAACAAGGTATAGAGATCGACCCCAAAAAGGTCAAGGCTATCTTAAACATGCCTCCTCCCCAGACACTGCGACAACTTCACTCTCTTCAGGGAAAACTTCAATCTGTCCAGCGCTTCATCTCCCAACTTGCAGATAAGTGTACATCATTTTCACACTTGCTAAAGAAGAATGAGAACTTCCAGTGGGATCTTTTATGTCAGCACAGCTTCGATCAGCTCAAGCAGTACCTCACCAATCCCCTTATCTTGGTTCCACCAGTTCCTGGTCGTCCCTTGATCTTGTATATATCAGCAACACCTACTGCTCTAGGGGCACTTCTAGCACAACATGATGATTATAGTAGAGAGAGAGCCATCTACTATATCAGTAGAAGCCTAGTTGGTTATGAACTCAATTACACTCCTATGGAAAAAGCTTGTTTGGCAATTGTTTTCTCAACTCAAAAGCTTCGCCACTACATGCTAAGTCATACCATCCAACTAGTCTCCAAGATTGACCCTCTCAAGTATATGCTCTCCAGAACAACACTTACAGGCCATTTGGCCAAATGGGTTATGCTACTAAGTGAGTTGGACATCCAGTATGTGGACAGAAAGACAATCAAAGGGCAAGCTATAGCAGATCACCTAGCTGATGCACCTCTAGTAGATGCATATCCTTTGCTCATAGAATTTCCAAATGAGCATATCTGCCTAATTGAAGAACAGCTCCCATGGAAGCTTTATTTTGATGGCTCATACACCTCTCATGGATCAGGGGCAGGAATATTATTAGTTACACCTCAAGGAGATTACATTCCAAAAGCCTTCAAGCTACAATTCCCTAGCACCAACAATATAGCAGAATATGAAGCTCTTGTAGCAGGATTAAAGATAGCTACAGAATGGAATATCACTGAGTTACAAGTCTTTGGTGATTCCCAACTCATCATCAAACAAGTCTTAAATGAATATCAAGCCAAAGATGAAAAGCTATTACCCTACAAAGAGCTAGTTGATCAGCTAACCCAGCATTTTACAAAGCTTCAGTTTACACAAGTGCCTCGAATGCAGAACAAGGCAGCAGATGCCATGGCCACTATCGGCTCGCTCTTGGAAATTCCCCAAGAAGCTACGCAGTATGAGTTTTTAGTTGAGCAGCTGCTCACACCTACCTATGCAAATGAGGATTCAAATCGTGTTTGTATCTTGGTTGGTCCCCAATCCCCTTGGTACCATGAAATTCACGCTTACCTTAATGATGGTATCATATCCCCTCACCTCACACATACCCAACGCCAGAACCTCATCCGAAAATCATCCCGCTATGTTATCATAGCCAATACCCTATATCGTCGGGGTTATCACGATACTCTATCTCGATGTTTAGATGAAAATGAGGCTGCGATGGCATTAAAAAAAGTACATTCTAGACTTTGCGGTGCCCACACGAGTGGTATTGTCCTAGCACAAAAAATCCTTAGAGCAGGCTACTATTGGCCTACCATTGAAGAAGACTCTTGTGACTTTGTCAGAAAGTGTCTCCCATGTCAGCAGCATGCAAATCTTGTGCATGCTCCAGCACAGGATCTACAACCTATTGCACCACCTTGGCCTTTTGCTTGTTGGGGCCTTGATCTAGTTGGAACTATCACACCTCTCTCATTTGATGGACATAAATGGATAATAACAGCTACAGACTATTTCACTAAGTGGGTGGAAGCAGTCCCCCTAGTCTAAGCTATAGGAGTTCAAGTCTCCAAGTTCATCTTGTACCACATTGTTTGCCGCTTCGGCATCCCATCCACCATCTTCACTGACCACGGAGTTAACTTTGAAAATCTCAACATGGAAGAATTATGCACTTCCCTCCACATCCATCACCACTTTTCTAGCCCATATTTCCCACAAGGTAACGGCCAGACATAGGCGACTAATAAAACCCTCCTCAAAATCCTAAAGAAAGTTGTCAATGATTCCGGCCGTGATTGGTACCTTCAAATAAATCCATCTCTATGGGCCTATCGAACTTCCTTCCGTACATCCACAGGCACAACTCCATACTCCCTAGTCTATGGTGCCGAAGCGGTATTACCTATAGAAGTTGAACTTCCCTCACTACGCATATCTTTGCGAGGGCAAATCTCAGATGAAGAATACAGAGTAGCTCGACTCACTCAGCTAGATCTCTTAGACGAGAAGAGACAACAAGCCTATGACCATCTCACAGTCTATCAAACTCATCTCAAAAGGAATTTCAACAAGAAGGTGCTCCCACGACACTTTCAGCTAGGTGACATGGTCCTCAAAGAAAATATGAAAGTCCAAGCAGATCGAGAAAAGAAAGGCAAGTTTGAACCTACATGGCTTGGTCCCTATGTGGTTACTGCCTCCTTTGGCTCCGGAGCCTATCAATTATCTACACTAGAAGGAGAACTCTTGAATGATCCCACTAACATCATTCATCTCAAGAAGTTCTATGCTTGAAGATCCTTGGTATACCCAGCTTTTGAAAAATACAGAAAAAAAAAAAAAATTGTAAAGAGAAATAAGTGTCCAATGGTGAAAACTTGGCAATTCAAGCGCCTTGGATAGGTACCTTGGTGAAAACCTGGTAATTCAGGCGCCTTGTGTGCTAAAGACTAATCCATTATCTATCACTATCCTATCCCTCATCCATCCACCCACCATCCCATAAAACACCTGCTTGTTCCCTTGGTGTTCCAATCAAATATCCAAAATCGGATGGAGCTTGTCAATACCTCCTGTACAGCTTGTAAATCTTGTACCAAAGCTTGTATTATACCTTGTAAATCTTGTACCATACCTTGTATGTATTCGAATCTTGTCCAAATCTTGTACCATATTCTAGCTTGTAAATAATCTTGTATCCTAGCCTGTATCCTATCACACGCACACACAGAATCCCATTTTCCTTAAGCTTTTCACAAACCATCTACCTATCCACCTATCAACTATTATAGACATCCCATCCTTCACAAACATTTCCATCTCACAAAAAACCAAAACATGAACAAACTTGTACATTTGTAACATATCTTGGTCTGTTAGCTTGTACATCCTCTTTAGCTTAGTATCATTGTATCTATCCGGCTTTCATGTTAGTTCATCCTTGGTCAACATCTTGCACACATCGCACACCTTGGTTAGATATTCTAATGCATCCTTTAGCTAGATCTCCTGTCACCAAAGTGTTATCCTTCTTAGTTCAGCTTTCCAGATGCATCACTCATCCAGATCCATTAGCATAGGTGCTCTCTGATAGATTCTTGCAGGATATAGCTTTCCTCATGTCTGATCTTGGTCCGTTAGTACCTTGTCCTACCCATCTCATTTGCAAACAGTTCTCTTTTGGATTTTCACTTTCTTTTGATTTGGGATCTTCCCTTTTGGGTCTTGAAATATCTTTTCCAAGCAATCTCCTTGTTCCCTCCTCAAGGTTGCCACGATCTTCCATATCATGGTATGCTGCGAATGGGGCAATTAGAGTGTAAGGTCTTGATCAGGTCATTTGCTTGTTTTCTTTTTCTGCTTGTGGGTTACCTAGTGTCATTTCCACGCTGCTTCCTCTGGGATTCTTGTGTGATACTAAGGCAATCCTTGTGTGTTTGTTTTGAGTCAGTTCGTCAGTCCTCTGGACGGTTGGTGAAAAGGCCTTGATGTTCTTGGTAACCTTGGTAATTAACCAACAGTCCTATAGCAAATCTAGTGCTCAACTACATGGTGGTACTTCTCTTTGAAGTATCCCCCCGCTCAAAAAGCTTCAATGGATTCCCTTCATCTCCATTAACCCCCATCCATATCCTACATCTGTCGCTCCTACCCCAGCTTATGCATCAGTATCTCTTTGAATCACTCCTCACGCTTAGCTTTAGGGATCCACAATCCTAGTCTTAGGAATCCACCAATCAAATCAATCCACCAAGCCTCATCTTTTGAGATCCGCAATCCTAGTCCTAGGGATCTCCGAAACCCATCTTCCGCTAATTTGACTCTTTGAAATCCTGTTGCATCAGCTTTATCATTCTATCATCCATCTCCCTACCATGGATTCCTTTTATAGCGCTCCGCTCCTCCATCTCCCCCCCCCAATCCTGGAAAGTCTTAAGCTTGCTTTACTATTGTGCCTCTGATTTCCCTTTATCATTCTCCCATAGTGAGAGTTTGAGCTAATTCAGCCCCTTCTCTTCGCCAACCTGCGTCTCAACTCGTCTCAATTTCTTGTACTTTTCAAGAAGTCGTCGAGCCTCATTTCTCTCCCCGCCACCTTCTTGAGGGGGCATCATCTAAGTCTAGTCTCTCCTCTTCTTATCCGAGACTGTGGCAACCTTGTTGCTAAAACATCTTCCTCGTGTCGTCTTCATTCAAACTTCTTTGAAATAGTGTTGTCTCAACACTATGTCAAAGAGGGGCAAAATGTAGACACCTAAATTTGATTACACTGCTTTGGTAATCTAATTTAGCCATCTCTAAAGGCATCATTAATTAAAATCTTATTTAATTAATCCTTTGCCATCCCTAGTTGATTAATTTAATTAATCATCTATAGTCCTAATTGATAAATCAAATAATCTATTATTTATCAATTAAATCCTTTTCTCCTATCTAATTCCAAAAATCCCCATTTATTAAATAAATCTATTTGATAAATGAAATCCTCAAATTCAAAAACCCCTAACCTATCTCTAATCCTCCATTTAGCCTAATCCACCCCATCCACCCATACTAACCAAGCTTAGCCACTAACGCACCCACCTTCATTAATGCCATCCACTTGCACATCTCTAACATCCCTAATCTAATCCTAAACCCAAGCCTAATCCACCCCCTAATGTTGTCACATTCCTTAAATAAGTTTAAGACTTTTCTAATCCAAACCAAAGTCTCCCCTCAAAAAAAAACCCAACCACTAAGTCATGAGTGCTCTTACAAAACATAAAAGACTCTTACAAGCCCACTCATGACTCTTACACCCATCTTCCACACTTTTCCCTCTTCCACACTCATTCCTCTTACATCCCTCTTACATACTCAACCCCACTCATCATACCTTTAACCAACCCTTTACCCTACCCTCTCACACTTATCCTCCTTGTGACAAGTGTCACCTTCCCATTGGTGCTAAACAAGCACAATCCATGTGCTCCCCTTTGAGTGCATCTTAGCCCTCCTTAAGCCTTCATCCATCCTTGCATCTAAGCCCTCCATCCCTCTACCCCTTAGCCTATAAATTGAATCCCATCCCAAGCCATTTCATCAACAATCTTTGAGCTAAAGTTACCATGCTATTTTGAGAACCAAAGCCATCAATCTTACCCTTATAATGCCAAATTGAGAGCTCACAAAGCTATCAATTTTCCATTACCCATCTCCATTGAAGCAACTTTTGAGCATCTTGAGCATACATCCACAGCAAAAGGACACATCTACAGAATCCAGAAAGCATTCTCTTGTGAGGTTTGCACTTCTTGTTTGCTTTCTTTGTCTAAGAATATATGTGAATTTAGTTTTTGGTTTGTGAATGTTTACTTTATTTGTTAATGTTCTTTGCATACAAAATCTTGTTCTACAGATACCACTATATTATAGCCATAATACAATGAGAAAAGAATAAGAACATTTAATGAATGCATGTCTATGACCTCCAATAATAATGAAATAAATATTAAATGAATTTCATTCCAATGTTATTAGTATTTTTCATTTGTTTCTCAAGTCTCCATGAAGCGTGATAGAAGAGTATAGAATTCCATAGACACTTTAAATATTGAACATCAAATTTATTTATTTAATATAAAAATAATTAATTGACATATGTCTATAAATATATATTACATAGTATTCTTCTATATTATATAGTACTCTTAAGTTCAACGAATGAATAATAAAAATGTGGTACAACCTATATTTTTGTTAAATTATTATTTTAAATATATTATTTGTTAAATATTCTAAGGACTTTTACATATTTAAACTCCAAAGTACAAAATATAATAGTAACATCATGAAATTTCTCCTTATTTTAAGAACAAAGTAGAACTTAAGAATCATTCACTTTAGCTCTATACAACAATTTTTTTCATATGAAGCTTCTATTTATATTTTGATTTTCTAATTCCATCCATATTCTATATAAATATAGATAACACTATTTTGTTAAGATGAGAGGCTTCTACAATGGGAGTAGATTTTTTTGTAAAAAATCTAGCATGTTTAAAAAAATTGACAAGTAGTTGCCAATGCATGATGATGAATAGTTACAAATATATTTGAATTACAATAATATATTATGAAGATTGGAGAATCAATATAACTGATCATCGCTCCAACATTTATACACTTGGCTCCTTTTTCTCATTATTGCATTCATCCGTTATAAGATGGAATCAAGAATTATTATTTTTTAAATAGCATATTAATAATGGTAATGGTAGAAAAAAAGAGATTAGTGAAAATTAATAAATAACTAACATTTATTATATTAATGCAAAAATTTGAGGATAGATTACAACTATATGAGGGGGCTTCTCCATACAAAGTGAAACAAAGAATTTTTAGGCTGGCACCGCAATATAGAGTTGGAGTGGGGCAGATAAACGAATGAATTCACATACCAACTATTCAATGGAAGAGAAGGAGAATAAAATTACAAGGAGAATGGTAGTGAACTTCCTAATGCCTGATATATATATATATAGCATTTCTCAACTTTTGGCATCAAGTTTTATAGACAGGTTTGTTGTTTTCTTTATTGCTATTATTATTTATATAAATAACAAATAAGAGGTTTTACATTGAAATTTTTGTATAGAGTTAATAAGATAATTATTTGTTTACTTTTTCCTAATGTAGTTTCAAAAAGTGTATTCCATTGTGCATGATATTAGTGCATTTTCTTCCATATGCATGGTAGTGTAGAAGAGAGTTGGTACTATGACATTTCCATTTTTTTTTGAAGAAATTGTTGTTAGTCTATTGAAATTTATGTTGTTACAAATTTTAAAATGAAATAAAACTATAGATAATTTAAAAATGTAATTTGTTTTATAATTTTGATAGTTGTGACAACTGCATACAATTCAAAGTATGGATTATAGACTATGAATAAAAAATATAGTAGTAAATGGAAAATAATTTGTTTTCAGAGTGTATTTCTGGTCTGTTTTAGTTGTAGAATATTTGCAGGAGATATCATATATTAGTTTTCATTCTCATACTCTTGATTTATCAAAGTTGTCACATTGTGTATTAGTTGGCCTCTAAATTTTTCCATTTTAAAATAATGTTTTCGTTCCTCGTATTTTATAAGTTGACTCAATGCTTATTTTGTTCCAATGGTTCTTCATAACCATTTGAATATATTGACATAATACTTCTATTATTTTTTTTCATTGAAACTAGATTTGTGCTTCTCTTTAATATATATTCAAATATCACATAGAAAAGATTTAAATCCTAAAAAAATAAATTTCATTTAAATTTAGGATGTATGAATATTTAATAATTAATTTATTAAGAAATAATTAAAATTACTAAAATAATAAGTAATGTTAAGTTTTGAAGTTTATATTTTCAACTAGAATGAAAATAGAAGTTTCATTTTTAAGAGCTTTATGAGGACATATTTTTGTATCAAATTAGAATATTTGATTTTAAATATATCACATACACTTCATTATAAATTTTAATTTTAATAAGTTATTTTAAAAAGGAACACAACCACCACCACTTATTGAACCCTAAAATAATTTATAGTTTTAAATCCATTTTCATAAATTCTTTAATTGATTGTTTAATATTTAATTATTCTCCTTTTAAAATATTCTTCCTAGATAAATGTTTGTGAAGTGTTTTTGGTGAGAACACATTTAAAACTTTAGTTTTTTTTTTTTTTTTAAAGGGTATTCATATATTATGTAAGTTATATTATTAAACTATTTGGTTGAAAGGAATTATAGCTAGACAATTAGAAATATTTGTTATTGAATCTAATTATTGAATTATAATATAGTTATTTACAATTAAATTATGTTGTGCTTTACAAAAATTTAGTAATAGATTACATTTTTTTGTTAAATATTATTTTTTGATATATTATTCATAATTTCATTTTTTCAAATTCTATGAAATATTACTTTATATTTAATGATTTTTTTCATTCGTTATTATACATAAGGTTTTGTAATGGATGTTTACATTGGAATGAGAGTTTAAGCTTCATGTGATGAGGATGGTTTTTAGGGAACATGGTTTAAATGAACCATAGTAGGGAGGGTTGAAAATAGTGAAAGGCCCAGGTATTTTGATCATTACGATCAATTCATCAATAATGAATGGGATAGGGAGCCACTCATAGAAGATTTTTTCGTAGAGTATCTAAGACAAATTCCACCACTAAGTAACTTACCTAATTTTATACCAATACAATATTGTTTTGAAGTGTTCCATAATGATTGTTGGTGGTGGGGGCTGATATTTGATAAACTTGATTCACCTCTTAGTCAAAAACATTTTTTTGAAGTGTATTTTCCTAATACATCTACACTTCAACAATATTCACATGAATAACTATGTCTTGCAAAGGAATGGTTGATAGGACAATGGTCGAACCAATGTGTCATTCTAGATTTTGTTGTTACTTTTGGATTTTTCATGTAGTGCATGCCATAGTAGTCTCATTTTTTGGTCTAAAATACACTGCATGTGATAGTAGTGTTAAATTTTGGTTTGTCATAGTAGCTTGATGCATCTTATTATGATACTCTACTAACTATTAAAATTCAAAAATGAAATTTTGTAATTTTACTAGATATTGCCTTATTAAGTGCATTTTAATTAATAAAAGAGTACATTTATTAAATCATCTTTTATCTTCAATCATCAAATAAAAATTTGAATTTACATTTTTCTATTAATTTTTTAATCAAATATTAGAATATTATATAAATAATATTAAGAAAATATAAGCTTTTTGTTAAGAAAAATTAACTGCATAAATCTATGTCAATAGGAAAGAATCAAATAAATCTTCTTCTCTTTCAAATACGATTTTATTGCTATATATGCTTAGTTTAATTCTTGTCATTTTGATACTAACCGGTTTTCTTCCTTACATTATAGAAAACTAGAAAAAAAATTGACTATGGATACTCAACAAAATAATTCCAAAAACACTATCACAAGCCCACTTCTTCCAGATGACTCGGTGAAATCAAATCAAATTGTTTAAAATTATTTGTATAGATTGGGAACAATCGTTTCCAAGTCTTGTAAAATAATTACAAATGAAATTCATACTACGAGCTTTCATGTTTGAGGTGTCCAAGACTCTCAAATCTTACAAATGGGACAATATACAAATGAAATTCATGAGGTGTGCAAGAAATCATTTGTGTTCTTTAAATTTATGAAAGCCATCTGCTATGATGAAGATCATATGGATGGAGAAAACAACATTTTCCTCACTAATGAACTTTACATGTTTTTGCATCACTATAATGAAATCTAAGTGTCATATTATTTGATGTCATGTTTTTATAAATTTGTCTATTCAACTTATCAATTTTGATGAACATATGTTATTTTTCCTTTGTCTTAAATAAATTTTGTATTATACATACAAGAGTATTTGGTATTTAGTATATTTGTAGATCTTCTCCTCTTATCCACACAAAAAGTTCCTTCTATATGTTTTTGTGAATTGTTGAACTATTAATTAGAAATGAATAAATATCTATCTTATCTGCAACACAATGCAACTAAATTTATGGGATATTTTAAACCAAATTTATAAAACATAGTTTATTAGATCTACTTTTTTTTCCTTTTTTTCTTTAATGTTTGGTTACAAATTTGTTTAATAAAAATGAATCATTCAACTATGAATTTCCAATTGAATCAAGAGAGAAGACAATATCAAATAGAACAATGAAGAGAATACCAAAGAGAATACCAAAGATAGTATCACAGACGATGATGAGAACAAATAAAAATAGCTGAATGAGAAGAAGAAAGAAGAAGAAACAATGAAGTCCAATGACTAAATTATGCTTGAAGAAGGAAAAAATTGCCATTACAATAATTCAAATTACAAAATAAGGATAGAAGTAGTCATCAACAAATATTCAATGAAGTATCTCATTTTCAAACACAAGGGAGACATGAACTTGATTTTGAATCAAGTGAGAGGTACCATCAAACATTGTCTGCATTTGTGGAAATGAGTCACCAAAATGAAAATTCAAGAAAAATAGATCATGTTCTTGAAATGGCTCATCCTAAAAGCTAAGATAGGATAAATTTAGGTGAACAAGGGAATAGAGAAAATATAGAAAATCTAGCTACATTTCCTCAGGATAATTTCTATAAATTCCAAATGTAGTTTTGATAATAATTAGATAGCTTGAGAATGCCACATATGTGTTATGTTTTTCAGGAATGCTATTTAGCAATGAAAGTGTTTCGTACATCAGAAGGTCCAATATGCAATAGATTTTTTGCTTTAAATAATATGGATCTAGGGCCATAACCTAAAGAGGTTGCAAAATTGACCCAGGTTGAGGGCATGCTAATTACATGTGTCAGTCCCATACTTCTAGTTACACATATAATAGGTGGTCAATATAAATATAAAGGGCATCTAATAAGTTTCCCACAAAATATAGAACATGTTTCTAATAGATTGCCACACACAATAGATAATTTCTTAATTATTATTGTTAGACCAAGAGATCAACATGGAACACACTATAACTTTACTGTGAATAGGGATCATGTCTATAAAGCACTCAAATACAAAGTAGAGCATGATAAATTTTATTCAGATGTCCAAATTAATGAAAACACTCTCAATGATCTACCTAGAAATGTAGATGAAAATATCTTTGCTAGATTAAAGACTTTCAATATGGAATCTGATTCAGATGCAAATGAGATTATTTTTGTTGGTCCAATCACAGAGTCAAATGAAGGAAATATAATAAAGCATACAACATCAATGGCTTCAAGACCACCTAATACACAAAAATAAATGGTATTCATGCATGGGTTAAGAACCCTGATGTGAATCCAACATCATTGATAGATTGGCCAAGTATAGGCGTATCTCTGATTAATGAATTTGTCACATTGGGATTAATTGATATGGCATTTCCAACACTATTTCCTGATGGAAGCTATGATTGGCTAGAGCCACGGTTGTGATAGGTTTATGTTCATGAATTTGTGAAATATCTTATGAGTTATAGGGATCATTGTTTTGGCAAACTTCCTAGATATTTTGTGTTGAACATGATAATGAGACATTGTGCACAAAACTCATCCTCAGTGTTTGTGAAAAGAAGCTTTAAAGGAATGCCCATTACCATCCATGAGTTGCAACAACATATGTAAAACACATCCCACTTCAAGTTGATGAATAAATTGATATTATTTGGGACATCATTAAGGGGAACATAGTCTTATTGGACTAAATCCTATGCAAAATTGACAGATTTGCTTCATCAAATTGGTACTCCTACAATAATTTTCACATTAAGTGCAAGATATATGTATTGGCCTGATTTGTATGCACTTATGCTGGGAAAATGCCAATTGATCCATGAGAAGCTCAAAATCAAAGAAGACAAAATATTATTGACTATCTTCACATAGTCGCACACTATATGCACTTAAGACACTCAGTGTTTAGAAAAGAGATTCTAGAAAAGGGAATGAATGTCAAGGAATTTTAGTGTAGATATGAATGGAAACATAGGAGGTCCTTGCATGTACATGGGCTATATGGATCAAAGGAGCACCTGATGTGGATAAAATTGACTAGTAAAATGAGGAGGAAAGAAGTGGTAAAAGATATTTTCAATCCATTTTTCATGCATGGAACCCTAGAAATGATCCTCATCAATGAAATATATAAGAACATTAATCAATATTTATATATACTCATGTAATGTGATATTAATTCATGCTCTTATCTTTTCTTACATTGAATTATAGGATTTTCTCAATTTTCAACAACATCCATGTCTCAAAAACATAAGACAACTTGAAGAGGTGGATTTGGACTATGACTATGAAGAAATATTAAAATGTGTGGATCAACACACAATCTATAAGGAGGGTGCATGCCTATGAAAAAAATGGCAAAGATGGTTTGTAGTTAATCATTTCATCCCAACAAATATTTACAGAATATATATAATTACTACAAAATTATGGGGCTAAATATAATCTTTCTTACATGGAGTGTAGGTATAATGCTTCCTGGCCATTATACCTAGGGCGATCAAAATTATATGAAGGCATGGAAACAAGCGAAAATAAATTTGAACTAGGGAAAAATGATGATAGAATCAATTAACATAATCACCATAAACTAGAATTATGGAGAGAAAATATTGATTGGAAACCTATTCTTTCCAAACATGCTATCATAAAATATATCGCCAAGTATGTAGAAAAAGTAGAAAATAGCTTTAAAATGTACAACCAAATGTTGATGCTTCTATCCAACATGGAAAATCCAAATGATTTAGCAGCACAAGCATATAGGAAGCTTCTAACTGAGACAATTGTAGAAAGAGACATTGGTTCTAAAGAAATTTGTCATATGTTATTAGAACTTGCATTGGTGGAGTGTAGTAGAAGATTTATCAATCTAAATGTCTCACTTGAGATGTTCAAACCCATAACTCTAAATAACAAAAATGAAATTGGTGAAGAAATGGAGAATAGAAGAAATCTTTCATTGATGGTTATAAAAAAGGCCATTATGTATGGAAGGTGTCACATTAATTGATGCAACTAGATCATGGATATATAATCCTAAGAGAACAAGAGACAACAAATGGGAGTGTAGGGAAAAAGCTATAATTGTTAGAGTATTTCTTAGGTTTGTATCCATCCCTTTACATGAATTAGATAAATGGATTGAGTTTTTTTATCAAAGTTAATTCTCTACAAGCCATTTTGTGACATTGAATGAGATATTGGTCATGATGATGCCTCTATCATACAAAATTTGGAGACATTCAATTACAACCCTTGGCATGTTCAATGCCCAATGTTTGCACAAAATGTTGAAAACCCAAATGATTCTGAAAGTAAAGTCAATGAAGATGTTTAGAGAAATAATATAGAACATGAATAGTGGATTATATCTAGGTTGTACTAGGGTCAAAATATACATTGCTTAGAAATAGACATGTTGGGGAGAAGAGACATTGATAGACAAACAAATTGGTCTATTGATTATCAAGGAGAAGGGTACACTACCAGAGCAATCAATTTCATAAGTAATACAAAGAATCATGGGTGCCTTATC
The DNA here is from genome assembly GCA_028749045.1 of Cupressus sempervirens. NCBI lineage: Eukaryota > Viridiplantae > Streptophyta > Pinopsida > Cupressales > Cupressaceae > Cupressus > Cupressus sempervirens. The sequence continues at coordinate 254,580,665 of CM053786.1, read as the reverse complement.
TATGATGAAATTCCTCAATGCATGAACTCCATGACCCTTGGCGATAAACCAAAAAAGGCAGTAAACATAATCATGACACACTACCATAGAAATCAAAATGGAGAACCATTGTTTATAATAATTCAAGGAACACCAAGAATTGGAAAGTCATATCTAATTGGTGTCATTAGTCAATCTCTTCAAAATGTAGAGCCCTCCCATTCTTCCCTTCTATTACTTGCATCAACATGAGTTGCAACATTGAGTATAGGAGCTTCTACAATTTAGTCAAAATTGAGTATACCAATAAGATATTTTTCTTAGCTAGAAGGAGAAAGACTTCTTGGATTATCTTATTGGAAAGAATTCTTCTGAGGTGGGAGGGGGGGGGGGGGGGGGGGGGTGTAAATCAGAAGAACTAGCCCTTTTACTAGTTTCAAATCCTTAATAACATATTTTTGAAATAAACATGAATGCATATAAATATTAAGCAATCATAAGAAACAAATATGAATCACCAAATAACACTTGAGATTTTGTAACCCAAAAACCCTCCAGAAATAAGAAGGTAAAACTGGGGTAGGGATGATACCCACAATATCATTGCAGTAATCATGTTTAACCACTTCTAATGGTCTACCCTCTTAAAGGCTTGCCCTGTCAAAGGCTTTACACTGTATCAATAGTGACCTGGTTAAAGGATTTACAAACACTTTACATGAAGTGTCACCCTGTCAAAGGATTTAGTCACCTAGTTAAAGGATCTATAAAATAGTTGCTAAGCTAACCTATCATCATAGGATTTTCTTTCTAATACAATGGCTAAAGAGTATTAGGTATGATAAACCTAATGGCTTACAATCCTTCGATTTTTGAATACAGGCACTTGATCTGCTCTCTCTGATCTTGATCCTCTATGATTTGATTCTCTTCTCTCTAATATTAGACTTCCTTATACACCTTTTTTCATGTTTTCCATTTTCACTTTGATTTCATCTTCCTTATAAAGACACTCAAAGACTTAGGTTTAGGTATGGATCTATGATTCATATTTAATCTCTAATTTTTGCTTATTCCTTGTACATCTCTTATTGGTTGCATGTAGATTACATAGGAAATATAAATGATTTGATCTAATCACTTAGATCCTTCAAGATTTGTCTTATGTCGGCTATAAAAATGGTTTACATCCGAGTTTGTAAAATATCAAACTCATATGTTGATTCTAAGTTACTCGGCACTTACTGCTTCCTGATGCTCGACACCTACTATAACTCGGATTTTGTATATGTTCCTATCTTGCTCAACATCCTTTAAGACTGGGTGCCTAAATAATGCTCGGTGCTTAGATCATGCTCGAAATCTATACTCACTCAACACCTGATCTTCACTTAACACCTGAAGACTGCTTGGCATCTAAAGATCACTCAGCACCTGATGAATTTCCTGACTCGACACATGTTGTGGCTCGGCATACATAGTGTACTTGGCTTCAATTTGAAAGGTGGTTAAGTGTGTTGGCACTTAATGTCAAAACCATTTTTAGACTAACAATCTCCCCCTTTGACATGAGTGTCAAAAACACTTAAGCAATATTTATCTGATGTTATGAGTATGCTTTCTGCTCTACTTGGTATGTATACAGAGGTCTATCAAAAATGTGTAACTTACAATATATATACCTCAAAGTTATTATAGCTCTTATAACTCCCCCTAAGTTGATCATGCCAATGTCTTGTGTCGTTATGCTTAATGTGTTCTTTAAGATATCTTCAACATATTATCTCCCCCTTAGAGTATTATCTCCCCCTTTTTGATGTGAGTGTCAAAGGGTCCTAAATAGTAATGCCATGTTTGGCCAAAAATGTCTTTTTTACCTCAAGGAGTATTTGGAGAGCTGCATCCCAATTATTTAAAGCAATATCCAATGAATTTTGTTGGATTGTAAGATCTGTTGTGAGATCAACTAGTCCTTCATGTGTAGAAGTATTAGGATCCTTCTTCAGGACTATTTCTACATACATTTTCTCCTTGTGCAATAATTCTAAGTGAGGAGTAATGGAGGCTTGAATTTGAATTGGCTTTTATTTGATAGTGACTTCTTCTGCTAATAATGTAGCCAATTCCCTTTGAGTATGTAATGTATGAGAAAATTGCTTTTCACTCTATGTAGGATCTAAGGGTAGTTGCATGCTAGAGAGTTTTAATTTACTCTCAAGGTTCAAAATTTTCTAATTTATTTCGTGTGTGAACCTGGAAAAATCACACAATTTGCTGTAAAGGGAGAATATGTTCCCTAATACATTTTACATTTTCCAATTTCTTGGCTATGTCAACCTGTCCCAAAATTATGTTGTTTGCTATTTTATGGTTGACTTTGCTTATAAACTTCTTTTCTGACCATTCCATTAGTTTTACATTAGTATCATGGTCTTCATTATTTACTTGGTCAACTATATCAGATAATTGCTCAAGTATTAGCCTGTTTGCATCTAGAGGTTGAAGACTAAAAGCATTGATGAATATATCTTTTATTTAATTCATTTCCTACTTGTATTTGTAGTCTTTTCTCATTGCCTCTTGTCTCCTCCTCTTATCCAATGCACTCTGTATTTCATTCATCTTTTCCTCATTGAGAGTGCTTGAATCATAATAGGGTATTTTGATTTCTTCATCAAGCTTAGGAATACCATAATGGATGGTCCTAGCTACCATTGTAGAACTTGAACTTGGAGTGCTAACATGCAAAGTTATCTTTTCAGTACTCTTCTCATGACTAGGTTTGTTGGGAGTTGCTATTTTTGGTAATTGAACCAAAGTTTGTATTACAGACTCCTCTTTATTTTGGGTTTCTTCCTTCTCCTCTTCTTCTTGTTTGTCTTCTTCTTGTTGTGTTACTGCTACTGGAGATGTACTCACTATCTTAACTGTTGTCCCTGTGATTACCTATGTTGTTGCACTCGACTCCTGATGAGTTTGAGTGACTAATCTTGGTGGTGACAGAGGTGGTAGAAATGTAAGCCCAGTAATTTGAATGATTTGAGGTGGTTGTTGTGATGGCACCTTGACCTCTTTGAGTTTATCTATTGACCTTTGAAGATTATCCACACTAACCAATATGGGATTTGTACACAATTGTGCTTGTAGATTTTTTTGGTCAAGGATCTTAGTAAGATCCGTTGCAATGAATGGATTGATGTTTTGACATGTAGTGTCAACAACATCCTTAATCTTTATGATTTCTACAGGTGTGGTAGGTGAGTGAGGTGAACTAGGAGGTGAAAGATGTATGCCTTGCACACTTTGCTATTCATCAGTTCCTTTGTCTTCATCTTTTCTTTCCTCCTCTCTTTCTTTCTTATTTTCCTCTTCTTCAACCTTTTCTCTTCTTCTATTTTCTCTTCTTTCCTCTTCCTTCTTCCTTCAGGTTTAGTAGCAACTTCTTCTTTGTATATTTCTTGAAGGACATATTCAAATGTTTTGTACAAGTTTTTCCATACTCTTGTTCTTCTCTGCACAACTTTTTCAATTTTGTTTTGCAGGATGGAGAATGCCCTATATTTGGGTGTAAACCTTTTGTTATGCCTTTTGACTACTTGAGTTACCTGTTCTTTTGTCAAATCAGGTAGTAAGTTTTCTAGGGTTGATTCCCTCATCTCTTTCTCCATCATTAGGCAGAAATGTCATTTGTCTTCTATAATTTTAGACAATTCCTTTGGCAATTGTCCATCTAGTTCAAGAGGTGTATACTTGAACTATGCCATAAATGCATAGAATGATTCTTCTATGCTATTTTGTTCCTCTTTACTAAACTTATTGAAATCAATCTTTTCCATTTTATTTAAGTCTCCATTCCTAATCTTCTTACATAATATATCAATTCAAGATTTAGGAGGACTTACCTCTTCAGTCTAATCTTCTTCATCAGTATCAGGTTGGGCCACATTTATTTTCATTTTCTTTGGCTCTTCCTGTGCCTTTGTGTTTTTCTTCTTTGCGGCTTCCTCTTTAGCCTTCTGGGTAGATACCCTTGTTGTAGCTCTAGTTGTTGGCTTTTTTGGTGTTTGTACGAAAAATTTCTTCAGTGAGGCTGAGAAGTAGGAGAGTTATTTGTTTTCCTTTTAATGACTCTACCTCTGATGGGTTCTTTCTTGGCTTTTGTTTCCTCGGAACTCTCATCTTTTTCTTCTTCTTGTCTTTGAGGCAGGTCAAGTGGCTCTTGTTCTAGCTCACCTTCTTCTTCTCCTTCACTAATCTCTTCTTCTTTACCTGCTGCACTTGATTCTTCAACACCAAATTTCTTCTTTATCTACTTTACCAGCTTGTCCTTTTTCTTTACTGTTGAGGTTGTCTTGAGTTCTATAACAACTCTTCATTTTATAGTGTCATATGTCCCAAATGCCTTGGCAGATTTGTCCATTTCCTCTGCAAGTAAGGCTATGGTGGCTGTAGAAGCTTGGTCAACATCAAGCTCATATCCTAATGGTCTAAGCCATCTTGTCCTTGGAAGGACTGCTTGAATGTAGGTGTAATCAATATCAACAAGAAAACATATGTCATTTATATGCTTTTCTACCAGTGAGATTGGTATCCTCATTCTGTTCTTCATTGTATTTTTGAAATCCCCAAAATAGATAGACATTTTATCATCAAAGCTATCTCCCATTTGTGCAATGAAATCATTAATTTGATCAACAATGGTTTTATTTTGACTCCAATTGACTTTTCCAAATGAAGGGAATTCCTTCATTACATAGAAAAACATACAAACCAACACTGAACCAAATTTGCACTGTTCTCCCTTGGATTTTCTAATAGCTCCAAGATTTTTATTAATTTGTTGCAACAAGAGCTCTGCAAGATCATAAGTGTTATCTTTCTTAACAAGTTTATGTGCCATGTCTATTGCTATGCAGGGTACACTATTTAACATGCTAGATTGGTAAAAGTTATGTGATATGATCCTTACAACAAAATCTAAAAGGGGATCAATTATGGTGTCTATAGTCATGCCTCTATTGTTCCATTTTGCACTTGTTTTCTTCTCAATTGCTTCCTTCTTTTCACTTTTCAAGGTTTTTGGGCAATCTAGGGTTAGAAAAGCAGTAACCCTATGAACCATCTTCTTGGTAATCTCGACTTGCCCTTGTTCTAACTAGAATGATCCATCATGGATTCTACTAAGTATAATACATATCCACTCATTTTTGAATATGATTGGAAAAACTAGGGCTTTAGTTAAACCCTTCTTTTCTATGATAGAAAATTCATCTTTCAGAATACCATTATCATAGAGTTTGTCATAGGCATTAAAGATTTCCAAATCTCCTATGGCTCCTATTTTACAATTATAGCATTTTCGCACATCCTGAACCATAAAAACTTTTTTAGGGATGGCGGATAGGGCACCAGCTAGATCATTTTTGTATGCAACCTCTGGTATTGGTCTAAACTCATGTTGCTTTACTTCATTGCTGACAAGTTGAATTGCATGACTCATTTTCTCTTGTGTTTTTTTTGAGCTTGTCACCATTTATCTTTGAACTAGGGTTTTAACAATTTAAAGCGAAACTTTTCAAACTATAAAACTCGACACTTGAAGGAAATACCTAGATAGATACTTTGATTGCTTGGGCAGATGCTGAATTGCTGCAAATCACTGGTTGAAAGCTTGAAAATCACTCAAACATGCTCAAAATAATCACTCTTCATTTGAATGACTCAAGAATGAATTGAATTTTACTTTTAAATGACAGAAGAAACTTTTGCATTTAATGCATTTTGGTACCCACACCTGTCACTCGGCTTCCAAATGTTTTTCAACTCGGCATCCACTCGGTAGCTATGCTTACTCGACATCTACTAACTTTGCTGATTAACTCGGCATCCAAAGTAGTTTTACTCGACATCCAAAGATGACTCGACATCATTGTTTGAATTTTAGTCTTAGCATCTTATGCTTAATTCTTCTTTTCACTGCTTCTTTGTCTTGAGAGTGATGTATGATATATCTTTGTATATTAATCCCATATATCTCCCTTATGCTTAGTTTGATGAAGTGTGATCACTTGACCCCTTAGGTGAAGTGATCCCTTTGCTTGATGTACTACACTCATCTTTCTTCTTCCAAGTCTTATTCATTTGTCCTCTTATGACATCAATCTTTTCTTTTCCTTTGTTGGTTTCAATATTTGGTTCTTTGGACCTTGTAGGACAATTCTTGCTAGCATGACCAGTCTTCAAACAACTGAAACATGTAGTTTGGCTGAACCAACTTTTATAGTTTCCCTTGAAATGTGTTCTTATGCAATTTTGGGATGTATTTCCATATTCCTGACAATAGTGACAGCTGTACCTGGTGTTATAATCCCAATAGTAGTGGCTTTCATTCCCTTTTGTTGGTTGATTTGATGTCCACATGGGCTTTGATCTGCATTCAAATTCCCTATGTCCATATTTCATACAATTATGAAAATGTCCATCAAATCTTTGTGTTCTTGGAACTTTGGATCTATGGTCTTGTGCCATATGTCCTTGCATTTTGCACTTGTGACAGTAAATCTTGCTTTTATGTGTGTTTGGCTGATTGATTCTTCTACTTCTGCAAATATTAGCTCAGTATGTCCCTTTTTATTACAGTAATGACAAGTGGGTTTAGAATCCTCACCTTTGTCATTTCTTTGCTCAATACTTTTTGATGATTCTTCAACTTCAGTACTATTGTATCCAAGTCCTGATGTATCATGGATTGATCTTGGAAATTTCACCAACTATTCAAAGTACTTTATGGCTTCGCTTGATTTGTGGAGATTTTCTACTATCTCCTTTTCTCTATTTAGTTCATTCTGTAGTTGTTCATTCTACATCCTCAGAGTAGAGATCTCAATATCTTTCATATTAAGTTCATGATGAAGGTTCATCATTTGAGCAAGTGTATCCATCTGCATGCTTGAGATCCTTGTTAATTCAATACTGTTTTCTTCTAGTCTATTTGCAAGATTTCTTTTGTCATCTTCCATCATGACTCTATCCTCAACTTCTCTTTTCTTTTGTTCAGTGATTTCACATAACATTATGACCTATGATTCATGTTCCATCTTGAGAGATCTTATCTCATTTGCTTGAGCTTTGTTTTTCTCCATCAGTTTTGCTATTGCTGCATCAAATTATTTAGTGGTATCAATTTCCTTGTAGTGTATGTCATTTTTAGCTATGGCTATCTCCTTTCTTCTTTTTAAATATTTTCTTAATTCCATTGTTGCTTCCTCTACCTTTTGTAGAGCGAGATGCACATCTATCACCTGGTTTTCAATTATCTTTCCAAGTTTTAAAACTTCCATCCTTAGATCTTTTCCTCCAAGATGTTAGGCTTTTCTTTGAGAGAAACTAGGGTCTGATGCCAATTCTTGGATTATCTTATTGGAAAGAATGCTTCTGAGAGGGCGGGGGGGAGGGGGGGGGGGGGAGGGTGAATCAGAAGAACTAGCCCTTTTACTAGTTTCAAATCCTTAATAACATATTTTTGAAATAAACATGAATGCATATAAATACTAAGCAATCATAAGAAACAAATATGCATCACCACATAACACTTGAGATTTGGTAACTCGGAAACCCTCCAAAAATAAGAAGGTAAAATTGGCGTGGGGATGATAACCACAAAATCACTGCAGTAATAATGTTTAACCACTTCTGATGGTTTTCCCTGTTAAAGGTCTACTCTATCAAAGGCTTTACACTGTATCAATAGTGACCTGGTTAAAGGATTTACAAACACTTTACATGAAGTGTCACCCTGTCAAAGGATTTAACCACCTAGTTAAAGGATCTATAAAATAGCTACTCAGCTAACCTATCATCATAGACAGTGGCTAAAGAGTATTAGGTATGACAAACCTAATGGCTTACAATCCTTCGATTGCTAAATATAGGAACTTGATCTGCTCTCTCTGATCTTGATCCTCTGCGATCTGATTCTCTTCTCTCTGATATTAGACTTCCTTATACACCTTTTTTCATGTTTTCCATTTTCACTCTGATTTCATCTTCCTTATAAAGACACTCGAAGACTCAGAGTTAGGTATGGATCTATGATTCATATTTAATCTCTAATTTTTTCTTATTCCTTGCACATCTCTTATTGGTTGCATGTAGATTGCATAAGAAATATAAATGATTTGATCTAATCACTTAGATCCTTTGAGATTTGTCTTATGTCAGCTAGAAAAATGGTTTACATATAAGTTTGTGAAATATCAAACTCATATGTTGATTCTGAGTTACTCGACACTTACTGCTTCTTGATGCTCAACACCTACTGTAACTCGACTTTTGTATATGTTCATATCTTTCTCGACATCCTTTAAGACTCAGTACATGAATAATGCTTAGTACTTAGATCATGCTCAACATCTGTACTCACTCGACACCTGATCTTCACTCGGCACCTGATGAATTTCTTGACTCAGCACATGCTATGGCTCAGCATACATAGTGTACTCAGCTTTAATGTGAAAGGTGGTTAAGTGTGTTGGCACTCAAATGTCAAAACCATTTTTAGACTAACAAGACTCACAAGTTTTCAAGAAAAAAATGTAACATATAAATTTTTTTTTTTTTGCTGAAATGAGATTCATTGGTCAAAACATGTTGGAAAATATAGATTCATGACTATGACAAGCATTCCCACAATTTGCACATATAAGCTTTGGAGCTAAAGATTCCATTTTTTATATCATGAATATCTAACTCATGTGTGAAATATACTTCATTTGAATCAAATACATGAATTAATACGTAGTTTTTAAACTAATTATTTTCCTCAATTTTATTTTAGGTGCATCAATAATATTGGTGGGAGATTTGGGCCAGCTACCTCCTATTAATGATAATGCAAAACATGACAGCAATAAATGGGCAAAGTTGCTATGGCAAGAATTCAATATTTTTGTCACATTAGGTAATATATTTAGACAAGATGGGGATAATGTCGAGCAACAAATATTTCAACAACTTTTGATGAATATAAGAGATGCAAGCTCACAAATTGATGATTGGAGGTTGCTAATGTCAAGGACCCCTATCAACATAGATGTTGCAACAAATTTTGGATTTGATAATGTTGTTCATTTTTTCTCAACAAATGAAAATTTTCATGCTCATAATAAAAAAAATGCTACATTTATTGAAGCATTCTATTGCACATTGTGTTGCATCAAAAGAAGGTACCATCAATACAATAGATGACTATTCAAATGATGAGCTTGATCTAGAGTTGTTAATCTATAAGAATTCAAGGGTCATGCTAACTTCAAATCTATGGATAGAGGTGGGTCTTGTAAATGGGGCTCTTGGATACATTCAAAAAATTGTCTACAAGCAAGGCAGTACTCTGCTTGAGCCTCCAACATATGTGATGGTTGAGTTTGATGGTTATTCAGGACTACCATTCAAAGATCATAATACAAAGATAATTCCAATACCACCAATACAGAAGGGTAGAACTCTTTGATTCCCATTGAGGTTGGCATGGGCATTGACTATTCATAGATCTCAGGGATTGACTCTTCCCAAAGCAACAATTGATATAGAACCAAGGGAAAGAGTAGGATTGACATTTGTGGTAGTTTCACATGTAAAATCTGTCTAGTGTTTGAGAATAATGCCTTCTTTCACATATGATTGTTATGAGAAAATGAAAAAGGGTAGACAAATTTCCAAGTGCAAAGATGAAGAAAATAGACATAAGCAACTTGAAGATAGTTGATGTGATATGTTATTCTTAAATGTTATGTTCATAAATCTCTTTTTGGACACATTATTATTTTGATTGTAACACTTCCTACTATATTCCATGTTTTAAAAATGTCTCTATTATACAATGATAATAGATAAAAAAATTGCTTGATTTTAATTTATTCTATTTTGAGAAACCCATTATTTTTTATGATATTCTTTTTTATAAATCTTAGTTAATTGTAGTGATGTATTAAATAATAATTACATCTTAATTAATTGTAGTGATATTTTAAGTAATAGTTGTACTAATTCATTAAGGAATATCAGCTTATTTGTATAGATTATATTTACTTTTTCTTCAATGTCTCTTAATTGTTTGATGACAATATTATGGATATTTTTTCTTTAATTAAACTATTAAATTAAATGATTCATTATATAATTTCAAAGAAAATATCAATGAATATAATTTACTTATTCTAATTATCCTCCAATAATAATTTGATTTTGTTTCATACTTTTAAAATTAGTGAACTTAACTTTTTCTAATATGGTACAGTAAATTAATATTATTGTTTAAAATAAACTATATTTCTATTGACTTTATTTGGTCTATATTTAAGTGTAAGTGCTAAATTTAATTTATGTGTTCTATATCTGATTATATTTTATAATGGTTATATATATATTTATATTGATATTTGTTTAAAATTTTGTAGCATATCATTTGAGCTATGGATTCTTCTGGTGGAGAGTCAAATATCATTGTTACAAGTCCTGCTACTTCTGTGACCTCAAATAATTTATTTGAGACTAATTTATATAAACGCAAATGAATAATCTGGGAATCGTTCTCACATATAACCAAAGCTTTGGAGAATGTTGCATTGTCAATTGATATTGTTGATGAAGTAAAAATAATGGAAATGGAAAATGTTGCCAATGTTATGCGTGACATATCTGTAAAAATAGATGCATTTCTAGAAATGATGAAAGAAGTCTACCATGCTCATTGCTCTAATAAAGGTCACAACACTATCCTTATCACTGAAAAATATGTGATGCACCTACATCATTATGGAGAAATGTTCTCTTTTTGGTTTCTTCTCATATTTTCTATACTTCATCTAAATAATTCTAATTGGGATTATATTTCCTATTTCATTTATGAAAGTTTTGTGAACAACAACATGAATAAGTTATTTTCACTATTCAAATGATGGACACATATTTTTTATTTCATCTATGTGATTTTTATGAACAACAAAATAAATAAATAAATTTCACTCTTAAAATGATGTTTAAAGTTATACTTATGATATTTGATGTCACATTTTCTATGCATAATCATCAACACTAATGATAATATTTATGGTCTCATTGATATGTTGGATGCTATATTATCTATGTACAATCATCAAAACTAATAATAAAATGTATATAATTGATGCTGAAGTTTTCTTTATACCCATATGCTATTTGTATGCATAATCATCAAAATTAATACCAATAAATATAAAATTGATACCGACCCTTAAAAAAATTGACTTTTTTATTAAGCCATTCAAAATTAATTTTTCAAATGCATTATGCCAAATTTTATTTTAATATTTATTAATAATTAAAATGATTTATTCTAATAGTTAATTATACTTAATAGATAATATTTTTTTAAAATACTAAAATAATTAAAATAAACAAATATAATATATTTAAACAAATAACTTTATTAATTGTGCTGATTAATTGTGCATTGTATGCTACTAGCTTTTATACATATATATAAGCCAAGAGTTATCATTCTCAAGGTTCCTATTGTATTGAATTAGATTATGAAAATAAGTGTCTTGAGAAGGATAACTCTTGACTCATATATATAAGCTAGTAAATACTATAGACTTACTCCAGATCTTACCCTCTAATTGCTTCTCACATCAAAATAATGAATGAACAATTAAGCACTGACATATAATGCTTTTGTTTATTATTATATTAGATAATGCATGGATGACTTTTACAAGTAGGAAATCTAGAAGTTTCCATGCTTGAATTATATTCATGTTACACTTTGTAATCTTCAAACATATTTTTATTAGCCTAAATAGTTTTGACTTTGTACAAGGGACGTATAGTCATTGTAACCTTTATATTATAATACTAAATAATGCTAACTATTGTGAAGGAACTTCAATTGCAGCATGCATTTTTTTCACATTGGCATACTTACAAAATGCCCATTTTCTCTACCTAATTAAAAAACTATTCATATTGTTGCTAGCTCTACCAAGTGAAATGTCAACTCTGAGGTTCTTTACTTCTAGCACCTTCATGGGCGAATCCATATTTCACAAGTTAGAGGAAGACAACATACTTACAAGGAAAAATGTTCCAACTCAACATAGGCCTTTAGAATAGGCGTTGGCTAATCTCTAGATAAAATGCATCAAAAAAAAAAAAAAGGCAAACATGATTCTTTTTTAGATTCACAAAAACACAACAAAATTTTATTGTTTTCAATCACGAAATATATAGATCGTGAAGATCAAATGTTAAAAATTTCAAAACAATTTCATTGTGTTTTCATTTTTTTATAATTTAGTCAATGGTGCAATTTGTAGGGAGGATAGTTGTATCCTTTAGAATAAATACACACACACACACACACACACACACACACACACACACACACACACACACACACACACACACACATCAAAATATAAAGAATTTTTATATTAAGTAAAATAAAGAATGTATATACAATAGAAAAATAGCCAAGAAAAAAAAATCCATCAATGCCTATGAGGTCTTCCATATATTAGTTTACTAATAGGCCAACTAATTTAGGGAGTGATGGAAAATGGAAGTTCATGCTGTGATTCAGCAAAGTGGATAGATATTCTTCAAATTTAGATAAGCCATGGTAGTTAAGGGTCAACAATTTGAAGAAGGGTTTGTTTCTATAATATTTTTAGTTGTTGCAATAGAAAAGAAAAACAGAGATTCACTATGGCTTTGACAGCTTGAGGGTGTTCCCTGTTATGATGTTTATGTTTCATAATTTTTCCCCTATAACTGTAGCTTCTTGACTCTTATTCCTGGTACCTATACATATTTTAAGTTAAATAATTAGAAACTCAATAAAAAGAGAAAAAAAAAATTCAATTATTTTTTTTTCATTTCTACATATTCATTTATCATCATTTGTATTAGAATACGTAGATATGAAATATGAAGCTAAGATCACCCATGTAATGTTATCTTAAGAACACTAGCCATTTGAGTAGCATGCATTGTTAGGCATTATGATGGTTCAAGTATCATATACTTATTAGTCAAATGTCATCATTGAATATGTTTGTAGACTATCATATTTTATCTATGATTAATTTTAGTCAAAGTTGAGCTAGTGCTTTTATTGTTTGTGGATATTCAAAAGCCATGAAAGTTCACAATAGCTGTAAAAATATTTTTCCATTTAATTTCTATACTTGTTGATTTAATGTTCAATTTTTTTGATAAAATTGTACCAAAAGGTATGAATTGATTATCCATAACTAAATGAAATATATGGCTTAGATCTAAAACAAAGCTATCCATGTGATGTCATATATGTTACACAAGTATGCATCTTCCCTTCACACAACCATTGTTCTCACTTTCCTTGGGGTTGATGTAGCATCCTATTTGATGGTGTGAGCTCATTAGTTATAAACAATAAAGTTGTCAAATAAGATGCTATATATCTCAAATATATCTGTTTAAATAAAGATTAGAGATTTGATTTTTAAGATAGCCATCTATTCTCAAAATTCATTTCGATATCTCTTATGTGTCATTTAGATAAATATTTTAAAGATATCTATTCATATCATAAATTACATTAATATATTAAAATATCATTTAACTTAATTATTAAATAACTAGATCCATATTTATAGTGTAGTCAAACAATTATAAATACATAATGTAATAAAATCAAATTTCATAGTTACTTCATAAAAAATGAAAAAGAGCTATTCACAATTAATATTTTTTTTAGTAATGCATAATGTGTCTAATTTCATAACAAAATAAATATGCAACCAATTCTTTAAAATTTAATATTTTAGTAGTAAAGTCAAAATGGAAAATTTTATTTATTAGTTACAATTTAGGTTTTATTACTTTATCCCTTAGGATAATTTTTTTAATAATATTACTTTATCCCTTCAGTCTATATTTTTTTCCTTAGGGTTTTTGATTCGAGTCAATAGTTAAAGTCTTGAGCCTGAGTTTATATTTCCCTTAGAATGGTCTTTCTTCTCATCTCCCTTTGAGTTAACCAAATGCGAGAAATCATATGAGAATTACATTATTTCTTGGTGAGGTGATTAGGTTCTGGGAGGTTTTGTTATGCATTTTTCTAATGAGGAGAAGGTTTGAATATCTCTAATGATTCATATTCTTTGTTCCTAATCATGTTGAATACAAGATTCATGTTGAGAAGATAGTTATTTATGAAAGAGTTTATTCATCCTTGAACATTTTTAACTCCATGGTCAAAGATCTATGTCTGGAGAAGGATACATTTTCATAGATATATACAAAGAAAATTTAGAAGAGAACACTAAAAACTGAAGTTGAAGATTGATATACAGATCGTGAGAATAGTTTAGAATCAAGTCTAGTTGAATTAAATATAGAATGAATGCTTAAAAATGAAGAAATGGTGAAGAACACTATCAATGGTGGTAAAGACCAAAGTTAGAATCAATTTGATGAATCAAAGACATCTAATTGTCCACATCACCAAGTTGAAAACTCAATTTAATGAAATAACACATGCTATTGGCCAATCAAAAAGTCAAATGATTACCTATCATATCAGAGCCATTTAATTATTAAACAAAAAGAGAATGCATTCCACTATTAGATGTTAAAAGATCAACACTTCTCACTATGTCGCTATGGAGAGATGCATAGAAATTACTAATAGCAACATAACAAGAAAATGACATGTGTTCAATGAGCCATCACATTTCACAAAGCATAGTCTGAATCTAGTCACTAAATGCCATGAATGAACGAAAGTCAATGTCAGATTCTCCAAGCAAGGGAATGGTGCCAACTATTCACCATGGTGTGCCTAGTTGGAAAGAGGGACCTGCAATGCAAAATAAAGAGACCTAACATCATTTTGTTATAACCATTAGATCATAAAGAGATCCATGGATGTTGCTATTGTGCTATGTGAAGTTTCTCAATTGTTATTCTATATGACAAAGTGAGAAGAAGACAAATGTACTCGGTGGAGCTACGAGGGAAACCATAAAGGAAAGTTTCAATGTTTATATCATGATCTTTGATTTAACATCAATGGTCAAAATTTGAAAATGTCATGACTGTTAGGATATAAAATGTATGGATTTGGCATGAATAGACAGAAAATGAAGAATAAATGATTTTCGATAGGATTTTGAGATTCCATGAAGATGAATAGTCATGGTTTGTTTTTAGGAATATCATGGATTCAGAATCATCAATAGAAGAGATAGCATGTTCTTGTATCATGATATAGATTGGATTTTTTCATTTTTTAATTCTCTATTAGATGACTATTTCTCTACTAGAATTAAGAAATGATAACAACAAATTATAAATGTAATCTTATTGGAGATAAAAAAGGTTAGAAAGCTTGAGAGGGATGGCTATGTAATTCCATTTACAGTAGTTTCTTTTCATGTTTTGTAGTCCATGGATTAGATAGCTTTGCACTTAGAGTTGAAAGATAATTGTGTGTGATCCTATAAATAATCAGATGGATTCCACTTGGTTTTGATATTTGCAGTTCCATTTGCTACTTCATATATGGTTCTGATTCTTCTCTTGATCATTTTGTACATGTTAGATATTTCATCCTAAATTAAAGGATAATTTATGTGAATCTATTGGATACTTGTTGAATTCCATTTCTATCAAGGCTTATAGCCAAAGAAATTCCACTTGCCCTCATATGTATAATCCTTTCTTTCCTCTTTTTGCATTTATATGATTAATTTGCATTTAGAATAGACTTAGAAGTCATAAAATATCAAGATAATTCCATGGAGTGTGATATATTATTCAAATACATCTTGCCTAAGATGTTTATGCCTACAAATAACTTAGCTATTATTTACTGCTCTTAGCTTAAGAGCTTATAATATCAAGAATTTTTATTAGATAAAGACATTCATTTCATCTTATTGCAAGAATCATAGGGAGTTGTTCCTAGTCAATTGAAAGGGGAGTGAGTAGATACATACACTCACTCATTTGCTAGTAAATGTTCTTTTTATTCTCCAAAACATTGGGTATCAAAGAGTCAACATAATCAAATATAATAGGAGAACAAATTGTTAATGAATAGTTTTTGGCAACTATACTAGGGAGAATTGAAATGAAAATTCTAAATAATTTCCCTTCATAATTAGTTACACTCAAAATATATATTTGAGTTGAAAGAAAAGACTTGGGGTATTCAGGTGTTTTCCATAAGGAATTAATACTAGTTTATAGCCTCAACCTACCAAAGAAGTAGAAACAAATTCAAAGTTGAAGACTGGTAAGATAAATTTGAAAAACACCATTTATCTGTATATTTGATACACTCTGGATTCCAAATATACTAGGAGTGCCAAGGAGAAAGGAAAGATTGACCCAATAAACAAAGAGCTCAAGTTATCTAACTTTCCTATTCTAGAAGATCTTTGTAGAAGAGGAAGAACATGTGCAAGGGAATTTGTAACCAAAAAACTTCAAGATACTCTATTGCATACAATTGTTTCTCCAAATAGAACACAAAGAAGTCAATCTTCTACTCCTCATGTTGTAAGAAATTCTATTTCTTCTATTTTTTATGCTTTGCTATTGATTAGTACTATTGGCTCCTAATTTAATTTTTTTGATAATAACCAAGAAACCAAACCAATGCATCTAAGGCTAGCAAATTCCTATGACGGATACAGCCAACTGCAATCTTGGGCCAACTATAAGGCATAACTCCTTCTTCACTTTAGGTTTTGCAAGACCTAGTTGGGTTAACCTTGAGGTTCTGATATATGGTACCAATGAAATTTAAACATAGATCTGAACCTAATAACAACAGATGAAACCCTTTTGTCTTCTAATACTTATGCAATAACATAGGAAAAAAATAGCTACAAATCATAACCTATAAACTCATAAGCTAAGTGAGGGTTAATTCCTTTCAGACCACTACAAAATGTGAAATAATAAATTTATTTGATTAAAATGATTTGTGCAAATACCCTTCATCTCAGCTTGCATCTGATTTAGCGATCAATGACTTATCCATTGGGACATAGAGTCATTACCAGTAGGATGATCTAACTTGATTGCTTTACAATTAAGTTTGTCAATTGAAATCCCCAAATTCCATTCTTATAAATATCCCCTCCATACACCCAAAAACACTATTAGGGAATTGAAGCATTTACTTAACCCCTTGAATCAAAAGCAACAACATATTTGACATACAACTCATCCAAGATGTCTAAAATCAAATGAACCTTATTCACTCAATCTCAAAGCTAATATCATATGAAGAATTAGGAGACAAAATAAGAGAACATAAATAATTCATTGTAAGTCCCCTTTTATATTCATCCTTGGAAAGAATGAATACATAAACTGGTAACACTAAATGAAACTCTAGATATGTCACATGATCTATCATCAACTACCATTATCTACATAGTGGAGTGCCTAATTTGGATAAAAATTTTCCTCCTAGCAGCCATTTGAAAATTAGGCTCCTACGCTATTAAAAGAGAATTAAAAATGAGAAATTTAAAAGTCTATATAGTTTAAACTATATAAAACATATAATTTTATTTAAATCTTTCCATCTTTTGAAAATCATGCATTGGAGAACTTTCAATTTCAATTTTGATATTCATTTTCCATACTCCCCAATCTGTGGATGCCAAGTGTCAAAATCTAATTTTCCAATATCACAAGTGGCCCCACATCCATCTTCAACAATATTTGAAACTTTGAAAATTTTCAATTTACTCAGTGTAACATCTTAATTTTCAAACTAAGCCTCTCCTAATAATATGCTGAGAAGCCCATTGTAGCATCTCAAACATTAATTTTTTACCTTCTGATCTCATCGGCATTTCAATTTTTTGTCATGCATTGGTGTAACACTAGAGGCTGAAATCTTCCATCTTACGATCTCTTAGGGTGGTCCTAGCATCATTTTTTTTTTGGTTTATTCATGTGATGTTATGACTCATCGTAGGGTCATAGCTCTCAATTTCTCCTTATCTTGATCTCACGGCTGACTGCCATGTGTTGCCTCTTCTTTGGCATTTGAAACAATCAAAACTCATTGAATTTGATGACCAGATGGGCCCCTCCATGCAAGAAGCAACATCCATAAGATGTGTGCCTTAAAACACTACAATACCCCACATTTGGGCTTTTGAAATGTTTTAAGAGCTAAATCCAAATCAATGTGGGATACTGGTAGAAAATTCTTCTGCTATATTCCTGCCTTGAATGCAGGTGCGTCTACTCCATTTTAATTCCTGCCACCATGAAAGGCCTAAATGTGGGGCTCCTTTTATGTAGTGGCTTCCTTATTCCTTGTCATGGAGTGTTCTTTCTTATACTTTCATGTTGTGCTTCCTCTCACCATGGAGATCCTCTTTGCAGATCCTCCCTAGCCATTTGGGATGCTCACTCTTCCATGTGGGCATGTTACTACTCCAATGTGAGCTGCTCTCTCCCTTTGGCATCCCTTGCTACTCAATGTAGATGCTCATCTTTTCTTCCTTAGTAGTTATACCATCACAAGCTACAACTCCTTTTGGTGGATGACTTCCACCCTTTATACTACCACCACAACTCTTCACGTGTCCAAAAAAACAAAAGGAGTCTTTCTCTTATGTGGACTACACCCTTACTCACTATGGATCAAATTTATGACATCATGAATAGGGGTACTAATCAATTTGAATTTCATGACACCAATGAAACTTTACAAGTTGCAAACGGAATTGCATTTGAGAAATGATCCAATGGATTCATCATCAGCTCAAAATTGAAACATAGAAAGTCTCTAACCTCTAGAATGTAATGAAAAAATAATTTTCTTATTTGGTTCAACTATTCAAAAGTTATGACAAGTCACACAGGGCTTCCCAGAATTTAGAACAAATTGCATTAGCATGACATCAATAAATGACCAACTTTGAGTGATTCAAAACCTAGTCAAACAGACTCGAAATGACTCAAAATTTGAAACATACATTCTTTGGTACACTAAAAACTCACAAATTAGAGAGTCATTAAATATTACCAGGTGTAAGATATTCAGTTGCAAACACAACCTCCTATCATTGTTTGACACTTTGCCAAAAATGCAGAATTAGACATTGCTCAAAACATGACTTGACAAAATGGCTACACCATCAAATAAATTTGATAAAAATAGTGGCATAGTAACTTCATCTTCATAAAAGGAGTACAAATATAAGTCTGCTAATTCCTTTGACATAGTACAATATTGTAAAGAAACAAGAATTCAGATTTCTCCGTTGGATTATTTGAAGTCTAATACTAATCAATTGAAAAGATTAGTTGAGCTTTCCAATATTAAAGAGATAGATCGTGCTAATATTAATGCCAATGTTGAAAATCATAATAAGGCTAGCACTAGTCAAACTTTTTTTGATAATAAAGATTTTGCAATTCCTAGACTATTTCAAGAAGAAGAATATACTATTTTAGATACGTGCCCAAATCAAAAGCCTAATCCTTTTTATATTTCTTTGTTAATCAATGGAAATAGATTGAGTAATTGCATCATAGATTCAAGAGCCACTTATAATGTGATGTCTGCTTCTATTGCAAAATCTTTAGGACTCCCATTGACAAAAAATTTTGGTAGATTCTACTCAATGGATGCCAACCAAGTGTTATTGGTAGGATAGATTAAAGATGCTTAAGTTGCCCTTGTCATTCACCCCTCCAAAAGATAGAAACTTACTATTGTAGTAGCAGATATCCCTATAAGCTAGAATGATCTTGAGTAGAATTTTTGCAAAGATATGGGGTGAAGAAATAAAATTAGATTGTTCTAGTGCCACTATACAAGTTGGAGACAAAAAGGTGAAGGTAGAGCTAGAAGAAAAAGAAAAATTCATTGTTTTGAAATTAGATGATCCTAGATCTCAAATCTTGCATCCTAAAATGTAGTTTTCCAATTATATGGTGTTCTCTATTACCCTAAGAACTTAGAAGAATTATAACCAAATAAAGGTGATCAATTATGGACCCTAGAATTTGATGGCAATTGTGCAAATGTTGGTTCAGGTGCAGGTGTGGTGTTGATATCACCTTATGGAGAAATGACTTATTTTTCTTATACTTTGGATTTCAAAAACACTAATAATACTACAAAATATGAAGCTCTCCTTCCTAGTATAATGGCAACAGAAAAAAGGGAGTCAAGATACTTTAAAAATAAGGAGATGTAGAGTTGGTAGTAAGATAAGTCAAAAATAAATATGCAGTGAGAAAATGCCATAGTAAGGTGTGGGATGAAATTGATGGTTTAAAACTTTCTCAATTACATTAGTACTTAGAGAATTCAATTTAAGAGTTGATTCTTTAGCAATCTTTGCATCATTTCTCTTACCACACCCTAATTTCAAAAATCAAACCTATAACTAGAAGTTCTATTCAAGCCTAATGTCCCTAACAATGAGGAGTTATGGTAGGTATTTGAAGATGATAAAAAAATATGATAAACATACGAATATGATGGAATAAACATAAGAATGGAAGTCAACCCCAAGATGATAAACATAGGCAAGTGTTGCACACTAGAAGAGAGAGTAGAAATCAAGAAATTACTCATTGAATTTGAAGATGTTCTTGCTTTGATTTATGAATACCTAAATAATTTCATGGGTGGGAAGTTTAAACATGAAATCACTCTTAAACTAGATGTAACACCATTGAGGTAGAATTAGAGAAATTATAATTCTATAGTTGAAGGGGCAATCTTCAAAGAAATTGACAAAATGTTACAGGCCAGGATTATATACCCTATTGATCATTCCACTTGGGTGGCTAATATTGTACTAGTGAGGAAAAATAATGGAGAAATAAGAATTTGTATAGATTTTATAAACTTAAGTCAAGCCTCACTAAAGGATAAATTTTCTCCCCCTAATATGGATCATCTTTTATAGACTGTTGTAGGATCAGAGATGATGTCCATGTTGGATGGATTTTTAGGCTACAATCAAATTCAAGTAAATGAAGCAGACCAGTTTGAAGATGATACAATAAAAGAAAAAGATAAAATGAAGGTTTGAAGGCTTTTGTGGGCACTCTAGACTTTGATAATGTATGGGGACAGACTATATTATCATGATCTTTATCTCCTATGTCTAGTGCTTTCATCTTGTAAACATTTTTCTTATGTTTTTATGTTCTAAACATTAAACTTATATAAACTTTATTTTTTTAGGTTATATTTCATGCCATCACACTATTTTATAAATACCATAGACACATAATGAAAAAATAGAAAATTAAAACATCCTTAAAAGACTTTCATGTGAGAAAAACTATTTATATTTTTATGCTCTAAATATTATAGTTTATGAACTTGACCTTTTCAATCACATTTTGTGTAAATGTATTATTTTACAAAAAATAGAAACACTTATTAGTGAAAAAATACTTAAATGGTTTTCTTTGATAATAAAATCTTACCCTTGAATTTCTTTCCTTTATGAAATAATCAACCAACACTAAAACATTGTCATTAATGTTACAATTTGTAAATAGTGAGAGTGCTTTTTAAAAAGTGATGACATATTTCCACAATGCATAATTAGCCTTCAAAATTATTACTAGATTTGATTGTGTATGTGTTTATACATCAATGTTTCTGATAAGACTTTGTTAAGAAACATAAGAATAAAACCATGGATTGTTTTCTTCTTATTTCCTAATAACCCATAAACTATTACACAATAGAATCTAAAAATAATTTTATTTTAAAAAATATATATAATTAAAATTATAGTTTTGTTAATTGTAATAATAAAAAATGAGGACTTTTGCATAGGCAAGGAATCTTGACATCTCTAGTTCTGAACCATTTTCACATTACTCTTCGTAGCTTCAAACATATTTTATTATCATAAATAGTTTAAACTTTTCTATAGGGAAGATGTAATAATTTTTGCCTTTTTATTATAAGAGCGGATAATATTAACCAAAATTAAGGAACCTCACCTGTAGCCTATCCCATATTCTTCATGTTGAGAATTGTGTCTTAACCTTGCAAGAATTTTTTAGAAAATTCTAGAATTTTTTGGTGGTATTTTTCCACATATTTATGAGTTGGAAAATGGTGCATGAGTTGTTAAAAATGTTTCTTGTCACTAGTACAATATTGGAGCGATATTTTTAGAGTATAAACAACGCATTACATGACTTTCATAGTGGTTTAAGCTAAAGGACAAAATTATGGATGAAAATTCTATTCTTCCAGTTACAAATGACAAGTGGGTAACATGTGGAATGGTTGTTTTTCCCATGGTTTTGACCCATAGTTTTGTAAGACGACAAATAGTTTCCAAGTTGCAAATCACTATGAAAGGAGGACTTGGGGAGGTGTTTGAATCATCAAGTTCAATTTGCAAGACTGGGTGCTAGAAGGAGTCTCTTTGAGTCCGAGTTCAAGTTTTAGTTGTGGTGATACACTCTTGTAAGAACTTGCATTCCAAGTGTGTTGTAATATTCTTGATTTGAGAATACATTCTATGGGTTTTGGAGAGTGGGGTTTTTCTCCAAGAAGGGTTTCTCCACGGTAGTCATTGTGTTATGCATTAATTTTTATTTTGATTATTTGCATTCTTGAGATCTCTGCAATAGTTAGTTGAATTTCATAATTGTCATCTCAAGATTAGTGTAGGAAGTGATTCTGTGCAACTTTTCTTCCTTACAAGTGGTATCAATGCCTAGCCAGTTTTGGTTTTATTTTTTGGGTTCAAGGTTTTTTGAGCTAATCAACGTTTGAATAGGAGTCTGTGCATAGGTTTTCATTTCTATGTTGTAGGATTGTAAAGATGGCAAGCATATCAGGGAGGATTTATGTAGAGAATTTTTCTGGTAGAAACTTTGAGATGTGGAAGCTGAAGATGGAATATATATTGAATGATAGGGATCTATGGGATGTGATTGATGAGAATAAGCTGAGGTCTATAGATCTCACTTTAGCCACATAATATGTTTTAATAGACATAAAAGCTAAATTCCACATTAGATTCTATCTTGTAGACTCACTTTTGATTAATTTCCATGAAGAACCTACCATGAAGAAGCTTTGGAAGAAGCTAAGTGAGAGCTATCATGTAAAATCACTTGTGAACAAGATTTTCTTGAGGAAGAAGTTGTATTCCTTGAGAATGGAAGGTGGATGGATTTTTGAGTATCTTGAAAGTCTTAATATGTTGGTGACTCAATTGACCTTAGTTGGGGTGTCAATCGATGTAGAATAAATGTTCTAAATCTTTCTATGTTCATTTCTAGACTCATGAGACAACCTTGTCAAGGCCATTAGGAGAACTTTAGTTGTCTTAAAGATGGAGGATGTTTTTGGTTCTCTAATTTCTGCGCAAATGAGAAGGAAGGTCTCTCTAAATACCAAAGAGGCTTTGAATGTTTGAGGAAGACCAGAAGAAAGGGGTAAGAACAAAATGCCAGATGACCATTCTAATTCTAAGAATAAGGGGAGATCAAAATCTCATGGTAAGTCCAAGGTGATCTGCTAGAAATGTGGAAAACCTGGACACTTCCAAAAGGACCACAAAGAGGAGGGAAAAAAAAGAAGAAGAAAGATTTTGATTTTGAGTGTAAGAAGGAAGATGGAGATGTTTTCATCACAGCCTTTGAAACTGACGCATGTGAAAATGCATGATTGATAGACTTAAGTGCATCTTTTCACATGACTCCTAAGAGAATTTGGTTTAGTAAGTATGAAATTTTTTATGGTGGTAAGGTGTATTTGGGTAATAACTTAGTTTTTGATAGTATTGGTCATGGAAGTATTCGTGTGAAATTTTTTGATGGAAGACTTAGAAGATTTCATGATGTCTTTCATATCTTGGGACTAGCAAATTTTTTTTTATCTATTAGTAAACTAATAGATGCAGGTATGCATGTATAGTTTTCTAAAGCAAGTGTGAAAATGGTGAGAGGTGCTATGGTAATAACAAGAGGAAGAAGATTGGGTACATTGTACCTGCTTGATGCATGCATAGTTAAGTGTAATAGTACTTCTGATCAAATTGTGAAGAGGACTACTTTGTTGGAGAAGCAGAGGGTTTCTCTTTCAATAGATTGTCATAGTTTTTAGGTACCCAAGGGTGCTCTATCTACTTAATGAAAGTTACTTCCAGAGAAGACTATGTTATTGCACCATGGACTCAGCCACATAGGTGAGAAGGGTTAATAAACCTTAAAAAATAAAAAACCTTGTTGATGGGTTGAATTACTACAATCTTGAGTTTGATTTTTGTGAGAATTGTATCTATGGTAAACAAAATCACATTTAGTTTTACTCAATTTCTCATAAATCCTCATGTATTTTGGATCTAATCCATTTGGACATATTTGGTCTAGTTGATGTTCCTTCTATTGGTAGATCAATTTATTATGATTCTTTTATTGATTATTTTAGTAGAAGAACATGGGTTTATTTCCTTAGGATTAAAGTTGAAGTTTTTAGTGATTTCAAAGAATTTAAAGCAATGGTTAAGTTGTAGACTAGAAAGAAGATAAAGTGTTTGAGAACTGATAATCATGGTGAATTTTTCTCTAATGATTTCAAAACATTTTGTAAAGATTGTGGTATTAAAAGAGACAAGACAACTCTGTGTTCTCCATAGCAGAATGGGGTTGCAGAAAGAATGAACAAAACCTTGATGGAGAAGGGTAGGAGTATGTTGAGTAGAGCTAGATTGGAACAAAAGTTTTGGGCTAAAGTTGTAGCCACTAATTGCTACCTAATAAATAGGTCTCCTACATTAGATCTTGTTGATAAGACACCAATAGAAGCATGGCCAAGCCACAAGCCTTCACTTAGACATTTGAGAGTTTTTGGTTGTGAGGCATATGCTCATGTGCCAAAGGAGAAGCAGACAAAATTGGACAACAAAGCTATGAAATATATCTTCATCAGATATAGTTATGATGTGAAACAATATAAGCTATGGGATCCTATTTCACAAAAGATATTTTATTCTAGAAGTGTTATATTTAGAGAAACTTAGCCTTCTTTTGTTATAGTACAACTAGAAAAAATGGAAGAAAATAAAGATATGATTCAACTTCCTACTACACTTGAGAAAGTTGAATCGGGGCCCTTAGAAAGATGAGATGAAGAAGAGAGCTCTACGATTTTTGAATCATTAGAGGAAGAGGGAGAACTTGATCATGAACCTGAACATGAACTTGAACCAGATCTTGTTCAAAGATCTAGTAGACAGAGGAAAGCACCAGAAAGGTATGCATATTCTCCTGATGATTTGAGGTGTATATTTTCATTGAATGCTAATATTGATGAACTGAAATCTATAGAAGAGGCTCTTTGTATGAATTATTCAGAACCCTTAAAAATAGCCATGGAAGAAGAGATGGAAACTTTTAAATGGAATGGCACATGGCACCTTGTACCATTGGTTGAAGGACAAAATCTTGTTGGTTGTAAATGGGTGTTCAAAATGATGATGGGTTCAGATGGAAGCATTGAGAAGTAAAAAACATGATTGGTTACAAAGCGTTACTTCCAGGTTTAAGGATTTGATTATGGTGAAATTTTTTCTCCTATAGCAAAAATGGCATCCATTCAATTTTTACTTTCGATTGTAGCATCTTATGATCTAGAAGTTTAGTTGACGGATGTGAAGATAGTTTCCTTCATGGAGATTTGGAGGAAGAAATTTATATGACAGAACTAGAACACTTTGTGGAGAAAGGTAAAAGTCATTTGATATATAAATTGAAGAAATCCTTGTACATAGTTTAAAACAAAGTTCTACGATGCAGTACCATAAGTTTGATACATATGTATTGAGTTTGGGATTTGTGTGATCCAAATCTAATCATTGTATATACTACAAGTCTAATGGTGGTTATTTCCTAGTTATTGCCTTATATGTTGATGAAATGTTGTTTATTGGCAAATGAAAAGGTGTAATTATAGAATTAAAATATTAGCTCTCACCAAAGTTTGAAATGAAAGATCTTGGTGTAGTAAGGCACATTCTAGGAATGGAAATTATGAGAGATAGATAAAATAGAAAGCTTTGGCTAGGCTAGAGAAAGTATGTTGGTAATATTCTAAAAAGATTCAATATGTAGGATTCTAGACCATTGAATGTTCTTTTTATTATGAGAACAAAGCTTTCTAGCTCACAACATCCTTCATTCTCATTGGAGATGGAAGAGATGATTTGAGACCATATCAAAGCATTTTTAGAAGTTTGATGTATGCTATGGTCTATACAAGACCACACATTGCCCAAGAAGTGGTAATACTTTTCCATTACATGTCTAATCTAGGAAAAGCACATTAAGAAACAGTAAAAATAGTTTTTAGATACTTGCAGGGTACCTTAGAGTACTCAATATGTTTCCATGGAACATGAAATTAGAATTCCTTGGATATTCAAGGCTATATGGATTCAAATAGGCCTGGTGATATTGATAGAAGAAGATCCACTAGTGCATATGTGTTTAGATTATTTGGTGGTGCAATCAGTTGGATGAGAAACCAACAAGTTATAGTTGCTTTGTCCACTACAAAGGTAGATTATATCGTAGCTACTCATGCTTGGAAGGAAGCTATCTGGCCAAAGAGACTGTGTACAGATATAGAATTCAAATAGGGTGTAGTGACAACGTATAGTGGGAGTCAGAGTGCAATCTACCTACCAAAGAACCCAACATTTCATGCCAAGACCAAGCACATTGATGTACAATATCATTTTGTGAGAGATATGGCTGAGGATGGCAAGGCGAAGTTGGAGAAGGTAGAAACTTTATCAAATGTTGCCAATGCATTAACTAAGCCCGTGAGGAAAAAGAAATTTAGATGATGTTTAGATTCTATGGGTCTCTCAGATCCTATAAATTAAGTCCATGACTCTTTGGATCCATTGACTCTTGCAAGGTGATCAACAAGTGGGAGAATGTTGAGAATTGTGTCTCAACCTTGCAAGCTTTCTTTGAAAAATTCTAGAATTTGTCTGTGGTAGCTTTCCACATGTTTATGAGTTGGAAAAAGGTGTATGATTTGAGTTGTTAAAAATGTGTCTTGTACCTAGTACAATATAGGAGGGCTATTTTAAGAGTATAAACAATGCATTATATGACTTTTATGGGGATCTAAACTTGATCAGAATTAAGCTGGCATAATATATTAAGCAACAACTTTTCAATTTCCAAATTGTCCATTCAATTTCTAATGAGGATTTAAATGGCATGACCTTTCAATTTCCATGAAGATGTATAAAGAGGCTCAAGTCAAATTCAACAAGGCAGAATAATATGGAGAGACAACTCATTTTCTGAAATTGCCAATTTGTATTAGATCTTATATACGGAGTTCATGGGTATACATCTCAACCATAGGATTGCCCAACTCCTATAGAGTTCATGAGAATACATATCATTCATAGGATAGCCAAACTTTTATGAGCTCAGAGAAAGAACTCCTCGATGAGCTTGTCCAAATTTGATTGATTTGCAGGCATACACCTCACTTATGTCATTGTTCACATATGAAATTTTATTTAATATTATGAATTGAGTTCTTGATATTGTTTATTCTCTATTTATAATACCGCTATTTCCTTCTTTTCATATTGTCCTTTGAATTGACAAAATAATTTAGATCAAAACTAGAGGACAAAATTATGGATGAAAATGCTATTCTTGCAGTTACAAAATGACAAGTGGGTAATATGTGGTATGGTTGTTTTTTCCATGGTTTTTGCCCATGGTTTTGTAAGACCACAAATGGTTTCCAAGTTGTAAATCACTACAAAAGGAGGGCTTGGGGAGGTGTTTGAATCATTGAGTTCAATTTACAAGACTAGGTGCTAGAAGGAGTCTCTCTAAGTTCGAGTCTAAGTTTGAGTTGTGGTGATGCACTCTTGTAAGAACTTGCATTGAAATCATATTGTAATCTTATTGATTTGATAATACATTGTGCTAGTTTTGGAGGGTGGGGTTTTTCTCCCAGAAGGGTTTCCCCATGGTAATTATTATGTTATGTGTTCATTATTATTTTGATTATATGCAATCTTGAGATCTCTACAATAGATAGTTGAATATGCATAATTATCCTC
Organism: Cupressus sempervirens; assembly: GCA_028749045.1. NCBI lineage: Eukaryota > Viridiplantae > Streptophyta > Pinopsida > Cupressales > Cupressaceae > Cupressus > Cupressus sempervirens. Next base: position 254,552,517 of record CM053786.1, on the reverse strand, counting down.
TCAATATTAGTGTAGGAAGAGATTCCACACACCTTTGCTTCCTTAGACTTTAGCCTGGCTTAACTAGTACACTCGAAGCTTTGACTACTTCAATTGTTTTTTACGGGTCCCAGCCATGATTTTCCACTTAATGTTTGTCCACTTAATGGGTCTCATCCTCCTTCATATGCCCATCTATTAGTATGGTTCATCTATTAGTATGGCCATGATATGTCCATCTACCAGTATTGTTCTTTGAGAAGTTGATGCTCTATCACACAATTATGTTCTTTTCAAAAATTTTACCTCTTGCCTAGTGATTAAAAGTTCTCCCAAAGGAAGATGGAAAAAGTATAGTGGCCAAAGAAGAGGCTAAGAAAAAAACATTGCACTACTACTAGCTTTGAATTCAACCAACATTTTAAGCCTAAGGACTCATATTACAACAGATTTTATTACACTATTTGGTAATAATAAGTTGTGTTTTTTTCCAAAACTTTGTTCTTTAAACTATTGCATTTCTTTTGTAAGAACACTTTAAGTTTTTTTCAATGGTGAATGGATTCAAATAAGTGAATCAAATGTAAAGAAAAGACATAATAATATTTCACCTGATTATTAGTTAGATACAATACAAACAAAGAAATATTATGACTCAACTATAGAAGATTTAGAGCAATGCTATTAATACTTATAGTCATTCAAAATCTTATGGCATCTTATAGAGTATAAGATTTATAAGACATAACCTCAAATGGGATATCTATTGTTGATAATTTAGAGGGGTACAATTTGACTAAGTAAAACACAATCCTTATTTTCTGATGCATAAAAAATAAAATAAGGGAAAAAGAAGAAAAGAGGAATTTCTATTTTCAAGATGCATAGGTGGCATAAATAGAAAAATAAGAAAAATAGTTTTCATTCCATTAATCGAGGTGTGTAGGTGGAAATTCTAGAAGATTTTGGATAAATCATGTATTTAATAATTGTTCGGTGATTAATTGTATTTAGGTGGAAATTCTAGAAAGTTGTAGATATTGTAGAAGGTTGTGGAAATTCTAGAATGTTGTGGATAAATCATGCCTTGGGTGGTAAGTGCCTATTTAAGGAAGGCTTATGTTCATTTGTAATCAAGCTCTTCAAGTAGAAGCTCTGAAGGTGTAAGCTCTTCAAGTGAAAGTTTGAGAAATAGAAGTTCTTGAATTGTAAGCTCTTCAAATGTAATCTCTTCTAATGACTTTGAATTATTAATGGATGCTTTATGAAGCATTTTGTCATCTCTTGTCTCCATATTTTTGTGTTCTTGGTTGTGAGTTTGTAAGGGTGGTGTTGGCCCTACAACAGTGGTATCAGAGCATACCTTTGTTAGTTGTAGCAGAGCGTACCATCATCATTTGTATCATAGTAGGTTGTTCCTAAGTGTACAAGAAGATCGCCAAAGTGTGGGGCAGTTTTTACCAGGACCTTGGTTGAGTGAAGTTTAGCAGAGCGGGAGTTCCTGAGCATGCGGACAGATCGCCGAATGTGAGGCAGTTTGCACCAAGACCTTGAGTTGGGTGAAGAAGTTCTTGATTGTGTAGATAGATCGCCGACTATGAGGTAGTTTGCACAAGGTGCTTGTATTGCACTAGATTTGTCTTATATAGACTTGATTATGGAGAAGAGAAAGAAGAAGATGACTTTTGTGATTGGATGGATTTTGAGGATTTCTCGACTTGAGAAATTTAGAGCAAGAAATCAACAGTCATTGCTAGTTCATTTGCAGAAGCAAGTGGATGAATTAGAAATTGAGTTGCAGAAATGAAGAGTGCATTACCAGAAAAGGGATGCTGATAATTCCTTGGATGCAGAAAAGATAGAAGATCTAGTGGAGTATCGAACATGCGATACAAAAGAAGAGCAAGAGAATGAAGAGGAATTTATTTGTGAACCAGAAGTTGAAGAAGATGAAAGAGAAGCGGAAGAGCATCAAGATGACAAGATTTATGAACTTGAAGTAGATCAAGAAGATTCGAAGATTGCAGCAATGGAGGAAACATATAGTGCCTTCATTGGAGATCTAGCAGGTGAAGTATTTACATGCATTGTTGATGACATGAAAGAGGCAAGCAAAGATGACTATGTAAAAGAAGTAAATTTCTATGAACTATATGATGTTGAATTTGAGGTGAGTTTGAAAGATATTAATGATGGTTTGCATGAGGATCTTGTTCGTGATGTGTGGTATGCCAAGAAAGGTTGGTATGGTGTTGTTGGGTTTATTACAAGTGTGATTAATTCAACAAGATTGAATGAGGATGAGATTTATACTTGGATACAGTTCATTGCAAATGAGCATTTTCAGCAGCAAACAATTGTTCCAACCAGGTGTTGGAAAAGAAGAAAGAAGGAAATATATCGACATCAGACACTTGTTCCAGCTATGTGTTGGAGGAAGAGAAAAAAAAAAAATGTCAACAATGGCTACTTCATTTTGTGAATCCATATTCGCAAAAATTTTCCGCCCATGGGAGTCGGATGCAGGAGCATCATGCATCAGCAAAAAAAAAAAATGTGGAAGATTTGCATGTTAGTTTTCTTGTCCCTATTGAGGTGGAAGCTTGTGGTGAAGATTAATATGGTGGTATATATTTCTTTTGGCATCAAAGTGTGGGACACACTTTTCTATCTACCAAGGGAGTTTGATGCAGCAGCATCTTGCATGGGAAAATTAAATTATTAGGAAAAAAAAATTGTGGAGGAGAGAGAAAGTGACAAAAATAGAAAGAAAAATAATAAAAAATAAATAAAATAAGGGAAAAAGAAGAAAAGAGGAATTTCTATTTTCAAGGTGCATAGGTGGCATAAATAAAAAAATCATAAAAATAGTTGTCATTCCATTAATCGAGGTGTGTAGGTGGAAATTCTAAAAGATTTTGGATAAATCATGTCTTTAATATTTGTTGGGTGCTTAGTTGTATTTAGGTGAAAATTCTAGAAAGTTGTAGATATTCTAGAAGATTGTGGAAATTCTAGAATGTTGTGGATAAATCATGCCTTGGGTGGTAAGTGCCCATTTAAGGAAGGCTTATGTTCATTTGTAATCAAGCTCTTCAAGTAGAAGCTCTCAAGGTGTAAGCTCTTCAAGTGAATGTTCGAGAAATAGAAGTTCTTGAATTGTAAGCTCTTCAAATGTTATCTCTTCTAATGACTTTCAATTATTAATGGATGCTTTATGAAGCATTTTGTCATCTCATCTCCATATTTTTGTGTTCTTGGTTGTGAGTTTGTAAGGGTGGTGTTGGCCCTACATCAGTGGTATTAGAGCATACCTTTGTTAGTGGTAGCAGAGCGTACCATCATCAATTTCCTACCATTTAAGATGGTATTAAAATTATAAATTACATAAATATATGTATCTTAGAGCAAGTATATTTGAAAAACTTATTATATAACTAGTAACATTGGACTTAATTACATTATTTTCAAAATAAAACCAATATAGATTTATTAATGCATGCTAATGAATTTATCAAAATAGAAAAAACTATTAATTCATTTAATTAGAATTAAGAATAAATTTGTAAAAAATGTTAAGTACAACGATATATGATATTTAATTCAGAGAACAATAATGAAAAATGATATTGACATTTTCAAGCTCTTATTTTTCAATGTAATTTTTCAATATAATTATTATTTTTAAATTATAATAGATTCAAAATATTGTATAAATAATCTTTTGTATTTCATGGCCAAATTTAATCTATCTTATAATTATGTGAATCTATGTAAAGATGTTAATGTTTGAAACCTTTCATAATATATTATATTTTTATAGCTAAGTTTAAATTTCTCAATACACTAGGTTTATGGTCTTAGACAACTATTATAGGATAATGCTCTTAGGAGAGTAGGTATATTATATGAAAATTTTTGCAATACAATCATTTTAAATTATAAATCTATATGTTGCTTGAAGAGTCTTTTATAGTCTTCTACCATGTTAACTAATTGTATATAAAATCTCTTTAAGTATCTTGATATACAAAGGTTACACATAGTTTACATGACAACTCATAACAACTAATTAAAGTGGTGAGAAAAATATAATTGAGGTATGTAATTTTCAATTTCACCTTATTCTTGACTCCCTTAAGATCAAACATGGCAAGTAACAAATAAACACATGGAGGGAAACATAATAAATAGTCGACATAAATTTCCAACTATTAATTAGGATAAATATGTCAAAATAATTATGAATGTTTCTAGGATATGAAAATATTAGACCTATTAAAAAATATTTGATTTGAAGTAAAGAGAGTGATAATGATCAACAAAAGAGTACAAATTTGCACAAGATATTTTAAATTATTTACATGTAAATGATTAAGTTATTATGTCAAAATACCTTAAAATAAATAGGAATTTACATGAAAATACAATTTTCATGATTAGGTTTTGTATCTTTTTTGAGATGATTGTTAATATAAACCAAATATGCAAAGAATACGAACATTATCCATAAGCATGGAAGTAACTATAATCATGTGATTAAAAATTGTAATTGCTCCCAAAAAAAAAGAATGACAACACTTGGATTTTTCATATGTCATCTTTCTTTGTAGACATATTCTATATGGATCAAAAAAAATAGAAAATATATGCAATTAATAGTTATAGAATTAAACTGATCTAAGAAAAATTAGGCTTGAGTAAAAATATATCAATTTAGTTGTTGATAAATTTCAAGTAGTATCGATAAAAGGTTTAAAAAAATTTATTGTACAAAATGTTTTTGAAATTGCATTCCCTACTTATATCATAATTTTATTCCCCTGAAGTGTGATAAATGTTATCGTTATATGTGCACAATAAAGTATCATAACACATGTGATTATTGTAATGTGGAGCCTAATAAGACTCAAATTCTTATTCAACATGGTTTTCTCCCCACATTATTTTTGTGGGGGTATGGGGGTAGCACCTCCAAGATGACAGAAAGGGGAAGCATCCCTGTGCTCCCTATCATAGTATAAGGCGGGGTCAAGGAGCAATGCTCTCGTGAGGGTTTTAAGGGGTAGCACCCCGAAAGCCAAAAATGCCCTTATATTGTAAAAGGTGTTGGCTATTATTTTCTTATTGGACAACATATTCTAGCCCTAATTTTGTAAGTGACTTGAAAAGATTATATAAATAGGATTAGGGTTAGGGATTTTCATAATGTGTGATGTGAGAATTTATTCTTGTGGTGGTATTGAGTTGTAATGGATTGCAGATTGTAATAAGGTTGTAATCACTAGACAATAATAATATTGGACTTGCTATTGGTGGACGTAGCCTAGGTAATAGGTGAACCAAGTTAAATCTTGGTGTCTTGTGTTCTCTTATGTGTGATCTATTATTTTATGATATTGGTTATATTTTCATGTAACTATTATATTTGTTTGAAGTTAATCCTAACAAGTGCTATTAGAGCCAAATGATCATCATTTTTTTAGTGATCCTCTGAAAGAAGATCAAATGGTTGAATGGCAGTGATGGTAGACGTGGCTAAGCTAAGGGTTGACAAGTTTAATGAGAAGACCTTTTAGTTATGGAAGATGAAAATGGAGGACTATTTTTATCAAAAGGATTTATGGAAGCCATTGGAAGGAAAAACTGAAAACTAAGGAACTATGACAAATGAGGAATGGGATATTTTAGACAGAAAGGAACTTAGAAGCATTCAATTATGCCTAGTTTCATTTAGATCATTGTGTTTATTTTAAGAGGTTGGATGACGAGAACTACATTATTTTATGTTTATATGTTGATGATATGCTTGTAGTTGGGTCTAACATGGATCACATTAAGGTGTTAAAGGAAAAGTTAGCACAATCATTTTCTATGAAGGATTTAGGGGTAGAAAAAAAAATCTTCCATATAAAGATTTGTAGAGAAGGAAGAACAATAAATTGAATTTATTTTAGGCTAATTATATTGAGAAGGTGTTGCAACATTGTTCTATGGAGAATGCTAAAGTTGTCAACATGCCTTTACCTAGTCATTTGAGGTTATCTAAGGAGATGTGTCCCAAGACACAAGAAGAGGAGGATAGGATGCCCAAGGTACCTTATGTTTCATCTATAGTAAAATTGATGTATGCTATGGTATGTAAAAAGCCAAATATTGTACATGCAATAGGAGTCGTTAGCAGGTACATAAGTCATCTAGGACTTGAGCATTAGAGTTTAGTTAAATGGATTCCTAGATATTTGAGAGGAACATCTAGTAAGTGTTTACATTTTGGGGGCTCTACTACTAATTTATAGGGCTATGTTGAATCATATTTTGTAAGAGATATTGATACTAGGCAGAGTACTACAATTTATATATTTATTGTTGGTGAGGCAAAAATGAGCTAAGTTTCTAGGTTGCAAAAGGTTAATGCTTTATCCACTACAGAGGTAGAGTATATTACTACTAAAGAGGCAGCCAAGGAGATGATATGGCTTCAGTTCTTCATGGAAGAATTGGGACACCTAGAGAGGGTTAATTATTTTCTTACTGATAGCTAGAGTATCATTCAACTTGCAAAGAATTTAGCTCTACATTCAAAGACAAAACATATATAGTTGGGGTACCATTTCATTCGATTAGCTTTGGATGATGGACAATTAAAGATGGACAAGATACATATAGATGACAATGCAACAGATAATTTTACCAAGGTAGTAATAAGGGAGAAGTTGAACTCCTTTTCAACTTCAGTTGGTCTTCTAGAATGAGCACAATAAAAAAATAGTAGAGTCTAGGGTAGTTTGATATATTCTAGTGTGAGCTATAGGATTAGAAGTGCTATGATCAGTCTCCAAGTGGGAGATTATTGTGATGAGGAGCCTAATCATACTCAGAGGTTTATTCGGCATGGATTTCTCACCATGTTATTTCTTTGGGAGTTTGGGGAAACACCCCCAAGATGGGGTCAAGGGGTAGCTCCCTTGCAAGGTCCTGGGACAATGCCCTAGGTACATTCCCTATCATAGAAAAAGGTGGGATCAAGGGGCAATGCCCTCGTAGGGGGTTTTTGATGGTAGTGCCCCTAAAACCAAAAACACCCTTATATTATAAAAGATGTTAGCTACTATTTTCTTATTGGATGGCATATTTTGGCCTTGATTTTGTAAGTAGCAAAAAGCTTGTATAAAAAGACTTACGGTTAGGGATTTTCATAATGTGTGATGCAAAAATTGGTTCTTGTGGTGATATTAAGCTATAAGGGATTACAGATTGTAATTAGGTTGTAATCACTAGATAATAATAATATTGGACTTGTTATTGGTAGATGTAGCATAGGGATTGGGTGAAACATGTTAAATCTTAGTGTATTTTTTTCTCTTATGTGTGATCTATCATGTTTTGATATTGGTTATATTTGTATGTAACTATTATTATTGTCTAAGGTTAATCCTAATAGTGATGTTATAATATAGTTTTCTTTATTGAGGTGCAAAATGTATAGTGCTACATAGTAGTACAATAACCTACACAATGAATTATTTATGTAATATTATCGATGGAAGTAATAGGAAATGTAGACTCATTTATGTGTTATTTTTCTACTTAAACCAATATCTACTATGGAACATCCATCAATCTCTATAAAAATACTCGAGTCAATATCTAAAATCTCAAAATGAGATTTTTAACCCTAATATACACTAGCATTACTAAATTATCTCTATAAAATGCAAGTGAAATGGATATAAATGAAGCCTTGGGCTTGTGGATGAAAATAAAGATCTCAAATTGATGCACAAAAATCAGTGAGTAACAAAATCGGGTATGTCCAGAATCATGGTGTGCCAAAAAGTGGCAATCTAAAAAATATGTAGTTCTGAAATTCCTTAAAGCATTTCAAAATCTATTCTGACTATTTTCCCACCCCCGATTCCAAACCAAAATATTAATACATTTAAAAGTGCTAGTGTTTCTTTGGATACCAACCCTACATGGTCAACTTAAAGAAATCCTAAAAACATGTTCTTGGCCCATTCTTGTGTATTTTTTTACTTCAAATGTGTCTGATGACTTCTTTTCACCCAAATTTGATGAAATGAAAAGGATTTCTTAAGAATGTTCTTATCTTTCAATAAATTTAATGTCTATAAAATTATAAGTTTAATAAGTAATTATTATTTATTTTCAAATGGAGTTACGAATAAAGTGTTGATTGATACACTGATTAAAAAATAAATATAACTTTCAAAAAATATAAAATTTTTGAAATCCAAAAGATGCGTCACATTATATACTTCTTCTGTTATAAGGAAAACAAAATTAAAATTAGATTTTTTAAATTTTTGAATTAGTTACAGTGGTAAAACATGGGAGTTTCTTTAATTTGAACATATTATAGTAGAAAATTCATAATTAATTATTTATTTGAAATAAAAATACCCAAAAATATGTGTCACATCTAGGCATAAGTCTACCTCTTATATATAATCTTATTAAAAAATATTATCTTTTGATTTTGATAAGGGGGTCATACATATGCCTACTTATTTTTACCTTGAAATTTTTGTACTATTGCATTAAAATTCAAGATTTTGACCAATCAATTTTTCCTTTCTTCAGATAAGGCCTAGTAGTTGAGAAACTAAACCAATTTCCTACCTATTATTTTCTCACAACTTTTTGATTAAAGTTTCATAACAAATTTAAAATTGCACGTCAAGTTGACATTACCCTAATTTACTAATTTTTCATTGCCACTTAAGGGCATAGTTTGGTTGACCATGATCCTACATATACCCAATCAAGTTCAGCTATAATCCTAAAAGGAGAGATGAAAAATTGGATATATGTCCCTTTTTGTACTTGTGATGAAATTGTGGAAATTCAATGCACATGTTTGCGTTCAAAGATATAAAAATGCTCAATATCATACATAAAAGAAAACACTATAACAAAATAAGCTTCTAGATTTATAAATTGGTCCTATAGATATACAATCATGTATGCATGCATGTGTGTGTGTGTAATAACTTGAATATATAAATAAGCCCACAAGTGACATACTAATATTCTTGAAGTCCTATTCTAAATGAAAGTATGCAAACAAAAAGCAGATAATATACAATCAAAAGGTCTTGAATACTTGTCTCTTACAAATATAATGAAACTAAGCAAACATGTCTATTTGTTGCCCCAATCTTGGTATTTTTATTTATTCTATAGAAATAATGAAAGGGAACCCCATGTAAGTATTGGGGAGGCAATCCATTTGGCAGCCCAGAATATGAGTAACATAGTTTTGCAAGGAGGTCTCATCATTGAATAAGTACACTTTACTTTTATCAAAATTGATATGCTAGCTAGATACTGGAGCATACTATTCTAGGAGGCTCTTCTAATGTGTGGCTTCAATAATAGAGGAGAACCCTACCAAAAAAAATCATCAAAGATTTATTGTATGACCTTTGGAGGCAGGGTTGTGACAGGTTTAATCCCTTAAAGGGTACCATCCTCTATTTTGGAAATAAAATTTCTTCTCAAATCCTTTTCCAACATAAGAAAAAGATAGGGTGAGAGGGGTCACCCTGATGAAGACCCCTCATAAAGGTGATAGAGCCCCATGTTGTGCCATTAATAATAATGAATTATTGGATCCGCCCAATCATCACCCAAATTAACTCAATAACCTACCTACTAAAACCAATCTTAGACATGATGGGTAGAAGGAAATCCCATTTAAATCAATCATAAGCTTTAGATATATCCATTTTGAGAGCCATTCCAGATATTTTTCTTTTGTCCATAGAATGGAATATTTCATGAGTTGGTAGGAAAATTACAATTAGAGAAAGAGCATTATTCTATATCCTATAGATCATTCTCATGCTCCTATTTATCTATTGGATATGTTTATGGGAAGAAATCAAATAGCTTTGTAGGAAAAAAAAAATTCATTTTCCTTAATTTTAAGCAATACTATAGAAAAAGTCATTGAAGCGATGAAGAAAAAATTATCTAGACATGGCATGAAACAAAAATCTATTACTATATTGGACACTTGCATAAGAAAACATTTTTTGTCTCACACATTCTAATGTTGATAAGACACATGATGAAAATAATCATAAGAAGAGAGATAAGGTAAAGTTGTGTGTTTAACCATTTGGTTGGTATATACTAAAATTCAATGGCGTGTCTTATGGTGACCCCATAGTGTTAGATAGTAAAATGTATTATGAAACAGTGGAATGATAAAATAATGGGAAAATATGCAATGCTCTTTCCTGTTGGTACCAACTAGTAGCCTGGACTCTAAGGTTTATGTATGTGTAGATATAGGAACTATGATAAGATAGATATTTCTAGTGACCATGTAATTATTTTGAATTTTGTATAGACATGGAAAACTCCCTACTAGAAATTATAGGCTTCTCTTGATATGGTGTGAATGTAATCGTGCATTGATTTATAGATCAAATCTAGTAGAGAAGTAACTAGAAATTATTTTAGTAGATACAAAATAATGAAGTGACAGTTGTTATATTCTAAAGTAATTAGGTCATAGAAATAATAGTTGAGTTTGTAATAATATTAAACAATGATTTTTTTTCAAAATTGTTAAAAATTGGGAACATGCTATGGAAAATTTTAGTGCATGAATGTTAATCATATGAATAAGTGTGTCGAGGTTAATATGCATTGTAAGAATTAAAAATAAAGAAAAACTAGAAAACATCTCATTAAAACTTGGAAGGAAGGTAGAGAAGAATGGAGTCTTAAAAATAATAGAATTTTGCAAAGAGAGGAAACAATTGACTCATAAAACATAACTGTTAAGAGCCGTGAAATGATGAAATTGGAAGATCAAAATAATGTTTAGGAGACAAACAATTTGCACAAAAGAATGTTAGAATTACAACATCTCCATAATCCTTATTTAGGAACAAATGTATTTGAAAGGAGAAGCCAATTCGAGTTGAGCCAAGATACTAAAACTATGTTAAGGGTGTAATTAAGGTTTGTTTCCAATATAACAATGATGGCATTATCATGCAACATTTAGCTGCAAGCATTGTCTGCACAAATCACTTTACTTAGAGTCCTTAGTGTAGAAAAATATTTTATCAAACAATATATTTGTATATAAAGGGGTGGAAGTGATGAGCACATAATTATTTGGACAAGACATGAAACATCAATATATCACTTTTGCCTCAAAAGTGGAAGTGTTTTCCCTATTTTGCAAATTTCCTATCAATTGAAACCAAAGTTTGAGGTGCTTAGAGATTGAATCTTAAAAACTTTCAATAATAGAAAAGTTAGCAATCAAAGCTTGTTTTTCAAACACATAATTTAGTTCAATACTAGCCTTATAGAAATATTTTTTTGGTAGGCATGTTTAAAAATCACTTTACAAAGTGCAAGTTTCAGGCTCATACCATACCTTTGTACAACCACTATATTTTGACATAAATGAATAAATTTATGTGGATCCTTCCTAAGGAAGGTACCCAAGACACCAAAGATTGATCGGAATATTTTTGTTTATTTTTCTACTGAATATTTTATATTAATATTTAATTGATTATAAAGTACATTTTCAAAACCTTTGGTCTACGACAACCATAAATTGGTGAAAATTCACATTTTTCAAAACTTTTAAATTATTTTCAAGAGATTTATATTTACACTAATGTGATTATTAATTTTTTTAATCATAATTAAAGTTTTAGTGAGCCTCACTATTTTATTTTAAGGAGCCACTTTAAATCAAAAAACAACAAAAAATAGTAAAAATAAAATATATCACTATAGAAATTACATTATGAGAAATGAATAGTGAAAAATCTAACAAATTTGATTAGGAGAAGCAACAAAAAATTATGACAAGGTTGAAATTTGACATTCTAGTGCCTTGGCCAAATATTTGGAGGTCAAAGTCCTTGGTCCGACCAAGTCTATCCAAAACCAAAAAATAAGGTATGGAAAATTTTCCTACTCCATGTTTTATTAAACAGTGCACAGTATTTTTTTTAAAAAAATGGGTGCTCATTTTCTAAATGAAAAAATTAGTGTAAAAGTGCATTTCTAATCACAATTTTAAAATATTGAAAATGAGCACCTATTTTTTAAAAAAGAGGCCATTTTTTTATTAAAAAATAGGAGCTCATTTTTGGAATTTATTTTATTTTATATGGATTAGCTGAACCTAAATGGGGTGCCCATTTTTTTAAAATGGGAACATGTTTCTAGTGTTATTTCCCAATTCCACAAGAATTCCTCAAAGTTGGAACCAAATTTCTTCAACTTACCTTTATTATTATTATTTTTTTACAAGTTTTCATTCACAATCTATACATCGTAAATGTTATATTTCAATCTTGTATATTTTATCTCACACCACATTTCAAAGTACATATTATACATAGACCCTACAAATTATATAACTCTTCAAAGTCATGATTAAGTATTTAATCTTTTAATTAAAAATAATTACCTAACACTTAATTTTATTTTTTATGGAAGGCCCCCACTGAAATGATTTAATTTTATTATTAGTGCCTACAAAATAACTTCCTAATGTTTTTCACAATAGGTTAGAAAATTCTTGGGTACATTAGACCCATAAGATATATTATCTAAATTGAACCTAGATGTATCATTCATTCAACATTCATTCCAAAAGAGGCATTTGATTGTTTGGCCAATTTCACATTTCATTAGGCAATGATATTTATGGAAAGTTTCACCCAATAGAAATTACTCATAAGATTAAGAGTTAACATATAAACAGCCTTGAAGATTATTAAAAGAGGTGAAGAAAGAAAGAAGATAATGGGTGCGTAATTTGGGGTGAGATAATATTATCATATAAAATTAGTTTTTATAGATTTTCTATTTGTAATCAAATGATTAATGCTTAACATGGTGAATGATTTTTGTGGAAATTTATATTCACTAGTTAGACCCCCTTTATCCATGGCTACATCAACCTCATATGATTGCAAGAATGTTGTCAAACATCTCCTTTCTTTCCAACAAGAGTTCATCCCTTTTATGATGGTTGTGATGTAGTAGATGTTAGAATACTTGTCAGTATCATGATTCTCATGCTTCTTAGCACAATACCTATTGCCATAATGTTCATAATTAGTGTTAGCCATATTTATATCACTTAATTTCTCCTAACAACACTTCACACATGGAAAATCTATTAGCCATTTCTCCTAGTAGAGTTTCTATTGAACTAACAATGAATGTTCAAACTAATGACGATAAATGTAATGATGTCTTAACTAGCGAAAAAATGTACTTGTGATAATTTGAATTTTTAGAAACCAAACAACCATTAAAAAAATAATTTTAATTAATATAATACCTAAAATGAAAAATATATAAAAATAAAAAATGTTTGATAAATGCTTCTTCATCTATTGTACTATTTTCTTCATCAATGTCTAGTATCCGTGTCTATGATCAACTAGTAGGACGAATGAGTATCATTGGAGTAAGATATTTTTTTAATGCTTTTTGCATTTTCATTTTCTTATTTTTCTTATTTTTAATGTATTTTCATTTGAGAAATAAATACATAAATGTATACACACATACATATATTTTGTTATCTTATTTTTATTCTCATTTAAAAATAAATTTTCCTTATTTTTTTCATTAATCTCACATATTTTCACATCTTTTGAATATGGCATAAATAATCTTGCATTATTAATTTTTTTTTTTTTGAACTTTATTTATTCATTTATTTATTATTATTATTCAATTTCAGATGAAAGCATCCATTTAAACATCAATTAATGCATCTACAGCTTCTTCTTTTTATGACAACATAGTGTTGAAAAAACCATTGAAGAAGGCATTTTGTTCCACATTATATGTGCTAACTTGAGCGTCCGCCAAGCAGTTATTCAACAATTCTTAGTGAGAATGAAAAAGACCCTCATAATTGGTCATGCCTTTGTAGTAGCCATTATCAAATAGAGTCGGATTTTTGACATTAAAGAGTGCAGGGTTGTCGCCTCGAGGACTGCTATTTGTGGAACAGTTTGCTTGTAGTCACACAAATTCTGATCCATGATGGTTTCACTGTATATATGAAATCAGTTGATCAATTCACCTATTCGAATCCATTGACCATTGAAAAAAAATATTCAAGTGTTCTTACAAAAGCATTGCAATAGTTTACAGTCCAAAGTTTTGGAAAAAAACACGACTTACTGTTACCAAACAGTGTAATAAAATCGGTTGCAATATGAATCCTTAGGCTTATAATGTTTGCTGGATTCAAAGCTGGCAGTAGTGTAACGTTGTCTTCTCAGCCTCTTCTCTGGCCGCTATGCTTTTTCCATCTTCATTTGGGAGAGTGAAATTTTTGAAAAGAACATAACTGTGTGACAATCATCGACTGCTCAGAGAACCGTACTGACAGATGAACAGATGATGGAGGATGAGATAGGATCCATCGAATAATGAACTTTGTGAACGGCAAACGTTAAGTGTACAATCATGGTTGGGACCCATCGCAAACACTCCAAGCAGTCAAAGCTTCGTGTGCGCCAGTTGGGCCATATTCTTCACGGTGGGGTACTTTTATACAGCTAAAAAGGCTTTTAAGAAAAAACTCTGCTTCATAAAATGTGTTCTCTACAACACTTTTCTTTAGTGCCTAACTGGGGGAGATATCTTTCGCAAGTCAATGGAGATATAAAGCTTTGAAAATTTAATAGCTCTTAAATATGTTAGGTTTCTAAAATATGTTTGATAGCGGAGCAGAGAAAGAAAGAAGTTCGTTCGTTCTTTGACATGCCATATTTCTGTCTGAAGTATATAAAGGTAATGTGGATTGATATACTTCAAGCTGCAAAAAGTCATGGCAGCTAAGGATCAACAACCCAACCGCCGAGGGATTGATGTTGAAACACCTTTATTCGTTGCAGTAAAAAGAGGAGATTCAGGTCATTGTGTTGCTCTCTGCTTCTTCATTTCTAATAATATGTTTTACTTTATGTAGACACGAAATGTGTAAACAAGATCATGGATAGAACGCTATCTTGGGAATAGTTATCTCTCTAATTTTGTGTTCTTTGTCACGAGTACTTTAGTTTGCTTTGTTAATATCTAGAGCTATTAGATTTATACAATTTATAAGAATGCAGTGTAACTTTCTTTCTAAATTAGATTGTATGAAAAGTCATTTGAATCCACACTATATAAAAGATGTAAGAGAATACAATGAATGAAAAGATGATAGTTTAACAGATCAAGAATTCAATTAAATTTTTCATAAGTTCTTTATAACAAATTATGAGGAAAAATTGTTACACAATCTATCCAGAAGCTTGCACTGTATTTTTATCTATCAAACATTTTAGATCTTTAGTCAGTCTTGAAAACTATCATATTTAATCTATGACTAATCTAGAAGTTGGGCTAGCTGTTTTTGAAAAGATGTATCTATTAAAATTAGATCCAACAATTTCTTAGTGTTGGAAATCCGAATTGAAATCTAAGATCACAGACCCATTTCATTAATTTTAATGATTTATAAAAGAATACATAATAAATTCACTCTTTACTATAGAGCATAGTAAAGTGCAACAATTATGAAGGTAGGTGAAATAGTAAAAAATACAAGCTTGTAGAAATGGTCTGTTCAATTCTAGATAATTCTTGGTCAAAAATTTGGTCCATGTTGATAGTACTATATTGTAGATAATTAATTCATCTCCCCTCATAAATTAATTATCAAATTGTCTTAGATAACTCCCCAAGATTTATAAAGGATGGGTCCTGACATTAAGCCTTGCTCTTGCTCTAGTACCATTTTGGAAACTCAAATTGGGCTATAAGATCACATGCCCATTTCATTAATTTATAAAAGAGTACATAATAAATTCACTATTTACTCTAGACCATAGTTATGTGTAGCAATTATGAAGGATAGGTGAAATAGAAAAAGAAGAAGCGTGTTGAAATGGTCTCTGGAATTATAGATAATTCTTGGTCAGCAATTTAGTCCATGATGATAGTACTAGATAGTAGATAATTAATTTATCTTCAAACACTTAGTTCTATAAGATATTTGTTTTAATAGAGGGATGTGTCAGTTGACAATGGTTTTCAATGTCAAAAATGCAGATCAGTTGAAATGTATGCTAGTTCCATCATATCAAAAAGAGCTACTTGATGTATGACACAGAGACGGCAATACAACCTTACATGTAGCCATTGGGAGAAACTACACATATATAATAAAGTAGTTGGTAGCATTTCAGCTAAAGCTTTGTTTGCGCACTAATCATGAGCAAGAAAGTCTGGTTTCTATTGTAGCATAATTGGGTCATTTGGAAGTAGTGAAAGAGTTGATAGAAACCAAAGAGTTGATAGAAAGATATCCAGAAACTTATAAGGAATGAAATTGGTGTGGAATGAACATCCTACGCTTAGCCGCTCAAGTTAGCCAAGTTTGAATTGTTGATTACTTGAATAAATCAGACAAGGTAGATTTGTCTGGTCTGGTGAACTCCAAAAATTATAGAGACGAGAAGGTTAGAACTCCTTTAATATTAAAAAAAAATATAAATAGTATTATAAAAATTAATAAGAAAAAAATTTCAATGTTAATTTTTTTTTTTTAAAAACCTATGCCATGTACACGTTTTTCCTTAAATCTAAGCGCTTAATTAAATGAAGCATTCTGGAAGCTTTTTCCCTATGTGATGGACATTTGTTGGTAAAAATTTATGGACAATGTTTTTGTTGTTAGTATGATACATTTCCACTATATTGTTTGTGAGTTATTTTACAGATATTTCAAGATTTGGTGCTAATTGATGTTGTAGATTCCCATCATTGATTTTTTCATGAGTAATCTACAAATGTACACCCAAAAACTACAAGAGACAAAGAAATATGGATATCATTAACATGACAATTTGTTCAGCACAATAATTTTATTTTGACAAATTCTCATTTCATTTAAAATTAATTGATACGAGGCTTTTAAAGGCTTCATAGTGAAATACTTTCCCTTTCATCTGGAAGTCAATTATTTATTAATAGAGCTACTTATAATTTCACAAATCCTCAAATTTAGCAGCTCACACAAATTTAGTGGTTATGATATCCTACTTTTTCAACCTCTCACATGATAAACTACATATTTTTGTCCTAAGACCCCTAGGGACATATAGTAATCAATCATATTGTAATTTAATAAACTATATAATATTATGTAATTATTATTATTATTATTGTTATTGTTATTATTGTTATTACTATTGTTATATAATATAGTAATCGATGTACTGGTTCAAATGGGATCATAGGCCTATCTACAACTTCCTTCAACCCATCACATCATGCAATGTGTCCCTAAGGGTCCTACGACCCCTAGGGCCTTGTGGTAATCAATCATATGGATCAAAGGGGGTGGTAGGCTAACCTATGACCCCCTTCCACCCATTTCATCATGACATGTGTTCCTAGGGGTCCTAGGTGTCCTAGAGACATGGGGTGAAAGCACAAACCTATATCACCCTTTTGTAAAGGAAAACGCTAACAATAGTATAACTATTCACCTTTAATAACATAAAATTGGTATTAATATTTTCAATTTGAAATTGAAGTAAACTAATGAAATGTCTAGAAATTGATGAAGTCTAGGATTATAATTTTTAATAATTATTTGGAATAAGAATTGATATATTTTGCTATTTTTTAAAGACAATTGTTTAGCTAAGAATTGATATATTTTGTTTAGAAAAAATAGCCTGAGATCAAAAGACAATTATTTTTTCTTTTGATCTTAGACTATGTTATAGATAACATATATAGCTAGAACAATCAAAAATAAAAATCAGCTTTAGACCTATATTTTTTCTTTTATAATGATTCAAATTTTAACTCACTTAAAATCAATAGTTTTCATCTCCCACCACATTTTTTGAAACAAATCTATTCTAACCAAGAGAAAAAATATACATTCTAGAAGAGAACTCTCTCCTCTAGAACATCATATAAGTTTTATATTTTTTTGATATGATTTAATATTTTTTTCTTTCTCAGAACTCACATCTTTTCAAGTGTTAAAATAATTGCTTGTAGATTTTTTTGATTACAATATACTATATCTAATTAAAACACTATAAACTCTATATGAGAATATTCTTGATTCTGAGCTCTATAAAATGGTCTTTATATGTTATTAAAAAAAATCATAAAAAATAGTAAGAGTTATTGAAACATCACTTTTTTGAAAGAATTTTATTTCTTTAGTAATTGGTTCAGTTACTGAAGAATTGAGAGAATTGAATTTCACCAAAATAATCTCATTGGCTCCTGAAGTACTATAAATATTGATAAATTATGTAAAAGTAATGTCAAGCATATTCCTAAAAAATGATAAACATGCCTTTATATTTAGTAAATTATTAAGAATTAGTTCGTCATGGGTAACGAAACTATTGCTAATCTAATGACTTATATTAGAAATGCTGACATGGTAAAAAAAAAATAGTTCGAGTGGTGGCTACTATTATTACCGAGAACATCACAAGGATTCTTCTACGAGAAGGCTTTATAGAGGATGTTAGGAAACATAGAGAAGGTCAAAAATATTTTTTTATTTTAACTTCAAAATCTAGTGGAAGGACGCAAAAGAAATATATAACTGCTTCAAAGCGTATTAGCAAACCTGGTCTGAGAATCTATTCTAATTATCGAGAAATCCCTAAAGTTTTAGGTGGAATGGGGATTGCAATCCTCTCTACTTCGCAAGGAATAATGACTGATCAAGAAGCTCGACAAAAAAAAATAGGAGGAGAATTATTATGTATTTTTTGGTAACTCCAAAACAAAAAGTAAATGCCTAAATTGCATTTTTGCCTACAATATTGGAATGCTATAAAAATAAAATTTACTATTATAAAAATTGAGTTTTCATTGTCAGAAATTTAGCTGACAAAAAAAAGAATTCAATTATATTCAATGAATATTATTAAGTTAGTAATAGCTAATAAAAAAAGATATTAATGAAAAAAAAAAAAATGAAACGTCTTTTATTTTATTTAATTAAATGATTCTTCTCTTTTAGAAATCTAATGTCATAGTTAGGTTAATAAAAAAGTTTAATAATATTATAATTATAGCGAAAATCTAGAAATGAGTACCAAAAAGAATTTTGTCACTATTGATGGTGTAGTTACCATAGCATATCCTAATGCTATGTTTTTAGTGCATCTAGATAATGATATAGATGTTTTAACGGTTATATCGAGTAAAATGAGATGTCGAACAATACGAGTAATACCGGGGGATAGAGTAAGAGTTGAATTACCTGTTTATGATTTAAGCAAAGGACGTATAATATATAGATATCTCATCAAACGAAAGGATGATGCTACCGATGAGGCCAATTAACAAAAGATTTTAGTATTCAAAAAAGGACCACAAATATGAAAATACGTGCTTCTGTTCACAAACTTTGTGAAAAGTGCCGCCTAATTCGTAGACGAAAATGCCTTGTTGTAATTTGTTACAATTCAAGGCATAAACAAAAATAGGGATAATTCCCATTATAAGGAATTATAGAATAAATAAATTTTGGCGTCATATTCATATAGATTATAATCTTTCTAAAATAGATTATAATCTATTTATAGAATTTTTTCTTTTTCACTTCAAAATATCAAAATTGATCAGAAATTATAACAAGAAAAGATTTGTGTCAAAAATTACGAAAAAATTTGTGTCAAAAAATACAAGAAAATATGTGCCATGTAGAGCTACAAGAAGATTTTATTTAATAGCCATTTCCAATTGGAAAAGTGTGAGACCATATATAACTTAGCTAGAATAAATTTATCTATATCATTATTTGTAACAAATTGATTTTTAGATAGAAAAACTCAAATTTAGTCATTCTAATAAGTCAGCCTAAAAGGTAACACAACTTTGTACTTTTACCTACATATGGTAATCAATCATATAGGTTTTTACCCATTGCATCACAAAATGTGTTCCTAGGGATCCTAGGACCCCTAAAGACATATGGTAATTGATCATATGGCTTGAATGGGGTCTTAGGATAACCTATATCCCCCTTCAACCCATTGCATCACAACATGTGTCCCTAGGGGTCTTAGGAACCCTAGGGACATGAGCAGCCAAACACATGGTTCGAAGGGGGTCATAGCCTAACCTACAACCCCCTTTGACCTATTGCATCACAACATGTGTCCCTATAGGTCCTAGGGCCCCTAAGGACATATGGTAATTGATCATATGGGTCTAAGGGGGTTGCAGGCTAACCTACAACCCTGTTCAACCATTGAATTGTGATATGTGTCTTTAGGGTCCTAGAACCCCTAGAGATATATGGTAATTGATCATATGGGCCAAAGGGGGTCGTAGCCTAGCCTAAGACCCCTTTTGACCTATTGCATTGTGACATGTGTCCCTAGGGGTTGTAGTATCCTGAGGGACATATGGTAATCATTATACTAGTTGAATAGGATTGTAGGCTAGCCTATGACCCTCTTTGACCCATTGTATTGTGAAATGTGTCCCTAGGGGTCCTAGGATCTCTAGGGACATATGGTGATAAGTAATATGGGTTGAACGGGGTTGTAGGCTAATGTATGACCCATTTTGACTCATTCAATCACAACATGTGTCTCTAGGGGTCCTAGGACCCCTAGCAATAATGGTAATCAACGTAATGGGTAAAATGATATCATAGGTTAACCTGTGACACCCTTCAACCCATTACATAGTGATATGTGTCCCTAAGGTTTTTAGGACCCCTAGCAACATAAGGTTATGATGTAATGGGTCAAATGTGGTCATAGGCATACCTATTGACCACCTTCAACTCATTTCATTGTGACATGTGTTCCTGGGGGTCCTAGGACTATAACAATCAATGCAATGCATTGAATGGGATTTTAGGCCAACCTATGATTCCCTTTGACCCATTACATCATGACATGTGGATATATGGTAATTGATGCAATGGGTCTAAGGTGGTAGTAGGCTAGATAACCAACTTCAACCCATTGCATCACAACATGTATTGCTAGGGGTCTTATAATCCCTAAGGACATATGATAATCAATTATATGGGTCAAAGGGGGTCATAGGGACATATGGTAATTGATCATATGGGTAGAATGGGGTTGTAGGCTAACCTATGACCCCTTTTGACCAATTATATCATGACACGTATCCCTAAGGGTCCTAGGACTCCTAGGGACATATGGTAGTTTGATCATATGGGTTAAATGGTGTAGTAGTCTAACCTATGACCCCTTTTGATCCATTTAATCACGATATGTGTCCCTATCAGTCCTAGGACCCCTAGGGACATATGGTAATTGACGTAATGGGTTGAATGGGGTTGTATGTTAGTGTACTACCCTCTTTGACCCATTGCATCATGACATGTGTCCTAGAAGATCTAGGACCCCTAAAGAAATATGGTAATTGACCATATGGGTGGAATGGGGTCATAGGTTAGCCATTTCATCTCAAAATGTGTCCCTAGGGGTCCTAGGACCACCATGGACATATGACAATCAACAAAATGGGTAGAATGGGATTGTAGGCTAAACTTTAATCCATTTTGACCTATTGCATTACAACATGTATTCCTAGGGAGATGATAATCAACTCAATGGGTCAAATGGGGTTGTAGGATAAACTATGAACCTCTTCAACCCATTGTATTGCGACGTGTCGACTGGGGTCGTAGGATCCCTAGGGACATATGGTAATCGATACAATTAGTCAAAGGGGGTCATAGGTTAGCCTACAACCCCCTTTAACCTAATGCATCATGACATGTGTCCCTAGGGGTCCTATGACCCCTAGGGACATATGGTAATCAATGCAATGGGTTGAATGGGGTAGTAGGATATCCCATGATCCCCTTCAACCAATTTCATTGCAACATGCATCCGAACCCTATGGACATGTAATAATTGATGCAATGGGTCGAATGGGGCCATAAACAAACCTAAAATCCCCTTAAACCCATTACATCATGACAAGTGTCTGTAGGGGTCCTAGGACCCCTAGGGACATATGGTACTCCATCATAATATAATCTAATATTATGTTCAAATCTATATTATAGTAGTATATGGAATAATATATGTTTAATATAATAATAATAATAATATATAGATAATTTAGAAAATATTTATAATAATATAAACAATATTTATAATATTATAGATAATATATAATTTCATATAATAATTTATAGTACTATGATCCTAATATACTATCTAATCATATTTTATATCATATATAATATTATAAAAATATTTTTTTAATAATAATATTAAAAAATATATATTCAAATATTATTATATCTTAAATGTGAAAAAAAAAAAATGTTTGTGTTGCCCAAGTTTCAGTCTATATTTTTTTCCTTACGGTTTTTGATTCGAGTCAATATTTAAAGTCTTGAGCCTGAGTTTATATTTCCCTTAGAATGGTCTTTCTTCTCATCTCCCTTTGAGTTAACCAAATACGAGAAATCATATGAGAATTAAATTATTTCTTGGTGACGTTATTAGGTTCTGGGAGGTTTTGTTATGCATGTTTCTAATGAGGAGAAGGTTTGAATATCTCTAATGATTCATATTCTTTGTTCCTAATCATGTTGAATACAAGATTCATGTTGAGAAGATAGTTATTTATGAAAGAGTTTATTCATCCTTGAACATTTTTAACTCCATGGTCAAAGATCTATGTCTGGAGAAGGATACATTTTCATAGATATATACAAAGAAAATTTAGAAGAGAACACTAAAAACTGAAGTTGAAGATTGATATACAGATCATGAGAATAGTTTAGAATCAAGTCTAGTTGAATTCAATATAGAATGAATGCTTAAAAATGAAGAAATGGTGAAGAACATGATCAATGGTGGTAAAGACCAAAGTTAGAATCAATTTGATGAATCAAACACATCTAATTGTCCACATCACCAAGTTGAAAAATCAATTTAATGAAATAACACATGCTATTGGCCAATCAAAAAGTCAAATGATTACCTATCATATCAGAGCCATTTAATTATTAAACAAAAAGAGAATGCATTCCACTATTAGATCTTAAAAGATCAACACTTCTCGCTATGTCGCTAGGGAGAGATGCATAGAAATTACTAATAGCAACATAACAAGAAAATGACATGTGTTCAATGAGCCATCACATTTCACAAAGCATAGTCTGAATCTAGTCACTAAATGCCATGAATGAAAGAAAGTCAATGTCAGATTCTCCCAGCAATGGAATGGTGCCAACTATTCACCATGGTGTGCCTAGTTGGAAAGAGGGACCTGCAGTGCAAAATAAAGAGACCTAACATCATTTTGTTATAACCATTAGATCATAAAGAGATCCATGGATGTTTCTATTGTGCTATGTGAAGTTTCTCAATTGTTATTCTATGTGACAAAGTGAGAAGAAGACAAATGTACTCGGTGGAGCTATGAGGGAAACCATAAAGGAAAGTTTCAATGTTTATATCATGATCTTTGATTTAACATCAATGGTCAAAATTTGAAAATTTCATGACTGTTAGGATATAAAATGTATGGATTTGGCATGAATAGATAGAAAATGAAGAATAAATGATTTTCTATAGGATTTTGAGATTCCATGAAGATGAATAGTCATGGTTTGCTTTTAGGAATATCATGGATTCAGAATCATCAATAGAAGAGATAGCATGTGCTTGTATCATGATATAGATTGGATTTTTTCATTTTTTTATTCTCTATTAGATGACTATTTCTCTACTAGAATTAAGAAATGATAACAACCAATTATAAATGTAATCTTATTGGAGATAAAAAAAGGTTATAAAGCTTGAGAGGGATGGCTATGTAATTCCATTTCCAATATTTTCTTTTCATGTTTTGTAGTCCATGGATTAGATAGCTTTTCACTTAGAGTTGAAAGATAATTGTGTGTGATCCTATAAATAATCAGATGGATTCCACTTGATTTTGATATTTGCAGTTCCATTTGCTGCTTCATATATGGTTCTGATTCTTCTCTTGATCATTTTGTACATGTTAGATATTTCATCCTAAATTAAAGGATAATTTTTGTGAATCTATTGGATACTTGTTGAATTCCATTTCTATCAAGGCTTATAGCCAAAGAAATTCCACTTGCCCTCATATGTATAATCCTTTCTTTCCTCTTTTTGCATTTATATGATTAATTTGCATTTAGAATAGAATTAGAAGTCATAAAATATCAAGATAATTCCATGGAGTGTGATATATTATTCAAATACATCCTGCCTGAGATGTTTATGCCTAAAAATAACTTAGCTATTATTTACTGCTCTTAGGTTAAGAGCTTATAATATCAAGAATTTTTATTAGATAAAGACATTCATTTCATCTTATTGCAAGAATCATAGGGAGTTGTTCCTAGTCAATTGAAAGGGGAGTGATGAGATACATACACTCACTCATTTTCTAGTAAATGTTCTTTTTATTCTCCAAAACATTGGGTATCAAAGAGTCAACATAATCAAATATAATAGGAGAACAAATTGTTAATGAATAGTTTTTGGCAACTATACTAGGGAGAATTGAAATGAAAATTCTAGAGAATTTCCCTTCATAATTAGTTACACTCAAAATATATATTTGAGGTGAAAGAAAAGACTTGGGGTATTCAGGTGTTTTCCATAAGGAATTAATACTAGTTTATAGCCTCAACCTACAAAAGAAGTAGAAACAAATTCAAAGTTGAAGACTGGCAAGATAAATTTGGAAAACACCATTTATCTGTATATTTGATACACTCTGGATTCCAAATATACTAGGAGTGCCAAGGAGAAAGGAAAGATTGACCAATAAACAAAGAGCTTAAGTTATCTAACTTTCCTATTCTAGAAGATCTTTGTAGAAGAGGAAGAACATGTGCAAGGGAATTTGTAACAAAAAAACTTCAAGATACTCTATTGCATACAATTGTTTCTCCAAATAGAACACAAAGAAGTCAATCTTCTACTCCTCATGTTGTGAGAAATTCTATTTCTTCTATTTTTTATGCTTTGCTATTGATTAGTACTATTGGCTCCTAATTCAATTTTTTTGATAATAACCAAGAAACCAAACCAATGCATCTAAGGCTAGCAAATTCCTATGATGGATACACCCAACTGCAATCTTGGGCCAACTATAAGGCATAACTCCTTCTTCACTTTAGGTTCTGTAAGACCTAGGTGGGTTAACCTTGAGGTTCTGATATATGGTACCAATGAAATTTAAACATAGATCTGAACCTAATAACAATAGATGAAACCCTTTTTTCTTCTAATACTTATGCAATAACATAGGAAAAAAATAGCTACAAATCATAACCTATAAACTCATAAGCTAAGTGAGGGTTAATTCCTTTCAGCCCACTACAAAATGTGAAATACTAAATTTATTTGATTAAAATGATTTGTGCAAATACCCTTCATCTCAGCTTGCATCTGATTTAGCGATCAATGACTTATCCATTGGGACATAGAGTCATTACCAGTAGGATGATCTAACTTGATTGCTTTACAATTAAGTTTGTCAATTGAAATCCCCAAATTCCATTCTTATAAATATCCCCTCCATACACCCAGAAACACTATTAGGGCATTGAAGCATTTACTTAACTCCTTGAATCAAAAGCAACAACATATTTGACATACAACTCATCCACGATGTCTTAAATCAAATGAACCTTATTCACTCAATCTCAAAGTTAATATCATATGAAGAATTAGGAGACATAATAAGAGAACATAAATAATTCATTGTAAGTCCCCTTTTATATTCATCCTTGGAAAGAATGAATACATAAACTGGTAACACTAAATGAAACTCTAGATATGTCACATGATCTATCATCAACTACCATTTTCTCAAAGAAATAATACATGAAATGAAATAAAAATTTTCATAAGAGTGGATGCGTGGCCTTCACTTCTAGAGCACAACTCAATAGATCAGCAGCAAAACCAACAAAAACCTTGGTTTCACAGTAAAAATTGGAACCCTACTGGTATCATAGAAAAAAATGCCAATAACAACAATGAGAAATAAAGAGAATAATATAGAGGAGAAAAAATTCCCAGATTTGTTGTGCATCCAACATGTGTCCACTTGGAAAACAACTCCTAGAAGTGACAAAGCATCTCTCTAATCTCTATCTACAATTGTATATCAAATCTTTAATCATTTTAAATCTCAAAAGCATAAAGTATCCCAAAATATATGATGAAAAAAACATAAATGATTTTGATGCTAGATTTGAACTCAAGGCAACAACAAAAACCAGTTAAAAATAAACTCTAGAAGCCAAGAAAACTTTTTCATAGTTCATTTAGGCTTCAAAAAACTTCAATGCTTGCCTCCCAATTGATTTTGATCCTCCATGAAGAATTTTGCCCATTTTGCTGAGAATGGCCCAAAAAATACAAAATTGCATGTAGAGTTAACCAAAGAAGACCTGCTCAAAAACTGACCCCATATCTAGAAAATTTATCTCCTCCCAGTTCCAATGACATAGTGGAGTGCCTAATTTGGAAAAAAAAATTCCTCCTAGCAGCCATTTGAAAACAAGGCTCCTAGGCTATGAAAAGAGAATTAAAAATATTTGAAACTTTGAAAATTTTCAATTTACTCATTTTAACATCTTAATTTTCAAACTAAGCCTCTCCTAATCATATGCTGAGAAGCCCATTGTAGCATCTCAAACATTAATTTTTTACCTTCTGATCTCATGGGCATTTCAATTTTTTGTCATGCATTGGTGTAACACTAGAGGCTGAAATCTTCCATCTTACGATCTCTTAGGGTGGTCCTAGCATCATTTTATTTTTTGGTTTATTCATGTGATCTTATGACTCGTCCTATGGTCATAGCCCTCAATTTCTCCTTATCTTGATCTCACGGCTGACTGCCATGTGTTGCCTCTTCTCTGGCATTTGAAACAATCAAAACTCATTGAATTTGATGACCAAATGGGCCCCTCCATGCAAGTAACAACTTCCATAAGATGTGTGCCTTAAAATACTACAAGACCCCACATTTGGGCTTTTGAAATGTTTTAAGAGCTAAATCCAAATCAATGTGGGATACTGGCAGAAAATTCTTCTGCTATATTCCTGCCTTGGATGCAGGTGCCTCTAATCCATTTTAATTCCTCCCTAGCCATTTGGGATGCTCACTCTTCCATGTGGGCATGTTACTACTCCAATGTGAGCTGCTCTCTCCCTTTGGCATCCCTTGCTACTCAATGTAGATGCTGATCTTTTCTTCCTTAGCAGTTATACCATCACAAGCTACAACTCTTTTTGGTGGATGACTTCCACCCTTTATACTACCACCACAACTCTTCACGTGTCCAAAAAAACAAATGGAGTCTTTCTCTTATGTGGACTACACTCTTACTCACTATGGATCAAAGTTATGACATCATGAATACGGGTACTAATCAATTTGCATTTCATGACACCAATGAAACTTTACAAATTGCAAATGGAATTGCATTTGAGAAATGATCCAATGGATTCATCATCAGCTCAAAATTGAAACATAGAAAGTCTCTAACCTCTAGAATGTAATGAAAAAATAATTTTCTTATTTGGGTCAACTATTCAAAAGTTATGACAAGTCACACAGGGCTTCCCAGAATTTAGAACAAATTGCATTAGCATGACATCAATAAATGACCAACTTTGAGTGATTCAAAACCTAGTCAAACAGACTCGAAATGACTCAAAATTTGAAACATAAATTCTTTGGTACACTAAAAACTCACAAATTAGAGAGTCATAGTAACTTCATAAAAGGAGTAAAAATATAAGTCTGCTAATTCCTTTGACATAGTACAATATTGTAAGGAAACAAGAATTCAGATTTCTCCGTTGGATTATTTGAAGTCTAATACTAATCAATTGAAAAGATTAGTTGAGCTTTCCAATATTAAAGAGATAGATCGTGCTAATATTAATGCCAATGTTGAAAATCATAATAAGGCTAGCACTAATCAAACTTCTTTCGATAATAAAGATTTTGCAATTCCTAGACTATTTCAAGAAGAAGAATATACTATTTTAGATACGTGCCCAAATCAAAAGCCTGATCCTTTTTATATTTCTTAGTTAATCAATGGAAATAGATTGAGTAATTGCATCATAGATTCAAGAGCCACTTATAATGTGATGTCTGCTTCTATTGCAAAATCTTTAGGACTCCCATTGACTAAAAATTTTGGTAGATGCTACTCAATGGATGCCAACCAAGTGTCATTGCTAGGATAGATTAAAGATGCTTAAGTTGCCCTTGTCATTCACACCTCCAAAAGATTAAAATTTACTATTGTAGTAGCAGATATCCCTATAAGCTCTGGAATGATCTTGAGTAGAATTTTTGCAAAGATATGGGGTGAAGAAATAAAATTAGATTGGTCTAGTGCCACTATACAAGTTGGAGACAAAAAGGTGAAGGTAGAGCTAGAAGAAAAAGAAAAATTCATTGTTTTGAAATCAGATGATTCTAGATCTCAAATCTTGCATCCTGAAATGTAGTTTTCCAATTATATGGTGGTCTCTATTACCCTAAGAACTTAGAAGAATTATAACCAAATAAAGGTGATCAATTATGGACCCTAGAATTTGATGGAAATTGTGCAAATGTTGGTTTAGGTGCAGGTGTGGTGTTGATATCACCTTATGGAGAAATGACTTATTTTTCTTATACTTTGGATTTCAAAAACACTAATAATACTAAAAAATATGAAGCTCTCCTTACTAGTATAGTGGCAACAGAAAAAAGGGAGTCAAGATGCTTTAAAAATAAGGAGATGTAGAGTTGGTAGTAAGACAAGTCAAAAATAAATATGCAGTGAGAAAATGCCATAGTAAGGTGTGGGATGAAATTGATGGTTTTGAAACTTTCTCAATTACATTAGTACTTAGAGAATTCAATTTAAGAGTTGATTCTTTAGCAATCTTTGCATCATTTCTCTTACCACACCCTAATTTCAAAAATCAAACCTATAACTAGAAGTTCTATTCAAGCCTAATGTCCCTAACAATGAGGAGTTATGGTAGGTATTTGAAGATGATAAAAAAATATGATAAACATAAGAATATGATGGAATCAACATAAGAATGGAAGTCAACCCCAAGATGATAAACATAGGCAAGTGTTGCACACTAGAAGAGAGAGTAGAAATCAAGAAATTACTCATTGAATTTGAAGATGTTCTTGCTTTGATTTATGAATACCTAAATAATTTCATGGGTGGGAAGTTTAAACATGAAATCACTCTTAAACTAGATGTAACACCATTGAGGTAGAATTAGAGAAATTATAATTCTATAGTTGAAGGGGCAATCTTCAAAGAAATTGACAAAATGTTACAGGCCAGGATTATATACCCTATTGATCATTCCACTTGGGTGGCTAATATTGTACCAGTGAGGAAAAATAATGGAGAAATAAGAATTTGTATATATTTTAGAAACTTAAGTCAAGCCTCACTAAAGGATAAATTTTCTCCCCCTCATATGGATCATCTTTTATAGACTGTTGTAGGATCAGAGATGATGTCCATGTTGGATGGATTTTTAGGCTACAATCAAATTCAAGTAAATGAAGTAGATCAGTTTGAAGATGATACAATACAAGAAAAAGATAAAATGAAGGTTTGAAGGCTTTTTTGGGCACTCTAGACTTCGATAATGTATGGGGACAGACTATATTATCATCATCTTTATCTCCTATGTCTAGTGCTTTCATCTTGTAAACATTTTTCTTATGTTTTTATGTTCTAAACATTAAACTTATATAAACTTTATTTTTTTAGGTTATCTTTCATGCCATCACACTATTTTATAAATACCATAGACACATAATGAAAAAATAGAAAACTAAAACATCCTTAAAAGACTTTCATGCGAGAAAAACTATTTATATTTTTATGCTCTAAATATTATAGTTTATGAACTTGACCTTTTCAATCACATTTTGTGTAAATGTATTATTTTACAAACAATATAAACACTTATTAGTGAAAAAATACTTAAATGGTTTTCTTTGATAATAAAATCTTACCCTTGAATTTATTTCCTTTATGAAATAATCAACCAACACTAAAACATTGTCATTAATGTTACAATTTGTAAATAGTGAGAGTGCTTTTTAAAAAGTGATGACTTATTTCCACAATGCATAATTAGCTTTCAAAATTATTACTAGATTTGATTGTGTATGTGTTTATACATCAATGTTTCTGATAAGACTTTGTTACGAAACATAAGAATAAAACTATGGATTGTTTTCTTCTTATTTCCTAATAACCCATAAACTATTACACAATAGAATCTAAAAATAATTTTTTTTAAAAAAATATATATAATTAAAATTATAGTTTTGTTAATTGTAATAATAAAAAATGAGGACTTTTCCATAGGCAAGGAATCTTGACATCTCCAGTTCTGAACCATTTTCACATTACTCTTCGTAGCTTCAAACATATTTTATTATCATAAATAGTTTAAACTTTTCTATAGGGAAGATGTAATAATTGTTGCCTTTTTATTATAAGAGTGGATCATATTAACCAAAATTAAGGAACCTCACCTGTAGCCTATCCCATATTCTTCATGTTGAGAATTGTGTCTTAACCTTGCAAGAACTTTTTAGAAAATTCTAGAATTTTTTGGTGGTATTTTTCCACATATTTATGAGTTGGAAAATGGTGCATTAGTTGTTAAAAATGTTTCTTGTCACTAGTACATTATTGGAGAGATATTTTTAGAGTATAAACAATGCATTACATGACTTTTATAGGGGTTTAAGCTAAAGGACAAAATTATGGATGAAAATTCTATTCTTCCAGTTACAAATGACAAGTGGGTAACATGTGGAATGGTTGTTTTTCCCATGGTTTTGACCTATAGTTTTGTAAGATGACAAATAGTTTCCAAGTTGCAAATCACTATGAAAGGAGGACTTGGGGAGGTGTTTGAATCATCAAGTTCAATTTGCAAGACTGGGTGCTAGAAGGAGTCTCTTTGAGTCCGAGTTCAAGTTTTAGTTGTGGTGATACACTCTTGTAAGAACTTGCATTGCAAGTGTATTGTAATATTCTTGATTTGAGAATACATTCTATGGGTTTTGGAGGGTGGGGTTTTTCTCCAAGAAGGGTTTCTCCACGGTAATCATTGTGTTATGCATTCATTTTTATTTTGATTATTTGCATTCTTGAGATCTCTGCAATAGTTAGTTGAATTTCATAATTGTCATCTCAAGATTAGTGTAGGAAGTGATTCTATGCAACTTTTCTTCCTTACAAGTGGTATCAAAGCCTAGCCAGTTTTGGTTCTATTTTTTGGGTTCAAGGTTTTCTGAGCTAATCAACGTTTGAATAGGAGTTTGTGCAAAGGTTTTCATTTCTATGTTGTAGGATTGTAAAGATGGAAAGCATATCAGGGAGGATTTATGTAGAGAATTTTTCTGGTAGAAACTTTGAGATGTGGAAGCTGAAGATGGAATATATATTGAATGATAGGGATCTATGGGATGTGATTGATGAGAATAAGCTGAGGTCTATAGATCTAACTTTAGCCACATAATATGTTGTAATAGACATGAAAGATAAATGCCTCATTAGATTCTATCTTGTAGACTCACTTTTGATTAATTTCCACAAAGAACCTACCATGAAGAAGCTTTGGAAGAAGCTAAGTGAGATCTATCATGTAAAATCACTTGTGAACAATATTTTCTTGAGGAAGAAGTTGTATTCCTTGAGAATGGAAGTTGGATGGATTTTTGAGTATCTTGAAAGTCTTAATATGTTGGTGAGTCAATTTACCTTAGTTGGGGTGTCAATGGATGAAGAAGAAATGTACTAAATCTTGCTATGTTCATTTCTAGACTCATGAGACAACCTTGTCAAGGCCATTAGGAGAACTTTAGTTCTCTTAAAGATGGAGGATGTTTTTGGTTCTCTAATTTCTGAGCAGATGAGAAGGAAGGTCTCTCTAAATAGCAAAGAGGCTTTGAATGTTTGAGGAAGACCAGAAGAAAGGGGCAAGAACAAAATTCAAGATGACCATTCTAATTCTAAGAATAAGGGCAGATCAAAATCTCATGGTAAGTCCAAGGTGATCTGCTAGAAATGTGGAAAACCTGGACACTTCCAAAAGGACCACAAAGAGGAGGGACAAAGAAGAAGAAGAAAGATTTTGATTTTGAGTGTAAGAAGGAAGATGGAGATGTTTTCATCACAGCCTTGGCCACTGATGCATGTGAAAATGCATGGTTGATAGACTTAAGTGCATCTTTTCACATGACTCCTAATAGAATTTGGTTTAGTAAGTATGAAAATTTTGATGGTGGTAAGGTGTATTTGGGTAATAACTTAGTTTTTTATGGTATTGGTCATGGAAATATTCGTGCGAAATTTTTTGATGGAAGACTTAGAAGATTTCATGGTGTCTTTCATATCTTGGGACTAGCAAATTTTTTTATATCTATTAGCAAACTAATATATGCAGGTATGCATGTATAGTTTTCTAAAGCAAGTGTGAAAATGGTGAGAGGTGCTATGGTAATAACAAGAGGGAGAAGATTGGGTACATTGTACGTTCCTGATGCATGCATAGTTAAGTGTAATAGTACTTCTGATCAAATTGTGAAGAGGACTACTTTGTTGGAGAAGTAGAGGGTTTCTCTTTCAATAGATGGTCATAGTTTTTAGGTACCCAAGGTTGCTCTATCTACTTAATGAAAGTTACTTCCAGGGAAGACTATGTTATTGCACCATGGACTCAGCCACATAGGTGAGAAGGGTTAATAAACCTTAAAAAATAAAAACCTTGTTGATGGGTTGAATTACTACAATCTTGAGTTTCATTTTTGTGAGAATTGTATCTATGGTAAACAAAACCACATTCAGTTTTACTCAAATTCTCATAAATCCTCATGTATTTTGGATCTAATCCATTTGGACATATTTGGTCTAGTTGATGTTCCTTCTATTTGTAGATCAATTTATTATGCTTCTTTTATTGATTATTTTAGTATAAGAACATGGGTTTATTTCCTTAGGATTAAAGTTGAAGTTTTTAGGGATTTCAAAGAATTTAAAGCAATGGTTAAGTTGTAGACTAGAAAGAGGATAAAGTGTTTGAGAACTGATAACAGTGGTGAATTTTTCTCTAATGATTTCAACACATTTTGTAAAGATTTTGGTATTAAAAGAGACAAGACAACTCTGCATTCTCCATAGCAGAATGGGGTTGCAGAAAGAATGAACAAAACCTTGATGGAGAAGGGTAGGAGTATGCTGAGTAGAGCTAGATTGGAATAAAAGTTTTGGGCTAAAGTTGTAGCCACTGATTTCTACCTAATAAATAGGTCTCCTACATTAGCTCTTGTTGATAAGAAACCAATAGAAGCATGGCCAAGCCACAAGCCTTCACTTAGACATTTGAGAGTTTTTGGTTGTGAGGCATATGCTCATGTGCCAAAGGAGAAGCAGACAAAATTGGACAACAAAGCTATGAAATATATCTTCATCAGATATAGTTATGATGTGAAACAATATAAGCTATGGGATCCTATTTCACAAAATATATTTTATTCTAGAAGTGTTATATTTAGAGAAACCTAGCCTTCTTTTGTTATAGTACAACTAGAAAAAATGGAAGAAAATAAAGATATGATTCAACTTCCTACTACACTTGAGAAAGTTGAATTGGGGCCCTTAGAAAGATGAGATGAAGAAGAGAGCTCTATGAGTTTTGAATCATTAGAGGAAGAGGGAGAACTTGATCATGAACCTGAACATGAACTTGAACCAGATCTTGTTCAAAGATCTAGTAGACAGAGGAAAGCACCAGAAAGGTATGCATATTCTCCTGATGATTTGAGGTGTATATTTTCATTGAATGCTAATATTGATGAACTGAAATCTATAGAAGAGGCTCTTTGTATGAATTATTCAGAACCCTTAAAAATAGCCATGGAAGAAGAGATGGAAACTTTTAAGTGGAATGGCACATGGCACCTTGTACCATTGGTTGAAGGAAAAAATCTTGTTGGTTGTAAATGGGTGTTCAAAATGATGATGGGTTCAGATGGAAGCATTGAGAAGTAAAAAACATGATTGGTTACAAAGTGTTACTTCTAGGTTTAAGGATTTGATTATGGTGAAATTTTTTCTCCTATAGCAAAAATGGCATCCATTCAATTTTTACTTTCGATTGTAGCATCTTATGATCTAGAAGTTTAGTTGATGGATGTGAAGATAGTTTCCTTCATGGAGATTTGGAGGAAGAAATTTATATGACAAAGCTAGAACACTTTGTGGAGAAAGGTAAAAGTCATTTGATATATAAATTGAAGAAATCCTTGTACATAGTTTAAAACAAAGTTCTACGATGCAGTACCATAAGTTTGATACATATGTATTGAGTTTTGGATTTGTGTGATCCAAATCTAATCATTGTATATACTACAAGTCTGATGGTGGTTATTTCCAAGTTATTGCCTTATATTTTGATGACATGTTGTTTATTGGCAACTGAAAAGGTGTAATTATAGAATTAAAATCTTAGCTGTCAACAATGTTTGAAATGAAAGATCTTGGTGTAGTAAGGCACATTCTAGGAATGGAAATTATGAGAGATAGATAAAATAGAAAGCTTTGGCTAGGCTAGAGAAAGTATGTTGGTAATATTCTAAAAAGATTCAATATGTAGGATTCTAGACCATTGAATGTTCTTTTTATTATGAGAACAAAGCTTTCTAGCTCACAACATCCTTCATTCTCATTGGAGATGGAAGAGATGATTTGAGTACCATATCAAGGCATTTTTAGAAGTTTGATGTATGCTATGGTCTATACAAGACCACACATTGCCCAAGAAGTGGTAATACTTTTCCATTACATGTCTAATCTAGGAAGAGCACATTGAGACACAGTAAAAAGGGTTTTTAGATGCTTGCAGGGTACCTTAGAGTACTCTATATGTTTCCATGGAACATGAAATTAGAATTCCTTGGATATTCAAGGCTATATGGATTCAAATAGGCCTGGTGATGTTGATAGAAGAAGATCCACTAGTGCATATGTGTTTACATTATTTGGTGGTGCAATCAGTTGGATGAGCAACCAACAAGTTGTAGTTTCTTTGTCCACTACAAAGGTAGATTATATCGTAGCTACTCAGACTTGCAAGGAAGCTATCTAGCCAAAGAGACTGTGTACAGATATAGAATTCAAATAGGGTGTAGTGACAATTTATAGTGAGAGTCAAAGTGCAATCTACCTAGCAAAGAACCCAACATTTCATGCCAAGACCAAGCACATTGATGTACAATATCATTTTGTGAGAGATATGGCTGAGGATGGCAAGGCGAAGTTGGAGAAGGTAGAAACTTTATCAAATGTTGCCAATGCATTAACTAAGCCCCTGAGGAAAAAGAAATTTAGATGATGTTTAGAGTCTATGGGTCTCTCAGATCCTATAAATTAAATCCATGACTCTTTGGATCCATTGACTCTTGCAAGGTGTTCAACAAGTGGGAGAATGTTGAGAATTGTGTCTCAACCTTGCAAGCTTTCTTTGAAAAATTCTAGAATTTGTCTGTGGTAGCTGTCCACATGTTTATGAGTTGGAAAAAGGTGTATGATTTGAGTTGTTAAAAATGTGTCTTGTACCTAGTACAATATAGGAGGGCTATTTTAAGAGTATAAACAATGCATTATATGACTTTTTATGGGGATCTAAACTTGATAAGAATTAAGCTGGCATAATATATTAAGCAGCAACTTTTCAATTTCCAAATTGTCCATTCAATTTCTAATGAGGATTTAAATGGCACGACCTTTCAATTTCCATGAAGATGTGTAAAGAGGCTCAAGTTAAATTCAACAAGGCAGAATAATATGGAGAGACAACTCATTTGCTGAAATTGCCAATTTGTATTAGATCTTATATACGGAGTTCATGGGTAGACATCTCAACCACAAGATTGCCCAACTCCTATAGAGTTCATGGGAATACATATCATTCATAGGATAGCCAAACTTTTATGAGCTCAGAGAAAGAACTCCTCAATGAGCTTGTCCAAATTTGATTGATTTGCAGGCATACACCTCACTTATGTCATTGTTCACATATGAAATTTTATTTAATATTATGAATTGAGTTCTTGATATTGTTTATTCTCTGTTTATAATACCGCTATTTCTTTCTTTTGATATTGTCCTTTGAATTGACAAAATAATTTAGATCAAAACTAGAGGACAAAATTATGGATGAAAATGCTATTCTTGGAGTTACAAAATGACAAGTGGGTAATATGTAGCATGGTTTTTTTTTCCATGGTTTTTTCCCATGGTTTTTTAAGACCACAAATGGTTTCCAAGTTGTAAATCACTACAAAAGGAGGGCTTGGGGAGGTGTTTGAATCATTGAGTTCAATTTGCAAGACTAGGTGCTAGAAGGAGTCTCTCTAAGTTCGAGTCTAAGTTTGAGTTATGGTGATGCACTCTTGTAAGAACTTGCATTGCAATCATATTGTAATCTCGAACTTCAGCCTGGCTTAACTAGTACACTCGAAGCTTTGACTACTTTAATTGTTTTTTACGGGTCCTAGCCATGATTGTCCACTTAATGTTTGTCCACTTAATAGGTCTCATCCTCCATCATATGCCCATCTATTAGTATGGTTCATCTATTAGTATGGCCATCATATGTCCATCTATCAGTATGGTTCTTTGAGAAGTTGATGCTCTATCACACAATTATGTTCTTTTCAAAAATTTTACCTCTTGCCTAGTGATTAAAAGTTCTCCCAAAGGAAGATGGAAAAAGTATAGTGTCCAAAGAAGAGGCTAAGAAACAAAAATTACACTACTACTAGCTTTGAGTCCAACCAACATTTTAAGCCTAAGGACTCATATTACAATAGATTTTATTACACTATTTGGTAATAATAAGTTGTGTTTTTTTCCAAAACTTTGTTCTTTCAACTATTGCATTGCTTTTGTAAGAACACTTTAATTTTTTTTCAATGGTGAATGGATTCAAATAAGTGAATCAAATGTAAAGAAAAGTCATAATAATATTTCAACTGATTATTAGTTAGATACAATACAAACAAAGAAATATTATGACTCAGCTACAGAAGATTTAGAGCAATGCTATTAATACTTATAGTCATTCAAAATCTTATGGAATCTTATAGACTATAAGATTTATAAGACATAACCTCAAATGTGATATCTATTGTTGATAATTTAGAGGGGTACAATTTGACTAAGTAAAACACAATCCTTCATTTCTGATGCATAAAAAATAAAATAAGGGAAAAAGAAGAAAAGAGGAATTTATATTTTCAAGGTGCATAGGTGGCATAAATAGAAAAATAAGAAAAATAGTTTTCATTCCATTAATCGAGGTGTGCAGGTGGAAATTCTAGAAGATTTTGGATAAATCATGTATTTAATATTTGTTGGGTGCTTAGTTGTATTTAGGTGGAAATTCTAGAAAGTTGTAGATATTGTAGAAGGTTGTGGAAATTCTAAAATGTTGTGGATAAATCATGCCTTGGGTGGCAAGTGCCTATTTAAGGAAGGCTTATGTTCATTTGTAATCAAGCTCTTCAAGTAGAAGCTCTGAAGGTGTAAGCTCTTCAAGTGAAAGTTTGAGAAATAGAAGGTCTTGAATTGTAAGCTCTTCAAATGTAATCTCTTCTAGTGACTTTCAATTATTAATGGATGCTTTATGAAGCATTTTGTCATCTCTTGTCTCCATATTTTTGTGTTCTTGGTTGTGAGTTTGTAAGGGTGGTGTTGGCCCTACATCAGTGGTATTAGAGCATACCTTTGTTAGTTGTAGCAGAGTGTACGATCATCATTTGTATCACAGTAGGTTGTTCCTAAGTGTACAAGCAGATCGCCAAACTGTGAGGCAATTTTTACCAAGACCTTGGTTGAGTGAAGTTTAGCAGAGCGGGAGTTCCTGAGCATGCAGACAGATCGCCAAATGTGAGGCAATTTGCACCAAGACCTTGAGTTGGGTGAAGAAGTTCTTGATTGTGTAGATAGATCACCGACTATGAGGTAGTTTGCACAAGGTTCTTGTGTTGCACTAGATTTGTCTTATATAGACTTGATTATGGAGAAGAGAAAGAAGAAGATGACTTTTGTGATTGGATGGATTTTGCGGATTCCTCAACTTGAGAAATTTAGAGCAAGAAATCAATAGTCATTGCTAGTTGATTTGCAGAAGCAAGTGAATGAATTAGAAATTGAGTTGTAGAAATGAAGAGTGCATTACCAAAAAAGGGATGTTTATAATTCCTTGGATAAGAAAAAGATAGAAGATCTAGTGGAGTATCAGACATGCGATACAAAAGAAGAGCAAGAGAATGAAGAGGAATTTATTTGTTAACCAGAAGTTGAAGAAGATGAAAGAGAAGAGGAAGAGCATCAAGATGACAAGATTTATGAACTTGAAGTAGATCAAGAAGATTTGAAGATTGCAGCAATGGAGGAAACATATAGTGCCTTCATTGGAGATCTAGCAGGTGAAGTATTTACATGCATTGTTGACGACATGAAAGAGGCAAGCAAAGATGACTATGTAAAAGAAGTAAATTTCTATGAACTATATGATGTTGAATTTGAGGTGATTTTGAAAGATATTAATGATGGTTTGCATGAGGATCTTGTTCGTGATGTGTGGTATGCCAAGAAAGGTTGGTATGGTGTTGTTGGGTTTATTACAGGTGTGATTAATTCAACAAGATTGAATGAGGATGAGATTTATACTTGGATACAGTTCATTGCAAATGAGCATTTTCAGCAGCAAACAATTGTTCCAACCAGGTGTTGGAAAAGAAGAAAGAAGGAAATATATCGGCATCAGACACTTGTTCCAGCTAGGTGTTGGAGGAAGAGAAAATAAAAATGTCAACAGTGGCTACTTCATTTTGTGAATCCATATTCACAAAAATTTTCCGCCCATGGGAGTCGGATGCAGGAGCATCATGCATCAGCAAAAAAAAAATGTGGAAGATTTGCATGTTGGTTTTCTTGTCCCTATTGAGGTGGAAGCTTGTGGTGAAGATTAATATGGTGGTATATATTTCTTTTCGCATGAAAGTGTCGGACACACTTTTCTATCTACCAAGGGAGTTTGATGCAGGAGCATCTTGCATGGGAAAATTAAATTATTAGGAAAAAAAAAATTGTGGAGGAGAGAGAAAGTGACAAAAATAGAAAGAAAAATAATAAAAAATAAATAAAATAAGGGAAAAAGAAGAAAAGAGGAATTTCTATTTTCAAGGTGCATAGGTGGCATAAATAAAAAAATCATAAAAATAGTTGTCATTCCATTAATCGAGGTGTGTAGGTGGAAATTCTAAAAGATTTTGGATAAATCATGTATTTAATATTTGTTGGGTGCTTAGTTGTATTTAGGTGGAAATTCTAGAAAGTTGTAGATATTCTAGAAGATTGTGGAAATTCTAGAATGTTGTGGATAAATCATGCCTTGGGTGGTAAGTGCCCATTTAAGGAAGGCTTATGTTCATTTCTAATCAAGCTCTTCAAGTAGAAGCTCTCAAGGTGTAAGCTCTTCAAGTGAACGTTCAAGAAATAGAAGTTCTTGAATTGTAAGCTCTTCAAATGTAATCTCTTCTAATGACTTTCAATTATTAAGGGATGCTTTATGAAGCATTTTGTCATCTCATCTCCATATTTTTGTGTTCTTGGTTGTGAGTTTGTAAGGGTGGTGTTGGCCCTACATCAGTGGTATCAGAGAATACCTTTGTTAGTGGTAGCAGAGCGTACCATCATCAATTTCCTACCATTTAAGATGGTATTAAAATTATAAATTACATAAATATATGTATCTTAGAGCAAGTATATTTGAAAAACTTATTATATAAGTAGTAACATTAGACTTAATTACATTATTTTCAAATTAAAACCAATATAGATTTATTAATGCATGTTAATGAATTTATGAAAATAGAAAAAACTATTAATTCAATTAATTAGAATTAAGAATTAATTTGTAAAAAATGTTAAGTACAACGATATATGATATTTAATTCAGAGAACAATAATGAAAAATGATATTGACATTTTCAAGCTCTTATTTTTCAATGTAATTTTTCAATATAATTATTATTTTTAAATTATAATAGATTCAAAATATTGTATAAATAATCTTTTGTATTTCATGGCCAAATTTGACAAGTAAAGTTTTAGTCAAAATAAATATCAAACTTCTCCAAACTAATTTAATCTATCTTATAATTATGTTAATCTATGTAAAGATGTTAATGTTTGAAACCTTTCATAATATATTATATTTTTATAGCTAAGTTTAAATTTCTCAATACACTAGGTTTATGGTCTTAGACAACTATTATAGGATAATGCTCTTAGGAGAGTAGGTATATTATATGAAAATTTTTGCAATACAATCATTTTAAATTATAAATCTATATGTTGCTTGAAGAGTCTTTTATAGTCTTCTACAATGTTAACTAACTGTATATAAAAGTTCTTTAAGTATCTTGATATACAAAGGTTACACATAGTTTACATGACAACTCATAACAACTAATTAAAGTGGTGAGAAAAATATAATTGAGGTATGTAATTTTCAATTTCACCTTATTCTTGACTCCCTTAAGATCAAACATGGCAAGTAACAAATAAACACATGGAGGGAAACATTATAAATAGTCAACATAAATTTACAACTATTAATTAGGATAAATATGTCAAAATAATTATGAATGTTTCTAGGATATGAAAATATTAGATCTATTAAAAAATATTTGATTTGAAGTAAAGAGAGTGATAATGATCAACAAAAGAGTACAAATTTGCACAAGATATTTTAAATTATTTACATGTAAATGATTAAGTTATTATGTCAAAATACCTTAAAATAAATAGGAATTTACATGAAAATACAATTTTCATGATTAGGTTTTGTATCTTTTTTGAGATGATTGTTAATCTAAACCAAATATGCAAAGAATACGAACATTATCCATAAGCATGGAAGTAACTATAATCATGTGATTAAAAATTGTAATTGCTCCCAAAAAAAAAGAATGACAACACTTGGATTGTTCATAT
The DNA here is from genome assembly GCA_028749045.1 of Cupressus sempervirens. Taxonomy (NCBI): domain Eukaryota; kingdom Viridiplantae; phylum Streptophyta; class Pinopsida; order Cupressales; family Cupressaceae; genus Cupressus; species Cupressus sempervirens. The sequence continues at coordinate 254,511,320 of CM053786.1, read as the reverse complement.
GTCATCTTTCTTTGTAGACATATTCTATATGGATAAAAAAAATAGAAAATATATGCAATTAATAGTTATAGAATTAAACTGATATAAGAAAAATCAGGCTTGAGTAAAAATATATCAATTTAGTTGTTGATAAATTTCAAGTAGTATCGATAAAAGGTTTAAAAAATTTTATTGTACAAAATGTTTTTGAAATTGCATTCCCTACTTATATCATAATTTTATTCCCCTGAAGTGTGATAAATGTTATCCTTATATGTGCACAATAAAGTATCATAACACATGTGATTATTGTAATGTGGAGCCTAATAAGACTCAAATGCTTATTCAATATTGTATCTTCTAGCTACAACCATAATGATTCATATTCTTTGTTCCTAATCATGTTGAATACAATATTCATGTTGAGAAGATAGTTATTTATGAAAGAGTTTATTCATCCTTGAACATTTTTAACTCCATGGTCAAAGATCTATGTCTGGAGAAGGATACATTTTCATAGATATATACAAAGAAAATTTAGAAGAGAACACTAAGAATTGAAGTTGAAGATTGATATACAAATCGTGAGAATAGTTTAGAATCAAGTCTAGTTGAATTCAATATAGAATGAATGCTTAAAAATGAAGAAATGGTGACGAACACGATCAATGGTGGTAAAGACCAAAGTTAGAATCAATTTGATGAATCAAACACATCTAATTGTCCACATCACCAAGTTGAAAACTCAATTTAATGAAATAACACATGCTATTGGCCAATCAAAAAGTCAAATGATTACCTATCATATCAGAGCCATTTAATTATTAAACAAAAAGAGAATGCATTCCACTATTAGATCTTAAAAGATCAACACTTCTCGCTATGTCGCTATGGAGAGATGCATAGAAATTACTAATAGCAACATAACAAGAAAATGACATGTGTTCGATGAGCCATCACATTTCAGAAAGCATAGTCTGAATCTAGTCATTAAATGCCACGAACAAAAGAAAGTCAATGTCAGATTCTCCAAGCAATGGAATGGTGCCAACTATTCACCATGGTGTTCCTAGTTGGAAAGAGGGACCTGTAGTGCAAAATAAAGAGCCCTAACATCATTTTTTTATAACCATTAGATCGTAAAGAGATCCATGGATGTTGCTATTGTGCTATGTGAAGTTTCTCAATTGTTATTCTATGTGACGAAGTGACAAGAAGAAAAATGTACTCGGTGGAGCTACGAGGGAAACCATAAAGGAAAGTTTCAATGTGTATATCATGATCTTTGATTGAACATCGATGGTCAAAATTTGAAAATGTCATGACTGTTAGGATATAAAATGTATGGATTTGGCATGAATAGACAGAAAATGAAGAATAAATGATTTTCTATAGGATTTTGAGATTCCATGAAGATGAATAGTCATGGTTTGTTTTTAGGAATATCATGGATTCAGAATCATGAATAGAAGAGATAGCATGTGCTTGTATCATGATATAGATTGGATTTTTTCACTTTTTAATTCTCTATTAGATGACTCTTTCTCTACTAGAATTAAGAAATGATAACAACCAATTATAAATGTAATCTTATTGGAGATAAAAAAATGTTAGAAAGCTTGAGAGGGATGGCTATGTAATTCTATTTACAATATTTTTTTTTCATGTTTTGTAGTCCATGGATTAGATAGCTTTGCACTTAGAGTTGAAAGATAATTGTGTGTGATCCTATAAATAATCAGATGGATTCCACTTGGTTTTGATATTTGCAGTTCCATTTGCTGCTTCATATATGGTTTTGATTCTTCTCTTGATCATTTTGTACATGTTAGATATTTCATCCTAAATTAAAGGATAATTTATGTGAATCTATTGGATACTTGTTGAATTCCATTTCTATCAAGGCTTATAGCCAAAGAAATTCCACTTGCCCTCATATGTATAATTCTTTCTTTCCTCTTTTTGCATTTATATGAGTAATTTGCATTTAGAATAGAATTAGAAGTCATAAAATATCAAGATAATTCCATGGAGTGTGATATATTATTCGAATCCATCTTGCATGAGATGTTTATGCCTAAAAATAACTTAGCTATTATTTACTGCTCTTAGGTGAAGAGCTTATAATATCAAGAATTTTTATTAGATAAAGACATTCATTTCATCTTATTGCAAGAATCATAGGGAGTTGTTCCTAGTCAATTGAAAGGGGAGTGATGAGATACATACACTCACTCATTTGCTAGTAAATGTTCTTTTTATTCTCCAAAACATTGGGTATCAAAGAGTCAACATAATCAAATATAATAGGAGAAAAAATTGTTAATGAATAGTTTTTGGCAACTATACTAGGGAGAATTGAAATGAAAATTCTAAAGAATTTCCCTTCATAATTAGTTACACTCAAAATATATATTTGAGTTGAAAGAAAAGACTTGGGGTATTGAGGTGTTTTCCAGAAGGAATTAATACTAGTTTATAGCCTCAACCTACCAAAGAAGTAGAAACAAATTCAAAGTTGAAGACTGGCAAGATAAATTTGAAAAACACCATTTATCTGTATATTTGATACACTCTGGATTCCAAATATACTAGGAGTGCCAAGGAGAAAGGAAAGATTGGCCCAATAAACAAAGAGCTCATGTTATCTAACTTTCCTATTCTAGAAGATCTTTGTAGAAGAGGAAGAACATGTGCAAGGGAATTTGTAACCAAAAAACTTCAAGATACTCTATTGCGTACAATTGTTTCTCCAAATAGAACACAAAGAAGTCAATCTTCTACTCCTCATGTTGTGATAAATTCTATTTCTTCTATTTTTTATGCTTTGCTATTGATTAGTACTATTGGCTCCTAATTTAATTTTTTTGATAATAACCAAGAAACCAAACAAATGCATCTAAGGCTAGCAAATTTCTATGACGGATACACCCAACTGCAATCTTGGGCCAACTATAAGGCATAACTCCTTCTTCACTTTAGGTTTTGCAAGACCTAGGTGGGTTAACCTTGAGGTTCTGATATATGGTACCAATGAAATTTAAACATAGATCTGAACCTAATAACAATAGATGAAACCCTTTTGTCTTCTAATACTTATGCAATAACATAGGAAAAAAATAGCTACAAATCATAACCTATAAACTCATAAGCTAAGTGAGGGTTAATTCCTTTCAGCCCACTACAAAATGTGAAATACTAAATTTATTTGATTAAAATGATTTGTGCAAATACCCTTCATCTCAGCTTGCATCTGATTTAGCGATCAATGACTTATCCATTGGGACATAGAGTCATTACCATAAGGATGATCTAACTTGATTGCTTTACAATTAAGTTTGTCAATTGAAATCCCCAAATTCCATTCTTATAAATATCCCCTCCATACACCCAAGAAACACTATTAGGGCATTGAAGCATTTACTTAACCCCTTGAATCAAAAGCAACAACATATTTGACATACAACTCATCCAAGATGTCTTAAATCAAATGAACCTTATTCACTCAATCTCAAAGCTAATATCATATGAAGAATTAGGAAACATAATAAGAGAACATAAATAATTCATTGTAACTACCCTTTTATATTCATCCTTGGAAAGAATGAATACATAAACTGGTAACACTAAATGAAACTCTAGATATGTCACATGATCTATCATCAACTACCATTATCTCAAAGAAACAATACATGAAATGAAATAAAAATTTGCATAAGAATGGATGTGTGGCCTTCACTTCTAGAGCACAACTCAATAGATCAGCAGCAAAACCAACAACAACCTTGGTTTCACAGTAAAAATTGGAACCCTACTAGTATCATAGAAAAAAATGCCAATAACAACAATGAGAAAGAAATAGAATAATATAGAGGAGAAAGAATTCCCAGATTTTTTGTGCATCCAACATGTTTCCACTTGGAAAACAACTCCTAGAAGTGACAAAGCATCTCTCTAATCTCTATCTACAATAGTATATCAAATCTTTAATCATTTTAAATCTCAAAAGCATAAAGTATCCCAAAATATTTGATGAAGAAAACTTAAATGATTTTGATGCTAGATTTGAACTCAAGGCAACAACAAAAATCAGTTAAAAATAAACTCTAGAAGCCAAGAAAACTTTTTCATAATTCATTTACGCTTCAAAAAACTTCAATGCTTGCCTCCAAATTGATTTTGATGCTCCATGATGAATTTTGCCCATTTTGCTAAGAATGGCCCAGAAAATACAAAATTGCATGTAGAGTTAACCAATGAAGACCTGCTCAAAAACTGACCCCATATCTAGAAAATTTATCTCCTCCAAGTTCCAATGACATATTGGAGTGCCTAATTTGGAAAAAAATTGTCCTCCTAGCAGCCATTTGAAAATTAGGCTCCTAGGCTATGAAAAGAGAATTAAAAATGAGAAATTTAAAAGTCTATATAGTTTAAACTCTATAAAACATATAATTTTATTTAAATCTTTCCATCTTTTGAAAATCATGCATTGGAGAACTTTCAATTTCAATTTTGATATTCATTTTCCATACTCCCCAATCTGTGGATGCCAAGTGTCAAAATCTAATTTGCCAATATCACAAGTGGCCCCACATCCATCTACAAAAATATTTGAAACTTTGAAAATTTTCAATTTACTCATTGTAACATCTTAATTTTCAAACTAAGCCTCTCCTAATCATATCCTGAGAAGCCCATTGTAGCATCTCAAACATTAATTTTTTACCTTCTGATCTCATGGGAATTTCAATTTTTTGTCATGTATTGGTGTAACACCAGAGGCTAAAATCTTCCATCTTACGATCTCTTAGGGTGGTCCTAGCATCATTTTATTTTTTGGTTTATTCATGTGATCTTATGACTCGTCGTAGGGTCATAGCTCTCAATTTCTCCTTATCTTGATCTCACGGTTGACTGCCATGTGTTGCCTCTTCTTTGGCATTTGAAACAATCAAAACTCATTGAATTTGATGACCAAATGGGCCCCTCCATGCAAGCAGCAACTTCCATAAGATGTGTGCCTTAAAACACTACAACACCCCACATTTGGGCTTTTGAAATGTTTTAAGAGCTAAATCCAAATCAATGTGGGATACTGGCAGAAAATTCTTCTGCTATATTCCTACCTTGGATGCAGGTGCCTCTACTCCATTTTAATTCCTACCACCATGAAAAGCCTATGCTCTTTCATTAGCATTGACGGCTAGTCAAAATTTGGGGCTCCTTTTATGTAGTGGCTTCCTTATTCCTTTTCATGGAGTGTTCTTTCTTATACTTTCATGCTGTGTTTCCTCTCACCATGGAGATCCTCTTTGCAGATCCTCCCTAGCCATTTGGGATGCTCACTCTTCCATGTGGGCATGTTACTACTCCAATGTGAGCTGCTTTCTCCCTTTGGCATCCCTTGCTACTCAATGTAGATGCTCATATTTTCTTCCTTAGCAGTTATACCATCACAAGATACAACTCTTTTTGGTGGATGACTTCCACGCTTTATACTACCACCATAGTTCTTCACGTGTCAAAAAAAAACAAATGGAATCTTTCTCTTATGTGGACTACACCCTTACTCACTGTGGATCAAAGTTATGACATCATGAATAGGGTTACTAATCAATTTACATTTCATGACACCAATGAAACTTTACAAATTGCAAACAGAATTGCATTTGAGAACTGATCCAATGGATTCATCATCAGCTCAAAATTGAAACATAGAAAGTCTCTAACCTCTAGAATGTAATGAAAAAATAATTTTCTTATTTGGGTCAACTATTCAAAAGTTATGACAAGTCACACAGGGCTTCCCAGAATTTAGAACAAATTGCATTAGCATGACATCAATAAATGACCAACTTTGAGTGATTCAAAACCTAGTCAAACAAACTCGAAATGACTCAAAATTTAAAACATACATTATTTGGTACACTAGAAACTCACAAATTAGAGAGTCATTAAATATTACTAGGTGTAAGATATTCAGTTGCAAACACAACCTCCTGTCATTGTTTGACACTTTGCCAAAAATGCAGAATTAGACATTGCTCAAAACATGACTTGACAAAATGGCTACACCATCAAATAAATTTGATAAAAATATTGGCATAGTAACTTCATCTTCATAAAAGGAGTAAAAATATAAGTCTACTAATTCCTTTGACATAGTACAATATTGCAAGGAAACAAGAATTCAGATTTCTCCATTGGATTATTTGAAGTCTAATACTAATCAATTGAAAAGATTAGTTGAGCTTTCCAATATTAAAGAGATAGATCGTGCTAATATTAATGCCAATGTTGAAAATCATAATAAGGCTAGCACTAGTCAAACTTCTTTCGATAATAAAGATTTTGCAATTCCTAGACTATTTCAAGAAGAAGAATATACTATTTTAGATACGTGCCCAAATCAAAAGCCTGATCCTTTTTATATTTCTTTGTTAATCAATGGAAATAGATTGAGTAATTGCATCATAGATTCAAGAGCCACTTATAATGTGATGTCTGCTTCTATTGCAAAATCTTTAGGACTCCCATTGACTAAAAATTTTGGTAGATGCTACTCAATGGATGCCAACCAAATGTCATTGCTAGGATAGATTAAAGATGCTTAAGTTGCCCTTTTCATTCACCCCTCCAAAAGATTGAAACTTACTATTGTAGTAGAAAATATCCCTATAAGCTCTGGAATGATCTTGAGTAGAATTTTTGCAAAGATATGGGGTGAATAAATAAAATTAGATTGGTCTAGTGCCACTATCCAAGTTGGAGACAAAAAGGTGAAGGTAGAGCTAGAAGAAAAAGAAAAATTCATTGTTTTGAAATTAGATGATCCTAGATCTCAAATCTTGCATCTTGAAATGTAGTTTTCCAATTATATGGTGTTCTCTATTACCCTAATAACTTAGAAGAATTATAACCAAATAAATGTGATCAATTATGGACCCTAGAATTTGATGGCAATTGTGCAAATGTTGGTTCAGGTGCAAGTGTGGTGTTGATATCACCTTATGGAGAAATGACTTATTTTTCTTATACTTTGGATTTCAAAAATACTAATAATACTACAAAATATGAAGCTCTCCTTCCTAGTATAATGGCAACAGAAAAAAGGGAGTCAAGATGCTTTAAAAATAAGGAGATGTAGAGTTGGTAGTAAGACAAGTCAAAAATAAATATGCAGTGAGAAAATGCCATAGTAAGGTGTGGGATGAAATTGATGGTTTTGAAACTTTCTCAATTACATTAGTACTTAGAGAATTCAATTTAAGAGTTGATTCTTTAGCAATCTTTGCATCATTTCTCTTACCACACCCTAATTTCAAAAATCAAACCTATAACTAGAAGTTCTATTTAAGCCTAATGTCCCTAACAATGAGGAGTTATGGTAGGTATTTGAAGATGATAAAAAAATATGATAAACATAAGAATATGATGGAATCAACATAAGAATGGAAGTCAACCCCAAGATGATAAACATAGGCAAGTGTTGCACACTAGAAGAGAGAGTAGAAATCAAGAAATTACTCATTGAATTTGAAGATGTTCTTGCTTTGATTTATGAATACCTAAATAATTTCATGGGTGGGAAGTTTAAACATGAAATCACTCTTAAACTAGATGTAACACCATTGAGGTAGAATTAGAGAAATTATAATTCTATAGTTGAAGGGGCAATCTTCAAAGAAATTGACAAAATGTTACAGGCCAGGATTATATACCATATTGATCATTCCACTTGGGTGGCTAATATTGTACCAGTGAGGAAAAATAATGGAGAAATAAGAATTTTTATAGATTTTAGAAACTTAAGTCAAGCCTCACTAAAGGATAAATTTTCTCCACCTAATATGGATCATCTTTTATAGACTGTTGTAGGATCAGAGATGATGTCCATGTTGGATGGATTTTTAGGCTACAATCAAATTCAAGTAAATGAAGCAGATTAGTTTGAAGATGATACAACACAAGAAAAAGATAAAATGAAGGTTTGAAGCCTTTTACGGGCACTCTAGACTTTGATAATGTATGGGGACAGACTATATTATCCTCATCTTTACCTCCTATGTCTAGTGCTTTCATCTTGTAAACATTTTGCTTATGTTTTTATGTTCTAAACATTAAACTTATATAAACTTAACTTTTTTAGGTTATCTTTCATACCATCACACTATTTTATAAATACCATAGACACATAATGAAAAAATAGAAAATTAAAAAAATCCTTAAAAGACTTTCATGCGAGAAAAACTATTTATATTTTTATGCTCTAAATATTATAGTTTATGAACTTGACCTTTTCAATCACATTTTGTGTAAATGTATTATTTTACAAACAATATAAACACTTATTAGTGAAAAAATACTTAAATGGTTTTCTTTGATAATAAAATCTTACCCTTGAATTTGTTTCCTTTTTGAAATAATCAACCAACACTAAAACATTGTCATTAATGTTACAATTTGTAAATAGTGAGAGTGCTTTTTAAAAAGTGATGACATATTTCCACAATGCATAATTAGCCTTCAAAATTATTACTAGATTTGATTGTGTATGTGTTTATACATCAATGTTTCTGATAAGACTTTGTTAAGAAACATAAGAATAAAACCATGGATTGTTTTCTTCTTATTTCCTAATAACCCATAAACTATTACACAATAGAATCTAAAATTAATTTTATTTTTAAAAATATATATAATTAAAATTATAGTTTTGTTAATTGTACTAATAAAAAATGAGACTTTTCCATAGGCAAGGAATCTTGACATCTCCAGTTCTGAACCATTTTCACATTACTCTTCGTAGCTTCAAACATATTTTATTATCATAAATAGTTTAAAATTTTCTATAGGGAAGATGTAATAATTGTTGCCTTTTTATTATAAGAGTGGATAATATTAACCAAAATTAAGGAACCTCACCTGTAGCCTATCCCATATTCTTCATGTTGAGAATTGTGTCTTAACCTTGCAAGAATTTTTGAGAAAATTCTAGAATTTTTTGGTGGTATTTTTCCACATATTTATGAGTTGGAAAATGGTGCAGGAGTTGTTAAAAACGTTTCTTGTCACTAGTACAATATTGGAGAGATATTTTTAGAGTATAAACAACGCATTACATGACTTTTATAGGGGTTTAAGCTAAAGGACAAAATTATGGATGAAAATTCTATTCTTCCAGTTACAAATGACAAGTGGGTAACATGTGGAATGGTTGTTTTTCCCATGGTTTTGACCCATAGTTTTGTAAGACGACAAATAGTTTCCAAGTTGAAAATCACTATGAAAGGAGGACTTGGGGAGGTGTTTGAATCATCAAGTTCAATTTGCAAGACTGGGTTCTAGAAGGAGTCTCTTTGAGTCCGAGTTCAAGTTTTAGTTGTGGTGATACACTCTTGTAAGAACTTGCATTGCAAGTGTATTGTAATATTCTTGATTTGAGAATACATTCTATGGGTTTTGGAGGGTGGGTTTTTTCTCCAAGAAGGGTTTCTCCACGGTAATCATTGTGTTATGCATTCATTTTTATTTTGATTATTTGCATTCTTGAGATCTCTGCAATAGTTAGTTGAATTTCATAATTGTCATCTCAAGATTAGTGTAGGAAGTGATTCTGTGCAACTTTTCTTCCTTAGAAGTGGTATCAAAGCCTAGCTAGTTTTGGTTCTATTTTTTTGGTTCATGGTTTTTTGAGCTAATCAACATTTGAATAGGAGTTTGTGCAAAGGTTTTCATTTCTATGTTGTAGGATTGTAAAGATGGCAAGCATATCAGGGAGGATTTAAGTAGAGAATTTTTCTGGTAGAAACTTTGAGATGTGGAAGCTGAATATGGAATATATATTGAATGATAGCGATCTATGGGATGTGATTGATGAGAATAAGCTGAGGTCTATAGATCTAACTTTAGCCACATAATATGCTGTAATAGACATAAAAGCTAAATGCCTCATTAGATTCTATCTTGTAGACTCACTTTTGATTAATTTCCATGAAGAACCTACCATGAAGAAGCTTTGGAAGGAGCTAAGTGAGATCTATCATGTAAAATCACTTGTGAACAATATTTTCTTGAGGAAGAAGTTGTATTCCTTGAGAATGGAAGGTGGATGGATTTTTGAGTATCTTGAAAGTCTTAATATGTTGGTGACTCAATTGACCTTAGTTGGGGTGTCAATGGATGAAGAAGAAATGTACTAAATCTTGCTATGTTCATTTCTAGACTCATGAGACAACCTTGTCAAGGCCATTAGGAGAACTTTAGTTGTCTTAAAGATGGAGGATGTTTTTGGTTCTCTAATTTCTGAGCAGATGAGAAGCAAGGTCTCTCTAAATACCAAAGAGGCTTTGAATGTTTGAGGAAGACCAGAAGAAAGGGGCAAGAACAAAATGCAAGATGACCATTCTAATTCTAAGAATAAGAGGAGATCAAAATCTCATGGTAAGTCCAAGGTGATCTGCTAGAAATGTGGAAAACCTGGACACTTCCAAAAGGACCACAAAGAGGAGGGAAAAAAAAGAAGAAGAAAGATTTTGATTTTGAGTGTAAGAAGGAAGATGGAGATGTTTTCATCACAGCCGTGGCCACATATGCATGTGAAAATGCATGGTTGATAGACTTAAGTGCATCTTTTCACATGACTCCTAATAGAATTTGGTTTAGTAAGTATGAAAATTTTGGTGGTGGTAAGGTGTATTTGGGTAATAACTTAGTTTTTGATAGTATTGGTCATGGAAGTATTCGTGTGAAATTTTTTGATGGAAGACTTAGAAGATTTCATGGTGTCTTTCATATCTCGGGACTAGCAAATTTTTTTTAATCTATTAGCAAACTAATATATGCAGGTATGCATGTATAGTTTTCTAAAGCAAGTGTGAAAATGGTGAGAGGTGCTATGGTAATAAAAAGAGGAAGAAGATTGGGTACATTGTACCTGCTTGATGCATGCATAGTTAAGTGTAATAGTACTTCTGATCAAATTGTGAAGAGGACTACTTTGTTGGAGAAGCAGAGGGTTTCTCTTTCAATAGATGGTCATAGTTTTTAGGTACCCAAGGGTGCTCTATCTACTTAATGAAAGTTACTTCCAGAGAAGACTATGTTATTGCACCATGGACTCAGCCACATAGGTGAGAAGGGTTAATAAACCTTAAAAAATAAAAACCTTGTTGATGGGTTGAATTACTACAATCTTGAGTTTGATTTTTGTGAGAATTGTATCTATGGTAAACAAAACCACATTCAGTTTTACTCAAATTCTCATAAATCCTCATGTATTTTGGATCTAATCCATTTGGACATATTTGGTCTAGTTTATGTTCCTTCTATTGGTAGATCAATTTATTATTCTTATTTTATTGATTATTTTAGTAGAAGAACATGGGTTTATTTCCTTAGGATTAAAGTTGAAGTTTTTAGTGATTTCAAAGAATTTAAAGCAATGGTTAAGTTGTAGACTAGAAAGAAGATAAAGTGTTTGAGAACTGATAACAGTGGTGAATTTTTCTCTAATGATTTCAACACATTTTGTAAAGATTTTGGTATTAAAAGAGACAAGACAAATCTGCATTCTCCATAGCAGAATGGGGTTGCAGAAAGAATGAACAAAACCTTGATGGAGAAGGGTAGGAGTATGCTGAGTAGAGCTAGATTGGAATAAAAGTTTTGGGCTAAAGTTGTAGCCACTGATTTCTACCTAATAAATAGGTCTCCTACATTAGCTCTTGTTGATAAGAAACCAATAGAAGCATGGCCAAGCCACAAGCCTTCACTTAGACATTTGAGAGTTTTTGGTTGTGAGGCATATGCTCATGTGCCAAAGGAGAAGCAGACAAAATTGGACAACAAAGCTATGAAATATATCTTCATCAGATATAGTTATGATGTGAAACAATATAAGCTATGGGATCCTATTTCACAAAAGATATTTTATTCTAGAAGTGTTATATTTAGAGAAACTTAGCCTTCTTTTGTTATAGTACAAATAGAAAAAATGGAAGAAAATAAAGATATGATTCAACTTCCTACTACACTTGAGAAATTTGAATCGGGGCCCTTAGAAAGATGAGATGAAGAAGAGAGCTCTACGAGTTTTGAATCATTAGAGGAAGAGGGAGAACTTGATCATGAACCTGAACATGAACTTGAACCAGATCTTGTTCAAAGATCTAGTAGACAGAGGAAAGCACCAGAAAGGTATGCATATTCTCCTGATGATTTGAGGTGTATATTTTCTTTGAATGCTAATATTGATGAACTAAGATCTATAGAAGAGGCTATTTGTATGAATTATTCAGAGCCCTTAAAAATAGCCATGGAAGAAGAGATGGAAACTTTTAAGTGGAATGGCACATGGCACCTTGTACCATTGGTTGAAGGACAAAATCTTGTTGCTTGTAAATGGGTGTTCAAAATGATGATGGGTTCATATGGAAGCATTGAGAAGTAAAAAACATGATTGGTTACAAAGCGTTACTTCCAGGTTACAGGATTTGATTATGGTGAAATTTTTTCTCCTATAGCAAAAATGGCATCCATTCAATTTTTACTTTCGATTGTAGCATCTTATGATCTAGAAGTTTAGTTGATAGATGTGAAGATAGTTTCCTTCATGGAGATTTGGAGGAAGAAATTTATATGACAGATCTAGAACACTTTGTGGAGAAAGGTAAAAGTCATTTGATATATAAATTGAAGAAATCCTTGTACATAGTTTAAAACAAAGTTCTACGATGCAGTACCATAAGTTTGATACATATGTATTGAGTTTGGGATTTGTGTGATCCAAATCTAATCATTGTATATACTACAAGTCTGATGGTGGTTATTTCCTAGTTATTTCCTTATATGTTGATGACATGTTGTTTATTGGCAAACGAAAAGGTGTAATTATAGAATTAAAATCTTAGCTCTCAACAAAGTTTGAAATGAAAGATCTTGGTGTAGTAAGGCACATTCTAGGAATGGAAATTATGAGAGATAGATAAAATAGAAAGCTTTGGCTAGGCTAGAGAAAGTATGTTGGTAATATTCTAAAAAGATTCAATATGTAGGATTCTATACCATTGAATGTTCTTTTTATTATGAGAACAAAGCTTTCTAGCTCACAACATCCTTCATTCTCATTGGAGATGGAAGAGATGATTTGAGTACCATATCAAGGCATTTTTAGAAGTTTGATGTATGCTATGGTCTATACAATACCACACATTGCCCAAGAAATGGTAATACTTTTCCATTACATGTCTAATCTAGGAAGAGCACATTAAGACACAGTAAAAAGAGTTTTTAGATACTTGCAGGGTACCTTAGAGTACTCTATATGTTTCCAGGGAACATGAAATTAGAATTCCTTGGATATTCAAGGCTATATGGATTCAAATAGGCCTGGTGATGTTGATAGAAGAAGATCCACTAGTGCATATGTGTTTACATTATTTGGTGGTGCAATCAGTTGGATGAGCAACCAACAAGTTGTAGTTTCTTTGTCCACTACAAAGGTAGATTATATCGTAGCTACTCATGCTTGCAAGGAAGCTATCTAGCCAAAGAGACTGTGTACAGATATAGAATTCAAATAGGGTGTAGTGACAATTTATAGTGAGAGTCAAAGTGCAATCTACCTAGCAAAGAACCCAACATTTCATGCCAAGACCAAGCACATTGATGTACAATATAATTTTGTGAGAGATATGGCTGAGGATGGCAAGGCAAAGTTGGAGAAGGTATAAACTTTATCAAATGTTGCCAATGCATTAACTAAGCCCCTGAGGAAAAAGAAATTTAGATGATGTTTAGAGTCTATGGGTCTCTCAGATCCTATAAATTAAGTCCATGACTCTTTGGATCCATTGACTCTTGCAAGGTGTTCAACAAGTGGGAGAATGTTGAGAATTGGGTCTCAACCTTGCAAGCTTTCTTTGAAAAATTCTAGAATTTGTCTGTGGTAGCTTTCCACATGTTTATGAGTTGGAAAAAGGTGTATGATTTGAGTTGTTAAAAATGTGTCTTGTACCTAGTACAATATAGGAGGGCTATTTTAAGAGTATAAACAATGCATTATATGACTTTTTATGGGGATCTAAACTTGATAAGAATTAAGCTGGCATAATATATTAAGCAACAACTTTTCAATTTCCAAATTGTCCATTCAATTTCTAATGAGGATTTAAATGGCATGACCTTTCAATTTCCATGAAGATGTATAAAGAGGCTCAAGTCAAATTCAACAAGGCAGAATAATATGGAGAGACAACTCATTTGCTGAAATTGCCAATTTGTATTAGATCTTATATACGGAGTTCATGGGTAGACATCTCAACCACAGGATTGCCCAACTCCTATAGAGTTCATGGGAATACATATCATTCATAGGATAGCCAAACTTTTATGAGCTCAGAGAAAGAACTCCTCGATGAGGTTGTCCAAATTTGATTGATTTGCAGGCATACACCTCACTTATGTCATTGTTCACATATGAAATTTTATTTAATATTATGAATTGAGTTCTTGATATTGTTTATTCTCTGTTTATAATACCGCTATTTCTTTCTTTTGATATTGTCCTTTGAATTGACAAAATAATTTAGATCAAAACTAGAGGACAAAATTATGGATGAAAATGCTATTCTTGGAGTTACAAAATGACAAGTGGGTAATATGTGGCATGGTTGTTTTTTCCATGGTTTTTGCCCATGGTTTTGTAAGACCACAAATGGTTTCCAAGCTGTAAATCACTACAAAAGGAGGGCTTGGGGAGGTGTTTGAATCATTGAGTTCAATTTGCAAGACTAGGTGCTAGAAGGAGTTTCTCTAAGTTCGATTCTAAGTTTGAGTTATGGTGATGCACTCTTGTAAGAACTTGCATTGAAATCTTATTGTAATCTTATTGATTTGATAATACATTGTGCTAGTTTTGGAGGGTGGGGTTTTTCTCCCAGAAGGGTTTCCCCATGGTAATTATTATGTTATGTGTTCATTATTATTTTGATTATATGCAAGCTTGATATCTCTACAATAGATAGTTGAATATGCATAATTATCCTCTCAAGATTAGTGTAGGAAGAAATTCCACACACCTTTACTTCCTCACACTTCAGCCTGGCTTAACTAGTACACTCGAAGCTTTGACTACTTTAATTGTTTTTTACGGGTCCTAGCCATGATTGTCCACTTAATGTTTGTCCACTTAATAGGTCTCATCCTCCATCATATGCCCATCTATTAGTATGGTTCATCTATTAGTATGGCCATCATATGTCCATCTATTAGTATGGTTCTTTGAGAAGTTGATGCTCTATCACACAATTATGTTCTTTTCAAAAATTTTACCTCTTGCCTAGTGATTAAAAGTTCTCCCAAAGGAAGATGGAAAAAGTATAGTGGCCAAAGAAGAGGCTAAGAAACAAAAATTACACTACTACTAGCTTTGAGTCCAACCAACATTTTAAGCCTAAGGACTCATATTACAATAGATTTTATTACACTATTTGGTAATAATAAGTTGTGTTTTTTTCCAAAACTTTGTTCTTTCAACTATTGCATTGCTTTTGTAAGAACACTTTAATTTTTTTTCAATGGTGAATGGATTCAAATAAGTGAATCAAATGTAAAGAAAAGTCATAATAATATTTCAACTGATTATTAGTTAGATACAATACAAACAAAGAAATATTATGACTCAGCTACAGAAGATTTAGAGCAATGCTATTAATACTTATAGTCATTCAAAATCTTATGGAATCTTATAGACTATAAGATTTATAAGACATAACCTCAAATGTGATATCTATTGTTGATAATTTAGAGGGGTACAATTTGACTAAGTAAAACACAATCCTTCATTTCTGATGCATAAAAAATAAAATAAGGGAAAAAGAAGAAAAGAGGAATTTATATTTTCAAGGTGCATAGGTGGCATAAATAGAAAAATAAGAAAAATAGTTTTCATTCCATTAATCGAGGTGTGCAGGTGGAAATTCTAGAAGATTTTGGATAAATCATGTATTTAATATTTGTTGGGTGCTTAGTTGTATTTAGGTGGAAATTCTAGAAAGTTGTAGATATTGTAGAAGGTTGTGGAAATTCTAAAATGTTGTGGATAAATCATGCCTTGGGTGGCAAGTGCCTATTTAAGGAAGGCTTATGTTCATTTGTAATCAAGCTCTTCAAGTAGAAGCTCTGAAGGTGTAAGCTCTTCAAGTGAAAGTTTGAGAAATAGAAGGTCTTGAATTGTAAGCTCTTCAAATGTAATCTCTTCTAGTGACTTTCAATTATTAATGGATGCTTTATGAAGCATTTTGTCATCTCTTGTCTCCATATTTTTGTGTTCTTGGTTGTGAGTTTGTAAGGGTGGTGTTGGCCCTACATCAGTAGTATCAGAGCATACCTTTGTTAGTTGTAGCAGAGCGTACCATCATCATTTGTATCACAGTAGGTTGTTCCTAAGTGTACAAGCAGATCGCCAAAGTGTGAGGCAGTTTTTACCAGGACCTTGGTTGAGTGAAGTTTAGCAGAGCGGGAGTTCCTGAGCATGCAGACAGATCGCCGAATGTGAGGCAGTTTGCACCAAGACCTTGAGTTGGGTGAAGAAGTTCTTGATTGTGTAGATAGATCGCCGACTATGAGGCAGTTTGCATAAGGTGCTTGTGTTGCACTAGATTTGTCTTATATAGACTTGATTATGGAGAAGAGAAAGAAGAAGATGACTTTTGTGATTGGATGGATTTTGAGGATTCCTCGACTTGAGAAATTTAGAGCAAGAAATCAATAGTCATTGCTAGTTGATTTGCAGAAGCAAGTGAATGAATTAGAAATTGAGTTGCAGAAATGAAGAGTGCATTACCAAAAAAGGGATGTTTATAATTCCTTGGATGCAGAAAAGATAGAAGATCTAGTGGAGTATCAGACATGCGATACAAAAGAAGAGCAAGAGAATGAAGAGGAATTTATTTGTGAACCAGAAGTTGAAGAAGATGAAAGAGAAGAGGAAGAGCATCAAGATGACAAGATTTATGAACTTGAAGTAGATCAAGAAGATTTGAAGATTGCAGCAATGGAGGAAACATATAGTGCCTTCATTGGAGATCTAGCAAGTGATGTATTTACATGCATTGTTGACAACATGAAAGAGGCAAGCAAAGATGACTATGTAAAAGAAGTAAATTTCTATGAACTATATGATGTTGAATTTGAGGTGAGTTTGAAAGATATTAATGATGGTTTGCATGAGGATCTTGTTCGTGATGTGTGGTATGCCAAGAAAGGTTGGTATGGTGTTGTTGGGTTTATTACAGGTGTGATTAATTCAACAAGATTGAATGAGGATGAGATTTATACTTGGATACAGTTCATTGCAAATGAGCATTTTCAGCAGCAAACAATTGTTCCAACCAGGTGTTGGAAAAGAAGAAAGAAGGAAATATATCGGCATCAGACACTTGTTCCAACTATGTGTTGGAGGAAGAGAAAAAAAAAAATGTCAATAGTGGCTACTTCATTTTGTGAATCCATATTCACAAAAAATTTCCGCCCATGGGAGTTGGATGCAGGAGCATCATGCATCAGCAAAAAAAAAAATGTGGAAGATTTGCATGTTGGTTTTCTTGTCTCTATTGAGGTGGAAGCTTGTGGTGAAGATTAATATGGTGGTATATATTTCTTTTGGCATCAAAGTGTCGGACACACTTTTCTATCTACCAAGGGAGTTTGATGCAGGAGCATCTTGCATGGGAAAATTAAATTATTAGGAAAAAAAAAATTGTGGAGGAGAGAGAAAGTGACAAAAATAGAAAGAAAAATAATAAAAAATAAATAGAATAAGGGAAAAAGAAGAAAAGAGGAATTTCTATTTTCAAGGTGCATAGGTGGCATAAATAAAAAAATCATAAAAATAGTTGTCATTCCATTAATCGAGGTGTGTAGGTGGAAATTCTAAAAGATTTTGGATAAATCATGTATTTAAATATTTGTTGGGTGCTTAGTTGTATTTAGGTGGAAATTCTAGAAAGTTCTAGATATTCTAGAAGATTGTGGAAATTCTAGAATGTTGTGGATAAATCATGCCTTGGGTGGTAAGTGCCCATTTAAGGAAGGCTTATGTTCATTTCTAATCAAGCTCTTCAAGTAGAAGCTCTCAAGGTGTAAGCTCTTCAAGTGAACGTTCGAGAAATAGAAGTTCTTGAATTGTAAGCTCTTCAAATGTAATCTCTTCTAACGACTTTCAATTATTAATGGATGCTTTATGAAGCATTTTGTCATCTCATCTCCATATTTTTGTGTTCTTGGTTGTGAGTTTGTAAGGGTGGTGTTGGCCCTACATCAGTGGTATCAGAGCATACCTTTGTTAGTGGTAGCAGAGCGTACCATCATCAATTTCCTACCATTTAAGATGGTATTAAAATTATAAATTACATAAATATATGTATTTTAGAGCAAGTATATTTGAAAAACTTATTATATAACTAGTAACATTGGACTTAATTACATTATTTTCAAAATAAAACCAATATATATTTATTAATGCATGCTAATGAATTTATGAAAATAGAAAAAACTATTAATTCAATTAATTAGAATTAAGAATTAATTTGTAAAAAATGTTAAGCACAAGGATATATGATATTTAATTCAGAGAACAATAATGAAAAATGATATTGACATTTTCAAGCTCTTGTTTTTCAATGTAATTTTTCAATATAATTATTATTTTTAAATTATAATAGATTCAAAATATTGTATAAATAATCTTTTGTATTTCATGGCCAAATTTGACAAGTAAAGTTTTAGTCAAAATAAATATCAAACTTCTCCAAACTAATTTAATCTATCTTATAATTATGTGAATCTATGTAAAGATGTTAATGTTTGAAACCTTTCATAATATATTATATTTTTACAGCTAAGTTTAAATTTCTCAATACACTAGGTTTATGGTCTTAGACAACTATTATAGGATAATTCTATTAGGAGAGTAGGTATATTATATGAAAATTTTTGCAATACAATCATTTTAAATTATAAATCTATATGTTGCTTGAAGAGTCTTTTATAGTCTTCTACCATGTTAACTAATTGTATATAAAAGTTCTTTAAGTATCTTGATATACAAAGGTTACACATAGTTTACATGACAACTCATAACAACTAATTTAAGTGGTGAGAAAAATATAATTGAGGTATGTAATTTTCAATTTCACATTATTCTTGACTCCCTTAAGATCAAACATGGCAAGTAACAAATAAACACATGGAGGGAAACATAATAAATAGTCAACATAAATTTCCAACTATTAATTAGGATAAATATGTCAAAATAATTATGAATGTTTCTAGGATATGAAAATATTAGATCTATTAAAAAATATTTGATTTGAAGTAAAGAGAGTGATAATGATCAACAAAAGAGTACAAATTTGCACAAGATATTTTAAATTATTTACATGTAAATGATTAAGTTATTATGTCAAAATACCTTAAAATAAATAGGAATTTACATGAAAATACAATTTTCATGATTAGTTTTTGTATTTTTTTTGAGATGATTGTTAATCTAAACCAAATATGCAAAGAATACGAACATTATCCATAAGCATGGAAGTAACTATAATCATGTGATTAAAAATTGTAATTGCTCCCAAAAAAAAAGAATGACAACACTTGGATTTTTCATATGTCATCTTTCTTTGTAGACATATTCTATATGGATCAAAAAAATAGAAAATATATGCAATTAATAGTTATAGAATTAAACTGATATAAGAAAAATCAGGCAGAGTAAAAATATATCAATTTAGTTGTCGATAAATTTCAAGTAGTATCGATAAAAGGTTTAAAAAAATTTATTGTACAAAATGTTTTTGAAATTGCATTCCCTACTTATATCATAATTTTATTCCCCTGAAGTGTGATAAATGTTATCGTTATATGTGCACAATAAAGTATCATAACACATGTGATTATTGTAATGTGGAGCCTAATAAGACTCAAATTCTTATTCAACATGGTTTTCTCCCCACATTATTTTTGTGGGGGTATGGGGGTAGCACCTCCAAGATGACAGAAAGGGGAAGCATCCCTGTGCTCCCTATCATAGTATAAGGCGGGGTCAAGGAGCAATGCTCTCGTGAGGGTTTTAAGGGGTAGCACCCCGAAAGCCAAAAATGCCCTTATATTGTAAAAGGTGTTGGCTATTATTTTCTTATTGGACAACATATTCTAGCCCTAATTTTGTAAGTGACTTGAAAAGATTATATAAATAGGATTAGGGTTAGGGATTTTCATAATGTGTGATGTGAGAATTTATTCTTGTGGTGGTATTGAGTTGTAATGGATTGCAGATTGTAATAAGGTTGTAATCACTAGACAATAATAATATTGGACTTGCTATTGGTGGACGTAGCCTAGGTAATAGGTGAACCAAGTTAAATCTTGGTGTCTTGTGTTCTCTTATGTGTGATCTATTATTTTATGATATTGGTTATATTTTCATGTAACTATTATATTTGTTTGAAGTTAATCCTAACAAGTGCTATTAGAGCCAAATGATCATCATTTTTTTAGTGATCCTCTGAAAGAAGATCAAATGGTTGAATGGCAGTGATGGTAGACGTGGCTAAGCTAAGGGTTGACAAGTTTAATGAGAAGACCTTTTAGTTATGGAAGATGAAAATGGAGGACTATTTTTATCAAAAGGATTTATGGAAGCCATTGGAAGGAAAAACTGAAAACTAAGGAACTATGACAAATGAGGAATGGGATATTTTAGACAGAAAGGAACTTAGAAGCATTCAATTATGCCTAGTTTCATTTAGATCATTGTGTTTATTTTAAGAGGTTGGATGACGAGAACTACATTATTTTATGTTTATATGTTGATGATATGCTTGTAGTTGGGTCTAACATGGATCACATTAAGGTGTTAAAGGAAAAGTTAGCACAATCATTTTCTATGAAGGATTTAGGGGTAGAAAAAAAAATCTTCCATATAAAGATTTGTAGAGAAGGAAGAACAATAAATTGAATTTATTTTAGGCTAATTATATTGAGAAGGTGTTGCAACATTTTTCTATGGAGAATGCTAAAGTTGTCAACATGCCTTTACCTAGTCATTTGAGGTTGACTAAGGAGATGTGTCCCAAGACACAAGAAGAGGAGGATAGGATGTCCAAGGTACCTTATGTTTCATCTGTAGTAAAATTGATGTATGCTATGGTATGTAAAAAGCCAAATATTGTACATGCAATAGGAGTCGTTAGCAGGTACATAAGTCATCTAGGACTTGAGCATTAGAGTTTAGTTAAATGGATTCCTAGATATTTGAGAGGAACATCTAGTAAGTGTTTACATTTTGGGGGCTCTACTACTAATTTATAGTGCTGTGTTGAATCATATTTTGTAAGAGATATTGATACTAGGTGGAGTACTACAATTTATATATTTATTGTTGGTGAGGCAACAATGAGCTGAGTTTCTAGGTTGCAAAAGGTTAATGCTTTATCCACTATAGAGGCAGATTATATTACTACTAAAGAGGCAGCCAAGGAGATGATATGGCTTCAGTTCTTCATGGAAGAATTGGGACACCTAGAGAGGGTTAATTATTTTCTTACCGATAGCTAGAGTATCATTCAACTTGCAAAGAATTTAGCTCTACATTCAAATACAAAACATATATAGTTGGGGTACCATTTCATTCGATTAGCTTTGGATGATGGACAATTAAAGATGGACAAGATACATATAGATGACAATGCAACAGATAAGTTTACCAAGGTAGTAATAAGGGAGAAGTTGAACTCCTTTTCAACTTCAGTTGGTCTTCTAGAATGAGCACAATGAAAAAATAGTAGAGTCTAGGGTAGTTTGATATATTCTAGTGTGAGCTATAGGATTAGAAGTGCTATGATCAGTCTCCAAGTGGGAGATTGTTGTGATGAGAAGCCTAATCATACTCAGAGGTTTATTCGGCATGGTTTTCTCACCATGTTATTTCTTTGGGAGTTTGGGGAAACACCCCCAAGATGGGGTCAAGGGGTAGCACCCTTGCAAGGTCCTGGGACAATGCCCTAGGTACATTCCCTATCATAGTAAAAGGTGGGGTCAAGGGGCAATGCCCTCGTAGGGGGTTTTTGATGGCAGTGCCCCTAAAACCAAAAACACCCTTATATTATAAAAGATGTTAGCTACTATTTTCTTATTGGATGGCATATTCTAGCCTTGATTTTGTAAGTAGCAAAAAGCTTGTATAAAAAGACTTACGGTTAGGGATTTTCATAATGTGTGATGCAAAAATTGGTTCTTGTGGTGATATTAAGCTATAAGGGATTACAGATTGTAATTAGGTTGTAATCACTAGATAATAATAATATTGGACTTGTTATTGGTAGATGTAGCATAGGGATTGGGTGAAACATGTTAAATCTTAGTGTATTTTTTTCTCTTATGTGTGATCTATCATGTTTTGATATTGGTTATATTTGTATGTAACTATTATTATTGTCTAAGGTTAATCCTAATAGTGATATTATAATATAGTTTTCTTTATTGAGGTGCAAAATGTATAGTGCTACATAGTAGTACAATAACCTACACAATGAATTATTTATGTAATATTATCGATGGAAGTAATTGGAAATGTAGACTCATTTATGTGTTATTTTTCTACTCAAACCAATATCTACTATGGAACATCCATCAATCTCTATAAAAATACTCGAGTCAATATCTAAAATCTCAAAATGAGATTTTTAACCCTAATATACACTAGCATTACTAAATTATCTCCGTAAAATGTAAGTGAAATGGATATAAATGAAGCCTTGGGCTTGTGGATGAAAATAAAGATCTCAAATTGATGGACAAAAATCAGTGAGTAACACAATCGGGCATGTCCAGAATCATGGTGTGCCAAAAAGTGGCAATCTAAAAAATATGTAGTTCTGAAATTCCTTAAAGCATTTCAAAATCTATTCTGAGTATTTTCCCACCCCCGATTCCAAACCAAATATTAATACATTTAAAAGTGCTAGTGTTTCTTTGGATACCAACCCTACATGGTCAACTTAAAGAAATCCTAAAAACATGTTCTTGGCCCATTCTTGTGTATTTTTTTACTTGAAATGTGTCTGATGACTTCTTTTCACCCAAATTTGATGAAATGAAAAGGATTTCTTAAGAATGTTCTTATCTTTCAATAAATTTAATGTCTATCAAATTATAAGTTTAATAAGTAATTATTATTTATTTTCAAATGGAGTTACGAATAAAGTGTTGATTGACACACTGATTAAAAAATAAATATAACTTTCAAAAAATATAACATTTTTGAAATCCAAAAGATGCGTCACATTATATACTTCTTCTACTATAAGGAAAACAAACTTAAAATTAGATTTTTAAAATTTTTGAATTAGTTACAGTGCTAAAACACAGGAGTTTCTTTAATTTGAACATATTATAGTAGAAAATTCATAATTAATTATTTATTTGAAATAAAAATACCCAAAAATATGTGTCACATCTAGGCATAAGTCTACCTCTTATATATAATCTTATTAAAAAATATTATCTTTTGATTTTGATAAGGGGGTCATACATATGCCTACTTATTTTTACCTTGAAATTTTTGTACTATTGCATTAAAATTCAAGATTTTGACCAATCAATTTTTCCTTTCTTCAGATAAGGCCTAGTAGTTGAGAAACTAAACCAATTTCCTACCTATTATTTTCTCACAACTTTTTGATTAAAGTTTCATAACAAATTTAAAATTGCACGTCAAGTTGACATTAACCTAATTTACTAATTTTTCATTGCCACTTAAGGGCATAGTTTGGTTGACCATGATCCTACATATACCCAATCAAGTTCAGCTATAATCCTAAAAGGAGAGATGAAAAATTGGATATATGTCCCTTTTTGTACTTGTGATGAAATTGTGCAAATTCAATGCACATGTTTGCGTTCAAAGATATAAAAATGCTCAATTTCATACATAAAAGAAAACACTATAACAAAATAAGCTTCTAGATTTATAAATTGGTCCTATAGATATACAATCATGTATGCATGCATGTGTGTGTGTGTAATAACTTGAATATATAAATAAGCCCACAAGTGACATACTAATATTCTTGAAGTCCTATTCTAAATGAAAGTATGCAAACAAAAAGCAGATAATATACAATCAAAAGGTCTTGAATACTTGTCTCTTACAAATATAATGAAACTAAGAAAACATGTCTATTTTTTGCCCCAATCTTGGTATTTTTATTTATTCTATAGAAATAATGAAATGGAACCCCATGTAAGTATTGGGGAGGCAATCCATTTGGCAGCCCAGAATATGAGTAAAATAGTTTTGCAAGGAGGTCTCATCATTGAATAAGTACACTTTACTTTTATCAAAATTGATATGCTAGCTAGATACTGGAGCATACTATTCTAGGAGGTTCTTCTAATGTGTGGCTTTAATAATAGAGGAGAACCCTGCCAAAAAAAATCATCAAAGATTTATTGTATGACCTTTGGAGGCAGGGTTGTGACAGGTTTAATCCCTTAAAGGGTACCATCCTCTATTTTGGAAATAAAATTTCTTCTCAAATCCTTTTCCAACATAATAAAAAGATAGGGTGAGAGGGGTCACCCTGATGAAGACCCCTCATAAAGGTGATAGAGCCCCATGTTGTGCCATTAATAATAATGAATTATTGGATCAGCCCAATCATCACCTAAATTAACTCAATAACCTACCTACTAAAACCAATCTTAGACATGATGGGTAGAAGGAAATCCCATTTAAATCAATCATAAGCTTTAGATATATCCATTTTGAGAGCCATTCCAGATATTTTTCTTTTGTCCATAGAATGGAATATTTCATGAGTTGGTAGGAAAATTACAATTAGAGAAAGAGCATTATTCTATATCCTATAGATCATTCTAGTGCTCCTATTAATCTATTGGATATGTTTATGGGAAGAAATCAAATAGCTTTGTAGGAAAAAAAAAATTCATTTTCCTTAATTTTAAGCAATACTATAGAAAAAGTCATGGAAGCGATGAAGAAAAAATTATCTAGACATGGCATGAAACAAAAATCTATTACTATATTGGACACTTGCATAAGAAAACATTTTTTGGCTCACACATTCTAATGTTGATAAGACACATGATGAAAATAATCATAAGAAGAGAGATAAGGTAAAGTTGTGTGTTTAACCATTTGGTTGGTATATACTAAAATTCAATGGTGTGTCTTATGGTGACCCCATAGTGTTAGATAGTAAAATGTATTATGAAATAGTGGAATGATAAAATAATGAGAAAATATGCAATGCTCTTTCCTGTTGGTACCAACTAGTAGCCTGGACTCTAAGGTTTATGTATGTGTAGATATAGGAACTATGATAAGATAGAGATTTCTAGTGACCATGTAATTATTTTGAATTTTGTATAGACATGGAAAACTCCCTACTAGAAATTATAGGCTTTTCTTGATATGGTGTGAATGTAATCGTGCATTGATTTATAGATCAAATCTAGTAGAGAAGTAACTAGAAATTATTTTAGTAGATACAAAATAATGAAGTGACAGTTGTTATATTCTAAAGTAATTAGGTCATAGAAATAATAGTTGAGTTTGTAATAATATTAAACAATGATTTTTTTTCAAAATTGTTAAAAATTGGGAACATGCTATGGAAAATTTTAGTGCATGAATGTTAATCATATGAATAAGTGTGTCGAGGTTAATATGCATTGTAAGAATTAAAAATAAAGAAAAACTAGAAAACATCTCATTAAAACTTGGAAGGAAGGTAGAGAAGAATGGAGTCTTAAAAATAAAAGAATTTTGCAAAGAGAGGAAACAATTGACTCATAAAACATAACTGTTAAGAGCCATGAAATGATGAAATTGGAAGATCAAAATAATGTTTAGGAGACAAACAATTTGCACAAAAGAATGTTAGAATTACAACATCTCCATCATCCTTATTTAGGAACAAATGTATTTGAAAGGAGAAGCCAATTCGAGTTGAGCCCAGATACTAAAACTATGTTAAGGGTGTAATTAAGGTTTGTTTCCAATATAACAATGATGGCATTATCATGCAACATTTAGCTGCAAGCATTGTCTGCACAAATCACTTTACTTAGAATCCTTAGTGTAGAAAAATATTTTATCAAACAATATGTTTGTATATAAAGGGGTGGAAGTGATGAGCACATAATTATTTGGACAAGACATGAAACATCAATATATCACTTTTGCCTCAAAAGTGGAAGTGTTTTCCCTATTTTGCAAATTTCCTATCAATTGAAACCAAAGTTTGAGGTGCTTAGAGATTGAATCTTAAAAATTTTCAATAATAGAAAAGTTAGCAATCAAAGCTTGTTTTTCAAACACATAATTTAGTTCAATACTAGCCTTATAGAAATACTTTTTTGGTAGGCATGTTTAAAAATCACTTTACAAAGTGCATGTTTCAGGTTCATACCACACCTTTGTACAACCACTATATTTTGACATAAATGAATAAATTTATGTGGATCCTTCCTAAGGAAGGTACCCAAGACACCAAAGATTGATGGGAGTATTTTTGTTTATTTTTCTACTGAATATTTTATATTAATATTTAATTGATTATAAAGTACATTTTCAAAACCTTTGGTCTACGACAACCATAAATTGGTGAAAATTCACATTTTTCAAAACTTTTAAATTATCTTCAAGAGAATTATATTTACACTAATGCGATTATTAATTTTTTTAATCATAATTAAAGTTTTAGTGAGCCTCACTATTTTATTTTAAGGTGCCACTTTAAATCAAAAAATAACAAAAAATAGTAAAAATAAAATATATCACTATAGAAATTACATTATGAGAAATGAATAGTGAAAAATCTAATAAATTTGATTAGGAGGAGCAACAAAAAATTATGACAAGGTTGAAATTTGACATTCTATTGCCTTAGCCAAATATTTGGAGGTCAAAGTCCTTGGTCCGACCAAGTCTATCCAAAACCAAAAAATAAGGTATGGAAAATTTTCCTACTCCATGTTTTATTAAACAGTGCACAGTATTTTTTTTAAAAAAAATGGGTGCTCATTTTCTAAATGAAAAAATTAGTGTAAAAGTGCATTTCTAATCACAATTTTAAAATATTGAAAATGAGCACCTATTTTTTAAAAAAGGGGCCATTTTTTTATTAAAAAATAGGAGCTCATTTTTGGAATTTATTTTATTTTATATGGATTAGCTGAACCTAAATGGGGTGCCCATTTTTTTAAAATGGGAACATGTTTCTAGTGTTATTTCCCAATTCCACAAGAATTCCTCAAAGTTGGAACCAAATTTCTTCAACTTACCTTTATTATTATTATTTTTTTACAAGTTTTCATTCACAATCTATACATCGTAAATGTTATATTTCAATCTTGTATATTTTATCTCACACCACATTTCAAAGTACATATTATACATAGACCCTACAAATTATATAACTCTTCAAAGTCATGATTAAGTATTTAATCTTTTAATTAAAAATAATTACCTAAAACTTAATTTTATTTTTTATGGAAGGCCCCCACTGAAATGATTTAATTTTATTATTAGTGCCTACAAAATAACTTCCTAATGTTTTTCACAATAGGGTAGAAAATTCTTGGGTACATTAGACCCATAAAATATATTATCTAAATTGAACCTAGATGTATCATTCCTTCAACATTCATTCCAAAAGAGGCATTTGATTGTTTGGCCAATTTCACATTTCATTAGGCAATGATATTTATGGAAAGTTTCACCCAATAGACATTACTCATAAGATTAAGAGTTAACATATAAACAGCCTTGAAGATTATTAAAAGAGGTGAAGAAAGAAAGAAGATAACGGGTGCGTAACTTGGGGTGAGATTATATTATCATATAAAATTAGTTTTTATAGATTTTCTATTTGTAATCAAATGATTAATGCTTAACATGGTGAATGATTTTTGTGGAAATTTATATTCACTAGTTAGACCCCCTTTATCCATGGCTACATCAACCTCATATGATTGCAAGAATGTTGTCAAACATCTCCTTTCTTTCCAACAAGAGTTCATCCCTTTTATGATGGTTGTGATGTAGTAGATGTTAGAATACTTGTCAGTATCATGATTCTCATGCTTCTTAGCACAATACCTATTGCCATAATGTTCATAATTAGTGTTAGCCATATTTATATCACTTAATTTCTCCTAACAACACTTCACATATGGAAAATCTATTAGCCATTTCTCCTAGTAGAGTTTCTATTGAACTAACAATGAATGTTCAAACTAATGATGATAAATGTAATGATGTCTTAACTAGCAAAAAAATGTACTTGTGATAATTTGAATTTTTACAAACCAAACAACCATTAAAAATATAATTTTAATTAATATAATAACTAAAATGAAAAATATATAAAAATAAAAAATGTTTGATAAATGCTTCTTCATGTATTGTACTATTTTCTTCATCAATGTCTAGTATCCGTGTCTATGATCAACTAGTAGGACGAATGAGTATCATTGGAATAAGATAATTTTTTAATGCTTTTTGCATTTTCATTTTCTTATTTTTCTTATTTTTAATGTATTTTCATTTGAGAAATAAATACATAAATGTATACACACATATATTTTGTTATCTTATTTTTATTCTCATTTAAAAATAAATTTTCCTTATTTTTATCATTAATCTCACATATTTTCACATCTTTTGAATATGGCATAAATAATCTTGCATTATTATTATTATTTTTTTTAAACTTTATTTATTCATTTATTTATTATTATTATTCAATTTCAGATGAAAGCATCCATTTAAACATCAATTAATGCATCTACAGCTTCTTCTTTTTATGACAACATAGTGTTGAAAAAACCATTGAAGAAGGCATTTTGTTCCACATTATATGTGCTAACTTGAGCGTCCGCCAAGCAGTTATTCAACAATTCTTAGTGAGAATGAAAAAGACCCTCATAATTGGTCATGCCTTTGTAGTAGCCATTATCAAATAGAGTCGGATTTTTGACATTAAAGAGTGCAGGGTTGTCGCCTCGAGGACTGCTATTTGTGGAACAGTTTGCTTGTAGTCACACAAATTCTGATCCATGATGGTTTCACTGTATATATGAAATCAGTTGATCAATTCACCTATTCGAATCCATTGACCATTGAAAAAAAAATATTCAAGTGTTCTTACAAAAGCATTGCAATAGTTTACAGTCCAAAGTTTTGGAAAAAAACACGACTTACTGTTACCAAACAGTGTAATAAAATCGGTTGCAATATGAATCCTTAGGCTTATAATGTTTGCTGGATTCAAAGCTGGCAGTAGTGTAACGTTGTCTTCTCAGCCTCTTCTCTGGCCGCTATGCTTTTTCCATCTTCATTTGGGAGAGTGAAATTTTTGAAAAAAACATAACTGTGTGACAATCATCGACTGCTCAGAGAACCGTACTGACAGATGAACAGATGATGGAGGATGAGATAGGATCCATCGAATAATGAACTTTGTGAACGGCAAACGTTAAGTGTACAATCATGGTTGGGACCCATCGCAAACACTCCAAGCAGTCAAAGCTTCGTGTGCGCCAGTTGGGCCATATTCTTCACGGTGGGGTACTTTTATACAGCTAAAAAGGCTTTTAAGAAAAAACTCTGCTTCATAAAATGTGTTCTCTACAACACTTTTCTTTAGTGCCTAACTGGGGGAGATATCTTTCGCAAGTCAATGGAGATATAAAGCTTTGAAAATTTAATAGCTCTTAAATATGTTAGGTTTCTAAAATATGTTTGATAGCGGAGCAGAGAAAGAAAGAAGTTCGTTCGTTCTTTGACATGCCATATTTCTGTCTGAAGTATATAAAGGTAATGTGGATTGATATACTTCAAGCTGCAAAAAGTCATGGCAGCTAAGGATCAACAACCCAACCGCCGAGGGATTGATGTTGAAACACCTTTATTCGTTGCAGTAAAAAGAGGAGATTCAGGTCACTGTGTTGCTCTCTGCTTCTTCATTTCTAATAATATGTTTTACTTTATGTAGACACGAAATGTGTAAACAAGATCATGGATAGAACGCTATCTTGGGAATAGTTGTCTCTCTAATTTCGTGTTCTTTGTCACGAGTACTTTAGTTTGCTTTGTTAATATCTAGAGCTATTAGATTTATACAATTTATAAGAATGCAGTGTAACTTTCTTTCTAAATTAGATTGTATGAAAAGTCATTTGAATCCACACTATATAAAAGATGTAAGAGAATACAATGAATGAAAATATGATAGTTTAACAGATCAAGAATTCAATTAAATTTTTCATAAGTTCTTTATAACAAATTATGAGGAAAAATTGTTACACAATCTATCCAGAAGCTTGCACTGTATTTTTATCTATCAAACATTTTAGATCTTTAGTCAGTCTTGAAAACTATCATATTTAATCTATGACTAATCTAGAAGTTGGGCTAGCTGTTTTTGAAAAGATGTATCTATTAAAATTAGATCCAACAATTTCTTAGTGTTGGAAATCCGAATTGAAATCTAAGATCACAGACCCATTTCATTAATTTTAATGATTTATAAAAGAATACATAATAAATTCACTCTTTACTATAGAACATAGTAAAGTGCAACAATTATGAAGGTAGGTGAAATAGTAAAAAATACAAGCTTGTAGAAATGGTCTATTCAATTCTAGATAATTCTTGGTCAACAATTTGGTCCATGTTGATAGTACTATATTGTAGATAATTAATTCATCTCCCCTCATAAATTAATTATCAAATTGTCTTAGATAACTCCCCAAGATCTATAAAGGATGGGTCCTGACATTAAGCCTTGCTCTTGCTCTAGTACCATTTTGGAAACCCAAATTGGGCTCTAAGATCACATGCCCATTTCATTAATTTATAAAAGAGTACATAATAAATTCACTCTTTACTCTAGACCATAGTTAGGTGTAGCAATTATGAAGGATAGGTGAAATAGAAAAAGAAGAAGAGTGTTGAAATGGTCTATGGAATTATACATAATTCTTGGTCAGCAATTTAGTCCATGCTGATAGTACTAGATAGTAGATAATTAATTTATCTTCAAACACTTAGTTCTATAAGATATTTGTTTTAATAGAGGGATGTGTCAGTTGACAATGGTTTTCAATGTCAAAAATGCAGATTAGTTGAAATGTATGCTAGTTCCATCATATCAAAAAGAGCTACTTGATGTATGACACAGAGACGGCAATACAACCTTACATGTAGCCATTGGGAGAAACTACACATATATAATAAGGTAGTTGGTAGCATTTCAGCTAAAGCTTTGTTTGCTCACTAATCATAAGCAAGAAAGTCTGCTTTGTATTGTAGCATAATTGGGTCATTTGGAAGTAGTGAAAGAGTTGATAGAAACCAAAGAGTTGATAGAAAGATATCCAGAAACTTATAAGGAATGAAATTGGTGTGGAATGAACATCCTACGCTTAGCCGCTCAAGTTAGCCAAGTGTGAATTGTTGATTACTTGAATAAATCAGACAAGGTAGATTTGTCTGGTCTGGTGAACTCCAAAAATTATAGAGACGAGAAGGTTAGAACTCCTTTAATATTAAAAAAAATATATAAATAGTATTATAAAAATTAATAGGAAAAAAATTTCAATGTTAATTTTTTTTATAAAAAAACTTATGCCATGTACATGTTTTTCCTTAAATCTAAGCGCTTAATTACATGAAGCATTCTGGAAGCTTTTTCCCTATGTGATGGACATTTGTTGGTAAAAATTTATGGACAATGTTTTTGTTGTCAGTCTGATACATTTCCACTATATTGTTTGTGAGTTATTTTATAGATATTTCAAGATTTGGTGCTAATTGATGCTGTAGATTCCCATCATTGATTTTTTCATGAGTAATCTACATATGTACACCCAAAAACTACAAGAGACAAAGAAATATGGATATCATTAACATGACAATTTGTTCAGCACAATAATTTTATTTTGACAAATTCTCATTTCATTTAAAATTAATTGATACGAGGCTTTTAAAGGCTTCATAGTGAAATACTTTCCCTTTCATCTGGAAGTCAATTATTTATTAATAGAGCTACTTATAATTTCACAAATCCTCAAATTTAGCAGCTCACACAAATTTAGTGGTCATGATATCCTACTTTTTCAACCTCTCACATGATAAACTACATATTTTTGTCCTAAGACCCTTAGGGACATATAGTAATCAATCATATTGTAATTTAATAAACTATATAATACTATGTAATTATTATTATTATTATTGTTATTGTTATTATTGTTATTACTATTGTTATATAATATAGTAATCGATGTACTGGTTCAAATGGGATCATAGGCCTATCTACAACTTCCTTCAACCCATCACATCATGCAATGTGTCCCTAAGGGTCCTACGACCCCTAGGGCCTTGTGGTAATCAATCATATGGATCAAAGGGGGTGGTAGGCTAACCTACGACCCCCTTCCACCCATTTCATCATGACATGTGTTCCTAGGGGTCCTAGGTGGCCTAGAGACATGGGGTGAAAGCACAAACCTGTATCACCCTTTTGTAAAGGAAAAGGCTAACAATAGTATAACTATTCACCTTTAATAACATAAAATTGGTATTATTATTTTCAATTTGAAATTGAAGTAAAGTAATGAAATGTCTAGAAATTGATGAAGTCTAGGATTATAATTTTTAATAATTATTTGGAATAAGAATTGATATATTTTGCTATTTTTTAAAGACAATTGTTTAGCTAAGAATTGATATATTTTGTTTAGAAAAAATAGCCTGAGATCAAAAGACAATTATTTTTTCTTTTGATCTCATAATATGTTATAGATAACATATATAGCTAGAACAATCAAAACTAAAAATCAGCTTTAGACCTATATTTTTTCTTTTATAATGATTCAAATTTCAACTCACTTAAAATCAATAGTTTTCATCTCCCACCACATTTTTTGAAACAAATCTATTCTAACCAAGAGAAAAAATATACATTCTAGAAGAGAACTCTCTCCTCTAGAACATCATATAAGTTTTATATTTTTTTGATATGATTTAATATTTTTTTCTTTCTCAGAACTGACATCTTTTCAAGTGTTAAAATACTTGCTTGTAGATTTTTTTGATTACAATATACTATATCTAATTAAAACACTATAAACTCTATATGAGAATATTCTTGACTCTGAGCTCTATAAAATGGTCTTTATATGTTATTAAAAAAAATCATAAAAAATAGTAAGAGTTATTGAAACATCACTTTTTTGAAAGAATTTTATTTCTTTAGTAATTGGTTCAGTTACAGAAGAATTGAGAGAATTGAATTTCACCAAAATAATCTCATTGGCTCCTGAAGTACTATAAATACTGATAAATTATGTAAAAGTAATGTCAGGCATATTCCTAAAAAATGATAAACATGCCTTTATATTTAGTAAATTATTAAGAATTAGTTCGTCATGGGTAACGAAACTATTGCTAATCTTATGACTTATATTAGAAATGCTGACATGGTAAAAAAAAAAATATAGTTCGAGTGGTGGCTACTATTATTATCGAGAACATCACAAGGATTCTTCTACGAGAAGGCTTTATAGAGGATGTTAGGAAACATAGAGAAGGTCAAAAATATTTTTTTATTTTAACTTCAAAATCTAGGGGAAGGATGCAAAAGAGATATATAACTGCTTCAAGGCGTATTAGCAAACCTGGTCTGAGAATCTATTCTAATTATCGAGAAATCCCTAAAGTTTTAGGTGGAATGGGGATTGCAATCCTCTCTACTTCGCAAGGAATAATAACTGATCGAGAAGCTCGACAAAAAAAAATAGGAGGAGAATTATTATGTATTTTTTGGTAACTCCAAAACAAAATGTAAATGCCTAAATTGCATTTTTGCCTACAATATTGGAATGCTATAAAAAAAAAATTACTATTATAAAAATTGAGTGTTCATTGTTAGAAACTTAGCTTACAAAAAAAAGAATTCAATTATATTCAATGAATATTATTAAGTTAGTAATAGCTGATAGAAAAAGATATTAATGAAAAAAAAAAAATGAAACGTCTTTTATTTTATTTAATTAAATGATTCTTCTCTTTTAGAAATCTAATGTCATAGTTAGGTTAATAAAAAAGTTTAATAGTATTACAATTATAGCGAAAATCTAGAAATGAGTACCAAAAAGAATTTTGTCACTATTGATGGTGTAGTTACCATAGCATATCCTAATGCTACGTTTTTAGTGCATCTAGATAACGATATAGATGTTTTAACGGTTATATCGAGTAAAATGAGATGTCAAACAATACGAGTAATACCAGGGGATAGAGTAAGAGTTGAATTACCTTTTTATGATTTAAGCAAAGGACATATAATATATAGATATCTCGTCAAACGAAAGGATGATGCTACTGATGAGGCCCATTAACAAAAGATTTTAGTATTCAAAAAAGGACCACAAATATGAAAATACGTGCTTCTGTTCACAAACTTTGCGAAAAGTGCCGCCTAATTCGTAGACAAAAATGCCTTGTTGTAATTTGTTACAATCTGAGGCATAAACAAAAATAGGGATAATTCCCATTATAAGGAATTATAGAATAAATAAATTTCGGCGTCATATTCATATAGATTATAATCTTTCTAAAATAGATTATTATCTATTTATAGAATTTTTTCTTTTTTACTTCAAAATATCAAAATTGATCAGAAATTATAACAAGAAAAGATTTGTGTCAAAAATTACGAAAAAATTTGTGTCAAAAAATACAAGAAAATATGTGCCACGTAGAGCTACAAGAAGATTTTATTTAATAGCCATTTCCAATTGGAAAAGTTTGAGACCATATATAACTTAGCTAGAATAAATTTATCTAGATCATTATTTTTAACAAATTGATTTTTAGATAGAAAAACTCAAATTTAGTCATTCTGATAAGTCAGCCTAAAAGGTAACACAACTTTGTACTTTTACCTACATATGGTAATCAATCATATAGGTTTTTACCCATTGCATCGCAAAATGTATTCCTAGGGATCCTAGGACCCCTAAAGACATATGGTAATTGATCATATGGCTTGAATGGGGTCTTAGGATAACCTATATCCGCCTTCAACCCATTGCATCACAACATGTGTCCCTAGGGGTCTTAGGAACCCTAGGGACATGAGCAATCAAACACATGGTTCGAAGGGGGTCATAGCCTAACCTACAACCCCCTTTGACCTATTGCATCACAACATGTGTCCCTATAGGTCCTAGGGCCCCTAAGGACATATGGTAATTGATCATATGGGTCTAAGGGGGTCGTAGGCTAACCTACGACCCTGTTCAACCATTGAATTGTGATATGTGTCTTTAGGGTCCTAGAACCCCTAGAGATATATGGTAATTGATCATATGGGTCAAAGGGGGTTGTATCCTACCCTACGACCCCTTTTGACCCATTGCATTGTGACATGTGTCCCTAGGGGTCGTAGTATCCCTAGGGACATATGGTAATCATTATACTAGTTGAATAGGATTGTAGGCTAGCCTATGACCCTCTTTGACCCATTGTATTGTGAGATGTGTCCCTAGGGGTCCTAGGATCTCTAGGGACATATGGTGATAAGTAATATGGGTTGAACGGGGTTGTAGGCTAATGTATGACCCATTTTCACTCATTCATTCAAGCACGATCATTATTTTTAACAAATTGATTATTTGAAGTCTAATACTAATCAATTGAAAAGATTAGTTGAGCTTTCCAATATTAAAGAGATAGATTGTCCTAATATTAATGCTAATGTTGAAAATCATAATAAGGCTAGCACTAGTCAAACTTCTTTTGATAATGAAGATTTTGCAATTCCTAGACTATTTCAAGAAGAAGAATATACTATTTTAGATACGTGCCCAAATCAAAAGCCCGATCCTTTTTATATTTCTTTGTTAATCAATGGAAATAGATTGAGTAATTGCATCATAGATTCAAGAGCCACTTATAATGTTATGTCTTCTTCTATTGCAAAATCTTTAGGACTCCCATTGACTAAAAATTTTGGTAGATGCTACTCAATGGATGCCAAACAAGTGTCATTGCTAGGATACATTAAAGATGCTTAAGTTGCCCTTGTCATTCACCCCTCCAACAGATTGAAACTTACTATTGTAGTAGCAGATATCCCTATAAGCTCTGGAATGATCTTGAGTACAATTTTTGCAAAGATATGGGGTGAAGAAATAAAATTAGATTGGTCTAGTGCCACTATACAAGTTGGAGACAAAAAGGTGAAGGTAGACCTAGAAGAAAAAGAAAAATTCATTGTTTTGAAATCAGATGATCCTAGATCTCAAATCTTGTATCCTGAAATGTAGTTTTCCAATTATATGTTGTTCTCTATTACCCTAAGAACTTAGAAGAATTATAACCAAATAAAGGTGATCAATTATGGACCCTAGAATTTGATGGAAATTGTGCAAATATTGGTTCAAGTGCAGGTGTGGTGTTGAAATCACCTTATGGAGAAATGACTTATTTTTCTTATACTTTGGATTTCAAAAACACTAATAATACTACAAAATATGAAGCTCTCCTTCCTAGTATAATGACAACAGAAAAAAGGGAGTCAATATGCTTAAAAAATAAGGAGATGTAGAGTTGGTAGTAAGACAAGTCAAAAATAAATATGCAGTGAGAAAATGCCATAGTAAGGTGTGCGATGAAATTGATGGTTTTGAAACTTTCTCAATTACATTAGTACTTAGAGAATTCAATTTAAGAGTTGATTCTTTAGCAATCTTTGCATCATTTCTCTTACCACACCCTAATTTCAAAAATCAAACCTATAACTAGAAGTTCTATTCAAGCCTAATGTCCCTAACAATGAGGAGTTATGGTAGGTATTTGAAGATGATAAAAAAATATGATAAACATAAGAATATGATGGAATCAACATAAGAATGAAAGTCAACCCCAAGATGATAAACATAGGCAAGTGTTGCACACTAGAAGAGAGAGTAGAAATCAAGAAATTACTCATTGAATTTGAAGATGTTCTTGCTTTGATTTATGAATACCTAAATAATTTCATGGGTGGGAAATTTAAACATGAAATCACTCTTTAACTAGATGTAACACCATTGAGGTAGAATTAGAGAAATTATAATTCTATAGTTGAAGGGGCAATCTTCAAAGAAATTGACAAAATGTTACAGGCCAGGATTATATACCCTATTGATCATTCCACTTGGGTGGCTAATATTGTACCAGTGAGGAAAAATAATGGAGAAATAAGAATTTGTATAGATTTTAGAAAGTTAAGTCAAGCCTCACTAAAGGATAAATTTTCTCCCCCTAATATGGATCATCTTTTATAGACTGTTGTAGGATCAGAGATGATGTCCATATTGGATGGATTTTTAGGCTACAATCAAATTCAAGTAAATGAAGTAGATCAGTTTGAAGATGATAAAATACAAGAAAAAGATAAAATGAAGGTTTGAAGCCTTTAGTGGGCACTCTAGACTTTGATAATGTATGGGGAAAAACTATATTATCATGATCTTTATCTCCTATGTCTAGTGCCTTCATCTTGTAAACATTTTGCTTATGTTTTTATGTTCTAAACATTAAACTTATATAAACTTTATTTTTTTAGGTTATCTTTCATGCCATCACACTATTTTATAAATACCATAGACACATAATGAAAAAATAGAAAATTAAAACATCCTTAAAAGACTTTCATGCGAGAAAAACTATTTATATTTTTATGCTCTAAATAGTATAGTTTATGAACTTGACCTTTTCAATCACATTTTGTGTAAATGTATTATTTTACAAATAATATAAACACTTATTAGTGAAAAAATACATAAATTGTTTTCTTTGATAATAAAATCTTACCCTTGAATTTCTTTCCTTTTTGAAATAATCAACCAACACTAAAACATTGTCATTAATGTTACAATTTGTAAATAGTGAGAGTGCTTTTTAAAAAGTGATGATATATTTCCACAATGCATAATTAGTCTTCAAAATTATTACTAGATTTGATTGTGTATGTGTTTATACATCAATGTTTCTGATAAGACTTTGTTAAGAAACATAAGAATAAAACCATGGATTGTGTTCTTCTTATTTCCTAATAACCCATAAACTATTACACAATAGAATCTAAAAATAATTTTATTTTAAAATATATTTATAATTAAAATTATAGTTTTGTTAATTGTAATAATAAAAAATGAGGACTTTTGTTAGGCAAGGAATCTTGACATCTCCAGTTCTGAACCATTTTCACATTACTCTTCGTAGCTTCAAACATATTTTATTATCATAAATAGTTTAAACATTTCTATAGGGAAGATGTAATAATTTTTGCCTTTTTATTATAAGAGTGGATAATATTAACCAAATTAAGGAACCTCACCTGTACCCTATCCCATATTCTTCATGTTGAGAATTGTGTCTTAACCTTGCAAGAATTTTTTAGAAAATTCTAGAATTTTTTGGTGGTATTTTTCCACATATTTATGAGTTGGAAAATGGTGCATGAGTTGTTAAAAATGTTTCTTGTCACTAGTACAATATTCGAGTGATATTTTTAGAGTATAAACAACGCATTACATGACTTTTATAGGGGTTTAAGCTAAAGGACAAAATTATGGATGAAAATTCTATTCTTCCAGTTACAAATGACAAGTGGGTAACATGTGGAATGGTTGTTTTTCCCATGGTTTTGACCCATAGTTTTGTAAGACGACAAATAGTTTCCAAGTTGCAAATCACTATGAAAGGAGGACTTGGGGAGGTGTTTGAATCATCAAGTTCAATTTGCAAGACTGGGTGCTAGAAGGAGTCTCTTTGAGTCCGAGTTCAAGTTTTAGTTGTGGTGATACACTCTTGTAAGAACTTGCATTGCAAGTGTATTGGAATATTCTTGATTTGAGAATACATTCTATGGGTTTTGGAGGGTGGGGTTTTTCTCCAAGAAGGGTTTCTCCACGGTAATCATTGTGTTATGCATTCATTTTTATTTTGATTATTTGCATTCTTGAGATCTCTGCAATAGTTAGTTGAATTTCATAATTGTCATCTCAAGATTAGTGTAGGAAGTGATTCTGTGCAACTTTTCTTCCTTACAAGTGGTATCAAAGCCTAGCCAGTTTTGGTTCTATTTTTTTGGTTCAAGGTTTTTTGAGCTAATCAATGTTTGAATAGGAGTTTGTGCAAAGGTTTTCATTTCTATGTTGTAGGATTGTAAAGATGGCAAGCATATCAGGGAGGATTTATGTAGAGAATTTTTCTAGTAGAAACTTTGAGATGTGGAAGCTGAAGATGGAATATATATTGAATGATAGGGATCTATGGGATGTGATTGATGAGAATAAGCTGAGGTCTATAGATCTGACTTTAGCCACATAATTTTAGATTTTATATGTTGCATTCTAGTTCAAAAATATATGTGCCAGATCATCTAGTGAAAAGTATTTAGACACAAGAAGATGTTGGTCGCAATAATAGAGGAGTGTGGATAGCTAGAGTTCAAGAATATGATATAGAAATAAAACCAACCAAACTTGTAAGAGGAAATACACTTTGTAAAGCTTTAGCAGAAGATTAAAAAAGCAAAGAAGAAGATACTCAAAAGGTTCTTATGGTAAGTCTTGAGGATTCCTAGTTCTCAAACATTCCCTATTTTCTGACATATGGTGAATGCCCTAAAGGATTGACTGCTAAACAAAGAAGGGATCTAAAAAAAAATTCCTTGAAATATGTAATTCATGATGATGTCATCTACAAGAGAGCCATTGATGGAAAATTTTTAAGATGTGTGGATAAGGAGCAATAGGTAAAGTTGTTAAGATCTTTTCATGATGAAGCATGCGGGGGAAATTTTTCTGGCACTATCACTGCATTCAAAATTTTGAGAGAATGTTATTATTGGCCTAGTATGTTTAAAGATGCATATATGTGGGTGGCTAATTGTGAGAAATGGAAGGTCTTTATTGGAAAACCTCAGCTAGCTGCCTTACCTCTTAGACTAGTAGTAATTGAATCTCATTTCCATCAATGGGGTATAGATTTTATAGGCCCAATTCAACCCCCTTCTAGTCAAGGACATTCATATATACTAACTACCACATATTATTTTAATAAATGGGTTAAAGCTAAGCCAATGAAGAAGAATTCCTTAGAAGTGGTGTTTGAGTTCCTCAAAGAACATATTATAGTAAGGTTTGCAATTCCTATAAAATTAGAAATGGATAATGCATCTTACTTTTCCTCCTCCTAAATAATTGAATTTTTCTATGATAATGGTATTCAAGTTGGTCATTCCTTTGATTGTTTTCCTCAAGGAAATGGATAGGTTGAGTCCAGTAATAAGAACCTGATTAAAATTTTGAAGAAATTGGTCTCAGATAATCAAAAGGGTTAGCACAAGAAGATTCATGATGTTTTATGGACTTATAGGACTACACCTGAAAGAGCTATAGGTATTTCACCATTTGAATTAGTTTATGAAGTGGAAGCAAATTTTCCATTACCTTTAGAACTTGATGCATGTAAATTAAAGAGTGTCATTGAAGAAGATGTTTTCAAAGATGGATTAGAGAAGAGAATCATGTATCTCACCAAACTATAAGAAGAAAGAGAATAGATGATTGAAAAACTTACTGAACATCAAGGAAGGATAAAGAAATTTTTTGATAAAAGGGAAAGGCATAGAAAGTTTATGGAAGGTAATTTGGTTTTTTTATGGGATAAGAGACATGAGCCAAGAGGTATGCATTCT
The DNA here is from genome assembly GCA_028749045.1 of Cupressus sempervirens. NCBI lineage: Eukaryota > Viridiplantae > Streptophyta > Pinopsida > Cupressales > Cupressaceae > Cupressus > Cupressus sempervirens. The sequence continues at coordinate 254,470,482 of CM053786.1, read as the reverse complement.
AATTTTCAATCCTTGTCGAAAGGGTCTTTTTAGATTATTCAAATGAATCAAAATAATTCCTTAAGTTGGCATATCGCATGGAGGAAACCCTACCATGTTCTTATAATGGGTAGGTCTGAAGTTGTATCAAATGCAAAGTTGAAAGTAGGTAACCCCTGCATAATAGCTAGATAGACAGGCTTTCTTTTCTTGCTAATTGCTCAATTTAGTTTCTTATTTTCCTTAGGTAGTTCCCTATTGCTTTCTTAGTTTAGTATGTTCTTTTTATTTCCAAGTTATCATCCTTTTTGAGGAACCATAAGTGCTTGGATTCTTTCAAGCATTATCATGCCTAAATCCCCAAACAATGCGAACTATTACCCAAGTTTTAGTATATATAGAGTTTTTGACTCAAGTCAAAAGTTAAAGTCGTGAGTTTGAGTCTAGATTTCCCTTAGAATGGTCTTTATTCTCATCCCCCTTTGAGTTAACCTAATATGGGAAATCATATGAGTAATACATTATTTCTTTGTGAGGTGATTAGATTTTGGGAGGGTTTATTATGCATTTTCCCGATGAGGCTCCAGAAGGTCTAAATATCTCTAATGATTCATATTCTTTGTTCCTAATAATGTTCAATACAAGATTCATGTTGAGAAGATAGTTCTTTATGAAAGCTTTACTTCATCTCTAAAAATTTCTAACTCCATGGTCAAAGATCTATATCTAGAGACGGACAAATTTTCACAAATATATATGGAGAAAATATAGAAGAGGAAACTGAAAATTAAAGTTGAAGATTGATATTTAGATCATGAGAATAGTTTAGAATCAACTCTAGTTGAATTCAATATAGAATGAATTCTTGGAAATGCATAAGTGGTGAAGAACATAGTGAAAAATGGCAAAGACCAAAGCTAGAATCAATTCGATGAATCAAACACATCTAATTTTCCACATCATCAAGTTGAAAACTCAATTGAATAAAAGAACACATGCTATTTGCTAGTCAAAAATTCAAATTCTTACCTATCATATCAGGTCCCATTTAATTATCAAACAAAAAGATCTAATGCATTCCACTATTAGATCTTAAAAGATCAATGCTTCTCACTATCTCTCTATAGAGAGATGCATAGAAATTAGTCATAGCAACATAACGAGAGATACACGTGTCATGTGGGACATCACATTCATGAAGCATAGTTAGAATCTAGTAACTAACTACCATGAAGAAAAGAAAGTCAATGTTAGATTCTCCAAGCAATGGAATGGTGCCAACTATTTCCCACAATGTGCCTAGTTGGAAAGAGGGACTTGCACTACAAATCAAAGATTTTTAACATTTTTTTGTTATCATCATTAGATCAAAAAGAGATCCACAAATGTCGCTATCTCACTATGTGAAGTTGCTCAATAATTATTTTATGTGAGAAAGTGACAAGAAGACATGTGTACTCGATGGACCCATGGTAGAAACCATAAAAGAAAGTTTCAACATTTAAATCATGATTTTTGAGTTCAAAATTGATGGTGAGACTTTGAAAATGAAGAATAAAGAATTTTCTATAGGATTTTCTAAGATTGCATAAAGATGTTCATAGTCATGGTGTGTTTTCAGGAATATCATGGATTCATAATCATTAATAGAAGAGATAGCACATGCTCATATCATGATACAAATTGGATGTTTCCATTTTTATTATCTATTATATGACTGTTGCTTTGCCAAAATTTAGAAATTATAACAATAGACTATAAATGTAATCTCTTTGGACATAACAAAGGCTAGTAAACCTGAGAGGGATGGTTTTGTAATTCCATTTACAAATTTTTTGTTCATGTTTTTTAGTCCATGCATTAGATAGTTTTGCACTTAGAGTTGAAAGATAATTGTGTATGATCCTCTAAATATTCAGATGGATTCCATTTCATTTTGATATTTGTATTTATATTAATTTCATTTCTTGCTTCATATATGGTTTTATTTCACCTCTTGATAGTTTCATACATGTTAGATATTCCATTGGTAATTAAAGGATAACGTATGTGAATTTATTGGATACTTGTTGAATTACATTCTAGTCAAGGCTAATAGCCAAAGCAATTCCACTTGCCCTCATATATATAATCCTTTCTTCCCTCCTACATTTATATGAGTAATTTGCATTTAGAATAGAATTAGAAGTCAAAAAATATCAAGATAATCTACTGCAATCATTCAATTGAGTGTGATAGGTTATTCAAAATACATCTTGCTTGAGCTATTTGTGCCTAAAAACAACCTGTTTTTCCTTTACTGCTCTTAGGTTAGGATCTTATAATATCAAGAATTTTTTATCACATAAAGACATATTCATTTCATATTATTGCAAGAATTATAGGGAGTTATACCTAATTAGTTTAGAGGGCAGTGATAGGATACATACACTAACTCATTTGTTGGTAAAAATCCCTTTTATTCTTCGAAACGTTGGGTATCAAAGAGTCAAGATTATCAAATATAATAGGAGAAAAAACTATTAGCCATTAGTTTGTGAGTCTTTTGGTTTAAAATGTACAATTTGTTCTCACTATATCAATTTTTTAAATTTTTTATTTTGCTACCACATTTTAGGTACCAGATTAGGCTTGGTATTTACCAAACCTCTTTGGTCAATTGAAAAAACATGTTTGAGACATGTTTCCCCAATATTCAAACTTTGACTAGCCATTTTGACAATATTGTTTCCATTCAAATTCTAAAGATTTCATTGATATAGTTTATGTCAAATTATGAGTTTGATAAGTATTTATTAATTAATTTCTAAAGATGTTTGTAAACTGCTAATTGATATATTGATTGAAAAGAATTATAACTTTCAAAAGATATAATATTTTTAAAATCCAAAATTTTCTTCACATTCTATGTTTCACCTAGAATAAGAAAAAAAAAATCGTAAAGTTTTCAATTAGTTAAGGTGGTTAGACATGGGAGCCGCGAGAGTTTTTTTATTTTGAAAAGTTATAGTAATAAATTCATATTTAATTATTTGTTTAGAATAAAAATACCCAAAAATATGTGTCACATTTGGGTATGAGTCTAATTTTTATATCTACTTAATTATATAAAAATTTATCATTTGATTGTATAAATGTGGTCAGACATCCACCAAATTTTTATTTTCGCCCTGAAATTTTTGTAGTATTGCAATAAACTCCAAAATTTTAACCAATCAAATAATTTTTTCTCTAGATAAGGCTTAGTAGTTTAGAAACTGTATTCAATTTCCTATAGATTCTTTTCTTTCAACTTTTTGATATAAATCTCATTATACTACTTTAAAATTATGTGTCAACATAACCCTAATTTTCTAGTTTTTCATTGTTGGTTAAAGCCATAGTTTGGTTGATTATGATCCTGCATATACCCATTTTAAGATTATCAAAATGAAATGAAAAATAATGGAAGAGGAGAGAAGAAATAAACTTTTAAGGTTAAAAGTGTGAATCCAAAGAGCTCCTATGATCAAAAATCTTGGACACACACAAAAAGGAAAATGGCTAGGCTAATTTGAGAGACTTTCCTTATTCAAACCTTTTCTTTAGTGTTTTCACCTCTATATGGATAAAAATTGGTGATAGATAACCAAAAAATAATAATAAAAGATAATCATAATATTTATTATCTAGTTGAGGAAAATAGAATGGATAAGAAAGAAAACCAAAATGCTCTACACGATGAAGGAAGTGAAATAATGGGAGATGAATAACTCCCCAAGAAAGAAAATAGAGACACCAATGGAGTAATGAGAATATCAAGAGAGTCAAGGTGATGCACCAAGAGTTCAAAACCTGCAAGATAATAGCAATTGAGAGCCAAGCTATTTTGAGAGACTTTCCTTATTCAAACCCTTTCTTTAGTGTTTCCACCTATATATGGATAAAAATTGGTGATAGATAACCAACGAATAATAAAAAAAGATAATGATAATATTTATTGTCTAGTTGAGAAAAATAGAATGGAGAAGAAAGAAAACCAAAATGCTCTACATGATGAAGGAAGTGCAATAAATAGAGATGAATAACTCCCCTAGAAACCAAGTAGAGACATCAATGGAGTGATGAGAGCACCAAGAGAGCCAAGGTGATGCACCAAGAGTTCAAAACCTAGAAGATAATAACAATTGAGAGCCAAGACCAAGTTGAAGTGAAGAAAACAAGAGAGTGAAGGTTGAGTATTGCAAATGATTGAGTGGGTGAATGATTAGCTTATAGAAGATAACTACAAGCACTTAAAAAAAGACAATTCATTATTTGGAATAGTAATAATAATAATAATAATAAATCTCATTATTTAAATGTAACTCTAGAATTGAATAATTATTAGTTAAATAATTACAATACTTCAATATTAAACCATTAATATTTTAATTTCTCTTTAACCAAATTTCCAAAATAGACTTTCAAATTAAAACACATATTTCATTAATTTATAATTAATTAAATATTCTCATATTTCCTTTTTAATCAAATAAGATCTTATAATTGTCAATATTTTATATGATTAATCTAAATATTATAACTAAATCATTTACCAAGTAAATCACATGGCCAAATCCACATAAAAGAAGCTTTAGCAAAACTAACCAAAATTTTAAAAAATCAAATCAAATAACACACACAAAGATGAACTCATAGATTTAAAAAAGGTAGGAAGTCAAATAGATGTCCTCCTTCTTAGGAAAAGTAATTAGGTTATGGCTAGGACTGGACCTGAACATTATCTCCCCATTCTTATGATTGAGTTATTGCGATAAGGCATAATCATCCTAGAAATTTAGGGAAGTCGATGCCTAGTATATGAAAACCTACATAAAAGATGAGTATGTACATGTACATATATATATATATATATATATACTAAAGAGGTAATGACAGAGATTATGTACATGAACATTATCTCCCCATTCTTATGATTGCGTTATTGCGATAAAGCATAATTATCCTAGAAATTTAGGGAAGTCGATGCCTAGTATATGAAAACCTACATAAAATATGAGTATGTACATGTGCATATATATAAAGTAAAGAGGTAATGATAGGGAGTATGTATATGAACATTATCCCCCATTCTTATGATTGAGTTATTACGATAAGCCATAATCATCCTAGAGATTTAGGGAAGTCGATGCCTTGTATATGAAAGCCTACATAAAAGATGAGTATGTACATATGCACGCGCGCGCGCACACACACACACACACACACACACACACACACACACATACACATAAACTAAAGAGGTAATGACATAGAGTGGTGCATCATGTAAATCCTAAAGTCAGCAGGTGACTGTGATCCCCTCCCTCGACCACATCAGAAACATCAAATAGAAATGTAAAATAAATACACACGATACAAATTCAAGTATGGGGTAAGTACAATAATAAATTTTTAATATAAATAATGTCATATTATAACACAAGCATCTTATCACCATGAGGATACAATAAACATATTTTAGAGACACATTACAGGATATCATCATGAAGGTAATTTCATTAACTAACTAAGAATAATTAAAGAATCATAAATATGGGTATGTAATTATCACTAACTGATATAAATCAATTACTCTATAGATCTAAATACTATATTTCAAATATTCCCAAGAGTTGACAAGTTCATAGAAGGCTTGATAAGACTTTAAAAATGAAAACTGCTACAATATCAGAGAAGGGGTATTACTGTTTAGATGTAAAATGGAAGCACTTTAATAAGGATGTAACTATCTAGGGGTATTACTATTTACAGGGTCACTGAGTCTTTTAAATATGTGTTTGAGGGAAGGAGGGAAATTTGCAAGTATGATTCCACTTATGACCCAAATTAGATTAGCTAGGACCCAAATAAAGAAGGGAGGTAATACTAAATTCAAATTACATAGATGAATATAGCACAAGTAAATGTACTCTCTTTGGCCCTTAATAGGATAATATGAATGTGAAATAGACCTAATTTCTTAATTAAAGAAAATCTCGATGGTATGTAAACAAAATTTTTCCAATTCAAATATAAATATAGGGAAAACAAATGGAATTAAATGAAATATGAAAGACTCACCTTGAAATGCAAAAAGGAAGATATATTTTCCCTCAAGAACTTTCAAATTTGAATATTTTTTGACCTTCCAATTGAGGATCTCAAAATAAAATGATGAAAGGAAAAAAAAAAAAAACCCAAAAATTTAGATGGAATCCAAGGATGAAGGACTAGGTCAACTTGGAGAGATGTCTTACAACTAGGTTGACATAGTCTATGACTACAAAAATGATGACTCCAGAAAGATTGTGAATTGTAGGTTCTAGATCAATAATCATTTTCACTCCCCACTTGCAAATCAATACATAAAATAAAGGTTTAGAGTTGGGGTTTGATGAGGACTTTCCTTGGTCAAGCCCTAGTTTATGGAATTAACCATAATGGAGAAATGTAAATATAAAGAAAATTCTATCATGTAGCATATCTAAGTAATATCAAGTGAAAGATACAATTACCTCCATGGATACAATCACCTTTGATATGTGATCTAGTATGTAAGTGTAATATCCTTGACTCAAAGAAACCATAAGGAAATAAAAGAAGTCAAAACCTCATGTATGAAAATGCATGAGATATACCATGGATGAGTAATAGAAAATATTGAATGAATATAAATGATGAATCTTCTCTTTTAAGCCAAAATCCACTATCACCTTGAAGGAAGAAGCTTGAAGAAAGAAGGAGATGCTTGGACTTGAATTCTTAAAAGTACTTTCTTGAAGAATGCCTTAGATACTTACTCAGTTGAGAGAATATAACCTAAAAATTAGGTTTAAAAAATGAATCTACCAAGCTTCCTTTTGTACTAAATTTTGGGTGGAAAAAAAACTCAAGTCAATTGGGGAAGTAATTAAATTAATTGATAAAATTGATAACTTTTTGGTCCCGAACTTTGTGATCATCAGGGACTAGGTCGACTTGGGTCAACTTAATCCTAGATAAGGTCAAGATGGGTTAACCTAGTCTAGGTTGATCTAGTCTAACCCAACTTAGTATAGGTCAACCTATTCCTTGTAGAAAAGTGAGGAATGCCATAAAAACTCTAGATTGTAGTGTAGATGAAACTAGAACATAATAGACAAAACATGAGATGTGGTCAAAAGGGTATCAAGATGATACCTAGTAGACCGTGCTAGAAATCAAGAGATGAAAAAGGAGCATGAAATGGAAGAAGAGATGAAAAAAAGAGACCAAAACCACACTAAGAAGGGCTAAAAGGTCTCAAAATGAGGTACATCCATTTAAGATGATACAATTAGAAGAAGTAAACATAGCTTACTAGTCACGATCTTCTAATAATAGCACACTTACTATAGTAAATATTAGGCACCCAAATATCTACTAATAATCTCTCTCATCTTCATACATGTTTCTCCATACCCTTCAAATATTTTATAATATCCTTAACACTGTCTTTCACTCTTTCCAAGTGAAAAAAATCCTTCAAAGAACTCTTTTGTCCAAGTTTCTCCTCTAACTCATTGCAATCATCTTATCATTGATTTACATAATTCTATCTTGTATGATCACTCTAAAGTATGTAGAATAGTTAGTTCTCCTATTCTTCCATACCCCTTCTCAATATGAAATGGTAGAGCTTACATTTTTGAAATTATGAGATACTCTAAAAGAGGTTTCCAGTAGTATTATTCAAGTCAAGAGATCTAAGTGCATAGAGTGTTAAATAGAATGGGTTGAAGGCCAAGACAATCTGAACACCTTCTAAAATATTCCATAAACAATAGTGTTTTTAATTATTGAAGTTTGAATTGGTAAAAAGCACTGCAAAGATGACAAGTAGTTTAGAGTGATATGTTCCTAGTTATTTTTGTTGGATTGTGTTACTGTTAGTCATCAGTTCTTTTCAATGTCACATCTTTATCATAATCTCTATAGAGTAGAGATTATAGATTCTAGTTTTTCACTTGTTAGTCTTTACCCCTAGAAGAGCCAATTGTTGCACAAATTTTACTCCCCATTAAAATTTGGCCTTTCATAATCTTTTTACAACATTAGGGAAACTTATTTAAGGCATATTCTTGAACATCAATTTCTTGGTTGAGTTATAAAATGATTTGTAAAACCCAATAGATCATTTGGAACTAGCCAAACAATCCACCTCCTCATTCTTTCCAATTTTATTAAGCATTTTTCAAAGTCCCACTTCTCTTTTTAGTCCCCAACACTTTACCGTATATATTTTTTTTTCAAGTTTTCTTTGTTTGGTTATGATGTGTAAAGTTTAACTTTAGTTTTTCTCTTAAAGTCAATGTTCATGTTAAAGTTTAAATCAAGCATTACAGTTCAACTTTGGTCCTTCAACCGTTCATAGCATTTTACATTGAAAATGCTACCAAAATACAAAGGATAAAACACAATTTTTTCGATACTGAAATCAATAAGTGCTACCAATGCTTGATGGAAGTTTCTTATGAAACATTTTGGGTCCAAAGAAATGTTAAAGAACTAAGGGTCCATCATGACATCACATAACCAATTATTCTTCTCTTCTACTTGAAGAGTGCTATAAATACAAAGTTTACAAAAAATTCAATTAAAGTGAAATTCTACACATGGAGGAAAAAATGACAAAGTAACTACAAGTTTTTGAAAAGTGAATAGGTGACACAAGCAAGGGTATAGGTACAAAATCATGCAATGATAGAGTGGAAATTATAGCATTTATTTCTCAAGAATTAACTTCAATTTTCTTTTTTTTTCAATTCCCGTATTCTCATCATTCATAATTCATCATAGAAAAGATAGAGGAAAAGAAATTGTGGGGCATTTAGAAGGTATTGAACATATTAGAACTAAACTCTCCTACTAATCTATCGTAATTGAAGCTTGATTTCACTTTATTTTAAAGATCATTAAAATGTAGAAAATATTGTGGTTAAGTGTATCAATTGTGTTGAACTTAGCTATAGAGAAATACAAAAATTATGAAAGATAAATATTTGGAATATGATCACTTGAATGGTTCAAATTATGCAATATCAAATGTGGGTGATACTAAGTTGGGATATTAGAACTTCAACAATTTTTTCCAAAGAGTAAGTGAGATAAATTCTCACCAAATTACCCAAAAGATTAGGTGATAATGGGTTACTCGAGGAAGTTGTGCAATGTTTATATTTGGTACTAGAGTACATTCACAACTATAACCCAAAAACTAGAGATACAAAAACCAAGGACAAGAAGCTCTTAGCAACCCTTGACTAGAGGTCACCATTCAAAATTTCTTTAATGTCCCAAATATTGTAGAGTATTCTCATTGATATATTTTTACTTAATATGAATTTAACACTAAGAAAGGAGTGTATATAAATATAATGCAAAAATATTGTAGAATCCAAAGTCATTGAAGGGCAAAAGGATTCGATTGGAAGGGCTAATGAAAAATTTGAAATGTTTACATATTCCAAAAAACTCTATGTATGTCAACCAATGAATAACATAATGAAACCACACAATAATTTCAATCATTATTTTTTTAGAAAATAGAGCTTAAAAACAAAAAAATCCGTTAATGGCATTAATACAAGAACAATTGCAATAAAGAAATTTCAAATTACTAGGATGCATCCTTTCTTATTTGGTTCATTTTCTTATTAGTTCTTGCCATAGCAGAGAACTATTGCTTAGGCTCAAACTTAATCTATGATTAATGCTCTTTTCTATGCCCAATCAAAATAATTCATTGCTCTCTACCAATATCCAATTTCAATATTTCTTCATTTTTAATTGACCAAGATGATCAACAATCACCCATTGATTGTGTGGATGAATTCTTTCATAGGTTTCAATAGAAGAGAAGAGGTGAAAATCAAGGTTATTGTCTTGAATTTAGGGATTTTCCAGATGAGATAGAATGTACTCCTTGAGAAGTATGCACAATTTTTACAGGAATTGCCAAATTAGAAACTTTAACCTTGGGATTAGGGTCAACTAAAAAGCATAGAAATAGCTAGAGAAAAGAGAATGATTATTAATAGTGTAGCAACAAAGGCCTCCTTCTCCTTAATGGACTTCACATAAGCTCTCATTTTGCAGGTTGCAACTATTGTATTCCTGGGAAAGTCTCATAAAAATGATTTGGGAATTTCTCTTTTTTTCTTGCATATAACAAGAAACCGTCATAATTCCAACACCATACATTATGTTCATAGCAATGCTAACAAACATAGGTTCTATTTAAAAACAAGAGCTCTATTCAAACATGAGTCCTTGCCTCTTCTGAAAATGAAAAGTAGATTTTAAAAGAAAAAAAAGTTAGATATGGTGGTAAAAATAGAAGTTTGTGAATCTAATTTTGAATAGATAGATTAGTTTGATTGAATATCAATGTGTGACAATTTTATTAACATCTTTTGGCTGAATTAGACTTGATATCAATTTTTTTTTTTGAAATATTTTTAATAGTTTAATAATAGAATTCTGAAATATTATATCTTATTGAATAAATTTGATATGTTATGTGGTTCAAATTGAATATCTTATGAAAATTAAACATATATTTTTTAATAAGTTTTTTGTCAAAAAATATTTATATTCAATATAATTTACTTTATAATATTACTCATATGCATACATTTAAAAAAGGTATCAAACAATGAGAAAATCAAATAATCTATAACAATCTATTTAATATAATTTTCTAGTGAAAGTTTACTAGAAACTAGTTGATTCAAATACAAAAAAAAAAAAATGTTTACTAAAAACTAGTAGATTCAAATAGAAAAAAATAGTATCTAAATATTTGATCCACCATGTGAAATACTGCTGATTTTTCCCTTTTATAAAATAATTGATGTATATGGGAAACATTTTTTGAATTTGTTTCATTTATGGAGGTGCTCAATGGACATGATGAAAATTGTTCCACACAATTTGTCAATTCCTAGGAGGACCACAAAGTTATGATAAATGAGATTTCATTCCATATCTCTATGGAAGTGATTTCTCTAGTGATAGGTTTGGCCATGAAGGGTAGGAATTGGCAGAAGGTTACAAAGGTGGTCGATAAAAAGAGTCTACAATGATTCTTCTTGGATGGGGAGGAAACTATTTGGCACAAAGGTGGTTTCATGCCAGAGAAGCTTCTTGGGCCATCGAATGAGGTTTGTTTGCTATTGATAAAGTACCTAACCCTGGAAGGAAGGTATGGTGTCTATTATTACTACCACTTTCCTCTCCTTAATCATTTTCATTACCACAATTTTATTTTCATTTTGTTCTTTCTATTGCATGAGTTAGAGGATACTGTTACTGACGTTAAAGAAAAAATTAGAAAGGGGGTTAATTTTGCCATTTTACACCAAGGGTTAATGTTTAGGTTGTATCAATTTCACCTCACCTTGGTCCCCCTAGGATTGTGGAGATAGATATTCCTCCCCATCCGAACCCCCAACCCCAAATGGTTCCCCTAATGGTCACGAGTCCCAGAGCTCCCATCCCCAACCTTCACCTAGTGGGTCCCCAATGAAGCACATCCCCTTAGGGAAAAGAGGGAGACAAGATAAAGGGAAAGAGAAAGATCTTAAGGAGTCAAACGAGGAGGGGAGAAGGGGTAGGAGGAGGCTAGGGAGGTTAGCTAAGTCTAATGCTAAGAGGAAACTGAAAGAGAGGGCCTCACAGGAGGAGGAGACAGATTGAAAGGATTCAGGCCACCCCAAAAGGAGGATGAAAGAGAAGGTGTTAAATTTTGGGGTGGGAAGAATGGAGGAGGAGGAAGAGGAGGTTTCAGATTCTTCCCAGTCTAACTCAAGAGAGGGGAAGAAGGAAAATAAGGATCTGTCACATGTTTTGGCAACCATTGGTTTTGGGTGTGTGGACTTAATGAGGGACCAATTCCCTAATATGATAGATAGGGTTCCCTCCCCCATAATGATCTCCTCCCTTGTTAAGGATTTTTCCAAAGAAAATACTAACCCCCCAATTGTGCAGGAAGTAACTATGAAGCAGGCATATGATTTCCCTGGCGACATGTTGGAGGTCAACATGGAAATCACAAAGAACATTGACAATGAGGTGTGGGAAAGAATTAATGTGTCAGAGGAGAGAATGATAGAGTTCATTATTAAAGTGACACATGTGGATGCCACCACACTAAACCTACTAAAGGACACAGAGGGAGACCTACCAAAGGAGTATTCAAATATTTTTTTTGACTTCCTAGTGGAAGACTGGGCTAACATCCTCCTAGGGAGGAAGGAGGCTAAGAAGCCTTAAGGGGTCCCTCCTTTTTATTTTTTATGCTAATAATTTTTTTGTTGTTGGACTTGAAAGGATGCGAGGCTATTAAGTCTTTGTTTGTATATTTCTATAGATTTTCTAGTTTTAAAATAGGCAATATGTATGTTAAGCCTATTGATACTCTTGTAATTATTGTTTTGAACCTTGTTTTTATTTTATTACGTGGTAGGGGGTAGTTTTGTTTGATGGCTATCCTATCCAGTTTGACTGTTAAAGGGCCAGCCCCCTAGTTTTGGTTGCTTTTAATTCAAAAATGTTTTTTGAGTTTTCACCAAATATGTAATGTTTTTATTCAAATAAATTGATAATATCTTATCAAAAGGAAATATGAGAATATATTCAATTGCAACATAGAGTACGAAGACTATTGAAAATGTAAAAGAATGTGAAATCTTCTTACATGCATACTTCAATGTTAGGTTTTATAGAGAAGAGATGGAAAGAATATTAATTATAGCCTATTTGCGTGTAGATCTATAATATATTTAAAGATAATATAAATTTAAAATTTATATATTTATATTGAAAAGCTTGTTATTTTTGTTTTTATACATTTTTATATCCTAAATGTTTTAATGATCATAATTTAAAATATTAATACCAGAATGAAAATCTAAAAAAAATAAATGATATTAATATGAATTTTTTTTTTCTATTAGCCTTGAACATTTTCTTTTTATTTTCTTCTCCTTGGATTACTTCAGTGCACTATCATTTTATTTTTTTCCCTTAGGATTGGTCACTGAGAACCTTATATTATGTCTTCATCTCACATATTAATAATGATTTCATCATAACAATGGATTCCTTCTATTAGGGCCCTACAATAGACAACCCTAAATAGAACACACAACCTCTGAAAGACATTATTAAAATGTCATGTATATGATCGATGATAAAAAGTATCCAGATGTTTAGTTGATGCTTAAGAAACTAAAATAATTTTTTTTTTAAAAATACTAAATCTAAACAAATATTTCAACATAAGATGTGGTAGAAAAAGTTCAATGTCATCAAATATGAAAAATTAGTTTCTACCATGGCAAGATTGGGAAGAGCTGAAGGATAAATTTTTTTAAAAAATATCACAACCTAGTTTCTATAGCAATGGATTTAGATTCATTTAAAATTTTAAAACACAAACAAACAAATATAATCTACTTGTTATTTAGAGACTAATGTTCCATCCAAAATATTTCTATGGCCTCATGAGAAATTCATTAAATTATTTTATATAGCATTCGACAATTCACCATCATTTTCAAGTGGCCATTTTTTTCTTGAATTTGGATTTATATTCACTTTGCTAATCTAAAAATTGTAGACTAAATATGAAACAAAGTTTTTTTTTCAATTTGTAAAATATCTTATTTTAGTTTTAATTAGTGAAAAATAAAATCCTATAAAGAGTAAGGTGTTTGTGGCAGACCTGGGGAGAGATCTATGAATAGATGAGAATTTCAATCTTTCATATATTTTTTAATATTCTATTGAGCATATTATTATGTGTTCATAATACTAGTGTAAAACTGATATGCCATGAAAAAATGGTTAATGCATACCCTGCTTCAAAAGGAAGATCTGAATAGGATCAATAATATAAAAGAATAAAATCTAACCAATCATATAGAAGCCCTTCACTAGTACAAATTTAAACTAATATCTATATTATAGATAAATAAGATAGCAAATATAAAACATTGTATTTGCTCAATATATATATCTAAAGAGCCAAAACAAGGAAAATAATAATATACTGTATTGACTATATTTAAAAGGACTAGCCTAAATATTTTAAATATTTCAATAGCATCTAGTCTCCCTACACTACAAGATGCCCCAATTTCATAGCCACACAAAGTGGTGTTTCTTCATTGCAATCAGTAGTGTAGAAAAACATGGGTTCAATCTTTATTAACTACCTTATCAAATCAACACCAACATAATTAATGGGTAGAGTATCTAATAAAAAAATGAGCAATTGAATAACTAGAGTATGGTCAAAATATATGTTCACCTATTACCCAATAGTACCATTTTTTCCTAATATGACAATGCACACTAAAATACAACATGCACATGCAAATAATATTTTAGCTATCTTCCTATAGAGTATCTAATAAAAAATTGAGCAATTGAATAACTGGAGTATGGTCAAAATATATGTCACCTATCACCGAATAGTACCATTTTTTCCTAATAGTACAATGCACACTAAAATACAACATGCACATGCAAATAATATTTTAGCTATCTTCCTATCTAGAGCAGCATTAAACCAAAAAAAACAGAAAAAGAAATAGTTGCATGCTTACGCTCATAACATAATTTTTGAAAGAACTTAGACTAATAGCTTCAGTCATAAATCCACAGAATATGGGAATGAACTTGCCCACAATGATCAAAGATGACCCTGAAGAGAATGCAAGCACAAGGGTGACCCAATTTTTGTTATTATTTAAAGTTAACAGAGAGACCAAGACAAACCCACCAAGCAATCTCCAACACCACTACATTGTGAAAATCTTGGTACTATCTAAGCATTGATATTTTCAATTGATTGAAGAAGTTTTAGAACTTTCTTGATATAGATAGAACACTATAAGAAAATGAAAAATGATATATCATAGGAAGATAAACAAGCATGAGAAATTACATGTGACAAGAAAGGTAAGAAAGCATGCAAAATGACATATGGCCTGAGAAATTACATGTGGCAAGGGAGGTAAGAAAACATGCAAAATGACATATGGCCTAACCTTATTTATTGCTATTTTTCCTAGAAAGAAAATAAAAACATCATGAGAAAAAATAAGTAGGGGCAATAATAAAATAGAAATAAAAAATTAAAATTTATTTTAATGGAATAATTGTATAAAACCATAGGTTAAAATTTTATGCACGGTTTCCAAAGAATAAACTAATTGTCTAATAGTAACATGAAAACTATAGTCTTCTGCTTAAGGTAGGGACTAAAAATGTAAAATTTTCATAGTTTCCCTAGCCCTTAGAAATGGTTGTCTGAAATGAACCCCAATTTATAGTGCTCTCTAGGGAAAACACACTAAAGATAAAATAAAGTCAAATTTATTTATTTTTCCTAAATTCATGAAAACACATTGTTATTCTTTTTTCAAAATTTTTGTTATTTTCAATTACAAACTATGCAGTTCATGAAGATCAAATGCTAAAATATTGTAGAAAAATTCATAAGATTTTTTATTTTTAAAATTTTGGTCAATGGTACATATTGTTGGAGCTTAGTTGTGTCCCTAAATATTAATATCTCCATCAAAATAACCATCACTCTTAAAAAATATCCTTAGTACCTCATAGTGGGCTTTTCTTATAACATTGGTTCTCAAAAAAGTCATTGCATAAAAATTATGATATTGTATTATTTACTAATTACACATCTAGGTCTTTTAAAAGTTATTTTCTAGTTGCTTATAAGCTACTTGTACAAGAAATAAACATCGTTTATATTGAAGCAATATAATATGATTCATCTTCTAAGATATCTATTAAAAAGGGCTTGATTTTGTCACTATTTATAGCTTAAACAAAAGAAAGAGGTCTTGGATGTAACACAATGATAAATGGATGAGCATATGAAATGTCAACTTGAATGCATGCACAAATAATAGAAAATTTATAAGAGAGTTTTCTACGATAGATTCTACATAGCTACATTTGAAAAGATGCTCGAGAAAAAAAAGAACCATCATTTTGATGAATTTAGTCCTATGTGTGATAATCTCTAAATTAACTAGATAGGAGCAAATATTATTTAGCAAATGAAGATTATCATACCCTAAACCTTAATTAAGGGCTAAATATAAAATATATAATAATGATGGCCATTACATTATTTAGGACTAAGCCAAATAGTCATTTGTACCAAAACAAATAGGTGAAATTTATTTAAAAATAAAAATAGGAGAAGATTTATACCATTTGTAGAACTAGGACATTTGTATAAAAAAGCTCTTTATATTGAATTCTAATGTATTAATTGATATTCATCCTAGATACAAATATTATTTAGTAGTCAAGTTTTTCTATACAATTTATTTATGAAAGAGACGTATAAAAAAATTTAAAAATTTATTATCAAGTTACATAATAATATATCATCATTAAATCATCTTAAAAAAGAAATTGCACTATCTCATAAACTATCTTTGAGGATAGTCATTATCCGTTTATCACTGTCACAAAGCATGGTTAATGTTTTTTCCAAATGAGCACTTCGAAGTAACTGTGGTAATTCACATTGATTTCAACCACAATTTGGGCTGTCAATGAGCTTTCTGATTGGGAAAAGTGATATTTTGGATTTAAATAATGCGACATTTTCAAGATGCCGGAGACCCAAAAGAAGACAATTAAGAGAAGCCAAATAATAAATCATATAACAATTTGACGAAAACCCAAAAGAAGACAATTGAGAGGAGCCACAGGAAGGCGACGAGAACTTGTTTTCACTAAATAAAAATAATTAAAAACTCTTCTTGTTTATGTTCTTTCATTGAAGGGAGGATAAGAATGCTCATAAAATATCGATAGATTGTTCATACAATATTGATAAGGTTTGAAGCAGGAAGAATCAAGTTTAATACAATGGCTAAAGTCTTTGCTCTATACCGAAGAAAGAGATGTCTTCTTGATCAGAAACAGTGGAGAACAGGTGTGATTTTAACCATTTGGGTATTTTTATTTGCCAATTATTATTATTTTTTCTCTGCGTTTTTGTTTTCCTTCAATTTGAATGATATTAACTTTCTCCTATTTACATATGGATGGAAAAAAACGTGTGTATTTGGATCGAGTATTCTGAACTATATTCTATTAAGATCAAAATAGTTATGAGGAAGACAACATGCTGTTCTTTTAGATTATATTTGCTATTGGGAAGTCTGTTAACAAAGGCATGTTCATCTCATGAAATTTGTTAGTGTGTATTTTGCAGTTTGAATTTGTTATTGTTTTGTGAATTATTATGTTTTAGGTTGAAATTTAATATTGGGTATAGATTATTATGATGTTTTCGATTAAATTTGTTACTGAACAAAAAATTGTAAGCATACTATATTATTCTTATGTTAATGACGATGGATCAAGGAGCCTGTTTCTAAATACCAATGCTAATAACAAGCAAATGCACAGATTTCTAAATCAAACTCATTTTATATATTTTTTTATTTATATCAAAATTGTTACAATTTATCACTCAAATAAGTTAAATTGCTTGAAACTATAGGTTTAAATAAATAAGTTTGAAGGAAAAATGGTAAATTAACTTTTCTTCCTCTCATTATTAACATCTATTTATAATTTACGCAATTTTTAAAAGCATATATAAACTTTCAAGATGATTGGAATTTTGGAATTATCGTCTCCTGTGAAGTTGAAGACAGGGAATGAGATTTTTTTAAATAAAGTATTATAAGAACATTTACTGGTCTGCTTTACTACTATTAGATACACAAATCAATGAGAAATTATATTAGGTCTTTGATGTCACATAATTCTTTCTCTTATTCTATTAGGCTAGAAGTGCACAACTACTAGCACTTTAGTACAAGTATTATTAGAGGTTATGGTGCCAATGAACATCCTTGAAATATCCTTATGTATTTTAACAAAGGCTTAGGAAGTTATAAGTGATATTTATCGTATCATAAATAAAAAATAAGGTTTGTACCTTGTTAGTATTACTTTATTACATGGTATGAAGGATTCTCCTATTTATTTTTTTAATATAGGTATGCTTTACTTTGCAGTAAAACTAGCGTAAAATTTATTCATGTTATTTCCTATAATTATATCCAAATTATTCAAAAATGTTGTTTTCATGCATTGATGGGTATCTCTATTTAATCCAATAGGAAATATTGTTTTTCTCTTTGTCAACTCATTGGCCTGCTCCTTGTAGATGGTTTATTCCAAAGGTTATAAAATTATATAATAATTTGAATGATAAAATGATTATGTTGAATTCAAGTGAATGAGATACATAGGCCTATGGCCACTGCAAGTTGTAAAAGAAACATTAATGACGTGTACCTCAAGTACCCACCCTAAGGAAAATCAAGTTACAATCAAGAAAAGCTAGAAGCTAAAGAAACTTCATATAATCATGTATGTGTACTAGTTATAAAAGATAATATATTTAGATAAATATATCAATATATTTACAATGACGTTAACTATTTTCAAGTACATGAAACTACATATATGAGACTACCTAACAAATAAATTATTTAACTAGGACATTATCAGCTCATAATATATAGAGGGATATTTGTTAAATTATAAAGATCTAACAAACACTAGAGAATTATACGAGGATTGTATAGAATAAAAAATTAAATAGCATAATTATGCATTCCTTGCATGATAACAAAAACATAAATAGTTAGTTGTAAATAGAAAGATTCTATCAAATGGGTCTCTATCATCCCTTATCTTCTAATATATCAACAAAGTAGTTTCACTGCACTTGACTGGTTCTATCCTACACTACTATATGCAAGCAATACTTTTGACAGTCTTCACTAGTAAGAAGTAAGCTAATTTATAATGCCCTTGTGTTGGACCAAATTGTTAGTAGAAAAATCAAAACATGTTCATCTTTTCTAATTACATTTTAATAAATAACTATCCATATAATCATATTACCATAGAATATTAATACTTTCATATAATGGTGTCTCATATATGTCTTTTAGTATACTAAAATAGTTAAGTATCATGCATCATAAATATATTAGGCACATAACAATCTTTAAAAAAGTCTATAGAAATAAGATATAAAGTGAAAAAATTGATTAATTTCATTTCTACACAACCCAAGAAGAACCTATTAGCCAATAACCTATCACAAGAGAAGAATAATGGAGACAAAAGAAAAGTTGCTCTCAAATGTGAAAAATGCATAAGAGATAATGAGAAAAGTACAAGGCTCAACCTTATAAAGGTGAGATAGAAACACTAAATGAAAAAGCTAGGTTGCACATTATTAATTACTAATTAATTAATAATGTACCTAAATGAAGCTTAAGTAACTAGAGTAAAAGAAACTTAATTAATTAAATCAATATGATTTAATTAATAAGTATAAATAAAAAAATACTCTAATACCCCCCCTTAAGCTGAAAGCAAGGAGTAAGCTTACCTAGAAAAGAAAAGCTATGAAAGCAAAAACAAGTGGGTCCTAGCAACAAGGCCTAATCAAGTACCTAGTACAAGGAAATCTCTATAAACTAGAGCAAAGGAGAAAACCCAGTGGGAAAAAAAATCCTCTCCAAAAAGAGATGTAATGACTTCAAGAGACTCTGTCAAAGCCATAAGTACAATACGTGACTTCAACCACCACCACCCCCAATCCCCATGAGAGAGGGTTGAGGCTCCAAAGCCCCCCCAGAATGAAAGAATCCCTAGATCAATGAACAAACCAATGTGACTCCAATGCAGAGGAGTGAAAGTCAGTGGACACTATAGAGGGAACCTCAAAAGTTGAGGTGTCACTGGAAGGCCAAGCTGATGCTCAAAGGAGTAGAAATGAGGATCCTGAAAGGGAATCCCCAATGTAAGTGGTATGATAGGTGTGCAAACACTATCATGAAAGAGGAGATGAATGTCCTCTATAAATTCCTCAACAAATGTACTTGGTGGCTCAATGAATGGAGCTAGAGGATCAAGCAATGTTGAAGAAGAACTCTGCTGAACAGAAAAGAGCTCAAGAGAAGGTGGCAAGGAAATCACAATAGTAGTCTTAGGAACCACACAAAGGTTCAAGAAACCTGACTGTACCACATGATGCTCTCTCAAAGGAGGAGAGTCATGCTTTGGCAAAGGTGGACCAAAGTGTGAAAAGGAGTAGAGATGGGTGGAAAGATCAACTATCCCTATAGCATCAATACCTACTATCATACTATCCCAGATGAAAACTAAATCAGGAGTGAACTCAACTGTCTTCCTAGACCCACTATGATAAATCTGATAAATTGAGAGAAGGTTTGTACATAGAGATGGAACATACAACACATCATTGAATGTTCCATCTTGAATGCATACAGTGCCTTTCCCATAGACTATCATAATAGTGTTATTTCCAATGATAATACAAGGAATAGGAGAAGCCTCAAAAGAAGAGAAGATCTCTCGAGAAGATGACATATGGTGAGAAGCACCTGAATCTAGTATCCAAGGGGCCTGTGAAGGGGATGTGAAAGAAGCCTATAATGCATGTCCTTTTCCAAGATCTTGTCCAGCTATAGGATTGATAGAAGAAGACTGATAAGCAGACCCCTATGAGCTAGAAGATGATGGAGAGGAAAGATTTCTCTTTTGAAGAAGGGCATCTATTTCTCATAACCATCAAACTTATTTTGATAGAAAAGTGACTCATGATGTGTTCCCTTCTGACAATAGGATCATGTAGGTCTCTCGGTCTTTTGTTTCTCCTTCTTAGAAGAAGATGGTGGGCCAGTCGAGTGCTAAGAAGAGGAATCTGATATCTGCTTTAGTTTCTGTGTACTCTAAGGTGGCTTGACAAGCAATGCCTATGACTGTGAACCTATAAGAGAATCCATCTGAGTGAGCTTTGATTGCTCATGAGTCAATTGAGCACAAAAGGTCTTGAAAGAGGGCATAACATGTCATGCACCTAGAGAATCCATAGTGGAGTAGAAGGTCAAAGTGAAAATCTGATAAGGACCTCGAAGCTTGGAAAGTATCAGGAAGATACACTCATCATCTAACTTTGTCTTTCTAGCAACCTGTAACATAGATCGAAGAGACTTGAATTTCATCAAGAAATCCTCAATGCTAGTGAAGGATTCAGGAATCAAGGAGGTAAACTCTACATCTATTAGTAGAATCTTGAACTGATTCATTGTTCCAAATAAGGTTGAAAACTTGTCCCACATAGCCCTAGGTGTATTCAAACCATCCAGGTGAAACAATAACCCCTCTGAAATATTCATTGCAATGAGGCCCATTGCCTCATCCATTTTATTGTGTTACATAAAAAGCTTGTAAGGCCTCTATAAAACTAGCTAAGCTACAATGAGACATGACCATAACCCATTTTCCATAAGCAATCTAGTCATCTATCCTTTCCAAGTATGGTAGTTGTGTGATGTAAGGTAGGCAACATAAGAGTCTATCATTGAGAGAAGAAGATGGAAGTAGAAGGGTCTTATTTTGAATTAAAGTATAGAAAAGAAAATGCACCCCCTACAACAAATAATGATATCCCTCAAATACCAAAAAAAACAACCATAAAAAGCATAAAAATTGAGAAAAGAACCTGGATTTTGGATGCAGAGAAGAGGGAAATAGAAGTCTCTACTTCTATGCAAAAATTGGAAGTCCAAATAAACTTGAAATCAAACAAAACAAATACCATTTTCTCTATCTCTGAACTAGCTTTCCAACACTTCTTTCAGATCAAAAAAAGACCTCCGTATGCCCAAGTTATGGCCAAAAAACTAACTATAGGTCCAAAAAAGAGTTCTTTGGAAAATTACAGACATGGGAAAATATTTGACAGCTGTACGGCCATCATATGACATTTTGATAATGTCATCACTTACACTACACTGATGTGGTGTGATTGGGTACTGATGTCACTAGATGATTGATAGTTGTTGTGGCAATTGACTGGGCGCTGACATCACTAGCTGACTGTGAACTGATGTGGCATCTCAAAATGCATGCCCAAAAATGGAAAAAAAATTTGCATGTGCAAAAAGCCAAAAAGTGTGCCAAATTTGGTGGATATTCAAAAATCTCACCAAATAAGCTGGATCTTAAAAAAAGCGAATCTTACTAAAAACTCTTTGGAGAGAAAAACAAAGTTTTTAAATTTTTTTTTTTTAAAATGCCAAAAAAGGTGTGGTATGCTGTTGTGCGTACCCTCTGATGATGTCGACTGACATCGAGACAGTATGCCTGATGTTGACTGACGCCTGACATAGTTTGATGACATCGACTGATAGTGTAGTATGCCAGACGCAGTATGCATACCTTTGTCAATGTTAAATCAACTTTTTCAAAGTTGATAAAAACTTTTTAAAATGCATGCAACCTTTTTGAAATGAGATTTGTATTTCACCTTTTCAAAAAGGTTGAAATTAAAAAAAAAAAAATTTAAATGCAATTTTTCTTAAAAAAATGTTTGCACATTTATATTTTTTTAAAATTTACCTTAGAATGTGTGCCAATGGTCAAGTTTTTTTTATAGATTGCTCCAGTAGCCAAAATAGGTCAAATTTTATATCAAAATTATCTGGATTAATCCTCTAATTTCGTTGGTGAGGTCTATTTTGGCTCAAGAGGCCTCCCACAAAAGTGTATCCCCATATCCAACCAAAAAAACTTCTGAAAGATCAAACCCTTGAAGCTCTAGAAATTCTTCAAATCAAGAACAAGCAGCCACAAATATGGGCTCTGATACGATGAAAGACTTAATTAATTTCAATTCTACACAACCCAAGAAGAACTTGTTAGCCAATAACCTATGACAAGAGAAGAATAATGGAGACAGAAGAAAAGTTGCTCTCAAATGTGAAAAATGCATAATAGATAATGAGAAAAGTACAAGGCTCAATCTTATAAAGGTGAGATAGAAACCCTAAACGAAAAAGCTAGGTTGCACAATATTAATTACTAATTAATTAATAATGTACCTAAATGAAGCTTAAGTAACTAGAGTAAAAGAAACTTAATTAATTAAATCAATATGATTTAATTAATAAGTATAAATGAAAAAGTACTCTAATATAAAGATAATTAAACTAGCCCAACATTCCCCTTTACTAACTTCCCAACTTGTCTTAAAGAAGGTCAGAATAAATAATCCATTGAAAAAGTTACCTCTCTAAAGTCATCACGGAAAGTAATTCTAAGATTGGTGTAAGGGTATGATAGTAGACTCAATTAGGCCTACTTATTTGCATTTACTTGGGATCCTCATTGCTAGCATCGTACTAAGATCCTCTCCAATTTGGTATAAGACACAATAATAATGGAGGATCAAAGATCAATGAGATTTAGGTAAACTCCTTCCTACCAACTAAATATATTTATATTAATCTTCTAAATCTCTAAATGAAATTTACATACAGAATGAGGTTACTTTCTCTTAATATTATTAATATATCCTTCCATCTTTGTGCAATGCATTTTAACATACTCCCCTTGGTGCTTCTTTCTAATTGACTAAAAATTGCATAATTGTTTATTATATTCTATTGAATGTAGTATTGCATTTATGGCCTATTCATAACATGCCAAAATTATTCAATGTAGAACCCAAGACACTTGATTATTTTCTCAACCCTAGAGAAAGCTATTTTTTTCTTTAAAAAATAAAATATTTAGTCATTTGTATATCAAAAAGCTCTTACATGAAGGTAATTAACAACAAGACATTCCATTCTACATTATAGGGTACATAAAGGCAATGTCAATAGAACTCACATAATTCATTAAACATTTTAATAGATGAGTTTTTGAATACATTAAATGTAATACTCCACCAAGAAACCCTTAAAACATAAGGTTAAATATGAACTTATTTTTGTTTTGAAATAGAGATATAATATTAGAAGCATAAATTAATATCCATAACAAAATTTCATATAAAATTAAGGAAACAAACCATTATTATTACTTGATCATGCATACATGTAAGTGTAAGAGATTCAGTTGAGCATGCCAAAGAGTGTTGATGTTTTTTGACATTACTATTTTATCATTGATGTCAAAATATAGTTTGTTGTTGTAGGCAATGTATTATGTCCAGTTTGGTGATTTGAATGGCTTGGGTAATCTATTGAATAAATATTGTTGTGGTTAATGCTAATGGTTTTTAGATGTATTTTGTTGATTATTGTCAACTTATAGAGGTTCACATGTTGATTTGACTAAGTTTTGGTCAAGTTGTTTTTTACTAGTATTTTAGTGTTACAATGTGTAGAGGTTCAGTATTTAGCTTGGTATGAGTTTGACTTAATCATCCAAATCTTGCTAAGATGGTATTATCATTGTGCCTTATCATTTTTTGTGTAGTTCCTATTGCTCATGATTATTATTTCAATGATTATTATTTCAATAAGCTATCTTTTTATGTGACAAAACTTGGTAGCACAATGTTCTTGATGATTGGTGCTAATATGAGTTTGGATTTTGAATCAGAATTGATGCAAAGGTTCTTGATGATATTTATATTTCTTGATTTTTTTCTTCAATCATGTTGTTGGTCCACATTGATTGACAAGATATGAATTGTTATTTTGATAGCATGTGGGTAAAATTTCTTTATTTTGGTCCTCACTGACTTGATGGTGTAACATCTTGCAAAAAACATTTTTGTATTGGAAATGGTGAAGTGTGTTCATGAATGAGAATTTGGGTCCTATCTAAGTCTTAACCATGTTTATTTTGGACCATGTTAATATTTGAGTTCATTGTTTAGTACTAGATCATCTAATGTACCTAGTGGTTGTTCATTCTTTTTAATTAGTATAAATGAGAGAGGGTGATATGAGAGAGGTGAATGAAAATTATAATTCATTAAAAATAGATATATATAAAAGATGATATTTTCCTATTTGATTGTAATGGACTAGTTTTCCAGCTTGTTTATAAATTGTAGCATAGATTGGTAAACCCATTTGAAGGCTATATCTAAAATTGTATTATGAGAAGTGCTCTCTCAAAAGTGTTCCTATAGATTGTGTTTTAAGACTATGGGTATAAGTGAACCTTTTTTATCATCTTATTCACCTAAATAGGAAATACTTTTAGAAAAGTAAATCATCCTGTGTGTTAGACTTCCACTAAGGTTTTCCTTAATTGATTTCCTCAAGAAAAAATCTTGTGTTCAAGTGTTATGTGTTGTGGTTATGGCATTTAGTTTTTATCATTCAGATATATATTATGTTTAAGAGGTTTTGAGATATAATTAGTATAACTAATTCACCCCCCTCTTATTTATGATTGCCTTCTTTGGACCTAATAGTAAGACTTAAAGAAATTCCAAGGGTTCCATGAAAAACCCAAAAGTAACTTAACATAAATTTTATTATAACATGGGCTCTAAGATTCTAAATAATGTCAACAAAATTCAAAAAATAGAATCATGTGAACCATTATCTAAAATTAAAAATAAACAAGACAAGGTCCATTCTCGACCTAGTCACTTAGTAGGTTAATTTTATATTCAAATTAAAAAGTGAGCTAGACAATATCAATCCAAATTAGAAAATTAAGATCAAATATTTCTTAGTGAGGAAATGGATTTGTTGATGAATTCTATAATTTGAACTATCTAGGATGTATTCATTAACCAAACATGCATATACTAAGTCATTTAATACAAGAGAAAGAGGGGCTTCGAAACATAATCCTCAACATAACCCCAAGTTATATTAGAAACACAGAACTAGATGAAAGGAAGAAAATTAGAAACCCAAATTATATCAAGGAACTATGCAATCAAGTCCTCTTTCATTCAAAATATAAATTGATTTAAGATTTACAATGTGAATTCTAAATTAAACCAATTGATTTAATGATAAGAGTAAGATAGATCTAGGTGCTAAATATACGTAGTTGACCCAATTAAAATATGAAAATAAGCCTATGCTAAGCAATTAAATAAATTATGAATAAATTATCTGAAAATATGCAAGAGAAGATGTCTTTTCACTTTTAAAAATCATTGATTTGTAACTAAATTTGGATTGTGGATCAAAAATCACGATGAAAGACCTAGATAACCCTATATTTTTAGACCTCTAGGAACATGTTGACTTGCTAGTAAAGTGTCTAGATACTTTATGGGAAGATGGGCATGCTACTGGGTCATTGTAACAAAATTGACCTAGCTTCTTTGGAGAAAGGGTTGATAAGTTGTTTATCAATTTGTGGTTTTAATTCAAATATCCCACTCTTGCACACAAAAAAGATTGGTTTTGTTTGTTTGGGGATGAATTTCCTTGGTGAATACCTTGATTAAGGAATCAATCTTGAAATTAATTTAAAAATATATCTTTAAAAGAAGAAAAATATATATAAATATTTACCTTTCTTGATGAAACCTATTGTTGTCTCTAACCATTGTTGTTTGTTAGTGTCAACTACTTAGTCATTTACAAGGTAGAGTGAGATGGTCATTACTCTAACTGAGCTAGTTAGCCATTTACAAGGTAGAGTTAGATGGTAATCACTATGACCAAACTATTCTATATAAGTCGAGTCATGTACATAAGTAAGTATGTACCTAGCTCTATCGGAGGTGAGCAATTTTTTGGGGTCATAGAGTATTTTTGTATATGAATGGAGCTCATTAGTGATCGAGTAAATTTTTAAGATCAAAAGTGTTGAGTTACTTAGTATGTACCAAGCACAATGAAGGCCAAGAAATAACAATGCCAAGCATTAGGAAAAAGCAAAGGCTGAGCTACACAGAGTTATGATGAATGTTAGGAATGGAACATAATTTTAGGCAAAGCAATTCAAGCTAACTTGGAAAGAATATTTAATTTTTGAAGAGGTTTTTAAAGAAAATTTAATACCTTCAGAGGTTGTTATAGAACATTTATGCATTTTAGATCACAAATCCATATGTTGTGTGTTTAGCAATTAGGATGAAGAGGTAAAGCATGGAATTATATAGAATACTCTTCATGAAAATCTTTATATAGTGATGATCTTAACCTAGATAATATGTCAAGAGAGAAGAAGATAAAAAGAGTTCATGTGCAAACATGAAGCTATAGATAGAAAAGGATTGAGATCATATGCTTGCTCTTGGGAAGATGTTGTTGATCTATTAATCTAGTGCTTATGGGTTTGAAGAATACCCATCAACTCATCCATTGTCAAAGTAGTGAACTATTTTTCCTTACAAGATTCAATCATACTTTGGAGGTACACTCAATATCTTTTCCACTATTCTATTCTCCTCATAATCTTCTCCATTTGATTTCAACTAGTTTATTAAGCCAGAAGTCCTTGAGTTAAAATCTGCAATAGACTCATTATCCTTCATTTGAAGGTTCTCAAAATCCCTTCTAATAATTTGTAGCTTAACTAAAAAAGCTTTATCACTCCCTTTGAAATTTTTCTAAAGGATATCCCATGCTTCCTTTGAATAATTAGCTACTTCTATGTTAGAAAAAACTATTTCTATCATGGCTGCCTCAATCAAGATGAAATTTTTTACATCCCTAATTTTGACTCCTTCAACAAAGTCTTTTGATGTTTGGTGAGGGTAGCATATTGTGTTGGGTTGGTTACATCATTGAACCCATTTACTACAAACTCCATCAAGCCATTTTCAAGCATAATGGTTCTCATCTTCTTTGCCCAAGTGTCATAATTTTGTCCATTAAAGGATGGTGACTTCTACCAAGTCTTCCTTGCATCTCTACCCATGTCTCCTACGCAACAATGTCAAAAACCCAAAAAAAATGACCAAATTTACAAGGATGTGGGGCCTTATAGCTCTAATACCATGTAAGAACTTCAAAAAAATCACAACCCAAAAAAGTAGAGGAGTCACTTAGTAGGGAGGAGTCAAGTGACAGGAAATGTCGAGTTCCTTGGAAATGTAAAGTGTCAAGTTACAAGTAGTGCTAAGTAGCTCAGTCACTAAAGGGAACTTGGAAATAGGGGGCTCTACCAATGGAAGCAAAGTTACTCAACTCAAACACACACAAGCCAAGTAATGTGGGGAGGAAGAACAACATTCCAAAAATATGTAAATGAGTTAACCGATCCTCCTCCTCCTTTTCCAAGAATTACTAAACATGCACAACAAAATGTATTAATGTAGAAAAGATCTAAGACACAATAGATTGAGATTTGTAAGTATGCTTTCTTACTTTCTATTACCTAAATCAAACTGATACAAACTTGGAGAATAAACTGTAAACCCTAGAATAACAAAGAATCTAAATACTTGAATCAAACTTACAACAATGTATGGATGCATACAATAAACCTAGGTAAATCAATGCACATTTAGGAAAAAATATTACTTTCATAAAAGAACCCAAAAAGTCATATAGTTGCTGCTATTGGATTTGATCAAACTTCTTGCCTTTGATGTTCTATTAACCATTACTTCTGTTTGTCTGAATCTCAAAATGTCTGGATATGACTTATATAATGAAAGGAAAATTCCCTCCTTTTTGTCTTGATATCAATTCAAAAACATCCCTCTAATTTAAAATTTGAACTCACCTTCTTGTATAATGTTTGTGATTGTTACACTTGTAGACCATCAGACTGGGTAGGTGGATGCAGAACTCTAGGGACAACTAGTGCAATATAATATTTCAACAAATTAAAAGAGAAATCTGAGCGAGTACTTTTAGAATAAAGGATCTCTATCTTTGATCATAGTTGGACCTGATGGAGGGATCGTCACAAAAGATGCAAGTGCCATTATTACTCTCCTTGGGGCTAAGGTTTATCCCTTTACTCCTTCTTGTGTTGCAAAGCTAGAAAGAGAGTTAGAAGCAGTAGTGGAGAAATATACAAAGAAATTAATACATGGAATGAATAAACATTCTCTTAAATTGACTCAAAGGATGCATTAAAAATTTAATGGGTGTTTGGAATTTGGATTTTCATGGTTGTTCTACTACCAAGGATGTGATTTTGATCTTCATCCTGATTTTTCTTTCAAAGATTCTAGTAAGAAATCTGATGGAAATGAGAATCAATATTTGATGATCTATGTTTATCAAATTTGGGTACGTGAAGATGATGCTTATCGAAGGTTTTAAGAATGCAAGAAAGTTAGGGATTTTTTGGGGTTTTTTCCACAATAGGCCTTTTAATATAATATATGGAAGACTATATAGGAACTTGCAACTTAATATAAATGGATGATTATATAAACTTTCAACATTATGTATTGAATATTTTATAGGAACTTTGAATTTAATATATGGACCCTCTGACCATAATATATAAATGATTATATAGACTCTTTGAACACAATATTTTAAAGATTATATTATATAGTCAATTAGAGCTTAATATATGGATGATTATATGGGTACTTAAGCTTAATACATGGATGATTATATAGGGACTTTGGGTATAATATATTAAAGATTACATAGGCACTTTGAACAACATATCCTCTCTTTTTATCATTGTGCATAAATTATTATGACTTTAAGTTTTTTATTCTCTTGTGCAAGGTTGTATATGAAAACTTTAATGAGATAAAACATGTTTGGTGCCTTTATGATCTCAACATATCATATCATATGGAATAGGGTATTTGACCACAAAATATATTTCAACTAATTTTGGATGTTTATGTGTATTCATTGGTTCTTTTAAGTATTATTTTTTAATTTTATCATACAAATAGTTTTCAGAATAGGAATTTCAATAAAGAGTACAAACTCTTTTATTAGTGTTAGTAAAAAAAGTATTTTTTTGAAGCATAATTGTAAATTTTACACTTTATGTAGTATAGTTTATATATTTTTATTTTAAGAGGTAGGGAAAGGGCCATGATCCTGACTAAAAACAAAATAACAATAGTTTTTACTCACCTATACCATTATAGCTAGGCAATAGAGAACAACAACACTAGACCAAACAAACCAGAGCTCTACTAGTAAAAAAATTTTAATAAAAAATAGCTATAAGTTTCTATATTAATTCATGTCCCAAACAAAAATTCTAAGACTACTAAAGAATATATAAAAAATCCAACTCAACCAGTGTTGGGGCCCTAAGTTTAAGTAAAAGATACTTAAGTTGTTTCTTGAAATTATTACATGGAAGAAAAAACAACAAATATTTTTTTCAAAACACTTATCATAGTAAGCATAGTATCTAAAACTAGTACAATATTAGTGTTAGTAGCCTATTCATGCATAGAATTGAGAATACATATTTTTGTCAAGCATAATTATAAATTTTTCACTTAATGTAGTGTAGTTTATGTATTTTTCTATTTTAAAGTCAAGAAAAAGATCCTCAACTTGAGTAACAACAAAGTAACAAGAGTCTTCACTACTCGGGATTATTACAACCAAGTAGCAGAGAAGAACAATAGTAGCCCAAACAACTAGAGCTCTTCCAGTTAACGAAATTTTTTAAAAATAACTATAATTTTCTAGAGTAATTCATGTGCTAGACCATAATACTAATACTACTACATCATATAAAATATTTCTATCCTAACCAAGATTGGATTCCCACATTCAGGTAACAGATACTTAAGATGTTTCTTGAAATAAGTACATGGGAGAAAACAACAATAAATCAAAATGTAAAAATGTTATCATAACAAGCACAGTATCTACCAATAGCACATAAACAAAATAAATAGAGCCACCTCAATTAGGCCTTTTTGATGTTCTCCTAATCATTAACCAAGTTTGTGAGGTGCTCCAGTAACCTCATGACTTCCTCAATGATATTTTCTTCATCATACTTATTGTCTACAATATGACCAACCTTCTTCTATTTGATCATTTTTGTGATGGTTCTGAAGACAACCCTTCTCATCATCTCCATTTAAACCTTGCAAATAGTAAAAAATGCAACCTTGACCTCAATACCAGTAATGGCCATCAAAAGCTTTTTCCCAAGGATGTTAAATTTATCATTGAGGTCCTTAATATATCTAGGGAAGTTCCTCTCCATACAATCCATCCTACTCTACACTTTGATTAGAGGATCCTCCATGGTTTTATTTTCTTCTGTGACCTGTTGCTTAGCTTATTGTTTAGTTCTTTGGATATCATAATTCAGTGCCAAGTTGACATCAATTTGATTTTCCTCAATTGCCTACTCCTCTTCTTTAGCCCTTTCAACTTCTTCATCCTTAGTAGCAGTTTCCTCCACCATTTTTGGGATTTCCTCAACTTAAGTTTCATATTTTATCTTAGTATGATGTTATCAAGATTTAAAAAAATAATTATTTTCTAAAAAAATATTATAAATGATACATTGGATATAAAGAATTCAATTTTAATGAACTCCATATAGCCTCACTATTCTGTGTGTGTGTGTGTGTGTGCGCGCGCGCGCGCGTGTGTGTCTATATATATAAGGTAATATAAGGTGCAAAAGTCAATTGTATTTTATAAGAAGTTTTGGAAATATTTTTAGTAATTTTTTTGATAATTCTTCTATTATATATTAATTTCCAAATGTTATTTTATAAATCATTTATATATTTATGTTATAAATTAGTTGAAAAAGGTTATATATAGTATGTTATCATTGTAATTTTCTCTATACAATCTTACAAGAGTCTTGACATTATTGTTGTAAGAATAAAAATTATATTTTACTCTAAAACACATTTTGGAAAAGTTGGTGATCATTATCAATATCAAAAAAGTTTTTTTGTGAAACACATTCTAAAGGCATTTTTGGCCATTTGAGGTAGCACAAAGGTGACATATTGAGTAGAATTGAGAAAAACTAATAGAAAAAAATTTCACCATTTTTCTATATTTTAGAAAAGTATATTGTTAGGGGTAAAAGAACAAACCTATTTCACCCTTTTGTAAAGCAAAAGGCTACCAAAAGTATAACTATTCACCTTAAATGACATAAAATTGGTATTATTATTAAGAATTTGAAAATAAATTAAATTAATGAAATGTGTAAAAATGGATAAAGTTTATGATTATAATTTTTAAGAATTATTTAGAATAAAAAATGATATATTTTCCTAATTTTTATTGATAATTTTTTACTTGCTCAAAAATACTAAAAATTAGGGGTTTAGTTCACACCACAAGACTATATGAAAATAAATTTATTTCCATTTTAACTTAGACTATGTTATAGATAACATATATAGCTAGATCAATCAAAAATAAAAATTAGCTTCAAACCTATATTTTCTCTTTTATAATGATTCAAATCTCAACTCACCTAATATTGATAGTTTTCATCTCCCACTACTTTTTTCAAAATAGATCTATTCTAACTAGAAGAAAAATTATACATTCTAGAAGAGGACTCTCTTTGCTAGAAAATTTAAAATTATTTTGATACAATTTTTTTAAAAATTCTTTCTCAAAATCAACATGCTTTTTAGTGTTCAAATATGCTCTTTTAGAATTTTTAAATTACTATATACTATATCTAATTATAACACTTTAAACTATATATGACAATATTCTTAACTTTGAGCACTATTAAGTGGTGTTTAGATGTTACTAAAATGAATCATGAAATATAGTAAGAGTTATTGAAACATCAATGTTCTAAAATAATTTGATTTCTTTAGTAATTGGATACTAACTAGTATAAAACATGCATTTAATAGATATTTATAATTGAAAAAGTATGAGATCATATATAACTCAGCTAGAATGATTTTTTCTAGATCATATGTTTGAATGAAATTTATTTTTGGATAGAAATACTCAAATTAAGTCATTTTGATAAGTCAAGATGGAAGGTGATACAACTTTGTACTTTTATCTTAAGAGGCCTTAAGAGTAGAATCTCAAGTTGAAATTGTCATACATCCCTTAAATTTATATGCCAAAGGAATTATGCTCAAAGACTTATTTTATATGTCTTGAAAGCATATTTTGAGTAGCAACTAAAATGTTATGACCCTAAACATTTGGGAGAAGAATGCTAAAATTGAATAGATTTTAACATATCTACAAATTACTTTTCTTCAAATTCTTTTAGTTTTCATAGTGCACTCACTATAGAGAGATCTACATGTCTTTTTCTAGGAGTTTTTAAGGCTAAAAGAAATGAAAAGACACAAGAAATCCTATGATCATGCCACATGTCATAAGTATGGGGTTTTAAATGGCTCTACATGAGTCTTCTCTTTTCTACGTTCTTTCATCGTGGCACATGTTTAGGGTACAGTAACATCATACAAAAAAGATTTGGAATCTACATCCTTATAGAAAAAATACCTCTTTAAATTTGTTAAAAAAAATTGCATGGTAGATTTGATTTTAAAATGAGACCAACTACCTCAACTAACTCCACACATGAGAAAAATTTGATTAAAAAAAAATTGAAAAGGGTAGAAGTGTGTCCATACTATGCATGAAAAAAAAAATTGATGTAGAGACCAACATGTCTAAGATAGTTGGAATGACTATCATGATGAGGCTTTCACATGGAACAAATGTAAAGCCCCCTTTTGGTTGTGGTTTTAGGATTTGGTTCAAGGGTTTCTTTTGATAAAAGACTACATGAACATTGTAATCAAGGATCTTCTTTTTTTCCAATCTCAAGTGGTTGTATCTAGAAATTTTTTCTAGAGATTTTTTATTCATGGTATAGAGGAAAACTCATAAATTGGTACAATTTTATTTTTCAAACTCTAGTATTGTAATGTTCACACAATCACTAGAAGAGCTATTCTGGACTAGGTCTAGTTTTATTTTATTATGTATTTCTCCCTTGTTTTTGAAATATTCCAATGCTACATGATATTTTCATATGAATGTAGCCAATATTTTTTTTTTTGGGCTCTTATGATTTGTCATAGGCTTGCAAATTATTAGATCATATTATCTTACTCTTTCAATGTTTTAATCTAGAGTTATACCATGACATTCAGTGAAAGTAATTATTTAGAAATAATGTTTAAGTTGGACAATATGAACATTTACTTTGAGCCTTAGTTGGTGATTTTGATAGGAAGTTATGAATTCCTTATCATGTATCAAGGATCTAGTTATTGTGTTTGTTTTCTTCTAAAAATGAAGAGATTATTGTTTTTCACGGTAATCTTTGTAATATTATGTTCTTATTTTTTTTGAAAGCAAGTTTCAAATGGTTTCAAAATATTTTGAACATCTCCTTGGTATTGTGTGTAATTTCTACACTTCCACAAAAGATCAAAGAGAAGAGTTGACTTCTATAAAAGCACAAAGGTTTATTTGCATAGGAAACTTCCACCCCATTCCTACAAGGCTTTCACACTACCCTCATCTAGGGAAGAGCCTAGATCTTAGATCAATAGGCACATTTGATATTTTAATATTTCTAATTATGCAATAGTACTAGTTTATTTGTAGTAAATAAATGTATTGATTGGTCAACCTCTCCTTTTAATTGACATCAATTTCTTGTTTGTGAAAATCATTAGCCAAAGCATGTTACCTATCTAACAATATAATTTATTCTAGACTCTACTTCTATTAAGAATTTAATTTCTTATTTTTTTTGAGTGTATGTCCAATTTATTTCATAAACAAATGTGTAATATTTTAGCCTTAAATTTTGGCTTGTTTGATATATTTCACAAAAAGTTACTTTTTTAGAAAGTTGACTATTGCATACTTTAAAAATAAATAAATTTTAATTATTTCATTAGTTTTGAATGGGGTACAAAATAATTTCACATTTTAACAATGTGTTCACTTATAAAAATTTTAAAACACAAATATACATTTAAATTTTTATTTTTTAAAGAAAAATTTAAGTTTTAGGTGGAGCACACTAGACACAAAGTTATATTTTTTCATAAAAAAGATGACCACTTTGTGTTCCCTCCTTTTTAGGGCCTTAGACTTCACCATTAAAAGAAATAGTAGTTTAAAAACTAGACTACAACTCTCTCCTTTTTTGTCATGTTTTAGAATTTTGAGTCATACTATTTTGATTTTCTCGTCAAAATTTAGTATTTTTGTATTTGACAAAAAATGACATTTTATACCCCATTTTTGATCCCTTGTCTTTATAAACTTACCTATAGGTGGAAACTATAAGATGTCTCAATTAAAAACTATTATGCATTGAATATTCCTACATAATCTTAAATAAACTGTAATTAATGAATATTTAAATAAACTAGCAATTTTCTTCTCAAAGAGGAAATTTTTTTTAGGAAAATAGATTATTTGTATTTTTTTTATATTGGACATTACCTTGAATTGTACACTAGCATACTTCAAAAAAATGTCTCAATTAAAAACTATTATGCATTGAATATTCCTACATAATCTTAAATAAACTATAATTAATGAATATTTAAATAAACTAACAATTTTCTTCTCAAAGAGGAAACATTTTTTAGGAAAATAGATTATTTGTATTTTTTTTTTATTGGACATTACCTTGAATTGTACACTAGCATACTTCAAATCAGCAAACATGTTTAAATTCATGAAAATGAATTCAATATTTGCAAGAGCCATTTTCTATTTCATTACACCAATAACCTCAAGCACTTTCTATAAAATTAACAAAAAAAGAAAAATATAATTATGGGTATGTACATGATTATGGTGTGCCAAAAAGTGGCGATCTGAAAAATACGTAGCTCTAAAATGTCTCAAAGTGTTTCAAAATCTATTCTAACTTTTTCCCCACCCATCCTAATACTAAAAGAAAATAATTAATACATTTATAAGACCTACTATATCTATGGTCAACTTTGAAAATGTACTGAAAATTTTATTTTGACATGTTCTTGTGTGTTTCTTACTTCCAAAATGTGTGCTTTTTACTTCAAACATGTCGCTGATGATTTTTTTCTACCAAAGTTTGATGAAATGAAAAGGGTTTCTGAAAAATATTTTTACATTTTTGTAAATGCACAATTAGTCAACTTATGATTTTAGTAAGTAATTACTACTTATTTTCCAAATGGAGTTAGGTATAAAGAGTTAATTGACACACTGCTTAAAAAATAATTATAACATTCAAATGATACAACATTTTTGAAATCGAAAAGATGTATCAAATTCTATGCTTCTCTAATATAAGGAAAAAAATCAAAATTAAAATTTTTAGAGTTTAAGATGGTCAAACATGAGAGTTTTTTTATTCCAAAATTACTAAAGTAGAAAATTAATAATTATTATTTTTTTAAAAATAAAAATACCCAAAAAATGTGTCACGTCTAGGTATGAGTCCACTTCTTCTATCAAGAATTTTATTTAAAAATATTATCATTTGGTTTTGATTAGGGTGGTCAAACATACATCTACTTCTTATTTTTGCCCTATTTTTTTTCAGTATTCCATTAAAATTCAAAATTTTGACCAACCAATTTTTTTGTTTATATATATATATATATATATATATGGCCTAGTATTTTAGAAATAAAATTCAATTTCCTAGAGATTCTTTTCTCTCAACATTTTGATATAAAGTTTATAACCAATAGAAAGTTGCATGCGAAGTTGACATAACCCTAATTTGCTGATTTTTTATTGCCACTTAAGAGCATAGCTTGATTGACCATGCTCCTGCACATACCCTTATATGCGATTTTTATTTGGTCTAAATAGAGAAAAGTTATGACTTGAATTTTAACAATAGCCACCTTTATTAATTTTGTATAGCAACACCATTTTAAGTTTCAATACACACATGATTGTAGATAGACTAATTTAGTCCACAATAATAAATTTCACATGTGAATGACTAATACAATTGATTTCCAATTCTATAAATATAGGAACAAGTTAAGTTTTGAAGATCTTCAAGGATCAAATTACAAAGTTATCTCAATGAACTTGATGAGAGGATTAATAAACCACTTGAAGTAGCTTAAATTTATCATTCAACCATTTGAATATCTTACAAATTTTCAATGACAATTTATTAAACAATATACTAAACATCAATGACTTCAAATATTCTTCTCTTGATGGATGATTAATGATTTGAAATCTATCACAGTTTACAAGAAACTTCTAAAATCCAAACATTTTAGTAGTGTGTTAATAAAATCTAGAAGTCAACTTTAAGATAATTAATGTGATCTACTTTTGAAAACCAAAATAAATGATAATGATGAGCTAACAATCTTACAAGATATTTTTCTCATTGAATAAATATTTTCACTACATGTATTTAATGTACTCTTGATAGATTGTTGCCTTGAAACCACTATATTGTAGCCATAGAACAATGAGAAAACAATAAGGACATTTGATGAATGCATGTATATGGCCTCCAATAATATTGAAATAAATATTAAATTAATTTCATTTTAATATTACAAGTATTTTTCTTTTGTTTCTCAAGTGTCCATGAAGCATGATAGAATAACAAAGAATTCCATAGACACTAGAAACATTGAACATCAAATTTATTTATATAATGTAAAAATATCTTAATTAGAAAATGTCTATAGATATATATTACATAGTATTCTTAAGTTCAATGAATGAATAATAAAATAGTGTGACACAACCTATATTTTTGTTGAATTGTTATTATAAATATATTGTCTATTAAATATGTGAAGGATTTTTAAATCTTTAAACTCTAAAGTACAAACTATAACAATAGCATCATGAAATTTATCCTTATTTTTAAGAACAAAGTAGAACTTAAGATTTTTTCCCTTATTATTGTAGCTTCTTGAATCTTATTCCTAGAATTATTATTTTAATTTAGCTATACATTTTTTAAGTTAATTTAAATAATTAGGAATCTCATAAAAGAGAAAAAGGAGATTCAAATTATTCTATTTCTTTCTACTTATTCATTTCTCATCATTTGTATTAGCCTACATAGATTTGAAATATGAAGCTAAGATCACCCATGTAATGTTATCTTAAGAATACAAGCCATCTGAGTAGCATGCACTCTTATGCATGAGGGTGGTTCAAGAATTGTATACTCATTAGTCAGTTTTCGTCCTTGGTTGTGTCTGTAGACTATCATATTTTATCTATGCTTAATTTTTATTCAAAGTTGAGTCGGTTCTTTTATTGTTTGTAGATCTTCAAAAGGCACCATTTTGTATTGTATTAATAAAATCTACCATCTTTTATCATATATTTGAGCGTTTTTTATAACTCAAAATATTAATATTCAATAATACAACACATTCACAATATTAATACTTAAAATAAGAAAATAATTTCTATAAAAAATAGTACAAAATTTATTTGTCAATAGATGCAATAATTACAAAAAGGATGTTCATTTGATATCTATACTAAGGACATTTGATGAATGCATTCGAAGTTGGGCTAGCTGTTTTTGAAAAGATGTATCGGTTAAAATCAGATCCAACAATTTCTTAGTCCTATAAGATATTTGTTTTTATAGAGGGATGTGTCAGTTGACAATGGTTTTGGATATAAAATGCAGATCAGCTGAAGTGTATACTAGTTCCACCGTATCGAGAAGAGCTACTCAATGTACGTCACAAAGATGGCAATACGGCCTTACATGTAGCCGTTGGTAGAAACTATGTGCATATAATAAAACAGTTAGTAGCTTTTCAGCCCAAGCTTTGTTTGCTCCCTAATTGTGAACAAGAAACTCCGATTTGTATGGCAGCGAAATTGGGACATCTGGAAGCAGTAAAAGAGTTGATAGAGAGCAACCCACATTCTGTTATGGAACGAAATAGTTGTGGAATGAACATCCTACACTTAGTCGCTCAAGTTAGCCAAGTGCGAATTGTTGATTACTTGAATAAAACAGACAAGTTAGATTTATGTGATCTGGTGAATCAGGGACTTGAGAGGTCTCTGCACGGACCTGAAAAACCTCCAAAGATAAAACCCTTTCAATGGGGAGACACTCCCCTTCATATTGCAGCAAGGAACAAGAACTTTAATGTAAGTTTCTCTTCTTTCCAAGCATTTCTAGTCAGCGCCATTGAATTTTTTTTCTAGAGCCACCTTCGGCTTTCTTGAGCATTTTATTAGTCTTAAATTCAGACTAACGTTATAATAAGATATGTTAGATGCTGCATTTTTTCATGAAGTCTTCAGAGTTTGTAATAATTATTATGTTCTTTCTACATAGTCTATTCCACAAGATAACACTTCGAACAAATAAACTCAATCGAATAAAACATGAACTATGTCAACAAAAACGTTATTTTGTTAGAGAATTTTTCTTATGTAATTTAAGTTTTGCAATCTATTAGAATGGTAAGTAACAGCTTTTTTCTTTTGAATTTTGGATGATACTTTAGAAAATTCTTATGTTCTTTCTACGTTTTTTTATTTCACAGGATAACACTTTGAACAAATAAACCCAATTGAATAAAACATGAACTATGTCAACGAAAACATTACTTTGTTAGAGAATTTTTCTTATGTAATTAAAGTTTTTCAATCTATTAGAATGGTAAGTAACAGTTTTGTTTTTGTTGAATTTTGGATGATACTCTAGATCTATTATCTGAATAAAAGAGTAAAAATGATTTTATAAATAGATATTAATATTTTAAGCCTTCAGATCTATAAACAATATTTGTGTTAACATTAAATAATATAAATCTAATTATAAAATTTTCTATCACTGTTAGAGGCTTCCACAACATTCTGCCCTAAAGCAGGTCTAATTTTTTCACTTAAGTAGGTAAAAAAAAATTACTGATGCACTTTATCACTATCTTGTATTTCATTCTAATAATAGGAATGTGATTTAAAATGGCAATATTAAAAATAATTACACAAATAAAATAAAAATAAAATGTTTTTCACAATAATATTGTGTGCAAAGGTCAACAGTTCTCTTGGTTTTGGAGACTCTTCAATGTATTATCTAATTAGAGTCTTTATATATACTGCTTCTTGCACGGCTTAAACACGACACAGGAAGGTTAAATTGTTATGCTAAAAGTGTTAAATAGTCAAAGTTGATTTAATTTTCCAAACTTAATTTCTTCCTTAGTATGTGATGTTTAAGCATGGCTGCTATTACTGCATCATTTGTAACTTAATTTTTATAATTAATTCAGTACTCTGCATAATGTGAAAGCTGCCACAATTTGTAGTAAACCATGATAAATCTTGTATTGTGTTCCTCTATCTATTTTTCAGGTGTAACTCATTTACATCTACTATTTTTTTTTGGCATTTAAATCCCTCAAATATTTCTTTGAATAACTGATTTAATTATCAATGTTCATTTTAGGTCTAAATTTGAATCTGATTATTACAGATGGTAATCTCGTTGCTGAATATACGGGGCATAAACAAGGATGCGTTCAACGATGCAGGCCTAACAGCTCTGGACATTGCACGAGAAAACACAAAGTACCACGAAAGTTACCAGATAATTTCACTCGTGGGTAATCACCCTCCCCGGAACAAGCCATTCCTGTACAGCGCTCCAAAGGTGAGTGACCTAAAATACAAGAATGCCACTAAGATGGTTGACAAAACATATGATGCA
The DNA here is from genome assembly GCA_028749045.1 of Cupressus sempervirens. NCBI lineage: Eukaryota > Viridiplantae > Streptophyta > Pinopsida > Cupressales > Cupressaceae > Cupressus > Cupressus sempervirens. Next base: position 254,430,000 of record CM053786.1, on the reverse strand, counting down.
AGGCGTGACAAAGAATTAGTGGTGGCAGTGTTGTTAGCCACAATGTCATTCACCGTAGTCTTCACAATTCCGGGCAGTTTTAAGACAGGATCTTATAAACGGAGAGAGAGAGAAAATGTTGGGCATGCCAAGTCTGATTGCAATCGATTCGTTTAAAATGTTCATCATTTTCGATTGCATGGCCTTCTTTCTGTGACTCTTTGCGGTGCTGATGTGGCAGATGAGCTCACCTCTTATGACGGGAGACAAGGTACTATTCTTGGTCATCAACAACTTGCTGGTTTGTGCTTCCTATGCATTTACGGCCTATGGTTTCATGGCGCCAGTTTATACAATGCTCGCATAAAACAATGGTAAGCTGGCCTGGTTCATGTTTTGGTCGTCCATTATTGTTGGCTGCTCTGCTACCCTCTCTTTTATCTACTTATCCGCGAGGTTTTCAGTGAAGCTGGCGAGATTCAACTGCCTGCGGGGTGTACATCCTTTCCTTCATGATCGTGTGTTGGAGTGGGGGTGGCTCAGATTGGAAAGGCTTGGCGTTTTGGATATCGTTCGGCGCTTCAAACTCATGTGGCTTAATTGGCTTTACGACTATAACTTGGGCAAAGATGAGAGTAGGGCTAAAAGAAGTGGGTCTGCTGAAGTCATGTCAAGTGAAGATGGGAAACAATCATCAGAGCAAAGCATAGTGTTGGCTATGCCCGTTACAACTCGCCTGAATCGAGGAGTCAATCTACCGGGTGTGTAAGTAGGAGTTCCGTTATCACTGCAATCATTTCAATAAAGAATCAACATGGTCTAGGAAAAATATAGGAATACCAAGGTACACCAAGGGCTGCATGCCAGCCAAGATCCTGCCGGATGTTGGTGATGTAGGCTTCCAGCTGTCCGTTTAATCTTCTTTGCCCTTGCCTACTCCAACTATTTCATTTATTGCTTCTTCTCATCTAGAGTTCTAGATCTCTCATTTTAAACTATGCTTCTAGATTGTTAGGTTTAGGTTTAGGGTTTTTTCAAAGAGTCGGCTGTAATATTTTTTTAGAAGTTTGTAGATGTTTCGTCTTCTCAGCTAATAGTAAATTTCTCTAGAATATTGTATGCTTTCTTATAAAAGGTTGTATGTACTCATTTGATATCACAGTGGAATGAAATATAACATAGTTTATTGTGCGGTAGCACATCGTATTGTTCTGTTCGTTTATTTTTTGTCCTCTCCCTTTCCATCAGATTGGTATCAGAGCCGTAGAAATTCTGAGCATTGTTTTTTGGGCAGATGTCATTGTGGGTGAAGGGCAAATGAGAGCAAAAAGATCTAAGGAGGAGATCGTAGTTTCTGTGTGAGGAAGGAAGAGAATGGGTTTGTAGTGGTTACAAGTCAAAAAGTTTTACTGTTAAATCATGGCAGGAACCAGTGGAAGTATTTCACAGCCACAAATTCTTACTTTTAATGGCAAAAATTATGATTATTGGAGCATCAAAATGAAAACACTTTTTCATTCTCAGGATGTTTGGGATTTAGTTGAAAGTGGGTTCCCTGAACTAGCAGACCAGCAGGCATATCAAGCTCTTTCACAAGCTGAAAAGGATTTATTAAAGGAAAATAGGAAAAGGGATGCTAAGGCACTGTTCTTTATTCAACAGGCAGTGGAAGAAGCAATATTTTCAAAAGTAGCTGTTGCCACAAGCTCAAAGCAAGCATGGGAGAACTTGCAATCAACATACCAGGGCACAGGAAAGGTAAAAACTTCAAAGTTACAAAATCTTAGAAGAGATTTTGAAAATTTGCAAATGAAAGATTCAGATTCAATAAACTCATTTTTCACTCAAACAATGGGGATAGTAAATCAGATTAGATCATATGGAGAAACCCTTGGGGATCAACAAGTTGTAGAGAAAATACTTAGAAGTCTACCAAATAAGTTTGATTCAAGAGTTGCAGCCATTGAAGAATCTAAGGATCTCTCCTTGCTATCAATAGATGAGTTAATGGGTTCTCTCTTATCACATGAACAAAGGTTGAATTGTTCGGGAACTTCATCATTGGAGAATGCTTTCAAGACTCAACTTTCATTTGGAAGAACAAGAGGAAGATCAGATCACAGTAGAGGCAGAGGACGTTTTACACCAAGAGGAGGAAGAGAAAATCCACAGTTTGAGAGTAGAAAGCCAGCATCAAGCTCACAAACCAATTTCACATCAACAAGAGGGAGGGGGAGCAACCATCATCAAGGAGAAAGGTATGACAAATCTAACATCCAATGTCATTATTGTAATAAATTTGGGCATTTTGCATCTGAGTGTAGAAAAAGATAATATGACATGAATAGGCAAAAGGCACATTTTACAAGTGAAAGTCAGCCCAACACTAGTGAGCAAAACACCATCTTGATAACATGCAATGTTGCACATGAGAGTTCTAAAGAAATATGGTTCTTAGATAGTGGTTGTAGTAACCATATGAGTGGGTCTAAGGAGATATTCTCAACAATAGATGAATCAGTAAAATCAGAGGTTAAGTTGGAGAATGATCATCAAATTTCAGTCATGGGAAAAGGGTCAATTAGCATAAGAACTAAGAAAGGTGAAGAAAAGGAAATTCTTGATGTATATTATGTTCCTGGATTGCAACACAAGCTCATAAGCATTGGACAACTAGTACAAAAGGGATATAGAATACATTTTGAAAATGGTGAATGTGTGATTCTAGATAAAAGACCAAGCAATAGGCTGATTGCAAAAGTTGAAATGACTCAAAATAGAATGTTCCCACTTAAAATCCAAAGTGAATTATTCTTAGAGCCAAATGAATTGCAAAAAGTAGCTGAATCTGCATTCAAAGCTTTCCATCACCGGAGATGGTGCAGGTTTGATTGGAGGGAAAGGTTTGTAGTTTGCAAATTGGTATCCATATTCTGTAATTGCTTCGTGTGCTCACAAAAGAATAATCATGTAATTAGTGTCGAGTTTAATCTTGAAGGATGTTGGATTTTCTTAATTTGAGATCAGAGTATCCTATATTGATTGTAGTAATGTGCAGCTTAGTAGGACACAAGGGGGAAAAATGGTGTCAAAATCTCCTGCTATGCAATAACAGTAATACTCTAAACGTTAAATAACTGAAGTTTCAAACCAAAACAAGATGAAATAACTAATTATTTAAAGGTTCAACTAGAACCATAGATAGGCAATGTCGAAATCGAATGGTAGATAACATGTTTTTCTTAGTGGTCTCTCGTGAGTAAAATAATACGAGTAGTACATACATTCATCAGTTGGTCTTTGCCTGATGTTATTCTTGAAATGATCTTGTAGACAAAAAGTCTAGTTGTGTCAGCAAAGAGGTGCTGAAACATATGTATATAATGTCCTGTCACTACAGTGCATTTTATAATGCAAAATGGCGACTGATAAATGGTCTGGATGGATTATTAAACACAATGGTCAAAGGGATGCCAAGCCAAATAATGAACTAAAATAGTCGCATTATTTGTGCAAGTTGAATGGATGAGAAGTGCACATATTTACTCAAATGGAAATGCTAGAATATCTGTGAGCGTCCACCTTTTATATCCACCAACATTCTGATAAAAAGTGTGTCTTTTTGACATTGAAATATTTCTGGTAGATGGGAACGTCGAGAATGTTTGTAAAGGCAACACAATTAAATTTTGGATACAAACAGGTTTGAGTCATTCTACTAGAAAATTTTCAGATATAGTTTGACATAGTTTTCTGTTAGCTTTGAATGATGATGACAGACGTGTGTCTACTATGTTACCTTTTCCAAGTTCAATGAAGAGCATTATGTCATCGATGGCTTACATTCACTATTCCATATAATTTCTGTCACAGGCTTTGTGGCATTAACTTAAAGAGTTTGTGGTAGTGTTTTCCTTTGAACATATTTGCATTCAATCTTTATCGAATAATAGAGGATTTTACACAACAAATAGCAACTAGATTATATTTTATGAACATCTATGACTAGGCAGATACTATAGAATTAACTTTGATTTTCTAAAATCTCAATACTAATTGTTATTATCTCATTGATGTTGCACACATTAGCCATAGTTTTCTCTTCCTTTACCCAAGTTCTAATTCAGTGGTGCAAATAAGAGGCGAATAATAATGTTTAGGGATCCTGCAACACTTGTTGCCATGTTTAGACTGTTAAAAGGCAGAAAACTTTTTCATTAAATTTCGTACATGCTCAAGCACCATACCACTACATAGCAAGAAGCTTTGGTTTCAAATCAAATGATTGGTTGTTGTTGATCAAATATTGCACGCCTGATAACATGATAGCAAATTAGCGATTCAAAGAACGTATATAACTATAATTTGATATGTCTTCAGCATTTTCTTATATTTTCATTGTTTGCATTGAAACAACTATCTCATATACGCTTAAATTTTCTCATCAAAGGAAAATCAAAGTTTATGAACCATTTATTACGTTTAGAAAATAAATAAGTTCAATGATTTGATCTAGTTATTCCATAGGCCTCAAACATCGTAATTTTCGCTTTGACTAAAAATGTCTTCAAAACACCATTTCAAAAGACAATGTGTCAAGAAACCTGCTTCAAAATGCTCGTAACATGAAGGTGATTGCCTTGCAGCTGGAATACCAAGAAAAAATTTAGCCTGCTTTTGCACAATGTAGAGGGGGAAAGCTTATACTCACACTGTTAACAACATTTTGCTTTATTGAAATTCAAAACCCATGAAAATGAGAATACTAAAGCTTGACCTGAACATTGATAACCTCAGAAAAATAATTCACAGAGGAAACTCTGAAGAAGAGTTAGTACTCAAAACCCTTGTATGAGATTAGCTATCCCTAATATTAAGCTGGCTTCCTGAATAGGCTACTATTGTAAGAGGGCTTGGACATTTATTTAGCCAAATAATGTGGACCAGTTCAACATTCTAATACCAGACTGAGAACAAACTAGGGATGGTTACTCTGCTGGAATAGTATATTTCGAAAGTCCTAAAGATCCAAAAATATTTCTCTTGTATGATAAGAAGTATGTGATAGAGGGCTATGGTATTATCGAGTAAAAATAAAATCCTCTTCAACTCACAATAAGCATGCAACTAAGCAGTCGCATTTATTGTAATTATGGATGGTAATGCCTAAGGGTTTTCTTTGGTATGCGGCCATGTATCATTGATCAATTTGAACAATAATTGCAGCCTTCTTGAAACTATTGGCAGATATAACTTGTAAGTGGGACTGGGAGTGTAACGGAAAAGAGAGAGGACTTGAAAGAATAGTTGTGCAAGCTTTGAAGCAGAGAGTGCATGATAGTTCACAGTCATTTTGGTTCGGTTGTAAGCTAATATTGTGACTCACATGATGTTAAAGCTGTGAGACCTCCAATCCTATAAGTTACTATGGAGGAAACCTCAAGTACAACAGAAAATATTAAGTACAATAGAAGAATCTATTACTGAAATATAGTTTAGGAATAGAATGACAAGTCAAGATGCAGATTTCAAAAGTAGATAGACAAGTTTAAACCATAGCAAAAATATAAAATGAGCAATGTCTCTTTTATTTAGGATTGAATTTAGAGCATTCTAAGGACAGAACATGACCACTAGGCACCATCACCAACTCTAGTATTTCTCAATTCCTGGATCACTTGTAAAAGAAAAAATAAGCTGATGCAGGAGCATCCAGAGGCATAAGGGCAATCTTGTGTCACCCAAAATAATGTACTTACACTTAGTTTCCGTTTCATGTGTTTGCATTTTTGGACACCCATTTGAGTCAAATAAAGGTTCCAACTCTCACAGTTCAACTATCAGTGTGCTAGAAAATTTCGAAAAAATAGGATCATGCAATTTGGCCATCATTTTGGTGACCTAGAAGGTGTGAATTGGCTAGATGAATGTAATTGTGATTTAGAGCATTCCAGAAAAAGAATCAGGTCAAAAGGCCTCACGGTTTGAAAGTTATTGTAGTTTTTCAGGTTTTGGAGACCTCCTAAGAATGCTTCAAAGTCAGGTTAGGGGCATTAAATGACCTCGAAAAAGACCGAAAAATGGGAGACGAGCAAAGCTGGTCTGTAAGGCTATAGAGCGCTTCGAGAGTTTTCCGAAAATGTAAACGGTTCATCAATCGGAGCTACAGTTCAAAAGTTATGCCTCCCGGAAGTTCGGTTACCATTTTTGGATTCTTCTAGATTTGCACCGACTTTTAACGCAATTTCTGGAACTTTCTATTTGGTCGGTGGATGCCTACTAGCACTTTCTAGAATGTACTCCTAGTCCTTAACCCTCCGGGGTCTATTTAAGGAGATTTCTGACATTGTAAAAGACAGTTCGGAGTGGAGTTTGAGAGGAGGTACTGAAAGGAGAAATTATCTCTAGATTTATGCTATTGTAAGCCCTTAGGGCATGCTTTGAAGTTTATTTTCTTGTACTGTTTGTACTAGCTTATTTTCTCAGTTAATACAATTTCCCTTTTTTGTTGTGTCCATTCTGTTCTTGGGTTGTGTCTCCATCATAAGCCCACCGAAAATGCCTCAGCTACACTACCACTCAGCCACTGTGCTATCTAGGAAAGTTTCCCTCGATAAAAATTGGAATAGGTGGTTCCATATCAAAATTTAACACAACAAATAATATGAGAGACTAAGGAAAAAATTGGTTCTTCCTAAGGAAGGGAACTTCATACATTATAGAAGCTAAGAAAGGATTTCGTATAACCAAACTCATCCTCACCGGTGCGCTGAAAAGGGATCATTAAATCCACAATTACATCTTCTTAAGCATGATTCGCGCGAATTTCGACAAGAGGAAGACGTTTAAATAAAAGGCTATGCTAACTATAGAATCAATCACAAGCCATGCCAATTATTTGACAAAATCTCAAACTTAAGAAAGATGCCATGGACTGTTTCTTCAAATATGTTTAACATTTTCTAATTGTGAAAAGTGAGTGTCACAAAACTAGATTCCTTTTGTGAGTACCTGAACATTGCATATTTTGAGCATAGACTTCTATGTCCGTGTCATTTGATTTATTTGGTGAGGAGTGTTTGATGAAATGACAAAATATTGGATCATTTAAATTCATCATATGCCTTCTACAAGAGCTCCTTTCCAGTAACTATGGTGGATTCAGATGGTTTAGAGCACAGCCTACACTGCAATCCAAAGTGAAATAAAGAAAAGAATAGTAAGCATCCATGAACAGAGGATAATCAAGTTCAAGGGATTTTCAATAAGGGAGAATTACCAGGTAGAATAAACCTGCTGCACCAACAGCTCGAATGGAATGAAAGGAGTAAATAGAAATTTTTACAGTGGATGAGCTATTAGGGGTTCCGAAAAGCTCCAAAGTGCAGGCTCTATGTGTGAACCATTACTTGTGCCAGGATATACTATTGTCAATTATATCATCGGAGGATAGACTGCTTTGACCTTACAGAGGTCATTCTTTTTGGCGGGTCAGAGAGATGTGTGTTGGAAAATCCAGATTACATTTGCAGGGTAGAAAATACCCAAAATGTGGAAACAACACCAACAGAGAAGATATGAAAGCATGAGATAAAGCTCTTGAGGGTTAATGCAAATCAACTAATCAGCAAATCATTTAAAACTGAAACCTGCAAATTCATAAGATGCAGCAGAAAAACAGAGAAGATTTCGCAAACTTATGACCATCCTCCAAAATCACGTGACTCCATACCTGTGTTGCCAAAACCAAAGCATTTGACGTAAGTGGTAATATATCTCATTTTTCTAAGCATCATATAATGATCTGCTACAAGCAAGAGACAGACATACGTCATAGCTGCATGAAGCAAAAAAAAGCCCCAGTCGCCAGTTGCTGCTTTTGAGCCTGCTTTTGATGATCCCGTACAATAGGCAGCCCAAGACCTCAGTATACGGAAGCAGTCTGCAACAACCCAAAACCTAAGTCTCGTGCCTCGATTCTTGCCTCTTCTCTTGCGTTGGAAACTGTAAAAGCAGTAATCTGGCCCTCCTGCAGGTAACTCTCGACCATCTTCACTATTTTAAAAGAATAAATTATTGGAAATGAACATATAATAGGGGCAGAAGACTTTGAGGTTGGTTCTGGAAGCTACTGGCTACGCAGCCACGAAAAATGTTTTTATTTCTATTACGTTTCACAACTTCCTCAAAAAAACTCTGAAGTGTGCCCCTTCGTCTGATGGACGTTTTTCGTTTTTTGTGCCTCTATAGCCCTAGTCATACCAATTCGTTTACAAATGACTTCTATGTTGGAATTTATGTAATAATAAAATATTAATCAAATGTAACAATCTTAAATAAATTTTCACTATGCTAGCTAATGGTTTGGTCAATTTTGTGATGGCGTGGTCAATCTTGTGTAGGTATATTCTAATTCTATATCTTACATTGGATCAAACTGGGAAATTGAATGTAAGATTTTAATATGACTTTGATTCTCTATCATTGAAATAGTTCAATTATTTTAAAATTTGAGATGATGTAAATTAATGTTTTTTAAAGATTATTTATATGCATATATACATATTAAAGAAAGTCGGATACAATTTTCTACTTTTAAGAGATCTGGATAGGGTGGCAAATGGACACATTTTATAAATGTTTCATAGCGAGCCATCTTTTGGGGATCCAAGGGAGAAATGATGTGTGTGTGTGTGTGTGTGTGTGTGTGTGTGTGAGAGAGAGAGAGAGAGAGAGAGAGAGAGAGAGAGAGAATCTCAATTTGGAGATAGCTTCATGTGGTTGAGTACAAGGTCAAAAGCCCTTGTCTCTTCCTAGCTCATGTGCTTTTGGAGTACATGTTATGTTGACATTACTAGTCATATTAAAATGTTGTTGTTTTGTTTTGATTAATAAAAACTTTACGCATGCTTAGGAAAAGGTTCACCAATGTACCTCCAACACATCACCAAATGCATGAAGAATAGGTAGAAAACCTTGAGCTTGATGCTCCCACATATTGGATTTTTTACTACCCTAGGATGCTCCTGCATTAGACACCCCAAGTGCAAAGAAAAGATATTCTTAAAGTTGACAGAAAATTCAGAGATTAGACACCTCAAATTGGTTCTTTACATACATTTACTCCAAAATATCGAATTGTAAAATCTAGCCTTTGTTTTATTTTTATAGATTCTTCCCATCAACATATATCTTCACATCTATCTTTGGTGTGCAATGGGTCTATTTTTAATGCTGATCTCTAACACATCAAGAATTCTTCAAGTCAACTTAGCTGACAAAAATTAGGTTCCTCCCATCAAGTTTTGATTCTGAAAAGGAATCAATGAAATCTTCCTACCACCTTTCTCAACAATAAACACATTCTTGACACAATCATGCATAACCCTATAATTATAATGCCAAGGTCTACCATGCAATATGTTACAACTACTCATTTTCACAATATCAGAAAAAACATGATCAACATAGTGTGCAATCTGAAAATTAGCAAGACATTTCTCCCTCACTTCCAAATCATATTCATCTCCCAATTAACTGATCTTCTAGGGACAAGGATGCCTCTATTGAAAAAAAATGATCAATTGTATATTATCTTTGATGTTACTCAAAATGTCATATCTTTACCAGTCTTTGTTATCTGACCTAGCTCGATAGATACTAATACTGAAATGATTTTTCTGTTTTAACCAAGTGAGCTTGATTAATACTACAACATCATAAGCTTCCTTTTTTAATCGTGTGACCTTGTTTAACATTGGTTCCATATCAAATTTCCTTTGTTAACCGAGTGGGCTTAGTTAACACTAAACTTCTACAAACTTCTCTTTAGTGCTTGAGCGAACTCGGTAGACACTGTCTTCTGAACTTGGTAAACATTGGAATGCTTGATAGACACACAAAACTATCTTCATCACCTAAGTAAGCTTGACATACACTGACTGATAAAGATATGAAATTTTGTGTAACATCAAAGACAATATACAATTGATCAATTGTTTTCAACAATATCCCTCTTTGGCATTGATGGCAACACAACATGTCATAATACAATGAAATTTTACAGAAAAATAAAAGTAAGAATAATATCCTTAGTTTCATTCTGATTCTCATCCATGAGAAGTCCCTCTATTAGTGTGAACTCCCTCTAACTTCAATCTATCCCTCTGATTTCAGTTTCTCCCTTTATCAACAAACTCTCCATGTTTATTATTCATCAAACTCTTCCTCTTTGACATCTTCAAACATTCAAAAAAAATTCTCTGATATAGAAAACTCTTTCTTTACAATTTTTTTGTGATATGACAGAAAACTTCTCCCTCTTTGACATCTTATGCCAAAGACAATATTTAGTGAATTTCAATGTACCTAATGTGTAGATTCATATGCAATCTACCTCATTACTACATCAACTTGAGTGATCTTCAACATGCTCTAGTTGATGCATCACTAAACATTGTTTAGTGAGCTTCAATAGGTGAATAACTCCTAGCTTACCTCTTAGATACAAAAATGCATCTTTAGGTAATGACTTGGTGAATATGTCTATAATTTGTTATTTAGTATTCACATATTCCAATCTCACCTCTTTTTCTTGCACCAATTCTCTTAGAAAATGATATTTTATGGGTGAATGAACAAATTTGGGTCGCAATTCCATGGATATCAATTTCACAAAATGAGACCTCTTCAGAAATGGGTATCCATTTTTAAAAATTGGCACCTCTATTAGGCTTAGGTACCCGATCCAAAATATAAAAATCGGGTGCCCATTTTTGAAACAATGAATAAATTGAATTCTTTAGAAATGAGTACCCATTTTTTAAAAGCAAAAAATGGGTACCCGTTTCTAAAATATTCAATTTTAAAAAAATTTTGGGGGTATTTTAAATGCCACTTTTAATTTGAAAAAAATAAAAAAAAGTGAATTTTTTAGAAATGGGTACTCCTTTCTTGAAAGTATAAAATGGGTACCCATTTCTCAAAATTCGGGTACCCATTTATAAAAAAATCACTTTCTTTTTTTTTGGGGGGGGGGTTTAATTTTCCAAAATGGGCACCAATTTTTTGAATTTCAAATAACAGATGCCTGGTTGTTATAGTATGGTGCGAGATTTTTATTTCTGCTTGGAATTTGGTTCGGGAGAGGGCTGGTAAGACCCAACCTATGCCTTGACCTCTCAAGATTTGGCTAAGGCATTGAACTGACAAATTCATGTGTTGCCATAATTTTTAGAAGGTCTTCCCGATCATTTTTTTTTATCAAACAAAAACTCATTAAAGCTCTCACTATCCTAATTTCTCAAATATAAATGTTATATTATTATAATTTTATTTGCTATTTTTGTATTTTTTTTAATCAAAGGTTGTACCTAAATGTATAATAGCGAGGTTCACTAAAACTTTAATAACTTTTTAATTTTATGATTTTTCTTAAATTAATTTATATGCCATCAATTTACATACAATTCTTTTGAAGTTAAAAAAAAAGAACTTTTTTAAAAAGTGAAATTTTGATCAAATTATGGCTTTTGTACATGATAGGTTTTAAAATTTACCTTTATAGCCAATTGAAAATTAATAAAAAAAAATTATTTAATGAAAAATTAAGGAAAAATATTATCATGAATCTTTGCTGTGTTAGGTAACTTCATTTAAAAATATTTATAAAAATTCTTTTATTTGTGTCAAATTATGGTGTCCATACATGAGTGTGGTATTGTTGAAATGGACATTTTGAAAAAGTGGTTTTTGAAGATCCATACCAAAAAAAAATCTATGATATGGGTACACAAAAAAATTACATATTCAAAAAGTAGATTCTAAAATCTACAATTTTTATTCCTAAAGTTTGTTTATATTAGATCTCTAAATGCATCAAATTTTGACATCAATTGACAAGATATTTAAAAAATAGGAAAAACACTTCTACCTTTTGCCCAAAAGTGAGACCCAACTTCTTCCACTTACCCTTATTACAATATGCTTGGTCTTGGTATGCATATTTTATTGCAATATGTTTGATCTTGATAGCTCCTAAGAGGGTTCACATTAGAAGAGTGAAAAACAATAACTAGTTGCAATTGGTGTTTTTTCACAAATTGGGTTTCCATGTTAAATCTTCATGTCACTTGTGATCATGCTATTTTTTTTATGTCTATGAAACTAAGTTAATTAAGGTTAATCAGACTTGACATCTTAAGATTTGCACTTTTAGTGCTTGCCGAGTTATAACATATGGATAATGTTAACTGAGTGCCTATGTGTTAGCCCAATGACAATAGTTTCTATAGAGTTTATGTTTTGTACAGACATCTAAGTGATCTAAGATATATTTTGTGGTAACTGATTCACCCCTCCCCACTCAATTACTCCTCTTATATTTCCAATAGTCTCACCCTTTTCAAAAAAAAATTTGAATGATCTCCTCACCAATTAGGTTATTAGTGCTAGCACCATCCACAATCACATTCCAACATTTAACTCCAGCCTTGCAATGAGTCCTAAACAAACTCCTTCTCTAATAAGATCCCAACATTTCTTACCAAGCAACACTTGCTAAACCATTAGGTTCTTCTCCCCCTCCTTGGGCTCATTCATTGAATCCACATTCTCATGTAAAATAACAAATATTTAATCACTAGCCTTCTTAAAACATTCAAAAGATATATGACCTTCTTCTCCTCATCTGAAACAAGTACAATTAAATGCATCTCTACCTGTTCTTCTCTTTTGTTGATTAGGTTATGCTTAATTCTAAACAATCTGTTTAAATTTCACCTTCTTCTCCTTCCCTCAAGAATTACGTTGATGTCTTCTCTTAATACTGTCTTCTACCCTTTAAGCATACTAATAAGAAACATCTAGAAAATCAATCTTCAACATGCCAATCTCATGTTGATTATTTAATCTCAAACCATTAATATATCTAGCCACATTTTTCTTAGAAAGTTCTCTATGTCCAAACCAAATTGTTAACTTATTAAACTTCTCAATATAATCCTTTTTGTTCATATCCTTCTGCTTTAAATTTTGCAATCTTTTAAATAATTCAAGTGCATAATTAGTAGGAATGAACTTAGCCTTCAACTTTTTAACCATCAATCTCCACCTAGTGATTTTTGGTTCTCCTTCTTCTTCTCTATCTCTAAGAGTAGAAAAATTTGATCTATCACTTATGGACCCTTCCTCAAGCATCTAAAAGAACCTATGTACTACTAAAGCAAGAGTCCCCCCCTATGATAATGTTGAACTACACCAATCAAAAATTCTACAAGAATAAAAAAGCTCCACTCTTGAAGTATTCAGTTTCTCCTTAACTAGAGCTCTCTTCACACATGCCCCTACTCCATCATGTTCCCCATTTCCATCGGCGGACTCAAAAAAACTTCAAATATGAGGCACCCCCCTCTTGATGTGCATCCTACACAACCAATAAAACATGCAAATATTCTTGAATTCACATGTGCAATTATCTGACAAAATAATATGTTGATCCATAGAAATATCATGCTCCTATAAAAAATCAAAATAATTCTTGAAATAATATTGCACAAACTCATGAGAGTGAGATATATCATCACTCATGTAAAAATGGTACTTTCTAACAATCTTTTTATTATCATTTGCACTATTAGGAAAATTTCTATATGTTATGTACACAAAAAAATAAATCTAAATGGAGTTGTAATACTAAGATTATGTCTCAATTTTGGGGCTGCAATGTGTAGTTCTAAGAGTCAACAACTAATATAATAGTGCCACTGGAAAAAGTCTCCTTACACATTCTAAATTTTTAATCCGACCATTGAGACCTATTGCTATGCCTTGTATACTTGTTGAAAATGTTTTTTTTTGAAATATGAAATAAAACTAGCCAGATTGATTTGTTTTGCAACCAATTCACATCTAGAGCCCTCACCTCCACTCTTCAATGCGTATTTGACCATTTCATATAACTTTTTCTTTTACTATTGTCCTACCAAGATCTTTTCACACCCCTCATGGAGACATGTTTCAAACTTAGATAAGCCAACACATTCTGAACACTTCTTATTTAACAAAGCATTTCTATAAAATAAACAACCATCAACTCTAGAACATAAAAAATTATCTAGCAAGTCTCTTGATGATTTTGGAAGCCCACTAGCACCACAATTTTCCAACATTTTGTTACTATGCAAAGTAGAATGGATGGAGTGTAATAGTTCATAGTGCATGGAAACTCCACATCATATTTGCAACAACATGTATTGAAAATCTTAAGCAGCACACAGTAAAATGGTTTCAAGGATTCAAAAAACCTTTGTGATACATGCAATCTTGGATGACTCTCTAAATTGTTTTTATAGTTCATAGCTTCACTTACCTCCTAATAATCTTTAGGATGTGGTGTGCGATCTCTAATGTTGATTCCCAACTTTAACATGTCTTTAGCATTGGGTGAGACTCTTGAGCTAGAGTGCCAAAATTGTGTAATTTCTTGCTTCACATCATCGGTTAGCTTCTTATTAAAATGTTGAAGTATCCCACCAAAAGCTCATGTATCATTTTGAAGAGGATCGCCAATTCTCTCTCGTTTAGCAAGTTATCTTCTCAAAGTAACATGATTTAGGTTCAAGTCAATACAAGTTTGTCTCATATATCTACCCTTTCTCAAATGATGACTTACCAAAGAGGTTCTAATAACCATTCGAGCAACTTGGTTATCCTTCTCCCTACTATCTTTCCCAATGCTATTGAGAACATTGAAAAGACTCTTCATAATAATGAAATTTCTTTCCATTTTCTTAGTGACACAAATCTTCAATTTGGAAAGCATAGGTCTCATATTTTGCATCCTTAATAAGTGCATAAAAAAGTGTACATTTCTCCACCACTATCTTGTTGCCAAAAAAATCTTATGTAATCTTGAAGCCCATAAGTGAAAAGTTATTTATCATTTTTTTCCTTCCAAATTACTAATAATAGTTTCATCAATTTCAATTATTCATTTTGGTGATCTAGGACCTTCATTTTGGTTATAATTAGGAGATGTGTAACATTCCTGTGCATTTTCATTTTTGACATGGTCAATCATGGCATTTATATTATGAAATAATAAATTTTTATTCTCCAAATTTTCAATCTCAACATTGTCATTATCAATTAGTACATTTTTATTCCCCAACTGAACATATTCATTTTCTGACTCTATGATTTCACCTTTGATCAATACATCTTCAACTTGATTCACATTTAACATATCTTGTCTCTTCCTTTAGTGATTTATCCAACCTCTTTCCCTATATGCTACAATGTCTTCATTCAATACTTTCCTTTTGCATTTAGCCTTTTGATGACTAGTTCTCCCCATTCAGAAGATTATACAAAACACCTAATCAAATCTTGTAGCAAACTTTTCAAAGAATGGGCCCCAAACAAACTTTTATCTATAAACTAGTGAAAAAGCCGAAAAAAAGAAGATTGTCAAGTTTATAGTGACAGAGAATATTTTGGTAAAATTCTGCCATTAAAAAGATTCAAGTATCTAGTCCCATATCCAATATTTGATAATATTGGGTACATGAAATCAATGCCCAAAATTTGGAGGGAAACCAATTAGTGTGGTAAATCAATTAGTATTATATAATAAAATATATTATTATTATATAATATAGTAATGTATTACAATTATTAGTAATATCATTATATAATATAGTAATGTATTACTATTATTATTATTATTATATAGTAATAGATGCAATGGGTTAAATGGGATTGTAGGCCAACCTACAAACCCCCTTCGACCCATTGCATTATGACATGTGTCCTGAGGGGTCCTAGGACCCCTAGGGACATATGATAATAAATCATATGGGTTGAAAGGGGTACAAGGCTAACCTATGAGCCCCTTAGACCCACTACATCATGACATGTGTCCCTAGGTATCGTATGACTCTGATGGACATATGGTAATCGATAACGTATGATCCACTTCAACCCATTACATCATGAAAAGTGTCCCTAGGGGTATTAGGAACCCTAGGGACATATGGTAATTCATCATATGAGTTGAAGGGGGTCATAGGCTAACCTGCGACCTCCTTCAAACCATTTCATCATGACATGTGTCCCTAGGGGTCCTAATATACTTTTGTATTTGCAATGATCTAGCTGCATAATGACATCAAAAGATGAGGATGATATCATTACCATCTCCGACTAGTCTAGAGAGCAACAACATAGCACAATAAAACAATAATGATGGACAATTAAAGGTGACCTCTGCACTTATATAGGAATATCCATAGAGCAATGATGAAATAGATGAAGTTTGTCACAACATTGTGGGATATTGTGAAAATGTTGTGTGAGATATTATGTGCATCTCCACCATAATGGATACCACTACCACCATGAGTGTCAAAAGGATGAAATGTGCTATAGACACAATAGAGACAATGTGCAATGTGCCAGATGCCTTCAATAAGTCATCATGCCAAATTGTATATGCAAAGTTGTATGACATGGATGTCTCTAGAATATGGAAACACACATTTAGCTATTATGTAAATAGTAAATGGCCACCTAATGGTGGCCTATGAACATAATTGTAGACAACTATAACTATAATTGTACAAATATAGTCATGACCAACCCACTACAAATCTTCATGTAATGTAGAAACAATTTTGTGTCATCTTGTATCTATGAATCCTTTAAACAACCATATGACATATAGGCAGGTATGTAAATACATAGCAAGTGTTAGTTAGGTCTAAGAAATATAATGTATAGCTCTATTATATATAAGCTCCTATTGTGTGTAAATGATTTTGAAATGATTTTGTTTGGAAAACAATTCCATACTTAAGTTGTTGGATTGCACTTCTGTAAATATGTATACTTATTAACTTCTTGATGGTAGTTTTGGCTTCCATTATTTCCATTTACACATTGGTCATGTCCTTTACATGTATTGAGGCATAGTGATATTTTCATCTAAGGTTTAACAATTCTTCATGTGCTTCCTACTTTTTCTCCCTGTTGTGGACAATGGCCTAACTTTCCTTTTTTTGTTCTCATCTTGGGCCGATAATCCATGTCCTTGTGTAATTTCTCAATGCTTCCTTCTTAATTCATGTAAAAGAAATGTATGTTTCCTCCTTAATCCATGCAAAAAGATGTATAGTTGAATTAGTCTATGAGGAAAGCTAGGTCATATTCATAAAACAAAAATAAAATATAAGATCAATCTTGCCTTTATAATCTTCTTTTGTTTTCGAAAAAAATACAAATGATAACTTAACATAACTTGAGGTTTTCTTACAACTTGTGGCATGAATAGTAAGCATCCTATTATTTTTCACATTTTGTTTGTGATTTTTCTTACTATCATGCTTTAGGTGTTGTATTAAAGGATAGGGTGCCAACTTTTTGCATCTTTCAATATAAAAAATGTAAGTTGTACAAGCTAGGTTGTGTTTCCAAGTTCCAAAGTCAATATAATAATGGATGATAGTTACTATGTATCAAATAAAAAATGTAAACGAAATAAGCAAGGTACTTTGAGCTACCAAGGTCTGTACTATAGAGTGAGTACTCTTTTGGTTCTTTTTCACCCCATAAAATAGCACAAGGAACAACTAAAGCCTCAAATATAAGTGCTATCAGTGCAACAAAATTCACTAACATGACTTTAAATTGAAGTTTCTGGTATAAGATTGGCATACATAGTAGATACCCTTTAGGTTCATTATCCTTTAGACCAAAAGCAACTAGATCTTCTGCAAGTCATGCAAATATTCAATTTGCAACATCTATTATTCACCCACCACCCCTAGTTGGGGCAACGACACCTGCACAAGGAACTCAAATTTTATTTAGAGAAAATTAAATCTAATTTCAAGTCATTAAAGAGATAATATGCACACAACTGAACCCTTATTGAATTTCTAAGGTGAATATTTATCAATGTTGTGGTAATAAAAAATGACACTTCAATTTTTGATAAGAATCCACTTTCGATCCTGCTTTGATGATGTCCACCCTCTCTTCTAGAGCTCCAATTAAATTATAGGTAGATAGGATAGGTTGCAAAGTTTGTCTTTTTAGTATGTTACACTTGCCAGTTTGATTTGATTGAAAATTTTGAAGACTCCTTTAAGAAATCCATCTTGGACATATTCTGCAATGATGACATTTAATGAGACCAAATTCTACTAAGGCATTTTAGCAAATAGTTCACATACCTTTTCCATGCTTCTATTTGTTGCATTTTATTGCATCTGAGTACATGCTCACCTTAAAGTTAACACATGTGTCGAATGTTTTGCTATTGTAAAATCTATCAAACAAGAGTAAGGAATTTTATACCTTATTGTCTCCAAAGTTGATTCTTTTAGTAGCTAACATAAACAACAAGTGTTCACTCTGGTTTTGCATAAATGACTTTTATACCTTATTCTCTCCAAAGTTGATGCCTTTAGCAGTTGACAAAAACAACAAGTCTTCACTATGGTTTTGCATGTTTTCGGATGTGGACTATGGAAATATACTTATTAATTCAAAAATATGTTCCATCTTGGAACTATAATGCTTCTTTCCTATAATTGTTCAAGTGACAGTTCTCTTTTGCACTATTTTTTTCAAATAATGAGATTTGGATGATGATTGGCATGATAGCATAGATTCCCACTGCAAAAACCTCCAACTAAAGCTTGATAGAATCTTCAGTACGATGGTCTACATCACTTTGTTGTGCCTCACTTTTTTCTATCACCATGTTTTTGCTACCCCTTATGATAGATAATGGATAATATTTTTGATAAAATTTGATCTTTACACTTAATAAGTTTTGGTGAAAATAACACAACATGATATCTGGTCTTCCAAAGGCACATTGATCATCAATGCATACAATAGATCACCACACCTTTCTTCTAAAGACACAATGATCATCAATGCGTACAATATATCACCACACGTGTCTACAACATTAACCTTCCCTTCCCTATAGATGTGATTATGTGCTATAATCAGCTTAACAAAATCATACTATTGAGTTGAAACTTTCCAAATACATAATGTATGTGATAGATGCTCTAAAGATCTCCAACAATATTTAAGATCGCATGTTTTTTGATCTTCCACTATGAAATATATATATTTTTGGGTTAATTTCCTATTATGCCATGATAAATTACTAATATATAAGGTGAACTCTTAGCAAAGTATAGATATGTAAAAAATATAATGCTTCTACATCTGTTTAAATAACTCAAAGATATGGCCTACAAAGGCATAGTATCAGTTCTCAATATCATAATACTCTATGTTAGGATTATCACAAGTAACTAAGCAAGCATAAATTTTTCATTTGGAGCTATATATGTTCATAGGACACCCATGTGTAATATCAAACATAGTCTTCACCTTTTTGAATGATGTACTTCTAATATATACACAGATATCTTGATCTGAATGAATATAAATTGTTGTAACATACTATATATTGTATTCATCATGATTACATAATTAGAGTGGTTTCTACCATAAGCATAGCTATGTGTTGATATCCACTCTACATTTGAGAGAAACTGAGGCAAGCGAAGAACAAGGCATTATGGACATGTTGACACCAGATGCCATAGGTCAATTGATTACTAGACACAAAATGGCATCACCTACTATGCAAGTATTTTCAACTAGTAAACTTGAACAAGGCCTAATCGAGGCGGGACACTATACTTTAGAAATTTTAGATTGAACATGTGCACCAATGTTTTTTACCTACAAAGTAAAATGATAAAATTACTCTTTGAGAAATCACAGTTGGCTCAATAATACAACTATTAGAATACACCTTCTTTGCAATTAATACAGCCCGGTAAGACAAGATAAATCATAAAAATAGTATGCTTGCCTCCCACACTTACCGCAATAGAAAATCTAATGCTCTTGTTCTCATATTGTGTCAATGTGAAGGCGTTTAATTATCCTTGCACTAGAAGTGATATATACAACCCATGATATAATCTGAAACCCGTTGAAACCTGCACTGCAAAAAATGAATATATGAGGTGTAGTTGAAGAGTGGCTAGATACCCATGTACAATGAAAACACCGCTTTGGCCTCACATTGCCACAACGACTTGAAGACATTCTAGATGTAATTACACCGACAAAGAATACAAATCTATACCAGCCATGGTGGAACATCAAGGTTTGTGTAACTATGAAAAAAGGAGATGCATCACTATAAGGCACAAAGAGCAATATGCCAGATGTTCAAGTTCGATGTAATAGAAAATGATGCCACAAGAACTAGCATGTGTTGCTTTAAAAATTTAGAAAATAACTACTATGAGAAAGTATAAGTCAGTTCTACATACATCCTATCTAGAGGTACAATAAAACCCACTAATAAATTCTATAATAAATTAAACAATGGATTGGAAGTGATCCTACAAGAGAACTCAAAACTAGTACCATGTGAAGACGACCATAGCATCCCAAGCCATCAATTCTCCTTCATAACACTCAACATCATTTCAAGCATACCCAAAAACTCTATGATTGATATCATGTGGGCTATTATATGTGTGCAACCAACCTCTACAATAAGAAGAATGAATGGAACAAAAGTTTCATGAAGTACTATACAATTACTAGATATGACTTGTACCCCCATTGATGTAACACTCTAGGGAGTAGCAACTAAACAAGAGGGCAAAGAAATGCAAAAAAGGAAGTATTTATAGAAAACAAAAATTCTAGTGGTCAAGGGTAGTCATGTTACAAAATTCAATGACAAATTAATTAGCACTACAAGTAATACACATATAATTCTCAACATTCAGATGCCAGGAATAGAGCGATTGAAATTATGGTTCGATGAAAATATGGACAATGATCAAACATCAGTTAGATACACTACAGTTCCTCCCTCAGTAATGAGGATGATAATTATTGGCATACAAAAAAAGACTAGGAATACTCCTCATGCTATAAGGTGCATTTTAAGAGCAACTACTCTAGAGATCAACACAGAGAAGCTCTCTTACCTAGCTTGCCCCAACCAAGTAAGAGGAAAAAAGTGCATGAAAAATTATCTTAAAATAAGGGTGATGAAAGGTATTGTGGAAAATGTGATAAACACTTTATAGAATGCAATTATATCTATATGGTCCATATACAATTACAAGACCATATTGGTGACCTATGGGAAACGCCATTCGATGAAGGAGACATATAATAATGAAGTGCAACTAAACATTTGTATCGTTCAAGTGGAATCTCCAGATTTTGTAGCTGAGAGTAACAAAATCCTAGAATAGATGCATTAAATCACAACCAAAGTAGAAACTCTTGCATCAACATGAAGAATGTCAAGTGGATGCTAAAAAAGAGAGTAGTCCAACTACATCTTGTTTTGATATTCCATGTATATTACACAACATGATGGAGAGTTATAATTTAATGAAGCATTTTGATGAGACTGAATTCGCCATCATTCCATAGAACTTGAAATATTGCAACTTGTTATAAAAAATTTCTTATATCCTATTCTGTAACATAAAAAAATGCTCCATCTTTAGATGTAGTTGTGTCTTACCATCATGTTCCAACCAAGTGTGTACATATAATTGTACAACATAAAAAAATAATATTTTGGAATATTCTATTCTTTTTGAAATTATAATCAACATGCTATAAAATATTGAAATTGTATACATATAGTGTTTGCAACAACACAATGAGCTACTAAATTTAGAATAACATGTAAATCTTTGTGATCTGTGGTATTATTTCAGTTGCAAAAATTTAGAAAATATGCACAACTTTGAGACTTACAATGTATATGGATCTAACAATATATTTGCATTTCCCAATCATTTTGACAACTAAAAATGGAGATGAAAGAAAAATGGATGTCCATGATGGTACAATAGTTGAAGAAAGCCAAGCTTGTAACACCAATTGGTTTCACCTACTCCAAGTATTGAGCATACAGGAGATTCCAATGCAATGCATTCAACAATTGTTCATGTTACAACTTATTTTTATTATATTGTACGTGTATTCAGAGATTATCAACCATCGACTATCTATAGGAAGTTACAGTTTATTTTATGAAATTTATTTTTTATAATCTATTAGTGTCAAGGTTTCCACCTTGACCTTCTATTTCTGTGTGAATACCTTCACACTTTCATAGTGCCGATCATAGGTTCTATGGATATGAGGGATTCATTGGAGGGATTGGATTTTTTATTTATATTTTGTAATTGTTTAGTTTTCATTCTTATCCAATTAGTTTAATGTGAGAAAAAACATACCTTTGAAAAAGTTAATGCTAATGGCAGGCACATGTACCTTGTTTTTGATATGTCCCAAGGTATGGATGTATATATTCATAGCTCTTATTTAGTTAGTAATAATGTAAACCCTCTTTTACAATAAAGACCCCTGAATTTGTTTCTAGTTTAAATGGATACTAGGGATTTCTATGGTTGCAGAAGAAACACCTCACTTAAATATAGAGACTTTATAGTGGAACTAAATAAAAGATCAATCTTTGAGGATTGTTTAAAAAAATGCTCCTTGTCTCAAACTTGATGAAATGCAACCATTTTTTGTTCTTTATCACCAAAACCACTGAAATTCCATTATAGGGAAAATCCTTGAGCTGAATCTCTCTGCTATATTTGATCCAAATCTACAACAATGTTGTGGAAATCAGGAGATAATAGGGTTTTAAAGGCCCTATCATAGCCCATATCAAATACCTGTTGCTGCCATGAAATTAAGCAATTAGCTGCATTGCTATCTCTGCTATATGGATGTGGTTTGGTCTCACTAATAATAGTACCATGGAAATCTATTTGAAGGATTCCTGTCATTATCAATATGTCAAGATGATCAACTTTAGTACCCATACATTGAGATAAATGAGAACATGTAATATCAGTCCTTATTCATCTCATGTTAATTCACATATTCATTGCTTCCCTGTGATAATCAGAACTACTATGTTTTACACTTCCAAGGTCTTGAAACTTGATACAATTAGCACTTATCTTGTTGGAGGAAACCATTCACAAGTTTGGAGTAATATGTCAGGATCTTCTATTGGCTATAGAGAAAGTGCTAGCACACCATTCTAAAATAGTTCCTTCAAGTCCAAGATAATTTTTTAAGGGTAAAACTCAAAGCCAAAGCAATAAAAAATTTGACGTAACAAAGTTTGCAAAGAAGCACTAATCTTAGCATTCAAACATTGACCATAGATAGCATCTACTATTTTAGAAAATTTGTATCTAACATACTCTTTCCTGATTAAACCATGCTTATCTCCCATATAAACATTAACACTGACTTGAGATTATATAATCCCTAGAGTTTTAATCTACTTTGAGCATCCTGCCAATTGACACTCATATAGCTTCGAAGCAACACAATAACATTTATTACATCGATGCATCGGTTCAATGTAAAGAAATGGAATTGCTACAACAACCATAGTTTTGTGTCCTTTGAAAGCTGGCTATAAGCATAGAGAGCCGCATCTTTAAAACTCACTATAAAAGCTATTAGATAATATTATATATAAATTAAATTAAGTATTTCTTCTTTCCATGTTTTGAACTATGGTGAACCCTTGGAAATTACCTTCATTATTTTCATGAAATGAATTTGATTATGTTTCTAAATTATTCATTAGCTTCTTGTTTATAGAAAAAAGTTCTTATTGAAGCTGATTGAATGTATATATAATATCAAATAAAACAATATTGTTGATTGGATCATCATCACTAGGGTCAACCCAATATTGTAGGTTACACATGATACTAGAGGGCAATATAAGTACCATGGCCATATCATAAGTTTCCCCCAAGATATTAGCAACATAGCAAAAGAGCTCCCCCACAAAATACAAGATTGAGATGTCCTCATAGTCTGAAGGTCTAATGGAGAAGGGCACTCTTGTGAGTGTTATGTGAGTAGGAATCATGTCCAAGAAGTATTACAATAAAAAATGATCTACTATACTAAGATGTAATTATCAATATTGACCACCTAGCACAACTACCTCAAAGAAGAACCAATGTGTCAAATGCCCTTCATACCATTAAAACAACCAATGAATTAATGAATGATGAAACAGAAGCAGAAAGTGAAGGAGAACCCACAAATGATGCCCCAACAATACATCATTCTTTATTTTAACACTACACAATAAGTAGTGTGAGCTAGATGTTATCAAAGAAACATTAGATCTCACAAAGAGAAATGGTGAGACAATTGATTGGCCCACCATAGCATCATTATGGTTAATATTTCCTTTTTTATTTTATGATACTTATAAACTCTAAGGTATGACAATGTAATCATTGCTCATGTCATAATCTGATGATGACTGCATCTTTGATCAAGAAAATGAAAAAACAAATATATCTTATTCAATTGAGAGTATTCTCTATCTAGAAGAACATTAGGAAGAATCTAATCATAATCACAATAATAATAATAGTTATAATATTATAGATAATATATAATAATATATAGTACTATGATCCTAATATACTATCTAATTATATTTAATAACTGATGCAACCGAAATTCCTCAACTAATTAACAGGAACATAAGAGAGAAAGAACAGAAAAATAGATATTAGAACTCCAAATTCTTTTTTATTCATCTTCCAAATTCCTTCTCCCAATTCCTCTCCTCTAAATTGAGAGAAAATACAAGTTTAAATACAAATCCAAAATTGTCATTTTTGTCAATTTTTCCATAAAATAGATTTTTGCCATTTTTGGTAATTTTTAAAAACAACTCGAAAAAAGATTTTTTTTTCTTGTGAAGCTTCTTGAAAGTGATTTGAGATGAACTAACTACTAACATTCAAAATTTAACCTAATATTTTGAGGCTATTAATAAAAATTAACTTTCTAAAAATTAATAAAAACATTAAAAGCTTTAAAAACTACTAAAAGCTCCTCCATCATAAAGCCACTAAAAGAACCTACATTATTCTCCTTTGGTTGAAAGAATGCAGCTACAACAAGTTGTTTTTGAATGTGTATAGTTTTTTTTCGAGAACTTTTCCTACCATGTATCAAACATTGATTTGATTGACTCAGAGGAATGTGAGTTTATTCCTTCTTCTTGGTCTTCCAATTTTTTGACATTTTATCATTCATCTTTGTAACTACCACTGAATCCCTCTTCCTCTTATTTTTCTTAACCAATATTTTAATCAATATCTTGTCAGCCTTAAAAATAAAAAAATGATTTCTTCTATATAAACCTTTGTACAATAATCATTTATATCTTCAACATGTCCACCATCTCCACAATTAACATAATACCTTTGGAAACACTCATATGCCTCATTAACAAAAAAATTTGAAACATCTTCATTCCAAAACTCATTATAAACAACCATTTCTATTTGCTCATTTTGAACATAAGGTTGAAAATGACAAAAAGACAGTTCCATGACTTTGTTTATCTTGGCTTCTTCAATTCTTGATGTCAAAATAGTCATTGGTATACTCGCCATTTCATTTTTTAGCTCTTCCTTAATAATTTTTAGTCTTTTTTTTCTTTTTTTCCTTTTTTTTCTTTTGAATAATCTTTTGAATAGGTTATGTGATCTTCTTCTTGACTGGTAGGTATCATTTTTGCATTTTTAATTACATTAGTTTTTTTAATTATTGAAAACTTTATTGTAATTCTCTTAACATTTCTTTCAACTGTAATTGTCTCATCCTTTCCTCCTTCCTCCTCCTCTCTCTCTCTTTTATTTTAATTTCTTGTTTCCTCTTCTACTAATACTTTGTCAATAAATCCAACTATTCAAGTGAGTCCATCCTTTGCCATGACCAGAGCTCTTTCTCTTTTCCACCTTGATTTTTGGAAAATAATCCCTCTTCTCAACCTGCATGAACATAAACTCATAACCACTCAAATTTTAAAAAAATAATTTTCCTAGACCTTTTGAGCTTTGATATCAGATGATGCAACCAAAATTTCTCAATTAATTAATAGGGACATAAGAGAGAAATTACATAAAAATAAATATTAGAACTC
The DNA here is from genome assembly GCA_028749045.1 of Cupressus sempervirens. Classification (NCBI taxonomy): domain Eukaryota; kingdom Viridiplantae; phylum Streptophyta; class Pinopsida; order Cupressales; family Cupressaceae; genus Cupressus; species Cupressus sempervirens. The sequence continues at coordinate 254,403,938 of CM053786.1, read as the reverse complement.
CAAATTTTTGTTTATTCATCTTCCAAATTCTCTTCTCCAATTCCCCTCCTCTAAAATGAGAGGAAATACAAATTTAAATATAAATAAAAAATTATCATTTCGCTAGTTTTTTCATAAAATACCTTTTTTACCATTTTCGGTAATTTTTATAAATAAGTTGAAAAAAGCTCATTTTTCACAAAGCTTCCTCAAAAGGAGTTAAGATGAACTGCCAACTAACATTCAAAATTTTATGTAATATTTTGAGGCTGTTAATAAACTTTAGCTTTTTGAAAAATTAAGAAAAACTTTGAAAGCTTTAAAAACTACTAAAAGATCCTCCATCATACAACCACTAAAAGATCTCGCATCAATATCATATATAATATTATAATTTTTTTTTTTAATATAATATATAATAAAATAAAAATTAATGATATTCAAATATGAGCATATCTAAAATGTGAAAACATATTTAAATATGTTTGTAAGTCTTTTGGTTTAAAATGTACAATTGGTTCTCACTATCTAAATTTTAAATTTTTTGTGTTTTCCTGCCACATTTTGGGTGCCTCATTTGAAATCAGATACCCAATCCAGTTTTGGTTACCTAATTAGGCTTGGTATTTACCAAACCTCTTTGGTCAACTCAAAATATGTGTTTGAGGCATGTTTCCTTGACATTCAGACTTTGACTAGCCATCTAACAATATTTTTTCCATCCAAATTCAATGAATTAAAAAGGGTTTTATGAGAACATTCTCAAGATTCCATCAATATAATTGGTGTCAAATTATGAGTTTGATATGTATTTAATAGTTAATTTCTAATGAAGATGTTTGTAAATTGTTGATTGACATATTGATTGAAAATGAGCTATAGTTTTCAAATAGTATAACATTTTTGAAATCCAAAATTTGCTTCACATTCTATGTTTTGCCTAACATAAGAATTTCTTTTTGTAAAGTTTTCAATTAGTTAAGGTGGCCAATCACAGGAGTTTTTTATTTTAAAAAAGTTATAGTAGAAAATTCATATTTAATTAATTATTTGGAATATAATACCCAAAAATATGTGTCACATCTGGGCATGAGTGTGATTTTTATATGCATAATTATAATTAAGAAATATTATCCTTTGATTTTGATTAAGCTGGTCAAACATAAACCTACTTTTTATTTTTTGCCCTAATTTTTGTAGTACAACATTAAAATCCAAAATTTTGACCAATTAAATAATTTTTTTCTCCAAATAAGGTCTAGTAGTTTAGAAATTTAATTAAATTTCCTACAGATTCTTGTCTTCCAACTTTTTTATATAAATCCTATAAATACTTTAAAATTACGTGTTGAGTTATCATAACCCTGATTTGCTAGTTTTTCATTGCCACTTAAGGCCATAGTTTGGTTGACCGTGATCCACAGATACTCATTTTATGACTATCCAAGTGAAATGAAAAAATATGGAAGAGGAGAGAAGAAATAAATTTTGAAGATTAAAAGTGTGAATCCAAAGAGCTCCTAAGATCACAAAACTTGGACACACACAAAAATGAAAATGGTTGGGCTAATTTGGGAGACTTGCATCATTCAAACCCTTGCTTTAGTGTTTCCACCTCTATATGGATAAAACTTGGTAAAAGATAACCAACAAATAATAATAAAAAGATAATGATAATAGTGCTTATCTAATTGAGAAAATAGAATGGATAAGAAAGAAAACCAAAAACGCTCTACATGTTGGAGGAAGTGCAATAAAGGTAGATAGATAACTCCCCAAGAAACCAAATAGAGACACCAATGGAGCGATGAGAACATCAAGAGAGCCAAGGTGATGCGCCAAGAGTATAAACCTACAAGATAATAGCAATTAAGAGCCAAGAGCAAGTTGAAGTGAAGAACACAAGAGAGTGAAGGTATTGCAAGTGATTGAGTCGGTGAGTGATTAGCTTGTAGAAGATAAGTGCAAGCACTTAAAAATAAATTATTATTTGAAATAATAATAATACTACTAATAATAATTAAAGCTCATTATTAGGCAATAGCCTACAACACAACGATAACTTGTGAGATGTCTTGAGTTCGAATTCATTTAACACATAAAAATAATAATTAATTATAATAAATAACAATAATTAGTATAGGCTTTAGTCATCTACAATTTTTTTAAAAAAAAAAATCATTATTTAAATGTATCTCTAGAATTGAATCATTATTAGTTAAATAATTACAATAATTCAATATTAAAGCATTAATATTTTAATTTTTGTTCAACCAATTTTCCAATAAACACTTTTAAATTAAAATACATAATTAATTAATTAATTATTCTCATATTTTATTTTTAATATAATAATATCTAATAATTCTTAATATTTCATATCATTAATCTAGATATTATAATTAAATCATTTATGGAGTAAATCATGTGGCCAAATCCACAAGAAATTTTAGCAAAACTAACCAAAATTTTAAAAAAATTAAATAACACACAAAGATAAACTCATAGGTCTAAGAAAAGTAGGATGTCAGATACCTATCCTCCTCCTTAGAAAAACTAATTAGGCTATGGTTGGGATGGACCTGAACATTATCTCTCCATTCTTACCATTGAGTTATTATGATAGGGCATAATCATCCTAGAAATCTGGGGAAGTCAATGCCTAGTATATGGAAACCTACACTAAAGATGATGATGTACACGTGCATATATATCTAAACTAAAAAGGTAATGGCAAAGAGTGGTGCATCATGTTAATCCCAACTAGTAGGTGACTATGACCCCTCCCTCAACCACATTAGACACTTCAAATAGAAATGCAAAGTAAGCACACACCATACAAATGGAAGTATGAAGTAAGTACAATAACAAATCTCAAATATAAATAACATCATATTATAACAAAAAAATCTTATCACCTAGAGGATATAATAAACATCTTTTAGAGACACATCATATGACACCATCATGAAGCTAATTTAACTAACTAAGTAAGAAAAATTAAAGCATCATAAATATAGGTATGCAAATGTCACTAACTAGCATAAATCAATTACTTTAAAAATCCAAATATTATAATTCAAAGATTCCTAAGAGTTGACAAGTTCATAGAAGGCCTGATAAGACTTAAACAATGAAAACTAAAATGATATCAAAGTAGGGGTATTACTTTTTTTGTGGTAAAATGGAAGCACTTTAATAAGGATATATTACTATTTAGGGGTATTATTATTTATGGGGTCATTGAGCAATTCAAATATGTGTGTGAGGGAAAGAGGGAAATTTCCAAGTATGATTCCACTCATGAACTGAATTAGATTAGCTAGGACCCAAATGAAATAGGGTGCTAATACTAAATTTAGATTATAGTGAAGAATGCAAAACAAGGAAATGTACTCTCTTTGGCCCTTAATAGGATAATGCAAATGTAAAATAGACCTAATTGCTTGGTATGTAAACACAATTTGCCCAATTAAGATGTAAATATAGGGTAAAGATATGAAAGAAAATGAAATATGAGACTCACCTTGAAATGCAGAAAGGAAGATATATTTTCACAAAAGAACTTTCAGATTTGAATCTTTTCTAAACTTCAAATTGAGGATTTTAGATTAAAATGACAAAAAGATTGAAGGACTAGAACAATTTGGAAAGATGTCTTACAACTAGGTTGACATAGTCTGCGACTCCAAAAATGATGACTCTAGAAAGCTTGTCAATTGTAGGCTCTAGATCTATAATCCTTTTTGCTTCCCACTTGCAAATCAATACATAAAAGAAATGTTCAAGGTTTTGATTTGATGAGGTTTTTCCTTGGTCAAGCCCTAGTTTAAGGAATCAACCATAAAGGAGAAATATAAATATAAAGAAAATTCTTGCATGTAGTAGATCTGAAATATCAAGTAAAAGATACAATTACCTCCATGGATACAATCTCCTTTGATATGTGATCTAGTATGTAAGTCTAATATCCTTGACTCAAAGAAACCATAGGAAAATAAAAGAAGCCAAAACCTCATGTATAAAAATGTATGTGACATACTATGGATGAATAATGGAAGAACTTGAATTAATATGGATGATGGATCTTCTCTTTAAAGACAAACTCCACCACCACCTTGAAGGAAGAAGCTTGATGCAAGAAGGAGATGCTTGGTCTTGAACGCTTAAATATAATTGCTTGAAGAATGCCTTGAATATTTACTTGGTTGAGATAAGATAACCTAAAAATGACATATGAAAATGAAGCCTCAAACCCTCCTAAAACAACTCTGGCTTACTCAGGAAGTAATTAAATTAATTGATAAACTCAAGAACTTTCGGTCCGTAAACTCTGTGATCATCAAGGACTGGGTCGACTTGGGTCAACCTAATCTTAGATCAGGTCAAGATGGGTTGACCTAGTCTAGGCCAACCTAGTCTAGTTCAACCTATCCCTAGCAGATAGGTTAGAAAGGCCACACAAAACTCTAGATTGTGGTGTAGATGAAACTAGAAGATAATGCACTGAACAAGAGATATTGTCAAAACTGTATCAAGATGATACCTAGAAGACCATTTTGGATATCAAGAGATGATGAAGGAACATGAAATGGAAGAAGATATAAGAAAAAGAGACCAAAACCACACTAAGAAGGGTTAAAAGGTCTCAAAATGAAGTGCATCCATTTTAAGATGATATAATTACAAGAAGTAAACATTGCTTACTAGTCATGATCTTCTAGTAATAGCATACTAACTTTGGTAAATCTTAGGCACCCAAATATCTACTAATCATCTTTTTCATCTTCATACGTGCTTCTCCATACCCTTCAAATATTTTGCAAGATCCTCAACACTATCTTTCACTCTTTCCAAGTGAACAAACCCTTCAACCAACTCTGTTGTCCAAATTGCTCCTCTAATTCATCAAAATCATCTTATCATTGATTTACATTATTCTATCTTGCATGGTCACTCTAAAGTATGTAGAATATATAGTTCTCCCATTCTTCCATACCCCTTCCTGATATGAAACTTATTATATGTCTGTTCTGGTAGAGCTTACATTTCTAAAATTATGGGATACTCTAATAGAGGGTCCTAATAGATTTATTTAAATCGAGAGATCTAAGTGCATAGAGTGTTAAATGAATGGGTTGAAGGAAAAGGAAATATTAAAACCTTCTAAAATATCCCATAAAGAATAATGTTTGGAATTATTGATGTTTGAATTGATAGAAAACACTGGAAAGCCTACTAGTAGTTTAGAGTGATATGTTCCTAGTTATTTTTGTGTTCTAGTTTTGGATTGTATTATTGTTAGTCATCAGTTCTTTTCAATGTCACACCTTTATGCTAGTCTTTGCAAAGTATAGATAATAGATTCTAGTTTTTCTCTTGTTATCCTTTGTCCCTAGAAGAGCTAATTGTTGCCCAAATTTTACTCACCATTAAAATTTGGCCTTTCATAATATTTTTGCAAGCTTAGCAAAACTTATTTAAGGCATATTATTGAGTGTCAATTTATGGGTTAAGTTAGAGAATGATTTATAAAACCCAATATATCATTTGGATCTAGTCAAAGAATCCACCTCCTTATTCTTTCCAAGTTTAGTCAACATTGTTTGAAGTCTCACTTCTCTTGCCAGTCTCCAACACTTTACCTTATATTGATTTTTTTACATGTTTGCTTTTTTTGGTTACAACGTGTAATGTTTAACCTTAGTTTTGTTCTTAAAGTCAATGTTCATTTCTAATTTCAAATCATGCATTACACTTCAACTTTGTTTCTTGAACCATTGATAGGATTTGACATTGAAAACACTACCAAAATACAAAGGATAAAACACAATTTTTTAGATACTCAAATAAAGAAGTGCCACCAGTGCCTGATGTAAGTTTCTTATGAAACATTTTTGGGCCAAATAAATGTTCAAGAACTAAGGGTGCATCATGACATCAAATAATAATTTTATATTTTCTTCTACATGAAGAGGGCTATAAATAAAACGGTTACAAAAAATTCAATTAAAGTGAGATTTTATGCATGGAGGAAAAAATGACAAAGCAAGCACAAGTTTTTGATAAGTGAATAGGTGACACAAGCAAGGGTAGAGGGAAATAATCATAAAATGATAGAGTAGCAATTATAGCATTGAATTCTCAAGCATTAACTTCATTTTCTTTTGGTTCAATTCTCCTAATCTCATCATTCATTATTCAAGAAATTGTGGGGCAAGTAGAAGGGATTGTAAAAATTAGAAGTAAACTCTCCTACTAATTTATTGTAATTGAAGCTTGATTTCAATTTCTTTTTGAAATCGTTTAAATGTAGAAAGAATTGTGGTTAGGTATATCAATTGTGTTGAACTTAACTAGAGAGAAATAAAAAAAAAATTATGAAATATAAGTATTTGGAATATTATTACCTAAATGGTCTGAATTATGCAATGTCAAATGTGGGTGATACTAAGTTGTGATATTAGACCTTCGATAATTTTTTCTAAAGAGTAAATGACATAAATTTTGACCAAATTATCCAAAGATTAGTGAATAGTGGGTTACCCTATGAATTTGTGCTTCCTTTAGTTGTGCAATGTGTAGATTTGTTACTAGAGTACATTCACAACTATAACCCAAAAACTAGAGGTATCAAAACCAAGCACAAGAAGCTCTTAGCAACCCTCAACTAGAGGTCACCATTCAAAATTTCATTTAGCTCCAAAATAGAGTTGAGTATTCTCATCGATATATTTTTTTCTCACTATGAATATAGCACTAAGAAAGGAGTGTATAGAAATATAATGCAAAAAGATCATAGAATCCAAAGTTACCAAAGGGTAGAAAGATTTGACTGGAAGGGAAAGGGAGCATCTTATGATAATGAAAAGTTTGAAAAGTTTTCATATTCCAAAAGACTCTACAAATTTTGACCCATGAATACCAAACAAACCCACACAATACTTTCAATAATTATTTTTGTAGAACATAGAGCTTAAAAACAAAAAAATTCCTTGATCGAATTAATTGAAGAACAATTGCAATGTAGAAATTTCAAATACCTAGGATAGATCCTTTCTTATTTGGGTCAATTTCTTATTTGGGTGTAGCAACAAAGGCCTCCTTTTCCTCAATGGACTTCACTTAAGCTCTCATTTTGTATGCTGCAACTGTTGTATTCGCAAGAAAGTCTCATAAAAATTGTTTGGGAATTTCCCTATTTTCTTGTATATAACAAGAAACCATCATAATTCCAACATCATACATTGTGTTTATAGCATTGTTGACAAACACAAGCTCTATTTAAAAAAAATTATAAAATATTCACAATTTTCTTAGTGTTAGAAATGGTTGTCAAAAATGACCTCCTAATTTCTAGTGCTGGCTAATCTCCAGGTAAACTGCACCAAAGATATAAAAAAGCGAAACTTAATTTTTTTCCAGAGTAACAAAAACATAGTGGTTTTGTTTTTCAATTTTTTTGCTATTTTCAATTACAAACTATGTAGATCATGAAGATCAAATGCTGAATTTTTTTGAAAAATTCATAATATTTTTTATTTTTAAATTTTGGTCAATGGAATGTTTTGTTTGGAACTTAGTTGCATCCCTAAGTACTAATCTCTTGATTAAAATAACCATCACTCTTTAAAAGTATCCTTAGTAGCTCACAGTGGGTTTTGTTAATAATATTGGTTCTAAAAAAAGTCATTGCATAAAAATTATGATATTGTATTATTTACTAATTACACATCTAGCTCTTTTAAAAGTTAATTTTTTGTTCCTTATGAGTTGGTTGTACAAGAAATAAACATCCTTTCTATTGAAGCGATATTATATGATTCATCTTCTAAGATATCTATAAAAAAGGGCTTGATTTTGTCACTATTTATATCTTAAACAAAAGAAAGAGGTTTGGATGTAACAAAATGATAAATGGATGAACAAATGAAATGTCAACATGAATTTTGCACAAATAATAAAAAAATTATAAAGGAAATTTCTTTGGTAGATTCTATATATCAATGTTTGAAAAGATGCTAGAGAAAGAAAAGAACCATCATTGTGATGAACTTAGTGTTGTGTGTGTTAACCTCTTGTTACCTAGATATTTTATTATGAGAGTTACTTAAATTAATTTCGAAGAGGGGGAGAGAAATTCCCAACTATTTAAAACTTCCTCTCTCCCCATACTCAAATCCCTCTCTCACTACATACTTCTCTCTCCACGTACTAAAAGCCATTCTTGAGATACTCACTTTCTATGTAGTAAAACCTTTTCAAATGTTAAGGTTAGGATGTTTGAGTTTGAATCCAAACTTCATCTAAAAGTTTTCTTCCCTAACCCAAACCTCAATTGTATAACTACCTTAGAAATGCCATTCTTGAACAAATCCAGTGCTTTTTATTTGGAGACATGTAATATTTTGAAAGGGCAAGGAAAATGAATGGTATGACTTCAACTGCAGGTAAGGAAAATGAACTACTTGTCATTGTAGCAAAAAATGCAACTGGTAGGTGTAAAGTGTTGACATCCTCATAGATGTATGGTTTGATAGCCAACAACTCACTTGAGCTATTTTATGGTGGTTTGAAGGGCTTAGACAAGGAAACCAATCACTTTTGAGAACTTAGACCATCAAATGTGAAGTATGGAAGCAAAGGCAAGCATGTGAACTGTTTGACTAAATGTCTATTACTCCTCGAACCCATGCACTTGGAGATTAGCAAAGGTTATACACACCAACAAGGCATGTGATAATCAAGGCACTCAAGCTAATTGACAAGAGAGATTCACCTTCAACTCAACTAATGGAATCATTTGCAAGACTAACATAATAGTGTAGGGTGGCAGATCAAGACTTCATCTAAAAATCCAGTAATACCATGAGATGATGCATATTGGTGCATTTATAACTCTATATATGTGCATGAATATATTTTTCATTACCCTTCATTTGTTCAATCAACGTCTTGTTTGTAGACATTATGGAGGATAGCTAATGTGCAAGACTCTCAGTCAAACACTTCTGGCTCATCCTCTTCAAATTTAACTTCCTAAAGCTTATCCATATCTACAACTTTCTTCATATTGTGAGGTGGATAAGGGACGCAAATGAGAATTTAGGTAGTACAGACTCATCTATGCACTAGCTAGAGGTGTAGCTGAGATAATTGCACATAGTCTCCATGACTTCAAACTCCCCCGCCAAATCCTTTAGAGGAAGAGTTGGTTTGAGAGAGTGGAAGTTACTAAAAAAATCATCAGAGATCTATAGTCCTATAAGATGTTATGATCATTGAAGAGGTATAATGTTGTCAAGATGGAATTGTGGTAGCACCAAATTAAATGTACATGGCGAATGTAGAAACATGGAATTATATGTGGGGTTCCTACGATGTGTTTTACCAAATGCTCTCAAAGAAATGCTATAACATGGAGTGTACCTACAACCCCTTGGAATGGGATGTATACATTCAATTGAGTTTATTGATTAGAAACATTGTGAGAAAAATCCCATAATCGTATAATATTCACACAATAATATCATAATAGAAAAATTCAAATAGATAACCAAAATCAATGTATCGAGCATGATGATTTTGTTAGTTTTGGTAGCTTAGACAGCTGTTTGTCCATACTCTATTATTTAGTATATAATTGTTTTTGCTAAAAAATTGGTTAGAGTAAGGACAAGTATTTATTAAATAACTGACTTCTTTTAGAAACAACTAGAAACCAATTTTATTAGGGTTGGTAAGTTGTTTTATATCTTAGCTGTTAATTGTAAATCGATCTTGGCTGATGGTTTACCAATGAGAGTAGTATAAAAGGGGGTCTATGGGGCATTTGGAGAACAAGAAGTTTGGAGAAACATTTGCAATGCTAGCAAATGAGTTTGTAAGTTTACAGTGTTAACAAATAGTCTTGCAGTCTTAGCAAGGGCACAATGTTAGCATGGGAATAGTACTGGGGAATATCAGTGAGAGAAATTAGGAGGTTGTTAGAGTTCTACCAGTAAGAGGCAAGGAATTTTGTATCTCTTGATTTCTTGAAGTTTAATGTAATTCCTCATCTATAGAACTAGTTTTCCCTTGGGGGATTTTTCTAGGGACAATTTGTCCAAAAATATTGTGTGTATTGTGTTGCGCTTTTCTTTCCATATTTTATAAGTGAAGTTGTAGTTGTGCTATTTTTTGATATTAAATGAAAATTTATTTTTAGTAATTAAATAATCTATTAAGATAGGAGATTAATAATTAGTGACTACAATAGTTAATTTTTCACTTGGAATCAGAGCATTATTAAGGGTAGAAGATTTTTTCCCTAGGAAAGAAATTTTGATCTCTTTAGATTTATTATGGCTTTAATCCCTTGAGATTGCTTCAGCTGGTTTGAGAGATCAGAATAAATTGGATGGTGCCTCAAATTTTTGTTTTTGGAAGGCCAAGATTTCTTTATTGTTGGAAGAGAATGGTATCAAGCATTATGCTACTAGTGATGTACCTGTACTAATAGATGCAACATAGCTTGCAACATATAAGAAGGATGATGCCAAGGCAAGGAAGATTATCCTTGATGGTGTCAAGGATCATATTGTTCCACATATTGCAGAGCTAAATATAGCGAAGAAGATGTGGGACACCATTTTGAATCTATACCAGAATGCTACCACCAACAGGAAGTTGATTCTCAAAGAGAATCTAAAGAATACCTAGATGAATTAGGGAGAAGATGCCACAAGTTACCTCACCAGGATCAAAGTTGTCAAGGATGAGTTAGCAGTTGTTGGAGATAGCCCTAGTGATGATGATCTAGTGAGAATAGCCCTAAATGGGTTTACTAAACAATGGAGTGTCCTTGTTTAAGTTATTAGTGGACGAGATACTTTACAGAGTTGGGATTGACTATGGACTGATTTCACTCAGGAGGAGTTTAGACTAAGTCTTTTTAATGGGGCCAATAAGAGTCAAAAAAATGAGGTGGAACAAGATAACGTTGCTCTAGTGGGTAAATGAAAAGCAAAGAAAGGACCTAGAAAAGGATCAAATTCACAAAGTGAGAAGAAGAAGAATGACCATTCTAAGGTCAAGTGCTTTGGATGTCATGAGTTTGGCCACTATTTCAGTTATTTCCCAAAGAGGAAGAAGGGTAAGAAGCAAGTGGCAGCTTCAACAAGTGCATAAGAACTCTCTAGTAGAATGGAAGATGAGTTTGCACTCATAGCTTCTATGGTTAGCTCAACCTGATAGTGTGTTTGGTATATAAATAGTGGGGCATAATTCCATATGATAGGAGTTAGAGAGTACTCCTTTAGTTACAAGGAGGAGAACAAAAACATCCAACTTTCTATTAGAAACTTGTCCAAACTCAACCCAATTGGGAAAGGGACTATTAAATTTTAGAGGGAGAATGGAAAGATAATTCCACTTCATGATATGTTGCATGTGCCAAGCTTAGGTATGAATTTTATTTTTGTATTTGTTCTTTAGGATAGGGGGTGTAATGTACTCTTTAGAGGGACAAATGTGTTGATTAAGCACAAGGATTGGAAATCACCCATAACTATTGGAGTTAGGAGTGGTCATCTTAATAGATTGTAGATTGATGCTCCTAAGGCACTCATGAGCAATAGTAATCCTGGAGATCTTGGAGAGCTATGGCATATGAGGATGGGTCATATTCATCATGGAGCACTTAGATTTCTTTGTGAGATGGCGATAGGTGTTCCAGAGGTCAGCATAGAGCATGACAATGTATGTAAGGGATGTGTGTTGGGGAAGTTTGCGAACGTATATTTTTTGAGGAGTGACACCAGATCTAAGAGTGTTCTTGATCTAGTACATTCAGATGTTTGTGGACTAATGTTGACAAAATCTCTTAGAGGATATAAGTACTATGTTAATTTTATTGATGATTTCTCTAGAAAGACTTGGATGTACTTCTTGAAGACTAAAGATGAGGTTTTCAGTTGATTCCAAGAGTTCAAGGCTCTTGTGGAGAATTCGATAGGAAGGAAGATAAAGGTTCTTTGGTCAGACAATGGAGGTGAGTACAACGGAATTTTGTTCTAGGAGTTTTGTACTAGACAAGGAATCAAGAGAGAATGGACTATTCCTTACAATCCACATAAGAATGGAGTTGCTAAGAGGACAAACTATTCTATATCGGAGGCAGCAAGAGCTATGCTACATGACTAGGACATTCCCCATTACTTATGCATAGAGGCATGTAATACAATAGTCTACATCTAGAATAGAGTTCCACACAAGGTGCTAGGGAAGATGACACCACAGGAAGCCTTCATAGGGAAGAAACTAGATGTTGGTCACTTCAAGATATTTGGGATTTTGGCATATTGTCATATTCCTCGAGATACACATACAAAGTTAGATCAAACTATAGAGAGGGGGTACTTTGAGGGGGATAGTGAGACCTCAAAAGCATATAGGATTTTCATTCGAGGGAATAAAAAAATTATTGTTAGACATGATGTCAAGATCATGGAGAACAAGACATTAAAGACATCTAGAGATTTGCCAACAAATAATTAGAGTGAGCAGCTCACAAAAGCTCCAAGACCAAGTCAAGGGTAGCAAAGCTCAAGTATAGTTACTAGTACAAGTGTAGACTCAAGTAGTGAAGATTCACAGAGTATGGAGCAATAGGTGCAATAGGAAATGCCTCTAGAGGACTTAGAGGTTGACATTTCATCCTCTACAGTTGGCAGCAAGAACCATGAGGTTCCAGATACACAAAGGGATACTCAAGAGTTTGTGGGAGTTCCTAGGAAGAGTACTAGACAATAGACACAACCAACCAAGTTCAATGACTATGTGGCATTAGTTAGTCAGTTGGTAGATAGTAGGCCTTCTAATTATCAAGAAGATACAAAACATCATGTATGGTGAGATGCCATGGCTGAGAAATATTCCTTAATAATGCAAAATGATGTGTGGGAGGTAGTGCCTAGACCAATAGATAGGGTAGTAGTTGGATCATGCTGGATCTATAAGAGAAAGCATGGTATAGATGGTAGCATCGAGAAATACAAGGCAAGGTTCATGGCAAAGGGGTTCTCTTAGAAGGAGGGAATAGACTATGAGGAGACATTTTCTCTAGTTGCTAGATATACTTCTATACGAGCTCTAATCTCACTTGCAACACAGATGGGATGGTAGATCCATCAAATGGATGTCAAGACAACATTCCTTAATGGTGAGTTGAAGGAGGAGGTATACATAGAACAACCAGAAGGCTTTGTAGCACACAACAAAAAGACCCACATGTGAAGATTGAAGAAAGAAATGTACAAACTCAAGCAAGTTCCTAGAGTGTGGTATGAGTGCATTGATACATACTTGTAGAAAATGGGCTTTGTGAAGAGTGAAGCTGATGCTAACCTCTAATAATTGGTCGTTGGTGGTGAGATTTTCGTTTTTGTTCTTTATGTGGATGACCTGTTTCTTACTAGTTCACAAGAGCTCATAGTGGATTGCAAGAGGAATCTTGTAGAAGAGTTTGAGATGAAGGATTTTGGACTTATGCACTACTTTCTAGGCATGGAGGTGTGGTAGATTGATGGAGAGATTTTCCTTGGTCAAGAGAAATATTGCATTGAAATCTTAAATAGATTCAGGATGGAGGATTGCAAAGCCATGTCTACACCCATGATCATAAATTGGTGGAAGGTAGATACATCCAAGCAGAAGGATGTAGATCCCACTTTATACAGATAGTTGATTGGTTTGCTTATGTATTTGATCAACATTAGGCTAGATATAGAATTTCCAATTAACTCTCTTAGTTAGTTCATGATTGAACCAAAGAGAATGCATTGGACAACAACTAAGCATGAGTTGCATTACTTGCATGGTATAGTTGAGTATGGGATCAGATATGGTCAAGGTGAAGATATCAGGTTGATAGGCTATACTAATGTAGATTGGGTAGGATGTACAATGGACAAAAGGAGCACTTTAGGGTGTTGTTTTAGCTTGGGATCAGGAGTTGTTTCTTGGTTTAGTAGGAAGAAAAAGTCTATGGCTCGGAGTTTAGTAGAAGTAGAATACATAGAAGCTAGCATGGTGACATGTGAAGCTATATGGCTATGGAAGTTGTTAGTACCTTTGTTTGGTCAGAAGGTTGAGACTACTATGATACATTATGATAATCAGAGTTGCATCAAGTTGTTTGAGAATCATGATAGGTCTAAACATATAGATATCAAATATCACTTTATCAGAGATTGTGTATAATGGGGGGTTGTTTAGCTACATTACATACCTATAGCGGAGTAGGTAGAAAAATTTATGACTAAGGAATTGGGGAAGACAAAATTCATCTTCTTTAGAGATAAGTTGTGTGTCATACAGAATAGCTTCCTCGCTAAGAGAGAGTGTTAGTTTTTGTAGCTTGGATAGTTGTTTGTTCATATGCTATTATTTAGTAGATAATTGTTTTTGCTAACAAATTGGTAAGAGTAAGGACAATTATTTATTAAATAATTGACTTCTTTTAGAAGCGACTAGAAACCAATTTTGTTAGGGTTGATAAGTTGTTTTATATCTCAGCCATCAATTGTAAATCGATATTGGCCATTGGTTTACCAACAAGAGTATTTTAAAAGGGGGTCTAGGGGGCATTTGGAGAACAAGAAGTTTGGAGAAACATTTGCAATGCTAGAAAATGAGTTTATAAGTTTGCATTGTTAGCAAATAGTCTTGTAGTGTTAGCAAGGGCACAATGTTAGCATGTGAATAGCAGTAGGGAATATCAATAGGAGAAATTAGAAGGTTGTTAGAGTTCTACCAGTGAGGGGCAAGGAATTTTGTATCTCTTGATTTGCTAAAGTTTCATATAATTCTTCATCTATAGAACTGGTTTTCCATTAGAGGTTTTCCCAAGGACAATTTGTTCAAAAATATTGTGTTAATTGTGTTGCACTTTTCTTTCCATATTTTATAAGTGAAGTTGTAGTTCTTTTATTTCCTGATATTAGCTAGGAATTTATTGTCAATAGTTAAATAATCTGTTAAGACCGGAGATTAATAATCAGTGACTACAATAGTTCATTTTTCATAGATTTTCTAGCCTATTATAAAATACAGAAGTTGACATCTTGTATCTTGGCCATTTCTAGCTATGAATTTTGTGGAGGTCACTATCTTGATGAAAAATTTGACAGTTGGAAACCCAAATATCATGAGCAGTTTGATATGTGGGGGTAGGGAGGAGTTGGTCAGATATACATAAAAGCATTGAATCTTGATCTAACTAATTTTTGGTAACAAGTCATTAAACTCATATTCATGATGGAACCTGGGAGCCATATTGCTTTGACCAAAGGCCTCTAAGGTCCTCATGATACTATAAGATGCCAGATCCTCCATGTGCGAGCACAAACTTTCAGGAAATCATTTCCAGTCAACACACAAACTACTTGATAGAATGCTCGATTGATTATCTTGATAATTTAAAACTGAGTGTTCATTATTATTTTTCTCAATGAAATGATGTGAAATGCTTGATAGAATTTCAATTCTGGCTATACTTGAAATGATAATGCATACCAATGTCTAATTTCACCATTGGAGATAAGTACTAAGAGGTTGATATATGACAATGGTTATAAATCTTTGGGAAATTATATAGAGATTTGTGCTAGTGAGAAGATAGAAATGGTATGGTAGTCCATTACCTTGCAACAATCTTTGATACCTCAATTTGATTTAATACAAGATCAGCAAGTTATTAACAACACACCCCTAGATTTTGTAAAGTGAGTATATTAAGCCTTAGATGTGGTTCATGAACAAGAGAAGATGGTCAACACATTTGGTAAAAGTATATGTATTCAAAGATAAATTGTCATCAAATGTGATCACAAGAAGATATGTTTTCATTTCAAATATTATTAATATCCTATCTTCTTTGTTTCTATATTCATTCACTTTACAAGAAGATATATTTTGTGGGTCATTAGTATAGAAGAAGTTGATGAATTTGGATAAGGCAACTCAATCTAGTTCATAACTTCAAAATTACTAGTTACTACTTTTCTTCTTGTAAAAGTGACTTGTGTAACTTATTGTGACTCATAAGTTAAGATTTTCACTTTTATTTTGTGAAAATTGGAGTTGGTTGGGAAAGAGATTAATATCCTCCAAACTCTAACATTTTGAGTGGTTACAAACCTGAAAAGTTAGTTAAGCTAGAATGGCTGTAAATTATAGAATCTCATTGTAATAGGGGACTTTTTAGAATTTGGAATAAGAGAACACTTGTGTTTTCGATGATAAGACAATTTTTGGAAAGTATGTATAGAGATTTTTTTTGTAGTTAGTTTCTTCTTATGTTCTTGGTGCAAGGAAATAAAGTAACACACATTTTGTATTCTCTATTCTTCAAAGTCTAAACTATTTGGGTGTTGATTCTAGTTGTAATTAATGTTTTCACGGTATGGTGTAGATGTTAGTGAATGATTGAATCATCACTGAGTTAATACTAACCTTCAAGCATATTTCTTGATCATTCTTATTGGTGGTTTAAGTTATTCAAGAAAGCTATGAAGTTGTGTGGTGCATTTGTAATCAATAGCTTTCTCTTTATCTTTCAAAGTTTTAATTCAATTATGTTGAAAAATCAAATACACCCATCATACAAGGGAACTACCCCTCTCAATCGCAACTTTCAATCTCTCCAACTATTGGCATAGTTATCATTGTTCATAGCGTGGACATGGTCAGTTTCAAAAGCAACTATCACAGTCACAAATTTGTTTACCAACACCTCTAAATTAACTAGATAGGAGAAAATATCATTTAGCAAATGAAGATTATCATACCCTAAACCTTAAATTACATACTAAATATAATATATATAATAATGATGGTCATTAAATTATTTTGGACTAAATCAAATAGTCATTTGTACGAAACAAATAGATGAATTTGAATAAAAAAATATAAATAGGAGAAGATTTATACCATTTGTAGAGCTAGGGCATTTGAATAAAAAAGCTCTTCATATTAAATTCTAATGTATTAAATGTCATTCATGCTAGATACAAATATTTGTTAGTAGAGGTTTTCCTATAAGATTTATTTGTGAAAGAGATGTTTTAAAAAAAAATAAAAAATTATTATCAAGTTGCATAGCGATATATCATCTTTTAAAAAGAAATTGCACTATCTTTGAGCATGGTCATTATCCGTTTGTCACTGTCACAAAGCATGGTAAATCGTTTTTCCAAATGAGCACCTATGAAGAAACTGTGGTCATTGACATAGGGGAAACATAATTGCGACATTATTCATTTCGAATTTCGTTATATGTAGATAGCATTCACATTGATTTAAATCACAATTTGGGTTGTCAATGAGCTTTTTGAATGGGAGAGGTGGTATTTCAGATTTAAATAATGTGACGTTTTCAAGATGCCTTAGAGAATAAAGCCAAATAACTATTTGATGCAAACCCAAAAGAAGACAATTGAGAGGAGACATAGGAAGGCGACGAGAACTTGGTTTTCAATAAGTAAAAATAATTAAAAACTATTCTTTTACTATTAACTAAAAACTATTCTTGCCTATGGTATTTCATGAAAAGGAGGATAAGAATGCTCATAAAATATCGATGGATAGTTCATACAATATTGATAAGTTTTGAAGCAGGAAGAACCAAGTTGCATACAATGGCCGAGCCTGAAACCCCCAAAAGCCTAAAGTCTTTGCTCTACACCGAAGAAAGAGATATCTTCTTGATTAGAAACAATGGAGAACATGTGTGATTTTAACCATTTGGGTGCTTTTATTTGCAAATTATATTTATTTTTTCTCTGCGGTTTTGTTTTTCTTCAATTTGAATGATATTAACTTTCTCCGGTTTATATGTGGATGGAAACAATTATGTTTATTTGGATCAATTTTGTTATTGAGTATACTTCACTGTATTCTATTAAGGCTGAAATAGTTATGGGGAAGATAATATGCTGTTCTTTTAGCTTATATTTGCTACTGGGTACTATGTGTACAAAGTCATGTTCATCTCATGAAATTTGCACATTGATTTGTTATTATTTTGTGCAATTACGTTTAAGGTTGAAATTTAATATTGGACGCAGATTATTATGATGTTTTTTATTATAGTTGTTACTATACAAAAAATTGTAAGCATACTATACAATTCTTATGTTAATGACGATGGATCAAGGAGCAGCCCGTTTCTAAATATCAATGCTAATAAAGAAGTGCACAGATTTCTAAATCAAACTCATTTAAGTTTATTAGTTATATTAAAATTGTTGCAAGTTATCACTCAAATTAGTTAGATTGTTTGAAATTATTTCGGTCAAAGTAAAGAAGTTTGAAGGAAAAATGGTCTGTTACTTTTTTCCCTCTCATTCTTAACTTCTATTTATAATATTAAAACAGTTTTTTTTGAAGCTCATACAAATTGTCAAGATGATTGGAATTTTGAAATTGTTGGTAAACATATTTGTCACTTCAAAATGGCCCAACGAAGTGTATGTGGTAAACTATTCACAATAGTTGGATAGGCCCTTGATATGTGGCCTTCTTGCATTTAGAGGGGTAGCTCCCTTGCATGATATAATTTTGAAGTTTTTCAAATAAAAATGAAATCAAACTTTAAAAGATCAATATAAAGCCATTACTAAGGAATGTACCAGACGACTTCAAATCTTTCCTGGACTAACTTAAACTGTGAATAACAACAATCAAGATCTATGCTTGAGAATTATCACTAGCACAATGTTGATCCAAAGATTCATAAACATCTGCACAATACCATGAAAATGCTCATTGCAAAGAGAATCGATATTTCTAAAAATTTAGATTTAGAAAGAAGATAACTCAAATAGCATTTTTCTTTATTTTCTTGCAACAAAAACATAATAGAGATTTTCAATGTCAAACACAAAATCTGTACAATCTTTTCAATTTTTGTCTTCTTATCAAAATTTTAGCATAAGTGTTCCCTTTTTCTAAAGTCCAAAACGTCCCTTTACAAAGTCAAAATAAACCCTTTTATAGGCATAAAGGTTAAGAACTACTCCTTTGTGATGAATAACTACTTCCAAAATAGGTTAATTAACCCAAACAAAATTAACCAATTTGACTTGAAACTCAAACATTTTGAAGAGAATGTGAGTGATTGATCTTTGATGATAACTATTAGATCTTTTCCAGTGTTGAAGAAGAGTCAAATGGATCATGTGCTTTGTCCCCAAATTTGACCTTTCCTTTATTCGTATCACTCCAAATGTCTAGTTAAAGTTCATGTACATTAAATATCCTTGATCACTTTAGTAGTTTTTGAAAAATGTGTCACAAGTCATATATCTTGATCATTCTTTCATAGAGGCAATCACTCTATACACAATCAAACTACTTTAGATTGATGGTATTTGGTGGCTACCACAATTCAGGTCTTTGATACTTGTACTTCATGATTCACCTATTGATCTTTCTATTGATTACTTTAAATGCTTTCAATTCCGTCAATCTGCTTCGCAAATTGGAGGCTTCACAATTCAATTTGAAAAATATTCATAAAATATCCATGCAATGCTCAAAGTTTCCTATTAAGGTAATCTGATGAATATTTGTGGCTTTTGGCATGTACTAAAGCTCGGATCTTCCTTCCAAATATAATTTCTTCCTTTATTTATGATTACACCAATTTGGGTTGTGTCTAGGCTTTCGATTCTACTATATATTAAGTTGCCACTTTATTTCAAAGCATACATGTCTACTTCACATTCAAAGTATACCACTCAAAAAATTGGTGTGCACATTTACATAGACATTTTGGCAAACAGTTTGCATGCTTTTTCTATGCCATGCTTTTCATTTATCTTATGTCCCCATTGAGTGTTGTAGGTTGGGATATAAAGAACAATTCTAGCTTTCAATATAAATTTCCTAAGCAATCTTAAATTTTTTGTGTAATTTGCACTTGAGCTATATGTATTGACTACCTAATGCTTGAGATGACTTATTTCTTCATACAATTCTCATGTGATTTGAAGGAATTCTTCGAAATAGTTCACGTGCTTTGTCTATGGTTCCATTAAATGCCATGGATTGTAGAAATGAGGGATAGTTTTGCAAATGGGTCACACACTTGTTCATGGCTTCCACATTGCATTGGGAATGATTTTACCAAATAATTATCATTCCTTATTGACTCTTATACCTAAATGTCATGGGGTGGAGATTGAAGAAGTATGAGCATGAAACCTACACATTTTTTGAATATTTAGATCCCCTGCATTGTGTACAAATATAAATCTCAGCTTGTGAGGGAGTGGTGAGTATGGAGTATATGTGTTGGTGTTCACAAAACATGGATGTCCCTTTCCATAAACTATGTCATCCACCACAAGGGTATTATCAAAACAACATGCACCCTAGTAAGAAACTCATCCTATATGAAGAAAATTTTAATGGAGATCATAGCTAAAATGATGCTTTCAAATTGAATTTCTCTTTCTTTCAAATCTTTGAGGAATGAATCTTGACCTTGCAAATGCACGAGCCTTCTTATTGCTTTCCAATAGTAATTTACTCAATCTGAACCACATATAGAATCTTTTAGCTTTTGAACAAAGAGGTTAATAACCATCTCTAAAATACATATTTTGAACTCCAACCTTAACCTCTCTTTTTTATGAGAGGTTAAGGTTGATGATCCGGTGGAAAATATGTGTTTTGGAAATTTATCTTAACCCTTTAAATGGAGAGGTTAAGATAATGAAGTGGAACATGTGTTTTGGGATATGGACCTTAACCAATTTAGATGAGGTTAATGGTTAATTATTTATTTGAAAATGTGTATTTTGGAAACATATCTTAACACTTTTGATGGAGAGATTAATATTTTAAGATGAAACACGTGTTTGGGGAGGCTTCATTAACCTTTCATAACTTGAGACTAAAGAACTAGATTTCAAAAATTCAAAGTGCTAGACAAAGATAGGAATGAGCCAAAGATATTCAAAAGGAAAAAATGCTTAAAAGGATTTAGGAGAAGAAATAATTTAACCTTTAAAAAGAGGTGCATCTAAGGAATAACCATGGTTTGACATGATGAGGATTTTGAAAATTTTGAACATTTGTTTATATTCGGCTAATAGCTAGCTCTATTTGGGGACAAGGACTAACAAGGATGAAGCTTGAATCTAGAAAAATTAGAAAAATGCTTAATCCATTGGGCTATAGAGTCATGTGAAGAAAAAATTTGCAAAGTGTGAAATTGACACCAAAAATAGGAGAACAAAAATGAAGACCAAGCATAACAATACAACACAACAAAAACTCCTAACTAGATTATGTAAAAGGTAGGTTTAGCTACCTCTAGTGAGTCAAGGTATGATCATGCAGACCCATTCACTAGTTGGGGAAAATAAATAAAATGGCATGCCAACATATGACAACTCTCAAGCTTCCATTGGCTCAAATATAAGTGCGCTCCTTGAATTCTAACTCTAAGATTCCTAACATGCCCCACATCTCTGGATAAAGAAACATATCCAAATAACTAGGCTTCATCAAAAATCTCAAACTTCAAAATCAACCCTACTTCTTGTGGCATGGCATTGATAACTTCATTATTAAAGAGTTCAGTTATAAGATTCTCAAGTTTCTGAATGCATCTATGATCTTCTCCTCTACTTGGCAAGCCCTTTACTTGAATCTTTAGTGATCAATCATCATGAAGTTCTGAATTCATTTCTGACACCAAACACTCTATATTTTCCATTGGCATGATCATGGTTGAATCTTCTATAAAATTATTCCAACCTAGATGTACATCCATGTTAGATTGAATCTTCCCATGATCCATTTCTTCTTCCTTATCTTCCAAAATATGATTTTGAATTCTTAGTCACTGCTGAGTTACATTGATACCATCATCAACATGGTTATTCATAACTTCAAGTTCTATTCCATTAGTATCAAAATTCTTCTTCTAATGTTTCTTTTGGTGGTTAAGGCTAGAAGATATCAAACCTTGTATGTGATTTTCTTAATATAATTTGTGACGAGAAGCAACCTATGGAGTTATAGCCATTGAACCTTGTCTTTGAATAGCAACTTGAGAATCATCAACAGAAACACCTTCCTCTAAGAATAAAGGATTAAAGTAAACATTTTCTTCATAGAGGAAATTACCGTACAATGCTTTTCAGTTCATGGTTGGAGTAAATACATCATAAGAGTTTCCTTCATCAAATTCTTCCATGAGATCCCCTGCTAACTCATTACTTCTTTTATCATGGTTATTCTTCTCATAGAAGTTCTTTGGGATAGGATTTCCTATTTGATGAAAAGACACAAAAAGAGGATTTCATTGAACTTTGAATGATTCATAGGATTTTAATTGCACTTCCATTGGATTAAAGATGATCTTTTCTTCATATCCATATAGCTTTCCTTTCAATACGTTCAATGATATCTATGTCCTTTTGAATTATTGATTCTTCTCGAAGACATCTTTCATGAAATGTGAAAGTTTGCATGCATGATAAAGAATGAAGGCTAGATGGTTCATCTTCTTTTTCTCCTTGAAGCTGATGTTTTGTTTTTTCTTCAACTAATCTTTTAATCACAATTTCATCAATGTCATCAAATGTAAAGGTATCCATTTCCATAGGGAAAGTAGATATCTATAGACATTCATTGGTGCTTTTATCTCTATCAATGGTAGTGGTTTCAAATTGTTCCATAACATTTGAAGTATTGATAATGTCAATATATCCATCACCTTGAATGATCATGGAAGGATAAACATAAAGATATTCTCCATTTAGGAAGTCATCATCTGAAGCATTGAGACACTAAGAAGGAATAAAAGTAGTATAAAACTCACCTTGATCCACATTTCCCTTATCTTCAATCATATGTTGTGTATTTTCTAGATATTTTGATATTTGTTTTTCTTTCTCTTTAGGATCGAGATAATTGAATAATTTCTCTTGGGTTTGGAAATTTTGACAGTGGTGTCTTGATACATTAGTAGGTCCTTCTCCTCTTACATACACTCCATTTTCAGCCATATCCTTGATTAGATGTAGAATCACTTCCTTCTTTCATGCATGAAGAATTAGATGAATCCTTTCTAACATTTGGATCGGGAGATGTTCTATTATCAAGAAAATAAATTTTGCATGGGTCTTCTCTCTAAAGTTTTCACAATGTTTGAAGTAAAGAAGGATGTACTTTGTTAGGATCCAGACGTACATTTCCATAGAATCTTTTTAAAAGTTAAACCTGATTGCCAGATCAATTGAAGTATCATTTTGATGAGTAATAGGTGCAAGCATTGGGACACCTTTCTAACCACCATTCCTTGATTCACATAAATAATTTTTCTGATCAAATTCTCTCTTATACTCGCATGTTGAACTTATTTCTAAAAATGGTTTTGGTTTGTGAGAGAATTTTTTTTTATCTAAGTTACCATCTTCTTCATCTATATTTTGCAAGGTTCTAAGCAAAGATGGATGGATCTTTTTTGGGTCTAGTTTCCATCCACCATAGAGATTCTTCAAGAAGCTAGCCTTAAAATCTGATTTTGTTCAGGCAAAGGTGTATGAGAGACATTTTTATTATTCTTCATTGCTGATTTAGGTGAAAGATTTTGTGAAGAGGCCTTTATCTTTATATGTTGAACCTTTTTCAAATAAAGAATCATGATCATGAGAAAGAAACCCATAATCTTTTTCATCATCTTCTTTGATCTATCAAAAAATTTGCATCAAGTAAGGATGAACCATTCTAAGATCTAGCCTAATGTTGCCATATAAATTCTTCAAGAAATCTACCTGTAGAGGTTCATCAAGAATTTGTTTCTTTAAGTATGAAAAGTATCCCTTGTCACTGTCACTATCACTATCACTTTCCACTTTCCCTTTGTACCAAACCATGTTTTGAATTCGAACCTCAGATAGAGTCACCAATATTCAATATTCTAAATAGTGTTGCCAACCTTCATTCAAGGGAAGGCACCTTCATTAGTCAACTTATTGATTATTATTTACTTGACCTTTGATGTGACCAATATTTTACATATTCATTCTTAGAATAACAACTATTCTTTCAATGACTACAACATTTTGACCAATAGGAGCTCTTCGCAAGATTTCCATGAATTCTTGTTCTTCTTCTAGAACTTTATTCACCTAATGATATTATTGAGCACTTCATCTACACCTCTAGGCTAGAGTGTTCAAGTCTACAATAATATCTTCTTGGGTGTCTTGGAACCCAAAGTTTGGTTGGAGAACTAGAAAAGTGTTCTCATGTGGTAGCACCATCCCACTTTGTCATAGGCAATTGTCAATCTTTCTTGTTCAATCTTCCTAATAGGTTGCTAAAAATCTTTTGGTAAACAGATTTTTCACTTGAAAATGACCCAACAGAGTGTATGTGGCATACTATTCACAATAGATGGATAGACCCTTGATATGTGGCCTTCCTCTACCTTTAGAGAGGCAACTCCCTTGTATGATATATTTTTGAAGTTTTTCAAATAAAAATGAAGTCAAACTTTAAAAGATCAATATAAATCCATTGACGATGAATGCACTAGATGGCTTTCAAATCTTTCCTAGACTAACTTAATCTACTAATAACAATGTTGATTTAATCAAGATCTACGCTTGAGAAATATCATTAGCACAATGTTCATCCAAATATTAATAAAAATCTATACAATACCATGAAAATGCTCACCACAAAGAGAATCAATATTTCTAACAATTTGGATTTTTAAAGAAGAGAACTCGTATAACATTTTCCTTTATTTTCTTGTAGCAAGAACGTAATGGATATTTTCAATATCAAAGACAAAATTTGTACATACTTTTCCAAAATTTGTCTTCTTATAAAAAGTTTACCATAAGTGTTACCTTTTCCTAAAGTCCAAAAAGTCGCTTTAAAAAGTAAAAGAAATACCCTTTTATATGCATCAAGGTTAAGAACTACTCCTCTGTGGTTAATAACTACTTCCAAAATTAATATTTCAGGAGAGGTTAATTAACCCTAACAAAACTAACCAATGTTACTTGAAACTCAAACATTTTGAAGAGAATGTGTATAAGGGATCATTGATGATAACTATCAGACCCTTTCCAGTGTAAAAGAAGAGCCAAATGGAGCTTGTTCTTTGTCCCCAAATTTCACCTTTCCTATATCTGTATCACTTCAAATGTCTAGTTAAAGTTCATGCACATAAAATATCCTTCATTCTTTCATAGAGGCAATGAATTTATACACAATCAAACCACTTTAGACTGATGGTATTTGGTGGCTAGCATAGTTTAGGTCTTTGATACTTGTACTTCATGATTCACCTGCTGATCTTTTTGTTGATTACTCTAAATTCATTCAATTCCCTCAATGTGCTTCTCAAATTGGAAACTTCACAATTGAATTTGAAAACTATTCATAAAATATCCATGCATCACTCAGAGTTTCCTATTCAGGTAATTTGATGAATATTAGTGGCTTTCGGCATGTATTGAAGCTTGAATTTTCCTTCTAAATATAATTTCTTCCTTTATTTATGATTAAAATTTTTTTTTGTGTGACTATGCTTTTAGATCTAATGTATATTAAGTTGTCACTTTATTTCAAAGCATACATGTCTACTTCACATTCAAAGTATACCACTCAATCCTTCAAAATTTGGTGTGCACATTTACAGAGACATTTTGGCAAACAATTTGTGTGCTTTGTCTATGCCATGCTTTACATTTATCTTATGTTCCCATCAAGTGTTGTGAGTTGGGAGATGAAAATCAATTCTAGCTTTTAATATAAATTTACTATACAAACCTAGAATTTGTGTGTAATATATACTTGAGCTATATGTATTGACTACCTAATGCTTGAGATGGGTTATTTATTCATACAATTTTCATCTTCTTAGAAGGATTTTTTCCAAATATTTCACGTTCTTTATCTATGCTTCCATTGAATGCTCCAAGTTGTAGAAATGAGGGATAGTTTTGCAAATAGGTCACACACTTGTTCATGGTTTCTATTTTGCATTGGATAGGATTTTACCAAATAATTATCATGCCATATTGATCCTTATACTTGAATTTTATGGGCTGGAGATTGAAGAAGTATGAGCATGAAACATGCACATTCTTTGAGTATTTGGATCCCCTGCACTATGTACAAACATGCACCTTAGCTTGTGTGGGAGTGGTGAGCATAGAGTATATGTGTTGGTGTTCAAAAAATAGGGATGTCTTTTTCTATAGACTATGTTATCCACCACAGGCATATTATCAAAGCAACATACACCCTAAGAAACAACTCATCCTATATGAAGAAAATGACAATGGAGATTATAGCTAGAATGATGTTTTCAAACTGAATTTGTCTTTCTTTCCAATCCTAGAGGAATGAATCTTGAACCTGAAAATGTATGAACCTTCTTACTACTTGTCAATAATAATTTATTCAATTTGAAGCACATATAAATTCTTTTAGCATTTTAACAAAAAGGTTAGTAACCACCTCTAAAATACATATTTTAAACTCCAATATTAACCTTTTATTTTTCTTTTTGATGAGAGGTAAAGGTTAAGAATTCAGTGGAAAATAATTTTTTTGGAAATTTATCTTAAACCTTTAGATTGAGAGGTTAATATTTTGAAGTGAAACATGTGTTTTGGGACCCAACCCTTAAAATTTTTAGATGAGGTTAATGATTAATGATTTATTTGAAAATGCATATTTTGGAAACATATCTTAACCATTTTGGTGGAGGAGTTAAGATTTTAAGATGAAACATATGTTTGGTGAGGCTTCATTAATCTTTGATAACCTGAGACTTAGGAACTAGATTTCAAAAATTCAAAGTGTTGGATGGAGATAGGAATGAGCCAAAGATATTCAAAAGGAAAAAATGCTTAAAAAGACTGAGGAGAAGAAATCATTTAACATTTAAAAAGAGGTTCATCTAAGGAATAACCATGGTTTGACATGACGGGGATTTTGAAAATTTGGAACAATTTTTGATATCTAGGCAACACAAATTATCTTCTCATGTGAAGTTGAAGATGGGAAATGAGATTTTTTTTATAGAAAGTTATATAAGAAGATGTAATGGCCCGTCTTATTACTACTAGATATACAAACCAATGAGAAATTATATTAGGTCTTTGATATCACATCATTCTTGCTATGAGTATTATTAGAGGTTATGGTGCCAATGAACATCCTTGAAATATGCTTGTGTTTTCACACAGGTGTAGGAAGTTACTAGTGAGATTATCTTGTCATGAATAAAAATTAATATTTGTACCTTGTTATTATGACTTTTTATCATGATATGAAGGATTCTCCTATTTATTAATTAATATAGATATGTTATACCTTGTAGTACATGTAGCATAAAATATTCCATAAAGATATATGAAAATTATTCAAAAATACTCTATCTTTATATTGGATTGATAAGTATCTCTATTGAATCCAACAGGAAATATGGTTTGTCTCTTTGTCAACTTATTGGTGTACTCCTTGTAGAGGGTTTGTTCCAAAGGTTATAAAATTATAGAGAGATTTTAATCATATAATGATTATGTTGAACTCAAGTGACTAAGATACCTATGTCACCTTTTATAAAGGAAAAATGATATCAAAATTTAAAGTCTTCAACTTTTAACAACATAAAAGTGGCATTTCTACTTAGAATTTGAAGATGATGTAAACTAATGAAATGTGTAAAACTTGATGAAGTTTATGTTTGAAATTTGTTTTAAAAAAATTGAGTGAAAATTTTATTTATTTTTTAATTTTTAAAGTCTATTTTTATTTATTTTTAAATGCTGAAAATATAGAGTTTTTTCTTGTCAAACAAATATATGCAAATATTCATATTTTGCTCTAATTTTGGAATATGTTATAGCTGACATGTATAACTAGTGCACCAAAAAAGAAAAATTGAAATTTGGCTAATATTTTACAAGTTATAACCTATCAAATTCAAAGTTATCAAAAATTGATAGTTTTCTTCTCCCGTAATTTTTTTCTCTATTAAATCTACATATTTTTTAAAACAAATAACTTGTTCCTAAAGAGGACTTCCTCCTCTTGTGTAGGATTAAAAAATAATAATTTTTTTAACATCTATTACTATTTTTTTCCTATTTTTGAAAAGATATCTTCCTGACTCTTAAAATACCTACTTGTAATATTGTCAAATTATAACATATTATCAATAATCAAACTAATAAAAAATTTATATGATAACAATCTTGACTCTAAGTCCTACAAAAGTATATATATATATATATATATATATATATATATATATAATTTCAATTTAGTAGGTTAAATTTTCCTTCAAAGTTAGATGTTTGAAGAAGTTCTTACTTTTTCTTGTGTGGCTACCACCTAGGTAGTTACGGCCAAAAGGGTTCTAGCTGAAACCCCTATCGGAATAACAAATTGCAAGTGGTTAGTTTGGTAGTTTCATATGTAAAATAAACTTTAGTTTGATTGTTTCATGTAAAAAATAAGATTAAAGTATTCAATGGGTAGTAAAGGGAAAAGATCAAGGAAACATGATAGAAAAAGAGATGAAAAAATGAAAGGTCATACAAAATGTAACAAAAAACAACCTACTGAAATTCCTAAATAGGATGAGATTCATAAGGAGAATGAAAGTAATGAAGAGGAAGAAATTGGCAGTTCTACTGATAGAAGCAAATTAGAAGGCATAATAAATTTGATGGATTTGGATGAGGAAATACTTTTTAACCAAATTCCATTTAAAGATATGATAAATGATAAGACTATTAGAAAGTATTGTTAGAACATGTGGAATGAATATTTCAAAGATAACAGTATATTTAGGCAGGCACAATTATTTGTCAAATTATTTAGGAGAAAAGATATGAGACCTGTTTTAGAGTTATTGGGTGTTGATAGTAGGAAAAGCCATGCACATAATATTAATAAAACAAATAGTTGAAAACTTACAAAATTCTTATAAAAAAAATGACAACACAACTCAAGGAGGTGATTTGAGTAATGCATGTAGAGCATTGATGACTAATATATCTAGTAGAAAATAGGTACATGCAATTTTTGATGTACTACATATATATGGAAGAACTATTTAGAGATACATCAAGAGGAGAAATATGCTAGATGATGACATTGAGAATAACTGGGTGAATATTTCTAGATTTTCTCGAAAAGATAGAATTTTTGAAGATGTGAAAAGACAAGTTATTAAATTTTGGACCACACATTCTCATGTTTCTTCCAATAGACATGGTACTATACAAATTAAAGATCAAGAGATAGGGACCAAAATTGAACATCCAAAACATTTCATAGATAAAGTGAATTATTTCAAACATTCAAGCAAGAATTTTTGAATGTCAAAATATGTCAGAGAATGTTTGAGAGTTTGCATCCTTCCTTTGTATGCATAAATGAGATGTGTGAAAATTTTTGTTGTCAAAATCATGTTGAATTCGGTCTACACTTGCAATCATATAAAAAATTTATGGCAGCACTTGATCCTAATTTGGTCATCCCTAGCAGTACAACACAATTTGTGAAGTCCATATTATGTGATAAATTAGAAGATTCAGATGAGTTAAAAGTGTAATGCATCAAAAATTAGTGTGAAGATTGTGGAGATTTACGCAAATTTTATGAAATGCAAATTGAGAATATTAATGAATCCACACTAGTTTCATGGATGAGATATGAATATGAGACATACCAAAATAAGACAAGAGACAAATCGAGAAAAAATATATTGAAGGAGAGTAAATTATGTTATGATGAGTTTATGACCAAGTTCTGTCCATTGAAATATCCACATATCCAACATTGTCATGGTGCACAATGGCAAGCTAAATAGTTTCGTGCTTCCAATTATTTTTTCACCTGGTTGTATACTTTCAACTGAAGATTTTTTTAAGAATCATAATCTTGCACCTCGAAGAGAGTGTCAAAGGCAATATTATCATTCTGAAAAAGTTGCAATATTTGTGCAAGTAGCCTATAGACATGCACAATTTGAGGTGGGTTAGATAGAAAGGTTGGATGAAAATGAATGCATCATCATCAAAAGATGTTCATTTCTATATTAGTGGTGATAGAGTTCATGATAGGAGTTATGTGGCTCATTCTTTTGCAATGTTCTCTAAAGATATCAAATGTAATGTCCCTTTTAGGAACTCTTATAAGAAATCTTGACAAAGTATTTATATCTTTAGTTTTAGAGAATACAACAGATTTAACTCTAAAATAATCTTATCAAAACCATTTACATTCAAAAGACATAGCTCTTTATAGCATTATAAACTTAGTTTATTATTAAAATATTGGAGGAGAAACCATAATAGGTTGCCCTGTTACCCAACTAGACCGTTCTCCCTCATTTTCGTTACCTTCCTCTGATCATCATTTCCAAGAAGGTGTGTTTATATGATGTACCCTAAGATATCCTATCACCAAGGCCTTACCTGGTACCCGTAGGCTTTATCTGATACCTTGCGTGATGTCACTCAGTCCATTCCACCGCAGGCCTTAACTCAACTTGGAGAATCATGATCTTATCAGTGTAAGAATTAATCAATTGCCAATTTTTGATAGATTGTCTTATTTAATTATCCTGAAAGAAATTGGTATTGATCCAATACTCTATTTTAATGTATATTCTTGTGATGAAGAAGTTGATATAAATTTAATCATCAATCCAATGCATATTTGAACATTAACTATCAATCTAAATGTATATGTTTAAATGGGAAAGCTAATGCCAATTCAATGATTAACTATATATGTATATATATACTTTTTCATAATGAGTTTATAATAATTCATGAACTATTTAAAATGCATATTATTCAATCGAAGCTAATACTAATTCAAATATCAACTATTTAAAAAGCATGTTATTCAATCATAGCTAATACCAATTCACATATCAATGTAAAAAGAACATATCGTTACTAACTAGCATATGATGTTAGCTTGGCATAGTGATCCTAAATCTAATGTTAGCTTTGCACAGTGATCTTTTACCTGGTGTCAGTTTGTGTAGGGTTTGTTTTTTGATCGAGGCATAGATAATGGTCTCTACAGCCTTCACATGGGGATGGGTTAATATTTCTTTTTTTTCCAAACTTCCTCTTTTATGTTGTTCTTTAATTCTGAATTCATTCCTTCATCCTTCGTTACTTTTCCATTTTACCTAACCCTAATTAAATAGGGCATTCCTTTGGCAGGAACATCATGTATTAAAAGGTGTGACTATTTTACTTATTAAACATTATGTTGTCTTCTTTTGTCTATTAATTGTCTTTTTTTATAACAAGAGTTATATTATATTTATTTGTAATATAATATAATATAGCATATGGATATTCATATTTTTATTGATAGAAACATTTGTATTATAACATTTGTAATATAATAATTTATTACTTTCTTATTACATTTATAATCTATTAAATTTACATTCTTAAATATTTATGAATGCTTGACACTGTGAATATAATGTATATCAAGTAAACATTTGAAACAATTTACAATTTTGGCTAAGTAAGGGGATATGATAGCCATCCCCTCTCAAAAATTGCTTGTCCTCAAGCAATTGCTCTGAGGTTCAGGTGATCTAAAATTTGAGATCCTTCCCATGTTGCATCTTCCATCTCTAATCCTTTCCATTTAATTAGGTATTCTTCAATGGTTCTATTTCTTAGTTGTTTTTCTCATACTCTGAGAATAGTTTCTGGTTCTAAAATTAATCTTCCTTCATCATCTAGTGGTGGTAGTTCCAAGCATGGAGTAATATGTTGTCCCAAAACCTTTTTTAGTCTTGATACATGGAATATGTTATGAATATGACTATCTGAAGGAAGCTCTAATTCATAAGCTACTTCACCTATCTTTTTTATGACTTGATAGGGTCCGTAGAATTGAGGTTTTAGTTTCTCAACCCCACTGGCTTTGATGGAAGTTTGTTTATATGGTTAAAGTCTTAAGAAGACCATATCTCCAATTTCGAAAGTTTTCTTTGTTCTCTTTTTATTAGCATAAATCTTTTTTTGATTCTATGCTTGAAGTAAATTGTTCTTGAGTGAGTTCATGATGTCTATATTTTCTTGTATGAAGTCTCTAGCACCCTGTACTCGGCTTTGCATTTGGATTAAATCTCTAAAAGATGTTGCTTCATATCTATATAGTGCCTTAAAGGGGGTCATTCCTATTGACATATGATGGGTGGTATTATAACAATACTCACCTAAATGCAACCATTTGACCCATCCATTCTACTGACCGATAACATAGTTTCTTAGGTATCCTTCTATCCATTTGTTAGCAATTTCTATTCAACCATCAGTTTGTGGATGATAACTAGTACTGAATGTAAGTTCTATTCCGACTAGTTTGAATATCTCTTTCCAAAATAAGCTAAGAAATTTAGGATCTCGACAATGTTCTTAGGAAGTCCATGTAGTCTAAAGATTTCTTTGAAGAATACTTCTGCAAGTTGAGGAGCTTTGAATTCCATTGATATGGCCATGAAATGTGCATACTTAGTTAGGCAATCCACCACTACATAAATGCTATCTTTTCCTTGTATCTTTGGTAAACCTGTAATAAAATCCTTAGAAATGCTTTCCCATTTTTGGTTAGGTATTGGTAGTGGTTGAAGAAGTCTTGCTGGATGTGTGTGTTCTTCCTTATCTTTTTGACAGAGAAGGCATTCATTTGTATATTTGAGTACTTCCCTTTTTAGACCTTTCCATGAGAATCTTTCTCTTATTTTTTTATATGTTTTGAAGCATCCCTGGTGTCCTGAAAGTGGGTCATCATGGTAAGTCTTCAAAATTTCTTTTTTTAATCTAGATCCTAGAGGAACAAACATTCTATTTTTATACAAGATAATATCATTTTGAATTTGATACTTTTCATCCTGTATTTTTCCCTCTAATATATGGCTAGAAAATTGATCCTTTGCATATTCTGAGATCAATAATGTATTCCATTTTGTAGTTATTGCTAAAATGGTACCTAAATGTGGTTGTCATGATAAGGCATTAGCTACAATATTATTTTTTCCTTTCATGTATTCGATGTCAAAATCATATGCTTGTAGTTTACTTAGCCATTTTTGTTATCTATCATTTAGATCTTTCTAGCTCAAAAGGAATCTAAGACTATTGTGATCTTTTTTTACTATAAATTTCCCACAGATTAGATATTGTCTAAACTTTTCAAGGGCATGCATGATGGCTAACATTTCCTTATCATATACCAAATATGTTCGTTCTATGTTTTTTTAACTTCCCGCTTTCAAATGCTATGGGATACTTATGTTGTGTTAATACTGCTCCAATTCCCTCTCTTGAGGCATCATAATATATTTCAAATGGTGAGGAGAAATCAAGTATTGTAAGGATTGGGCAAGAACTCATAACTTCCTTAAGCTCTTCAAAGGTTCTCTGTGCATCTTCATTCCTAGAGAAATCTCCTTTCTTGGTGAGATCAGTAAGGGAAGCCGTTAGTCTAGAGAATCCTTTCAAAAATCTTCTATAGTAGCCACATAATCCCAAAAATCCTTTGAGTTGTGTTAATGTTTTTCATTTTGGCCAACTTTGAATTGCTTCAATTTTTTCTTTAGCCACCCTAACTCCTTGGGCACTAATTTTGTGACCCAAATATAAGATTTCCTCCATTCCAAATTCACATTTTGAGAGTTTAGCATATAATGAATTTTTCTCTAAGATACTTAATACTTCATCAATGTATTATAAATGATCTTCCCATGTTCTACTATAAATTAGGATGTCATCAAAGAAGACTAATAAAAACTTCCTCAGCTATCCTTTGAAGGTATGGTTCATACATGACTGGAAGGTAGTTGGAGCATTAGTTAGCCTGAACGGTAGAACAAGGAACTCAAAGTGTCCATAATGGCATCTAAATGCTATTTTTGGAATACCTTCTTCTCTAAGTCGAATTTGGTGATATCTTGAACTTAGGTCAATTTTCGAAAAGTAGCAAGCTCCATGGAGTTCATCAATAAGCTCATCAATTCTTGGAATTGGATATCTATTTTTTACTATCTTCTTATTTGAGGCTCAATAGCCAATGCTCATTCTCATTGTTCCATCTTTCTGTTTTGAAAGCACAACTAATGAAGCAAATGGTCTGGACCTTGGTTGAATATGGCCCATTTCTAGTAACTCTTTTATGACTTTCTCAATTTCCTCCTTGTACTTGTGTGGGCGACGATATGGAGTAGTAACAATAGGTTTTTTCCCTTCCTCTAACTCAATGGAATGTTGAAATCCTCTCTTGGGAGGAAGACTTGGGGGAATTTCATTAAATATCTTTTTATGCCTTCTTAATATAGGTTGTATATCTATATGAATTGATTTTTCTTTTAGGGTTGATTTATCAAGGATTAAACATTGGGAAACCCATTCTGCTTGTTGGTGTTGAATTGTGCTTTCCATCTTGTTTTCTAATATTACCCTAGGAGATCCATCTAATATCCCATGCAAGGTGATTTTTCTCCTGTTATTAATGAAGCATATTTCCAATTTTTGGAGGTCAAAGATGAAGCACCCCAAGGAATGTATCCATGGTCTCCCTAGGATGATGTTAGTATCTTTCATGTCTACCATATAGAACTTATCCTCCACTGGATGTTTTCCAAGGGTGATATTTAGTTGAGATATTTTCTTCTTACTAGGAGTCACAGATCCATCAGCAACTATTACCTTGAATCCTTTGAATTCTTCTATCTCTAGGTTTAGTCTGGTAACTAAACTTTGATCAATGAAATTATGGGAAGCTCCAGTATCCACCAATGCAACTACCGTTTTCCCTTTTATCACCCCCTTGATTCTAAAGGGTTGATGTTTTGATTCCTTTGAGATATACACTAAAGTACCATTATCATCCTTGTCTTCCTCAAAGTTTTTCTTTTTACTGGGGGTTTCCTCATTTTCTGATCGATAGGATATTTCTTCCATGAATTTGACTTGACCTTTTTTTCGACATCCATGCCCTAGTTCCCATGCTTCCTTATAGTCAAAACATAGTTTCTTTTTAATAAGATCCAGTTTATTACATCTGTGCTAGGATGTCCAAGGGTCCTTACATTTAAAGCACTTACTTCAGTCTTGATCTTTCCCTTTATTGCAAGTGTGGCCATACTCCCATTTTTTCTTACATTGGAAATATAATTTTTTCTGCTTTAATTATGTTTTTTCCCATCCGAGAATTAAGGTTATTTCCTTCCCACTTTTATCATCCCTAAAGGAATTCTTAGGGTTGTTGGCAAGGGGTTCAAATTTTAGAGTTTTTTGTATTGCTTCTTCCAAATTGGTTGGTTCATGAGCACCTATTGCACTTTTAATTGGTTCTTTTAATCCATGAATAAATAAATAGGTGAGTCTTTTTTGTGATAATTCCAGTACCATAGCTGATAGTTTTTCAAATTTTCTAGAAAATTTTGATATTGATCCCTCTTGTTTAATTTGAGTCAACCTTTTAAAGTACCATTCTGGATCTATCCAATCCAATCATTTTATGAGTTTGTGGGTAAACTCATCATAACTTTTAATTTGTTTATGCCCTTGGTTATGAAGGCCATGTTGCCACCAATCTTGTGCTATTCCCCTTAAATGAAGGACAAGAAATTGGATAGCTCCCTTTTCTATCATAGGGTTCAAGGAGAGATAGGTATCTAATATTTGTACCCATGAGTGTGTAGTGGTCCTTTCTGATCCATCAAACTTTGGAAGACTTACCTTATTTATTTCTTCTTTCAAATTTTTATCTTGATGTGGATGTCTTCTTTTCTTATTGATTGATTTCATTTGAGCATCACAATAATCTTTGAAAGGTATTTCCCTTCTAAGTTTAGGGCCAATTTTTTAATATTAATTTATAATATCATTTATATTACTCAAAGTTTTTAATTCATCCTCATCTTCTTGTTCCTCTCCTGCTAGGAAGGGGGGTCTAGTGGGTCTATGTTCTGATTCTATAGTATACAGCTGAGTATTGTCATTTTTAGATTGATGGGAATTTGTATCTCTCCCATTCTTATTTATATTATGAAGGCTTTCTAAAAGGAGTCTATTTGTTTCACTTTGCTCAGTTGTAGCCTGGGCATTTCTTTCAGTTTTCTTTTATGAGTGCTTGGGTAGTTTGGTTTGTTTGTTCCATGAAGGCTCTTAATTCATTACTCATTTGATTGTTCACTTTGGTGGAATTTTTCCATCCTTCTCTTTCTAATGCTCTTTGATCTATCTAGTGTTTTTGCATTAACTAATTTCCACAAGCTGGCAAAAAAGATGCTCTGATACCACTTGTAATGTCACTTTTTGGAACCCTTATAAGAAATCCTAACAAAGTATTTATATCTTCAGTTTTAGAGAATACAACATATTTAACTCTAAAATAATCTTATCAAAACCATTTACATTCAAAAGACATAGTTCTTTATAGTATTATAAACTTAGTTTATTATTAAAATATTGGAGGAGAAACCATAATAGGGTGCCCTGTTACCCAACTAGTGGGCCTCACCATTCTCCCTCATTATCGTTACCTTCCTCCGATCATCATTTCCAAGAAGGCACCTTTGTATGATGTACCCTAAGATATCTTGTCACTGAGGCCTTACCTGATACTCATAGGCTTTATCTGGGACCTCGCATGATGTCACTCAGTCCATTCCACCGTAGGCCTTATCTCGACATGGAGAATCATGATATTATTAGTGTAAGAATTATTCAATTGCTAGTTTTTGATAGATTGTCTTATTTAATTATCCTGAAAGAAATTGATATTGATCCAATACTCCATTTTCATATATATTCTTGTGATGAAGAAGTTGATATAAATTTAATCATCAATCCAATGCATATTTGAAAATTAACTATCAATCTAAATGTATATGTTTAAATGGGAAAGCTAATGTCAATTCAATGTTTAACTATATATGTATATATATACTTTTGCATAATGAGTTTATAATAATTCATCTACTATTTAAAATGCATATTATTCAATCAAAGCTAATACTAATTCAAATATCAACTATTTAAAAAGCATATTATTCAATCATAGCTAATACCAATTCAAATATCAATCTAAACACCACATATCATTACCAACTAGTGTGCGGTGTAAGCTAGTAATGCCCCGCCAAGGGATCCAAAGAATTAACCTAGAATTTCACAAAGTTTGGTAGAATTTTTTTTTCCAACATGAAAGTAAATACCACATATAACTTATGCACAATAATAGAAGCAATAGCAATGTCCATCTAAAAGTAAACATAACATACATAACAAATTACATTCTTTAAGATCCTTTAATGTTGAATTACATCTAAAAAAATCTAACATGCATGAATCCATTTCGTACAACATCTAGATGAAATAATAATGATCAGTCCAATGTTTATACATTATATTTCAAATACTCAATCATCCACTGTACATGTCATAGGGTATGACAAGCTCAAAGAATATACATACATAGAATAAGGTACAGATCATCCTATTCTAATCCATGATACATCAAAGATAATCACATGATACATCATCATAGCAGTCATATACATCGATCATAAAGATCAAACATAATAAACTAAGTCCACAGTTCCTCCCAACTGTTAATAGCATCATTAGACCATCGTGGATCCTAGCCATCCCTCAGTGCATAACATTCCAAATCACCGAAGAGATCATCGGTACTAACATAGTAGGAATGTCACTCCTAACATATACAACGTCATATGTAGAAAGTAATCTAACATGCAAATATAAGCATAAGATAGCATCATCTAACATAAGCTAATCATCAATGAAAAGATACATATCTACCATCATGAAGGACACATCAGCCACGATGTCTTAATGAATCTCAAATGATAAGAGTGGAAAATACACTACCACCCGATCATGTGGTACCTAAGTGGTCCACTCCCATCGTGCTGAGGAGATAATCTGAAGTCCCAAATAGGCTATCAAAATCACATAGGAAAAATATTATAGGTCCAGGAATCCTAAAAGTATACTAACTCAAAGGTTCCAAACGCAAAATTGACATCTAATCCCCAAAGGCAAGCGGGAAAGTGTCATCGCATTTATCACGTACAAGTTACCCTTACAGTTAGCTAAACTCCATGGGTCCATACTGATCTCATGAGGCCACTAGTATCCTCTCATACTGACTAGGCATACTACGGAATGCAAGGTCGCAACCATGCGTTCTCACTACTCCCATCCTAGCCTGTACAAGCACTCAAGGCATGGGTGAGAACAAAACACTTATCTTTTTAGGTTCATTCATTTAGTATTAGGTGTGAATGTTATCACTTATTAATGCAACTTACAATGAGTTACCCCGGTAGCCTCTTAGGGTCCCGACCCCCATTGCAAGCCACTTCCCATCACTACATGCAGATATCCTACCCTAAGCTCATGGAATCATAAATCTCAAAATCAAAAAAGATAATCAATAATAAAATCATCAAATATGCATAAAAGCATCAAATCTCCATGTGCAAACATCCATAGAAAATCATGAACACAACAACTCTCTATTGGCAACTGAAGTATCACTGATAATCAAAGTATCCAATGGTTCTCAATAACCAAAATATATCTCAATCATACTGATCGAAGACTCCAAAAATGCTTGAGTCAAACATGTCACAACATGACATCATCAAGAATAAATCCACATTTCAGTCCCATCATGGCGACTAGAAAAATAACCAAAGATAACTGATTTATGACCAAAAATAATGGCTAAGTCAAGTGTCTCATACATAAGAATCTCAACTATAACAATCAGTAATGACATCCAATACATAGAGCATTACATCACATAAGTATGGTTGGGTTTATAAAGATCGATATTAAAACATCATCATGACATCACAATCACATAATTCTCCAAGCCTCTGGTAGACATCCTATAATTGGTCAACACTAGTCAACCCAAAATCCAAAACAATAGCATAAAGAATACACAATGCAAACACATGTTTTGGTTTTGCTAAGTTTACAACTTAAATTTAAATGCAAAAGTCTCGGTTTACGTTTCCAAGTTTCAAGAAAGAATTGAAGGAACATTTATAAGTTTTGAATGAATACAAATATTCTTTAAAATCCATCTTCCAATTATAATTTTAATTCAAAACGTCCCCCACCAAACTAACAATTAAATTTCATATAAAACAATTAATTTAAACCATGAACCTTTGATATAAAACATTTATCAATTATACAATTATAAATCAAATTATTAAATATCATATTTACATATTATATACATACTTATACATATATGAATATATAAATTATTTTTACATTAAACAAAATCGAATTAACAAATTCAATTAATACCATTTAACACATAAATTTTTAATAACAATTAAAACTGATTACATATGGCAAGTGTTATTCACATAACATAATATTATAACTTTTTAAAAATTGCTTATGCAATTCCCATTCGGGTTTTGTGATTTGGTTTAAAACGTTTCTTAAAACATTTTCGCCTAAGGATATATAATTCAAATCTTAACAAATATATTATATATATATATATATATATATATATATGTATATATATATATATATGTATATATATATATATATATATGTATATATATATATATATATATGTATATATATAGATATGCAGAATTAAAAATATCACAACATATGAACATGAATACATATGTGTGTGTGTGTGTGTGTGTGTGTGTGTGTGTGTGTGTGTGTGTGTATGTAAATTGACTATATATATATATATATATATATATATTTCAATTTTCAAAATTTCTCCATAAACCTTTGATCTCCAAAATTTCCAATAATTAATCTAATGGGTTTGACTATGAATTTCAACCCTAGACCCGTGTTCTTTTTAGATCTATGCACATAAAATTCTCAAATAAATTAAACTATCCATATTGAGAATGCATACAATAAAAATATGAAATTCCTCAAAAGACATATGGAAGACACGAAGAAGATAGGGAATGCATGATGCAGAAATAGCATAAGTAAAATCACATGAATCTACCCAGATTCTGATGCTAAATTGCTCTTCTTCAAAAAACCTGCAGAGCAAGCTCCTCCCTTCTTTTGAGTTCTCGAGTCCTCCAATGCTCCAATTTAACTCCAAACACTATGTCTAAGCCTCTAGGAATGCCTGAATATAAGGAGCTCTCAGGAAAAATCTAGAATGCTTCTAGAAATAGCTATAAGGTGTCACCAACTAAGCATGGGTCTTTTCCAACCTTCTAGATGATCCATAGGGTTGTAGACACCATGTGCTTAATTGATGCACTAACCCCCTTGTTGTTGACACACGAGAAATAGAAAAGTGCATTAACTCTCATGCAAGCTTATAACTCCAATTCACTTTTATATAATTTTCTATTTAAATATTTATAACTTTCATTTTAATTTTTATAACTTTTATTATTATTATTTATTTATTACTTTATTATTATTATTTTATTATTATTATTTAATTTTAATTTTATAATTTTCTTTTATTTAATTCTTTTTCCTCAATTAATTCTCATTTAATTAATTATAATCAAAATATCAAATAACATGATATTTTATATTAATTTTCTCAAATAATTAATTTATTAATTAAATCTATTTAATAAGACTTAATTAATAGAAAATTCACCATAGACCTCCAAGATAAAATATGAAAACCCATCATAGAGAAAATCATACAAACTCAGTCTAAAGGGTTAAAAATAAAAAATTATGTCATCCAACACATTCGGTGGGTAAAATATCTAGATACTTGTCCTACCTCACTAGGACAATTGGCTTAAAGGTTTGGGATTTGGACTTGAGAATTTATCTCCCTTCTTTTATCATTGAGATAGTATAATAGGGTACGCTCGTCCTGGCAATCCGAGGAAGTCGATACGCGGTACCTGCAACTTGCAAAAAAACCATGCATGTACATACAATATATATATATAATGCTAAGCTAAACATACAATAGTAAGAAGTGGTGCATCGTGTAGATCCCGATTAAGCATGTGACTACGAATCCCTTCCTTAACCACATCAGAAATGCCATACAATAAGAAAACACGCACACCATACACATGCAAGTATGGTGTAAGTATCCATAATAAAACACATGAGATAATAATCCATCTAACTATTCATCAACAATAACTAAAAGCACTGTAATGATCATCATGTATGCATGAAATGTAAAGTCTAAATGATCTCATCACCTAACCACTGAATCCATAACATAATGTCTGATAGTGTCAAAACAATACCACTGATTCATCAACATAAAACTAGTCCATCATAGTCTGATAATAATAGCAACAATATGTCCAGAAAAGATGTGAGCGAGGGTAGGTACTACATCCACCCCCCCTTGGGTTAGGCTTACTCCTGGAAGCCTACAAATAAGTAGGGATACAATTCCCTCAATCTAGCTGCATCCTCCCAAGTAGTTGAAGAATAATCAGTAGGGTCCCATTGGACCCTTACCTGGTTGATGGTTCAACCCTTGAGGGTCAACTCTCACTACTCTAGAATATGAACTGGCTCCAAAGACAGCTATCCGTCCTCTACTTGCAACGCATTCCAATCAAGAACATGTATAATATCAAGAATATACTGCCAAAGCACTAAAACATGGAAAACATCATGAATGTGAGCTAGGCTGGGTGGTAGAGCAAGGCGGTAAGCAACCAGGCCAATCCTCTCTAGAATCTCAAATGGTCCCACAAAGCGAGGTGCTAACTTAGAACCCTTTCTGTACCAGATTGGACTCTTTCGCAGATACACTCTCAAGAAAACCTTA
The DNA here is from genome assembly GCA_028749045.1 of Cupressus sempervirens. Lineage (NCBI taxonomy): Eukaryota > Viridiplantae > Streptophyta > Pinopsida > Cupressales > Cupressaceae > Cupressus > Cupressus sempervirens. The sequence goes on along the minus strand of CM053786.1, from coordinate 254,362,055 downwards.
TCTCCCACAGAAAACTGCTTATCAGTCCTATGATCATCAGCATACTTCTTCTGCCTGTCCTGTGCCATAGTCAAGTGCTCATGGATATGCACTACCTATTGCTCCATATCATGAAGCATCTCAAGACCCAACAGGATGCAATCCTCAAGATTATCCCAACTCAATGGTGTATGACAAGGATGTCCATATAATGCCAAAAATGGTGCTATGCCAATAGAATTATGATACCCGTTGTTGTAAGCAAACTCCACCAGGTAGAGATAGTCCTCCCAATATGTCTACCTATCCATCACATACATCTGTAACATATCCTCCAAAACTTGATTCACCCTCTTTGTCTAACCATCAGTCTCTGGATGATATGCTGAACTGAAGTTTAACCGCACTCCAAGCTCATGCTGCAATGATGTCCAGAATGCAGATGTGAATATACGATCCCTGTCAGAAATGATCTTTCTAAGAATACCATGTAATCTCACAATGTCACGCATGAAGACATTGGCTACAAAAGCTGCTATGTAGGAAGACCTAATCGGCGAAGAATGCACCACCTTAGTCAACTGATCAATGGTGACCATGATAGCATCATGACATCATACTGTCATAGGTAATCCTACTATAAAATCCATGGAGATGATATCTCATTTCCAAGAAGGAATGAGATTTGGCTGCAAAATTCTAGCCGGGTGTTGATGTTCTACCTTAACTCTTTGACACTCAAGGCACCTAGCCACAAAATCAGCAATATCTCACTTCATCCCAGACCAAAAGAACAAATGTCTCAAATTAGCATGCATTTTCTTGACATCTGGATATGCTGAGTAAGGTGTATGATGGGCTTTTGCCAGTATCAAGGTGCGAAGCTCATCCAAAAATGGCACATAAATCCTCCCTAGATGTCTTAAAAGACCATTTGATTCTCAAATGTAACCTGCAAACTTACCTTCCAAAGATCTTCCTGAATCTATCTCTCTGCACACTTCCTGATATCATGAATCCATAAGAAGTGCCTGAAGAATCTGACTCCTCAAATCCATGCTAAGGGTCATTGATGATACCGCATGTCACCCTATGACTCAAAGCATCCGCTATCGCATTCTCCTTACCCTGAATGTACTTAACCTCAAAATCATACTCGCATAGAAATTCCATCCATCACCTCTAGCGAGCATTCAAATTAGGCTGAGTAAAAATGTACTAAAGACTACGATGGTCACTATGTAGCTCAAATTTGTGCCTCAACAAGAAATGTCTCCACCTTGTCAAAGCATGAACTACTGCTACTAACTCAAGATCATGTGTAGGATAATTTAACTTATGATCCTTGAGCTTGCATGATTCATACGCAATCACCCATCCATTCTGTATCAACACTGCCCCAATCCCTTCAGGAGAAGCATCTGTACACACCATGAAATCACCTTCTGGAGTAGGTACGATTAGAATCGGTGCACTGGTCAAAATATCCTTGAGCTTTTGAAAAGCTTCCTCACATTTCTCTGTCCATACAAACTTCTTTCCTTTCCTCTGAAGAGAAGTGACAGGATGTGCTATCCTAGAGAAGTTCTGGACAAATCTATGGTAATAACTGGCTAAACCCATGAAACTACGAATCTCTGACACATTAGTTGATGTCGGACAATCTATTATCGCCTAAATCTTTGCAGGATCCACTGAAATACCATCACCTAAAATAACATGCCCTAAATACTCTATATCTGATTTGAAGAATTCACACTTAGCTGCATTGGCATAAAGTTGATTGTCTCTCAAACATTGCAATACCAACCACAGGTGTTCCTCATGCTCTTTTCGAGTCTTAGAATATATCAATATGTCATCAAGAAACACAAGTACAAACCTATCCAAATAAGATCAGAACACACCATTCATCAAACTCATGAACACCGATGGAGCATTAGTCAACCAAAAAGGTATCACTGTGAACTCATAATGCCCATAGCGAGTTAAAAAAGTGGTCTTGTGAATATTTGCTTCCTTAATGCGAAGCTAGTGGTATCTTGACTTGAGGTCAATCTTGGAGAATACTGTAGCTCCCTTGATCTAATCAAATAAGTCATCAATCCTAGGTAGAGGATACCTATTCTTAATAGTCACCTTATTCAACTATTTGTAGTTAATACAAAGGTACAAAGAACCGTCTTTCTTCTTCACAAACAACACTGGAGCTCTTCGTGGTGATACACTAGGTTGAATGCTCCCTTTGGCCAGAAGTTCCTCTAGCTGAAGACATAGCTTACCCAATTCCTATGTAGTCATGTGATAAGGAGCTTTAGAGATAGGATCTACTCCAAGAATTAGATCAATACTAAATTCAATGTCCCTCTTCGGAGGCATGCCTAGAATCTCACTTGGAAAAATATCTGCGTACTCTTGCAAAATTGGGTGATCTAAAGTCTCCCTCATGGGATCTTCCTCATCAAGATCACTTACCATAACAACAAATATCTAACATCCCTTACAAAAACTCCGCTTCAATTGCATAGCAAAAATCATCCGCAAAGATATAGGCCTTGGTATCACAACTATCTGCACATCATTCCCTTGGTCATCTTGGCACAAAATAATCTTCTTCCTGCAACCTATACTGGCTCTATGAGATCTAAGCTAGTCCATGCCTAAAACCACATCATAGGAACCAAGGGGTATGACTTGAAGATCCATTGCCATATCAAAGCTTCCTAAGCTAAGCCCACACTTATGAACTACAGAGTCTGTGGAGACCTTAATGCCTGAGGCTAATTCCACTTTCCAACCATGATCTTGCTTCACCGTATCTAGCTTACATTTAGAAACTATAGATGGTTAAATAAATGAATCTATAGCTCCTGAATCAAACAATACTAAAAGAGATATACCTCTAATAGAACATGTGGTCTCAACCACTATTCCTTGATGATCTGCCTGATACTGATGAACAGTTGCAAAAACTCTATGAGTTGTACCTGCATCACCAATTGTAGGCTCTAAAACTATAGGTCTAGGTTCTAAAAATTGAGGTGCTCGCTAAGGAAACTGAGCTGCATAATGTCCAATCTGACCACATGAAAAACATTATGTATTTCTACCAGATTCTATTACCATAGGTGGTACATTTGATTGCTGACGACTGTTCTTGCTAACAAAAGACTGGCTACTCTGAGCTAGGTGATTGGACTAATTCTTTTTATTGCATTGAGCATTCCAATTGTTCTTGGTATTAGAACCTTTGCCACCACCTTGAGCTTGAGAATTCAATCCCTTCTGTTGCCATGTCTACTGAGACTACTGCTGATACTGTTTCCCCTTAGAGAAAGAAAACTTCTTGTTACCACTTGAATTGTAGTTGCTTTTAGATCCTGATGCTGATGGCACTCCTACAAAACCACCTTAACCAAGGTTGACACTTTTCTCAACAAGGATAGCTCGATGTACTGCGTCCTTGAGGGTTTTTGGCTCAAATACCTTAACTCCCCCAATTATACGATTATTCAACCCCGTAATAAAGTGTTGTGTCAACTGAGCTATATTTTCACTAAACCCTGAAAAAGACATGAGCTCATAAAATGTACACTCATACTTAGTCACTAACAAAGTGTATTATCTAAGATTATGAAATTCATCAGCCCTTTTCTATTTCCATTCCTCTAGTAGGAATCGTTCTCGAAAACTCTCTAACAATAGTTCCCATGTAACACTGCTCATATCGATTCCCAGCTTCTTCTCCTCAATCCTCCACCAAGTGGCCCCAAAATTCTCTAAATTAGTGATTGCAAATCTTTCCTTAACATTGCTATCGAACTACTACATGGCAAAAATCCTGTCGAGGGAAATAAGCCACTACTTGACCACATAACCAGAACCTTGCCCATTGAAAGGCTTGACTTGGATCTTGAAAGATCCTTCATCTGAGTGGGCACAATGGACCTCTGACGATCCTTTCGAGGACTTCTAGATCTGGGTCTATGCTTTTGTTCTGTCTAGTGCACTTTGGGCTATTCTTGAACAGGAGCTAGGTGTTCTAGAATAGTCTACATTATCTATCTCAAACTGACCTCTTCAGACTCAGCTTGGTCCTCTCTATAGCTCTCTTCCTACTGCCTACTAGAGTGCTCTTCCCTGCTTTCTACATGAGCTGATCCCTCATTGGTAGACTCATGGACACTGACAGTTCTGCCATGACCACGACCTTTATCACGACCTCTACCACAACCTCTAACAGAAGACCTAGTCCTAGATACCATCCTACAATAGTGCAAAGTACAATTACAATCACATGTTGCAATTGACTAAGTTCAGTTCTATGTTTAGGTTTAAGTAAAATTTCCAGTTTTGAAACTAAGTGTTGAAGTATGAAAAATATGCAAGTAACAGTTCAAGTTCTATTTCATTTCACCTAGTTTCAAGTTTGAAAAGATACACTTAATAGTTCAAAGTTCCAGTTGTTCCAAAATATCTAGAGCTCCCAATGTAGAAACTTGGGCTCTGATGCCAAATGTAATGCCCTGCCAAGGGATCCAAAGAATTAACCTAGAATTTTGCTAAGTTTGGTCGCATTTTTTTTTCAACACGAAAGTAAATACCACATATAACTTATGCACAATAACAGAAGCAATAGCAATGTCCATCTAAAAGTAAACATAACATACATAACAGATTACATTCTTTAAGATCCCTTAATGTTGAATTACATCTAAAATCATCTAACATACATGAATCCATCTGGTACAACATCCACATGAAATAATAATGATAAGTCCAATGTTTATACATTACATTTCAAATACTCAATCATCCACTGTACATGTCACAGGGTATGACAAGCTCAAAGAATATAAATACATAAAATAAGGTACATTATCCTATTCTAATCCATGATACATCAAAGATAATCACATGATACATCATCATAGAAGTCATATACATCCATCATAAAGATCAAACATAATAAACTAAGTGCACGGTTCCTCCCAACTGTTAATAGCATCATTAGACCATCGTGGATCCTAGCCATCCCTCCGTGTGTAACATTCCAAATCACTGAAGAGATCATCGGTACTAACATAGTAGGAATGTCACTCCTAACATATACAACGTCATATGTAGAAAGTAATCTAACATGCAAATATAAGCATAAGATAACATCATCTAACATAAGCTAATCATCAATGAAAAGATACATATCTACCATCATGAAGGATGCATCAGCCACGATGTCTCAATGAATCTCAAATGATAAGAGTGGAAAATACACTACCACCCGACTGCATGGTACCTAAGTGGTCCACTCCCACCATGCTGAGGATATAATCTCAAGTCCCAAACAAGCTATCAAAATTACATAGCACAAATCTCTATAAGTCCAAGAATCCTAAAAGTATACTAACTCAAAGGTTCCAAACACAAAATTGACATCTAATCCCTAGAGGCACACAATGAAATGTAGGAACCTACTATGCAAGCAAGAAAGTGTCATTGCATTTATCACGTACAAGTTACCCTGACAGTTAGCTAAACTCCATGGGTCCATACTGATCTCATGCGACCACTAGTATCGTCTCATACTAACGAGGCATACTACAAAATGCAAGGTCGCAACCATGCATTGTCACTACTCCCATCCTATCCTGTACAAGCACTCAAGGCATGGGTGAGAACAAAACACTTATCTTTTTAGGTTTATTCAGTTAGTATTAGGTGTGAATGTTATCACTTATTAATCCAACTTACAATGAGTTACCTTGGTAGCCTCTTAGGGCCCCGGCCCTCATTGCAAGCCACTTCCCGTCACTACATGCAAATATCCTACCCTGAGCTCATGGAATCATAAATTGTAAAATCACAAAATATAATCCATAATAAAATCATCAAATATGCATAAAAGCATCAAATCTCCATGAGCAAACATCCATAGAAAATCATGAACACAACAACTCTCTATTGGCAATTCAAGTATCATTGATAATCAAAGTATCCAATGGTTATCAATAACCAAAATATATCTCAATCATACTGATCGAAGAATCCAAAAATACTTGAGTCAAACATGTCACAACATGACATCATCAAGAATAAATCCACATTTTAGTCCCATCATGGCGACTAGAAAATAACCAAGGATAACTGATCGATGACCAAAAATAATGGTTAAGTCAAGTGTCTCATACATAAGAATCTCAACTATAACAATCAGTAATGACATCCAATACATAGAGCATTGCATCACTTAACCATGGTTGTGTTTATAAAGATCGAGATTAAAGCATCATCATGACATCACAATCACATAATTCCCCAAGCCTTTGGTAGACGTCCTATAACTGGTCAAAACTAGTCAACCCAAAACCCAAAACAATAGCATAAAGAATACACAATACAAACACATGTTTTGGTTTTGCTAAGTTTACAACTTAAACTTAAATGCAAAAGTCTCAATTTACATTTCCAAGTTTAGAGAAAGAATTGGAGGAACATTTATACATTTTGAATGAATGCACATATTCTTTAAAATCCATCTTCCAGTTATAATTTTAATTCAAAATTTCCTCCACAAAACTAACAATTAAATTTCATATAAAACAATTACTTTAAACCATGAGCCTTTGATATAAAACATTTATCAATTATACAATTATAAATCAAATTATTTAATTTCATATTTACATATTATATACATTCTTATACATATATGAATATATAGATTATTTTTACATTAAACAAAATCGAATTAACAAATTCAATTAATACCATTTAACACATAAAATTTTAAAAACAATTAAAAATGATTACATATGGCAAGTGTTATTCACATAACATAATAGTCTGCCTGTACACTGCGACCACAGTGGGAGCGCGGGTCTCATCCCCCCCCCCCCCTTGACTTAATGCATAATATATACATAACTTTTTTAAAATCACTTACGTGATTCCCATTTGGGTTTTGCGATTTGGTTTAAATCGGTTATTAAAACATTTCCGCCTAAGGATATATAATTTATATTTTAACTAATATATATATATATGCAGAATTAAAAATATCACAGCATATGAACATGTATACATATATATATGTGTGTGTGTGTGTGTGTGTGTGTGTGTGTGTGTAAATTGACAATATATATATATATATATATATATATATATATATATATATATTTGAATTTTCAAAATTTCTCTATAAACCTTTGATCTTCAAAACTTCCAATAATTAATCTAATGGGTTTGAGTATGAATTTCAACCCTAGCCCCATGTTCTTTTCAGATCTATGCATAAAAAGTTCTCAAATAAATTAAACTACCCATATTGAGAATGCATATAATAAATATATGAAATTCCTCAGAAGACATATAGAAGACACAAAGAAGACAGGGAATGCATGATGCAGAAATAGCATAAGTAAAATTACAAGAATCTACCTGAATTCTGATGCTAAATCGCTCTTCCTTAGAAAATCTGCAGAGCAAGCTCCTCCCTTCTTTAGAGTTCTCGAGTCCTCCAATGCTCCAATTTCTCTCCAAATGCTATGTCTAAGCCTCTAGGAATGCATGAATATAAGGAGCTCTCAGGGAACATCTAAAATGCTTCTAGAAATAGCTAGAAGGTGTCACCAACTAAGCATGGGTCTTTTCCAACCTTCTAGATGAGCCATAGGGTTGTAGACACCATGTGCTTAATTGATACACTAACCCCCGTGTTGTTGACACATGAGAAATAGAAAAGTGTGTTAACTCTCATGTAAGCTTATAACTCCAATTCACTTTTATATAATTTTCTATTTAAATATTTATAACTTTCATTTTAATTTTTATAACTTTTATTATTATTATTATTTATTTATTACTTTATTATTATTTTATTATTATTATTATTATTTAATTTTCTAATTTTCTTTTATTTAATTCTTTTTCCTCAATTAATTCTCATTTAATTAATTATAATCAATATATCAAATAACATGATATTTTATATTAATTTTTTTAAATAATTAATTTATTAATTAAATCTATTTATTAAGACTTAATTAATAGAAAATTCACCATAGACCTCCAAGATAAAATATGAAAATCCATCATAGAGCAAATCACACAAACTTAGTCTAAAGGGTTAAAAATCATGAATTATGTCATCCGACGCATTCGGTGGGTAAAATATCCAGATACTTGTCCTACCTCACTAGGACAATTGGCTTAAAAGTTTGGAATTTGGACTTGAGAATTTATCTCCCTTCTCTTATCATTGAGATAGTATAATAGGGTACGCTAATCGTGGCAATTCAAAGAAGTCAATACCCGGTACCTGCAACCTGCAGAGAAATCATGCATTTACATACAATATATATATATACATATATATGTATATATATATATATATGTATATATGTATATATGTATATATATATATATATATATATATTTATATATATATATGTACATATATATATGTATATATATATGTATATATATATACATACATATATATACATGTATATATATATGTATATATATACATACATATATATACATGTATATATATATGTATATATACATGTATATATATGTATATATGTACATATATATATATATATGTATGTGTATATATATATGTGTGTGTGTGTATATATATATATAATGCTAAGCTAAACAAGCAATGGCACGAAGTGGTACATCGTGTAGATCCCAACTAACCAGGTGACTACGACTCCCTTCCTTAACCACATCAGAAATGCCATACAATAAGAAAATACGCACACCATACACATGCAAGTATGGGATAAGTATCCATAATAAAACACATGAGATAATAATCCATCTAACTATTCATCAACAATAACTAAAAGCACTGTAATGATCATCATGTATGCATGAAACGTAAAGTCTAAATGATGTCATCACCTAACCATTGAATCCATAACATAATGTCTGATAGTGTCAAAACAATACCACTGATTCATCAACATAAAACTAGTCCATCATAGTTTGATAATAATAGCAACAATATGTCCAAAATAGATGTGAGCAAGGGTAGGCACTACACAGCTTGGCACAGTGATCTTGTACCTGATGTCATCTTTGTGTAGTGATCCTGTACCCGGTGTCAGTCTGCGTAGGGTTCGTTCTTTGACTGAGGCATAGATAATGGTCTCTGCAGCCTTCACATGGGGACGGGTTAATATTTCTTTTTTTTTCCAAACTTTCTCTTTTATGTTGTTCTTTAATTCCAAATTTGTTCCTTCTTCCTTCGTTACTTTTCCATTTTACCTAACTCTAATTAAATAGGGTATTCCTTTGGTAGGAACATCATGTATTAAAAGGTGTGACTATATTACTTATTAAACATTATGTTGTCTTGTTTTGTCTATTAATTGTCTTTTTTTTATAACAAGAGTTATATTATATTTATTTGTAATATAATATAATATAACATTTGGATATTCATATTTTTATTGATAAAAAAATTTGTAATATAATAATTTATTACATTCTTATTACATTTATAATCTATTAAATTTACATTCTTAAATATTTATGAATGCTTGACACTGTGAATATAATGTATATCAAGTAAACATTTGAAACAATTTATAATTTTGGCTAATTGAGGGGATATTACATCAGAAATCATGGAAAAAATGTTTTAGAGCACTAGATTTGGTTGATTGATGTATAGGTTAGTATACATGAACTTACACATTTATTTAACTTTATTTTAACTTATATTTACTTGTACATGCCTATTTCAATTTGCTACATGTACATAGATAGTTGTAGATACTTATCATGTTTCATGCTCATTGGACAATTCAAATATACAAAAGCATTTAATTGGTTAGCAATGCAACATTCTAGAACCAATGTTAGATTTTTATGAAATTTCTTTGAAAGTGGACATGAAAAAGAGGAGCATGACAGAGCAGGAGCATGTATAAAGCATGCGCTTTGACAATATGAACTTGTAGGTAAATATATGCATTTAATGTGCATGTTTAATACTAGTAACATATATATATATATATATATATATTTTATATATGTATATATATACACACACATATATATCTATATACATATATGTATACATATATATGTATATATATCTATACATATATATACATGTATATGTACATTTATATATATATATATATATATGTAGACATATATACATACATATATATTTATTTACATATACATGTATATATATGTATATATATACATGTATATATACATATGTACATATACATAGATATACATACATATATATTTATGTGCATATACATGTATATATACATGTATATATATACACATATATATATATACATACATATATATATATGTACATATGCATATATATATGTATACATATATATATATATACATACATATATATATATATATATATGTACATATACATGTATAAGTATATATATATGGATATATATGTATGTATATGTATATGTATGTATATATATGTATGTATGTATATATATATATACATATAGATATACATAATACAGATACATATACAAATATATATGTATATAGATGTATATGTATTTGTATTATGTATATCTATATGTATATATATTTACATACATATATATATACATACATATACATATACATACATATATATACATTTATATACATACATATATATATATATATATACACACACACATATATACATATATATACACATATATATACATACATATATTACATATATATATACATATATACATACGTATATATACATATACGTATCTATGTATGTATGTAAATTGTTGAATGGTGCAAAGTTCATTTTACAAGTTAAGATACTGAATAAAATAAGCATTACTTTTGGGAAGTGAAAGGTGAAGTAAGTTATTTTTATTTTTAATGTTATTTTCAAATTATTGAGTTTTTTAATTAAATATTTTTTTGAAATATGAAAATTAATTTTTGTATTTGTAACATATATAGATCGATCTAATCCTTACAATTGTCAAACGATTCATGGTATTAGAAGTTTACATCAAGTGATGACTACAGGAAACTATAAAGTTCTAGTAATTAAAGTAAGAGAGAAAACATGTTTTTGTGATGACTACATTAAAGAAAATCCAGTGAGTGCCTATGAAAAATTGTGAATGGATATGTTTCACATTGGGATTTTAAGGAGATAGTTAGAAAGCCTCCTTTTGAAGATGCTGACCTTGACATTGACATTAATGATCTTGTATATTTAGATGATTATGAGTGCAATTCTGATTTAGTTATGGTAGGTCTATGTAAATATATACAAGTATATAAATTAATATACATGTATATTCATTTTAAAATTAATTTATATTTATCTATATTTTTGTATACATATGGAGAAGATATTTTTGCAGTTCAAGCCTTACCAGATAATGTGGAAAATATGGACTATTATCTTTTAAGATGCACAAAAGTGAAACAAAAGTTGCTAGAAGGAAATATAGATTTTGATCAACAGTCATATCCAATTTGATTAGTTGTTAGTAAAGGAACATATTATCAACAAACAAGGGTAACTGATAGTGGTATTGAATTTATTGAATACAAGCTTGGAGAAAAGGTTTTACATTATAGTAACCATGCTATAGCAATCAAGTTACAATTTGAATCAATACAAAGAAGAGGATGTCTTGGAAATCAAAAGTGGAAATTGTCTATTGAAGAACATGAAAAACTTCTAGAGATAATAAGAACTATAGAGGATCCTAACAATTCATTGTTTGTCAAGCTCTAGTTTACCTATGTCTATGTAGCTCTTATACTTTCACATTTAATGTTGACAGGATATTTGTTTTATAAATTTGTATACATTGGATCATTTATCTTGGATATGAAATTAGACATGTTTTAAATAAAAATAAATAAAATTAGACATGGATATCTCATTTAAGACAACCTCTTAGGACCTCCCCTTAAGACCACATATTAGGACATCCCCTTAGTACCACCTTTTAGGACCTTTCCTTAAGACAAACCCTTTAGTATTTGTATGTATTTATATACATTGTTTATGTTTCCTTACATATGATTGTTAATGTTGTTATTTATATACATTGTTTATGTTTTCTTACATATGATTGTTAATGCTGTTATGTATTTATGTACATATAATCTTTATGTTCTTATATGATTCATTCTTTATGTTTGTATATAATCTTTATGTTGTAACATGCATTATTTAGGTCATACTCTTTATATGTTCTTACATGTATATATGATATTCTATGTTACATGTTACATGTTATATTTTATTAATTAAATGTTGTAACATGCATTCTTTAGGTCATACTCTTTACATGTTCTTACATGTATATGTTATAATTTTTGTTATACTCTTTATATGTTACATGTACATGTATATGCTACCCTTAAGACATGTCATTAAATATAGTTAATTATACTTATATTAAGGAATTAAAACAATAATACATACATATTTAAATGAATATTGAAAACATACATGTCTACATTTAACACATGAACATAGTTACATACATCTATGAAATAATATATATATGAGTGAATATTGAAAACATGAATAAGGTATTAAGATGAATAACATATACAGAAACATTAATAACACATACATAAACATAAAAAATTAAGACATTAAAAGATCAATTTAACATGTACATAAGACATTAAGTTCTAGTACTCAAGTTATGTTCTTAAATATGTATTAAATTTATTGATTAAATATTGAAAACATACATACATTCAACATGAACATAATATTTACATCTATTTAAAATAAGACATCTATGAAATAATGCATACATACCCATCTAAAATGTATCCAATATACCATAAAAAATATCTTCAAAATACCACATCAAATATTTTTAAAATACCACACGCATCAAATGTATCTGAAATAACACATGTATCTAAGATAACATACATCTCTAGATATAAAAGTATCTAAAATGACACGTCTATATATATATATATATATATATATATATATATATATATATATATATCCTGGCAACATCAATGAAATAGACACATGTGTAATGATCCTTGACCCCAAAAGGCTCTACAATATGGATCTGCACCTTATGTCAAATGAAAGAAGTTTTTAAAATTATAAAATTATACATATGACATGTTCATACGAGCATGTATTAAATATCATATGTGTAAAATATATAGATCCATCAAATATATAATAAAAAATACATAACATACCTGTGACTCATATTGTGGAGGATCTGTCAGGGTCTAAATATCTCAAAAATGTAACAGACTATCACTAAGACCTTATAGAAAACACATGTACATGTACAAAAGTTAAATTGAATCACTCAAGAATATGTATGTGTAAACTATAGTAACAAATAAATATAAACATATAAATTTACAATATTTACCATAGCATCACGTAATGCTCTGCCAGTCTAACTGATATCTATGTCATATAGTGATAAAGCAATATCTAAATCACAGAATGCAGGTGCTCTAAGGCTAGGCTATGCAGGAGTAGGAGCAAGATTAGGAGTAGCTGCTACAGAATCTTAGGTAGGTGTGGGGACAAGTGCTATATGGCCCTTTGTAGGAGTAGGTGCTATAGAATGTGCAGGGATATCCTTCTATCTCTGTGAGGGTTGTGATCCTTCTATGCATGACAAAACATGGCTGACATATCCATCAATGTCAGGAAGGGGAATCCCCGTGACTATCGACAATGCTTGATATGATCCAAGAAGATCAGATGATAAATAAGATGCCATACATCACAATGCATCTACATTTGATATGGCCAAATCCTCTGACGGTGATGGTATATCTACCATCTCATACAGATCGTTAGCTCATGTGCTAGAGGATGCACTTGTTGAAATGGGACCACAAGATCGTAACATATATCTATCACATCTATCTGAAGATATCTCCTATAAATATGTGACAACTATGGAAATGGTAGAATATATCTAAGTCCTGATTATATCATCAAGAACACTCAAATCCACAATAGTCATCTGTGGACCTCTCGGCATGACCAAAAGGTTTGAACCCACCATTGCACGTTTATTAACAGAAAGAAGGGTGTCTACAAGTCTAAATCTCTTTGACAATTGGCCTTAGCCCTATCTAACATGAGTAAAAAATCTATACAGTTGACATCATGATGTAAATGAACTTCTGTAAACAATTGTTTATAGAAATAAAGGGGAAACTCATCCTTTTGTGGCTGCTTGTGATGTGTGGCTAACCATTAAGGATATATAAATGGAGTGATAAGTTTATCTACACACTTCTTCATTAAATAACCTCTAACCCTAGGCCTATCTATATAAAAGGGAAACATGGTCTTCACAATAGTTGTGGAGACCTGACCATCAATCTATGAATACTTTACAATGCAAGTGACATTGTGAGAAAGGGAAGAGTAAAATGTCTCAATACTAATATCATCAAATGGGTTGTATGTAGAGATCATCTCAATCATCTAACACAACTCATCTGTAATACAAACAACCTTCTTCCTATTTGAAGGACTGGTAGAAGCTAAAAATGTAGAATCAAGATACTCAAGAGCATGAGATAATCTAACAATAGTATCTATAAATAAACATTGTCTCTCCTTAGTAGATGATGTCAGTCTATGTGTTGTGCTTGACTAAGCACTAGAACCCCCTTCATGAACACTAGCCTTCCCTAAGGATGTAGGTGCTCCACTAGTACTAGATTTCATAATGATACATGCAAAGATCTAGATATCTATACATTCAAAGTTAAGATATACATACATAAGTACATATAAAACTAAAAGTTAAATTTAATTTAAAAAATGTATTTATATAAATATGTACAAATTTGAATGTAACTAAAAACATGCACACGTTATTTAGTACATCTAGCTCATGTATGTGAACATCTAGCTCAAATATGTGCATCTAGTTCATGTATGTGAATAAAAAAATGCATATATGTTATTTAATACATCTAGGTTTCTTATGTTAATGTTTTCTAAAATGTAACTAATAGGTTTGTAAAATGTAATGTTATTTAGGACATATGGGTTTACTATGTTAATGATTTGTAAAATGTAACTAATAGGTTTGTTGTTAATATTTACTATGTTAATATTTTGTAAAATGTAACCAATAGGTTTGTTGTTATTGTTTTGTAAAATGTAACTAATAGGTTTGATGTTAATGTTTACTATGTTAATGTATTGTAAAATGTAACTAATAGGTTTGTTGTTAATGTTTACCATCTTAATGATTTCTAAAATGTAACTAAAATATTATCAACTACTAAAAAAAAACTTAAAATATAGTTTAATTTAATTAATAAAACACATAAAAAGAATTTATTTAATTAATATTATCATGTAATAACTTTAAAAAAAAAAAAAAATTCACCTACCTATTATGGCTGAAACACCCTAACCACCTAGTGGCCGCTATAGTGAAAATGACCACCAAGAGCCATTTTCAGATATTTACAAAACTAGAGGGGTTATTGTTAGTAATGCTTAGAATAACTAAGGAGGGGGCCGGGGGGGTGTGAATCAGTTATTTAAGGTCCAAATGTCCTATTCAAACTTTTCACTAAGTACAGTGAGCCCATTCATTCATTCAAGCTTTAACTTTTCTAATCAGTAAGTTATTGTAAATCAACATGTAGGGATAACACATAAGAAATCAACACATAACACAATGATTTACGTGGAAACCCAATTTGGGAAAAACCACCAATAACATGCTAATCAATTCTGAATCTTCTGAAGTGATGTCCTATGAAAGGCCTGCCTTGTTAAAGGCTTATAACACACTTTTAAATATGACCTTGTCAGAGGATTTAACCACCTTGTTAGAAGTGGGTTTGGTTAGAGGACTTTAAAATATTCTCTTGGAATGTCACCCTATTAAAGGATTTACAAATGGCTATTAAACCAACCTAACTCCATAGAATTTCTATATCTAATACAATTTCTATAGAGTATTAGAAAATCTTTGACCTGACTACAACATACAACTTAACTTTTAGATCTTAGATTACTTCTCAACTCATACGATTTCCTGGTCTTCAATCTCTGTAACTCTAAAAGCTTACCCTCCTTTTAAGCTTAGTCTCCTTGAGTCTCCATGCTCACTATACAGGTGCAATCATCTCTTCATAACCAATTGTAGAAGTAGAGCATCTATGCTCTTCGTTCTCTTAGATGTCTTCTCATTGACACCCTTAACCACTTCACAATTTGGCTCTTTGCAACAGTAGTATCAACAGCATTTTCTTCCTACTCTATGACTCCTTAAATAGAAGTCTTGGAGTCCCTTTTCCTGCTTGATTCTTCCATTCTTTAATTTCAATTCATATGGATTAGGTAGTATTCATTGCATCTAACCCATATTTTGTTTCCTCTAGAAACTTCTTGAATAATCTTTTTGAATTTGTCTAAAAATGGTTTACATATAATTATGAGCCACGAACTCATCATCCTTATCTTTCAACTCATTCACAAAATTCATGGTAACCACTTTGTCAGCTCAGATTTGGAAAATATTTGTCATTTGAAAGAATACAACAGCTTGACATTATTGAAATACTGATGCTCGGCACATACTGTGCTACTCGACATCAACTGTGTTTTTCTTGATGCTTGGCACCTGAAGATCACTTGGCACCAACTAAGATTTTCTGATGCTCGACACATGAATTTCACTCAGCACCTGAAGATCACTCGGGACACATTATAATTTCCTATTACTCAACTCCAATTGAGAATTTTCTTGGCTTCAACTAACTTGCTCGACACCCACTAATGATCTTAGTTTAAGCTTTGCAATCAACCTTGTTACAAATTTTTCATCCAATGTTTCTAATTGTGACCAACCTCTATTTATCTTTAAGTATGTTATCAATGCATCATTTATCCATTGTCTTAATTGATCCTTGCACTTCATTATAACATCATAACTCAACATTTCCCTTAGGTGCTCTTGTTACATCTTGTTGATCAAATCCTCTTCTTCAATCAACTAAGTGATAGTACTCGGATCTTATAAGAAATTTCATTCCTACAAATAGAAAGTTTAACATCAATGACAAAAACAATGATTGAAAATATTCTTTTAACAACAAGCTTCCTTCTTTGCAACAGTTTCCTCTTTTTGATCTTCAACAATGAGCTTTTCAATCAGATTTCCAACAATCTCCCTCTTTGGTATTGATGGAAAACCACACTGATCAACCATCAAACTAAACTATTCAACCACAAACTAACTAGGATAGAACATTAAGTCAAATGCCAAAAAGTAAACTATACTTCACATCTCCCTTTATTATTGTGATTGCTTCATATCTTCTTCTCCCTTTTTGCTATTGTAACCTTGTTGTTTGTTTCTCCCTCTATTGTTCATTTTCTACTATTCTGATCAACCTTTGACTATTTTTGTCATTTCACTCAACTTCTCCCTTTATCTTTGTTTGATCACATGTTGTTGATCAGTTTTCTACTATTTCTCCTGCTTTGACAATAATGCCAAAGACATATTAGTATGCTATCATGCAAGTGTAGCTTTTATAGGTTCATTCAATTTCTCCCTCTCTCACCTTACTTGTGACCAATTTGGAACTTTAGTACATATACTAATTCAGGCATGAAATCCTAAAGTAAACATCCTATACATCAATGTGTAAAATCTTCAACATTTAGCTCATTTGATGTAGGGCAGTCTTGCATTTGCTTCAAGTAGCCTTGGCTAGGGGTATCACCCCTAACTTACTTCTAAGATACTCAAAAGCATCTTTAAGTAGTGCTTTTGTGAAGATGTCACAATCTATTCCTTTGAGCTAACATATTCCATTTTTACTTGTTTGTCTTCCACCAACTCTCTTACATAGTGATACTTGATTGCGATATGTTGGGTTTTCGAATGCATTACAGGGTTTTTTGATATGTTGATAGCACTTGTATTATCATAATAAAGTATCACAAGCTCAATTACCCCTTCATTCATGCCTTGCAGAAAATGTTTGATCCATACAATATTGGTGCAATTTATAGTAGCTGCAACATATTCAACTTCAGCTGTGGACTGTGAGGTACAACTTTACTTTTTGCTAGTGTATGTAATCAACCTTTTTCCCAAGAAAAGTGCTCCTCTATTGGTTCTTTTCCTATTATCAATATTACCTCCCCAATATGCATCAGTGTAGGCTTTTAGTTCAAATTTCTCACTCCTCTTATAGTACAAACAAAATTCATCAGTTCCTTTCAGATACCTTAGTATTCTCTTTACTGCCATTAAGTGATTTTCTCTTAGATTTGTAGAAACTCTTGTGACTATTCCAATAGCTAATGCAATGTCTGATATACTATGTACAACATATTTTAGCTTTCCAATCATTGATCTATACAATGTATGATTCACTTCGCTAGACTCATCATTCTTGGGTAGCTTATGTCCTATTGCCATTAGTGTGCTAACTAATTTTGAGTCTTCTAATCTAAATGACTTGAGTATCTCCTTGATGTATTTGGGTTGGGTGAAAAATATGCCATGTTTCAATTGATGTATTTGCAAATCAACAAATAATTTGATTTCTCCAAACACTGACATCTCAAATTCATGCTTCATTTTATCAGAAAAATCTTTGCAAAGAACATCTTTTCCTCCAAATATTATATCATCAACAAAGATTTATAATATCAAAATATCTTTACCTTTTTTAGCTTTGATGTACAAGTTGTTGTTGTCATCTATTCTCTCAAATCCTATCTTCACAAGATATTTGTGTAGTCTGTCATACCATGCTCTAGGTGCTTGCTTCAATCCATAAAGTGCCATGTATAGTTTGTAAACCATGTCTTCATTCTTGTCATTTAAAAATTTCTCTAGTTGTTCTATGTAGACTTCCTCTTCTAGTATACCATTTGTTAACCTCATGATGGTTTCTGACACTTGAGTGCTAATACACTTAACCACTTTCTATATTGGAGCTGAGTACACAATGTATGCCGAGTCACAACATGAGCCAAGTCAGGAAGGACTTTAGGTGCTGAGTGATATTTAGCTACTGAGTGAAGATCAGGTGCCGAGTGAAGTTCAAGTGCCGAATGACTTTAGGTGCCAAGCATGATACAAGTGTTGAGTGATATTGAAGTTCCAAGGCACAGATGATGTCGACCAATACAAAATGCAACAAGAGTTGAGTAAGCCAGTTTGATATAAGTGCCGACCATTTGGAATCAAGAAGTGTTGAGTAACACAAAATGTACATATGAGTTTGTAATTCATTGATTCATATGTAAACCATTTTCATGGCCAACATATGACGAATCTCAAAGGATTAAATGATAATATCAAATATTTTGTATTTCCTATGTAATCTACATGCAACCAATAAGAAAAATGGAGAAGACATGCAACCAATAGGAAAAGTGCAAGGAATGAGTGGGAAGCAAAGATTCAATATGGATCGTAAATCCATGCCTAACCCTAAGTCTTTGAATGTTTTTATAAGGAAGAATAAATCTCATTAGAAAAAGGTGTGGATGTAGAAGGGTGTGGAAGGAACACTTTCAAAATAAGGAGTATCAGATCTCAGAGGATCAAGATCAGAGAAAGTAGATCAAGTGCCTGTATTCAACAATCGAAGGATTGTAAGCTATCAGGTTTATTGTACCTAATACTGTCTAGCAATTGTAAGCTATTTTGTAGATCCTTTAAATTTTTGATTAATTGATTTAATAGGGTAACACTTCATGTAAAGTGTTTGTAAATCTTTTAACCAGGTCACTATTGATACAGTGTAAAGCCTTTAATAGGGTAGATCATTAGACGTGGTCAAACATTATTGCTGCAATGATTTTGTGGGTATCATCCCCACCCTAGTTTTACCTTCTTATTTCTAGAGGGTTTTTGGGTTACCAAATCTTAAGTGTTATGTGGTGATGCATATTGGTTTCTTATGATTACTTAATATTTATATGCATGCATATTCATTTAAAAAATATATTGTTAAGAATTTGAAACAATTAAAAAGGCTAGTACTTCTGATTCACCCCCCCACCCCCACCCCCTCTTAGAAGTATTCTTTCCAATAATTTATTCCAACAATTGGTATTAGAGAGCAAGGTTCTCACAAGAACAAGTCTAACAACTTGGAGAAGAGAAGACAGTAGTAGAGAAGGGAGAAGAAAAAAAGAAAGAAGGAGAAGAAAAGAAAGAAGAAGAAGAAAAGAAAGAAGAAGAGAAGAAGGAAGAAGAAAAGAAAGATGGAGAGGAGGAAGAGACACAAAAACAAGATGTAATGGCAACAATTGAGCAATAGCAGCAACCAGACTAGAGTGTGCAAGACACACAATTGCCACCCTCTAGCCCTCCTCATGTACCTATCACACCTGTAGAAACTATAATCATAAATGATGTTCCTAACACTTCTAGTTAGAACATCAATCCATTAACTATAGAAGACCACAAAAGAATCCTTGACCAATCTACACAACAAGCAAGATTGTGTACAAATCCAGTATTGGTCAGTATGGTCAAATTACAAAAACTAGTATAAAGCACAGCTAGAGATAAGGTGAATCCATAAGAACCACCTTTCATCATCTCTACAGCTACTAGTGGTCAACCTCAAATGCCCATAGTTATTTCATCAGGCATAGTTGACACCACAATACAGAAGCTGAGTGTAACTGTAGAAAAAGAAACAAAACAAATAGGATAGACTATTACATCTGATCCTATAGCACAAACACAAGTTGCACTTCCTAATATTACCATAATTGATCAAGGTAGTAGATAGCAGGAGGAGAAAATAGAGGAAACCCCTAAAGAGCAAGAGGCAATACAAAATTTGATAAATTTGCCTACCTCGGGAACTCCTTCACAACAACCATTGCAAATATTTGCACCAGGATCTAGTACTAAAAAAGTTGCAAGGCTAGTTCACTATGGAGACCCTGAATTAGATGAGGAGATAGTCATACCAGGCTATGACTCAAAAATAATAACCATTGATCAAATCAATGAGGTGTAGGAAGTTTTGAATAGGAGAAAGAGACAAGAGATACTCAAGAAGGAGTATAAATGAAAGAAAACACTACATGAGATTAAGGACATCTTTATGGATGCCTTTAGTTTGCAGTCACCAGATGAGTCAAAGCATATCATGGATCAATTATCAGATATTGTTGACTAGGTGACAAATGAAGACCAAGAGAGAAATGTAAAACTTATAGAATGGTCTGAAAGGAAATTCCAAGGAAAAGTAAATCAGCAAATATCAAGTCAAATTAGACTTCCCCGGGTTGAATTGGCAAAGCTAATAGACAAAGTAAAAAGGGCACTTGAGAATATATTCTCATTGTAAAAAAAGTTGTGTGACTTTTCATATTTCACACAAGAGACAAGCTAAAAGATACTGGGCTTGGAGAGAAATTTAAATATTTCAAGCATGCAGCTACCAAAAGATCCAGCTCAAAGTGAGAAGCATTTTGCTCAATCGCTTCACACTTAGAAAAAAATAGTTGTATTAATAGCATATGAGGCCAATATGAAGGCAAAACTAATACAGCTCCAGTCCTCCAGTACCCCACATTTGGAAATACTCCATAAGGAACAAGTCTATGTAGAAAATGTTCTCAAGAAAGATCCCAATCTTTCTACTTTAGATGGACTTATTCATCTTGCTGCAGAGACTACCATCCAACACAAGTCATTGGAAATTGCTTTGAACAATTAGGATGCAGCTCTCAGGATGGTTATGAAGGTAAACAACACATTTTTGGTGAAATATGGTCTTAACCCTTAAAATCCTTTGACATAAGTGTCAAAAAGGGGGAGATATATATCTTATTAACTAAGGGGGAGATATTATAAGATGCATGAGGGAATGAGAGAATGGGGGAAACAAAACTAAGGAAACTAAGGGGACCATGATATACAGATAATGGCACAAACAACCAACTCAAGGGGAGTTACAATAATTTTGAGGTATATATATTGTAAGTTACACAAATTTTGATTAAACATTTTTTAAACCTCTATATATACCAAGAAGATTAGTTAATGTACTCATAAGGTTAGTTAAGTGTTTTTGTCACTCATGTCAAAGAGGGAGATTGTTAACCTCATAATGGTTTTTGAAACTTGAGTGCCAATACACTTAACCACTTTCTATATTGGAGCCGAGTACACCATGTATGTCGAGTCACAAAATGAGCCAAGTTAGGAAAGACTTCAGGTGCCAACTGATCTTTAGGTGCTGAGTAGCCTTCAGGTGTTGGGTGAGGATCAGGTGCCAAGTGAAGTTCAAGTGCCCAATGACTTTAGGTGCCAAGAATGATACAAGTGCGGAGTGATATTTGAGTGTCAAGTCACAAATGATGCTAAGCAATACAAAATGCAATAGGAGCTGAGTAAGCCAGTTTGATATTAGTGCCGAGCATTTGGAATCAATAAGTGTTGAGTAACACAGAATGTACATATGAGTTTGTAACTTCATTGATTCATATGTAAGCTATTTTCATGGCTAACATATGACGAATCTTAAAGGATTAAATTATAAGATCAAATATTTTGTATTTCCTATGCAATCTACACGAAGCCAATAAGAAAAATAGAGAAGGCATGCAACCACTAGGAACAGTGCAAGGAATGAACGGGAAGCAAAGATTCAAATGGGTCGTAGATCCATGCCTAACCCTAAGTCTTTGAATGTCTTTATAAGGAAGATGAAATCTCATTAGAAAAAGGTGTGGATGTACAAGGGTATGGAAGAAACACTATTTCAGAATAAGGAGTATCAGATCTCAGAGGATCAAGATCAAAGAAAGTAGATCAAGTTCCTGTATTCAACAATCAAAGGATTGTAAGCCATCAGGTTTATTGTATCTAATGCTCTCTAGCAATTGTACTAGAATGAAAACCTAAGGTGATAGGTTATCTTAACAACTATTTTGTAGATCCTTTAAATAGGTAACACTTCATGTAAAGTGTTTGTAAATCCTTTAACTAGGTCACTATTGATATAGTGTAAAGTCTTTAACAGGGTAGATCATCAGAAGTTGTCAAACATTATTACTGCAGTGATTTTGTGAGTATCATCCCTACCCCAGTTTTACCTTCTTATTTCTAGAGGGTTTCTGGGTTGCCAAATCTTAAGTGTTATGTGGTGATGCATATTGGTTTCTTATGATTTCTTAATATTTACATGCATGCATGTTCATTTCAAAAATATGTTGTTAAGAATTTGAAATAGTTAAAAAGGCTAGTACTTCTGATTCACCCCACCCCCCCACCCTCTCAGAAGGATTCTTTCCAATATTTTTTTCCAACACCATTCATAAAATTAGACTTCACATCCATTTGGTAGGCTTTGAAACCTTTGTATGCAACATATGCAAGTAATGTTCTTACTCCTTCCATTCTTGCAATAGGGGAAAAATTTTCCCCATAATCCAGTCTTTCTTCTTGTGCATAGCCTTTACAAACTTTTTTGGCTTTGTTTCTTGTTATCTCACCATTCTCATCAAGTTTTTTCCTAAACAACTATTTTGTACAAATCACATTCTTATCAGTTGGTCTAAGAACTAGGGTCCATGTTTTGTTCTTTTCAATTTGATCTATCTCCTCTTCCATGGCTTTCTACAAGTCATCATCTTGTAGTCCATTATTCACTATTTTAGGCTCAACCTTGCTTAACAGAGATGATTCATTCCTTGGTTTATTCCTTGTTATTGATTTGGCATCCTTGTCACCAATGATTTCATCTACAAGGTGATGTCTTCTCACATACTTGGCTAATTTTGGTTCTATCCTTCTTTCCATGTTTGATCCTTCAGCTTCAAAGTCAGTTTTTTCTTCTTCTTCATTCAACACTTTATCATTCCTCTCATGTGTACTATTTTTAGAACTAGAATGTGTATTTTCTACATTTTGTAGCTCGGCTTCTAAATGCAGCTTGGCATTTACTGGTTGTGACTCAGTAGATACTAAAAATTTTTGTTGATTCCAAACTTGATTTTTTGTATTGTCTTCTATAGTCATTCCTTCATAGATGTATACAAAGGATATATAATTCTTTGATTTTTTGGACTCATCAACTTGGACTTCTGCATGCTCATCAAAATTTACATTCCCACTCTCCACAATCTTGTTAGTGTTAGTGTTCAAACACTTATATGCTATGCTTCTAGTGGAGTATCCAAGGAATATGCTTTCATCAATTTTTGCATCAAACTTGTCATTTCTAGTATCTTTAAGAATATAACATTTACAATCAAAAACTTTGAAATTTTTAACATTAGGTGAATGATAATACCACAATTTAAAGAGTGTTGCATTTGTACCTTTATTGACTTGAACTCTATTTAATGTGTAGACTGCAATACTTACAGTTTCTCTCCAATACTTTAGTGAAACATTTTTCTCCATCATCAAGGTTCTAGAAAAGTCAATAACTAACTTATTCCTTCTTTTAGAAATACCATTCTATGGTGGAGTTCTTGGTGCTGATGTTTGCCTTTTGATACCTTTGTCATTGCAAAATATTTCAAACTCCTTAGATGTGAACTCACCTCCTCTATCTGACCTTAGGCATTTTAGGTTATTTCTAGTTTCCTTCTCAACTCTAACCAAATACCACTTAAACATTTTAAATGCATCAAATTTTTTCTTTAAAAACATAGCAATTGCCATCCTGGAATAATCATCTACAAGTAGCATCATGTATCTATCTCCTAGGTATCTTTACACTTCTATTAGTCCACATAAGTTTGTATGGACTTACTCTAGTACTTCTTTGGAAGTGTATGTCTTTGTTTTGAAACTAGACTTAATCACCTTCCTTATTTGACATTGTTTGCACATTGTATTTTTAGGTTTCTTCAATTTTGGCAATCCTCTGGCTTTGTTCTTTTTGCTAATGCTGATCAGATTATCAAAGTTAACATGACACAGCCTTTTACGCAATAACCACACATCATTAGGTCTAACAACAAGACATGTTGCATCTTCCATATCTAGTTAAAATAGATTACTCCTAGTTTTTTCACCTTTTCCTATTAGATTTCTATTAATATCATAGATCTTGGCAATTTTATTTCCAAATTCAACTTTGCAACCTACATTGCCTAACTCTGATACACTCAACAAGTTGTAGTTCAATCCTTCAACATAGTATGTATTGTCACATGAAATTTTCTTTGTGAGCTTAATAGATCATTTTCCTTTGATTTGAAATGGAGTATCATTACCAAATCTAACACTATTTCTAGCATATTGAGTAAAGGTATTGAACTTACTTTTATCTCCAGTCATGTGATGTGAGCATCCACTATCTATGATCCACTTGTTATTCTTATTCACATAGGTAACCAATTTTGTTTCTTCATCTTCATCTTTATCAGATTCATCCTTCATGGCTACATAGACTACTTCATCATCATTCTCATTAGAATCTTCTTCAACAATGTATCATCTTTTATCTTTTTCCTTGTAGTCTTTTCTATCATCTTCTCTCGTGTTCCTGTACTTGTTTCCTTCTTTTTAGTTCTTCTTCTGTGTACATCTTGCAATAATATGACCTACTTCATTACAATTGAAACATATGATAGGGAGCTTATCTTTGAATTTACCTTTGTTTCTATGGAATCTCCTAGCCAGAAGTGCCTCTAACTATTCCACGTCTTCCTCATCTCAGTTGCTATCACTACATTCATGTTTTCCCTTTCTTCTCTTCTTTCTTGATGCCTCCTCCTTAGTGTCTTTTATTTTCATCTTGGCCTTGAAAGAAGATTCAAGATTCTCAAGTCTGTAGTTATCAAAATTGAACAATTCAAATGTAGTAAGTCTTCTCACTATTCCTTCAAAGGTTAGTGTGTTTCCTTGTACACACTTTAGCTCTTGGATGGCTGAGACTCTAATAACATAGATAGGAAGTAGAGTTCTTAATTATTTTCTGATGATAGTTTCTTCTTCTAATTGACCACTTAGACTTCTTATTGCACTTACCACTTATTTCATTCTTGTAGCATATTGAGCAACATTTTCACCTTTCTCCATTTTTATGTTAGAAAACTTTCCTCTTAGGCTTTCTCTCTTATCTCACTAGACATTCTGATCTCCTCCAAAGATATTTGATAAGGCTTTCCACATCTTGAATGTAGTGTCACAGTCTTTGATGTCATCATATTATGCATAGTTAAGTATAGAGGCAAGTAAGAGGTTTTGCTAGATTTACATGTTTTGTTCCAATTGAGGTTTCTGCATGGTTACCTATTGATTCAAGTTGGAATTTCATCAGACTCTACCATGTAGAAACATTGTCCTTGTTGATCTTGAGAACTTTTCTCTTGGACATCTTGATCTTTCTACTTCTAGTACCTTCAAACTAAATTAGTAGATGGCTTTGATATCAATTGTTATAAATTCTTTAGAATATGAGAGAGGGGAAGGGGGGGGAGGTGAATTAGTTATTCAAGGTCCAAATTTCCTATTCAAACTTTTCACTAAGCATAGTGAGCCCATTCATTCATTGAACCTTTAACTTTTTTAATCAGCAAGTTACTATAAATCAACATGCAAGCATAACACATAAGAAATCAACAAATAACATAGTGATTTACATGGAAACCCAATTTGGGAAAAACCTTTAGTAACGTGCTACTCAATTCTCACTCTTTAGAAGTGATTCCTTGTGAAAGGCCTTACCTATTGAAGGCTTACAACACACTATTAAATGTGAACTTGTTAGAGGATTTAACCACCCTGTTAGAAGTGGGCTTAGTTAGAGGACTTTAGAATATTCACTTGGAATGCCACCCTATTAAAAGATTTACAAATGGCTATTAAACCAATCTAAGTCCATAGGATTTCTATTCTAATACAATTGCTAGAGAGTATTAGAAATCTTTGACCTGACTATAGCATACAACTTAAATTTTAGATCTTAGATCACTTCTTAGCTCATACCATTGCCTAGTCTTCAATCTCTATATCTCTGATAGTTTTCCCTCCTTTCAAGCTTAGTCTCCTTGAGTCTCCATTCTTACTATTCCACTTGTAGAAGTAGAACCTCTCTACTCTTCCTTCTCTTAGATATCTTCTCCTTGACACCCTTAACCACTTCACAATTTGGCTCTTTGCAGTAGCAGTATTAGCAACATTTTCTTCTCGTTCTGTGACTCCTTAAACAGAATTCTTGGAGTTCCTTTTCCTACTTGATTCTTCCATTCTTTAATTTCAATTCATATGGATTAGGTAGGATTCATTGCATCTAACCCATTTATTTTTCCTCTAGAAACTTCTTGAATAATCCTTTTGAATTCCCCTAAAAAGGGTTTACATAGAATTATGTGCCACTAGCTCATCATCCTTATCTTCCAAATCATTCAAAAAATTCAAGGTAACCACTTTGTTAGCTCAGATTTGGTTAATCTTCATCACTTGAAATAATGCAATAGCTTGATATTATTGAAATATTGATGCTTGACACATACTATGGTACTCAACATCAACTGGGTTTTTCTTGATGCTCAGCACCTAAAGATCACTTGGCACCAACTAAGATTTTATGATGCTCAACACCTAAAATTCACTTGGCACTTGAAGATCACTTGGCACACACTATAATTTTATGTTACTCAGCTCCAACTGAGAAATTTCTCATCTTCAACTAACTTGCTCAACACCCACTAATGATCTTAGTTTAAGCTTTGCAATCAACCTTGTTACAAATTCTTCACCAAATGTTTCTAAGTGTGACCAACTTTTGTATCTTTAAGTATGTTATCAATACATCATTTAACCATTGTCTTAACCGATCCTTGCACTTCATTACAACATCATAACTCAACCTTTCCCTTAGGTGCTCTTGTTACATCTTGTTGATCAAATCCTCTTCATCAATCAACTAAGTGACAGTACTTGGATCTTATAATCAAATTTTATTCCTAAAAATAGCAGGCTTGACATAAATGAAAAAATAATGATTGGAAGCATTCTTTTAACAAAAATCTTCCTTCTTTACAACAATATCCTCTTTTTGATCTTCAACAATGAGCTTTTCAATTAGATTTCCAACAGTTATGCCAAAACCCTTTCTGTTAGGGTTTCAACTAGAATCCCCCTACCACATTGGTGTGGGAAAGCACCATGTTTACCCCCTATCACATTGGTGTGGGAAAGCACCATGTTTATATGGCCAAAAAGGTTATGGCCAGAAACCTTACAACTAAAATCATTTCGGTTGGAACCCATACAAATATCACGAAAGGTGACACAAGTTTATGCTTCCACCCCATTAAATATCCATGCATCACTCAAAGTTTCCTATTAAGGTAATTTTATGAATATTTGTGGCTTTTGGCATGTATTGAAGCTTTAATTTTCCTTCTAAATATAATTTCTTCCTTTATTTATGATTACAACAATTTGGGGTGTGGCTATGCTTTCAGGTCTAATGTATATTAAGTTGCCACTTTATTTCAAAGCATACATGTCTACTTTATATTCAAAGTATACCACTCAATCCTTCAAAATTTGGAGTGCACATTTACATAAAAATTTTGGCAAACAATTTGTGTGCTTTGTCTATGCCATGCTTTGCATTGATCTTATGTTCCCATCAAGTGTCGTGGGTTGGGAGATAAAGAAAAATTCTAGCTTTCAATTTAAATTCACTAAACAAACTTGGAATTTGTGTGTAATTTTTACTTGAGCTATGTGTATTGAATACCTAATGCTTGAGATGGCTTCTTTCTTCATACAATTCTCATGTGATTTGAAGGATTTTTTCCAAATAGTTCACATGCTTTGTCTATGCTTCCATTAAATGTTGTAGGTTGTAGAAATGAGGGATAGTTTTGTAAATAGGTCACACACTTGTTCATGGTTTCTATTCTGCATTGGGTAAGATTTTACCAAATAATTATCATGCCTTATCGACCATTATACTTGAATTTCATGAGCTGGAGAATGAAGAAGTATAAGCATGAAATGTGCACATTCTTTGAGTATTTGGATCCCCCGCACTATGTACATGGATCTTAGCTTGTGTGGGAGTGGGGAGTATGGAGTATATGTGTTGTTGTTCACAAAATAGGGATGTCTCTTTCCATAGACTATATCATCCACCATGGGGGTATTATCAAAACAACATGCACCCCAGGAAACAACTCATCCTATATGAAGAAAATGCCAATGGAGATCATAGCTACAATGATACTTTCAAACTAAGTTTTTCTTTCTTACCAATCTTGAAGGAATGACTCTTGACCTTGAAAATATGTGAGCCTTCTTATTGCTTGCCAATAATAATTTACTCAATTTGAACCACATATAGAATCTTTTAGCTTTTTAACAAGGAGGTTAATAACCACCTCTAGAATACGTATTTGGAACTCCAATCTTAACCTTTTTTTTTTCTTTTTGGTGAAAGGTAAAGGTTAACAATTAGGCATAAAATACATGTTTTGGAAATTTATATTAACCCTTTAGATGAAGAGGTTAAGATTTTGAAGTGAAACATGGATTTTGGGACCTGGTCCTTAACCTTTTTAGATGAGGTTAATGTTTAATGATTTATTTGAAAATGCATATTTTGGAAACATATCTTAACCCTTTTGATGGAGAGGTTAATATTTTAGGATGAAACATGTGTTTGGGGAGGCTTCATTAACCTTTGATGACCTGAGACTCAAGAACTAGATTTCAAAAATTCAAATCACTGGATAGAGATAGGAATGAGCCAAAGATATTCAGAAGGAAAAAATGCTTAAAAAGACTAAGGAGAAGAAATCATTTAACCTTTAAAAAGAGGTGCATCCAAGGAATAACCATGGTTGACATGATGATTATTTTGAAAATTTAGAACACTTTTTGATATCTAAGCAACAAAAATTATCTTCTCATGTGAAGTTGAAGATGGGAAATGAGATCTTTTTTATAGAAAGTTATATAAGAAGATATAATGACCCATCTTATCACTATTAGATACACAAACCAACGAGAAATTATATTAGGTCTTTGAAATCACATCATTCTTGCTATGAGTATTATTAGAGGTTATGGTGCTAATGAATGTCCTTGAAATATGCTTGTGTTTTAACAAAGGTTTAGGAAGTTACTACTGAGATTACTTTTTCATGAATAAAAACTAAGATTTGTACCTTGTTATTATGACTTTTGTTCATGATATGAAGGATTCTCCTATTTATTCATTAATATAGATATGTTATACTTTTTAGTACATGTAGCATAAAATTTATTAATGATATTTGATAGAGATATATGCAAATTATTGAAAAGTACTCTATCCTTATATTGGATTGATAAGTATATCTATTGAATCCAATAGTAAATATGGTTTGTCTCTTTGTAAACTTATTAGTGTACTCCTTGTAGAGGATTTGTTCCAAAGGTTATATAATTATATAGAAATTTTAATGATATAATGATTATGTTGAACTCAAGTGACTAAGATACATAGGCCTATGGGTGCTACAAGTTGTAAAAGAAAGATTAAGGATGTGTACCTCAAGTACCCCTCTAAGGACAATCAAGTTACAATCAACAACAGGTAGAAGCTAAAGCAACTTCATATAATCATGTATGTGTACAAATTATAAAAGATAATATATTTAGGTAAATATATCAATATATTTACAATGACATTAACCATTTCAAGTACATCAAACTACATATTTGGGACTACCTAAAAAATTAATTATTTAAGTAGGAAACTATTGATACATGATATACAAAAAGGGATATTTGTTAAATCACAAAGACTAACAACCACTTGAAAATTCTACAAGGATTGTATAGAATCAAAAGTTTAAAAACATAATTTCCCATTTCTTGCATAATAAAAAAAAAACACAAATACTTAATTGTAAATTTAAAGATTCTTTTGAATAGGCCTTTATCATTCCTTATCCTCAAATATATCAGCAAGGTGGTTTCACTCGATTTGACTAGTTCTCTTCTACACTACTACATGGAAGGAATACTTTTGATAGTATTCACTAGTAGGAAGTAAGCTATCTTATAATGCCCTAGTGTTGGACAAATTTTTTAGTAGAAAATCTAAATAATTTTCATCTTTTCTAATTACATTTTCACAAATAACTATCCATATAATCATATAATCATATAATATTAATAATTTCATATAATGGGGTCTCATTTATGTCTTCTTGTATACCAAAATAGTAATGTATCATGCATCATAAATACATTAGGAACATAAAATTCTTAAACGAATTCTATAGAAATAACATATAAGGATCATTAAGCCCAACATTGCCCTTTTCTAACTTCCTAACTTAACTCAAAGAACATTTGAATAAATAATTCATTGAAAAGGCTACTTCTCTAAAGTCATCACATGAAGTGAACCCAAGATTGGGTGTAAGGTTATGATAGTAGAATAAATTAGACCTACTTATTTGCATTAAGGTTGGATCCTCCTTGTTAGCATCATACTAAGATTCTCTCCAATTTGATATAAGCCACAATAATAAAGGAGGATGAAAGAGCAATGAGATTTAGGTAATCTCCTTCCTACCAACTAACTATATATAAATTTTACATTTTAATCATGTAAATATCTACATGGACTTTACATAGGGTTATCAGGCTACTTTATCTTAAACTTATTAATAAGAGCCTTCCATCTTTGTGCAATGTATTTTAACATACTCCCCTTGGTATTTCTTTCTAATTCACTAAAAATTGCATACTTATTTCTGCTATTCTATTATATGTAGTATTTCATATATGGCCTATTCATAATAGGACAAATTGTTCAAGGTAGAACCCAAGGCTCTTTATTCTTCTCTCAACCCTAGAGAAAGTTATTTTTACAACTAGTCATTTGTGTATCAAAAAGCTCTTACATGAAGGCCATTAGCAACAAGGAATTCCATTCTACATTATAGGGTACAAAAAGGCCATGTTAGAATTCACATAATTCATTAAGTATTTTAATAGATGAGTTTTTTAATACATTAAATGTAATTCTCTGCCAAGGAATCCTTGAAACATAAGGTTAAATATGAACCAATTTTTATTTTGTTTTGAAATAAAGATATAGTATTATGAACATAATTTCATATCCATAGCAATATTTCATATAAATTTAAGGAAAAAAATCATTATTATTACTCAATTATGCATAGATGGAAGTTTTTGAGATTTAGTTGAGCATGCTAGAGACTATTGAGGTTTTATGACATTAGTGTTTTGTCATTGAGATCAAAATACAATTTATTATTGTAGACAATGTATTGTAAAATGTTCAATTTTTTTATTTGAATGACTCGGTTAATCTATTGAATATATATTATTTTGGTTAATGCTAAAGGTTTTGGGATGTATTTTGTTGATTCTTGTCAACTTATAGAGGTTCATATGTTGATTTGAGTGAATTTTGGTCAAGTTGTTGTTTACTAGTATTTCAATGTTATAATATGTAGAGGTTAAGTATTTGGTTTGGTATGAGTTCGATTTGATGATTCAAAGGTTTCAAAGATGGTATTATCATTGTATCTTAATATTTTGTATTTATTTCTTATTGGTCATGAATATTAGTTCAACAAGCTATCTTTTGATGTTACAAAGTTTGGTAGTACAATGTTCTTGATGATTGGTGGTAAATACGTGTTTGGATTTTGAATCAGAATTAATGCAAAGGTTCTTGATGATATTCATGTTTCTTATTTTTTATCTATGATGTTGTGATGATCATGTTGTTGGTCTACATTGATTGACAAGGTCTCAATTGCTATTTTGATAACATGTAGGTATTTCTTTATTTTGGTCCTGACTGAGTTGATAATGTAACATCTTGCAATTTTTTTTGCTATATTGGAAATGGTAAAGTGTGTTCATGAATGAAGATTTGGGTCCTATCTAAGTCTTAACTAGCATTATTTTAGATCATGTTGATGTTTGAGGACATTTTTTAATACTTATTAATCTACCTAGTGGTTGGTTATTCTTTATGATTAGTATAAATGAGAGAGGATGATATGGGAGAGGTGAATGAAAATTATGATTCATAAAAACTATATAGATATAGAAGATGATATTTTCCTAGCTGATTTTAATGCACTACTTTTGTATCTTGTTTATAAATTGTATTATATATTGTTGAACCCATCTAAAGGCTAGATATAAGATTTTACATTAGAAGTGTGCTCTTCAAAGTTTTCCTATGATTACTTTTCAAGACTGGGTTTAAGTACACATTTATTTCTTCAGTTATTCTCTTAACTCGGAAATACTTTTAGCAAAGTAAATCATCTTGTGGGTTAGACTCCAACTTGGGTTTTCCTTAATGAATTTCCTCAAGAAAAAAATCTTGTGGTCAAATGTTATGTGTTGTGGATATGGAATTTAGTTTTTATCATTTAGATCTATATTATGTTTGAGAGGTTTTGAGATAGAAATAGTATAACTAATTCATCCCTCTCATTTATCATTTCTTTCTATGGGCCTAATAGCAAGAATTAAATAATTTCCAAGGGTTCCATGAAAACCCCAAAACTAACTTAAATGAACATATATTTTCTTATAACATCCTTTGACATTCTAGATAATGTCACAAAATTCAAAAAATAGGGTCAAACCATCATATAAAATTAAAAATAAAGGCAACAAGGTCCATCCTTGACATAGTCACTCACCACTTTAATTTTATAATAAAATTGAAAAGTGAGCTAAACAATATCAATACAAATTAGAAAAGTACAATTAAATATTTTTTAGTGAGGAAATGAAGGTGTTCATGAATTCTATAATTTGAACTATCTACGATGAATTCATTAACCAACCATTTGTTTACTAAGCCATTTGATACAAGAGAAACAAGGCTTCAAAACATAACCCTCAACATAGCCTTAGGTTATATTAGAAATATGCAACTCAATGAAGGGAAGAAAATTAGAAATAGGTAAATTATATAAGAGGAATATGAAATAAAGTCCTATTTCATTGGAAATGTAAATTGATTTAAGATATAAAATGTGAGTTCTAAATTGAACCAATTGATTTAATTATAAGAGTAAGATAGATCTAGATGTTAAATATTTACATTAGAGCTAATCAAAACATAAAAATAGGTATCTGGTAGGAGATGAAATGAAAAATGAATAAATTCCCTTAAAATATGCAAGAGAATATGTCTATTCACTCTTAAAATCATTCATCTATAACAAAATTTTGGATTGTAGATATGTGATAACGAAAAAACACGTAGATAATCATATATTTTTAGACCTCTAGAAACATGTTGAATTGATAGAAAAGGTCTACATACTTTATGGTAAGATGGACATATTTCTAGGGTATTGCAGTAAAATCAACCCAATGTCTTTTGAAAAGGGTCAATAAGCAGTTTATGGATTTGAGGTTGTAATTTAGATATCTTATTCTTGCACACAAGAAATATTGGTTCTATTTTTTGGGGGATGAATTGCGTTGGTCAAGCCCTTTATTGAGGAATCAATCTTGAAGTTAATTTAAAAATAAATTATGAAGGGAAGAAACAAAAATATAAATATTCACCTTTCTTGATGAAACTCTTACAACAAGGATTTGGCAATTCTTGTGTATTGCAGATGTTGAAATTGCAATGAATGCTGTAGGAAATCTTCAAAAATGCAATGGATCTACCAAAAATGAAACATAGATCCATGGATTTAAATTCACATCAATGAAGAAGATTATGAATGCCACAATGTATATCTCATCCCTTTACAACCATCAAGATGTTAGATCTTGAATAGGAAAGTTTCCCACAAAGGATCCTTGAATCTTGAGTGCCTTGAATAAATTCTTGAAATTCCTTAGGAACTATTATTTCTTGAGTTCTTGAGTGCTAGTAATTTTGCATTTATAAGACAATGATTTTTTATATTTTCCTAGGCTTCCTTTTACTCTATCTGTTGGGTGTTGAAAAAACAAGGTGATTGGCTCACTTGATTTCCAAATTTGCATCTTAGATACAAAATTGGCTCTAGGAACCAAATGTTGAAATTAAAATAGGAAAGGTAAACTTATGGTGTGGGGGGGGGTGTGAATCATTAGTTTAAACTTGGACCTATAAACCTTTCACTACATATCCATCTATTGCATTCAATAGATAAACTTAAATAACATGTAAAGAACATATATCTAAATCATATAAACATGTAAGAAATCACAAACATAACGCCAGATACGATTACCCTAAAACCCTTCAAGTGAGAAGGTGAAAATGGGGTGGGGATGAAACCCACAAATCTTCACTAGTACACTTTTAAAGTGTCTGCAATTCAGGTTACAATGTTTTTATCATGAATCATGATCTACCCTATGAAACGTCTACCCTATTAAAAGCTTACAAAGATGTTAAGTTTCATGTTGTTAGAGGATTTCAAAACCCTATTAGAAGTGTACCTTGTTAGAGGACTTCAACTTACAACTAAGTAAGCACCCTATCAAAGGATTTCATACAACTCTACTTAAGAGATTTAACTGAAATATTTTGTTAGAATGTCTCAGCATAGATCATGTGGTTCACACTTTCTTGCCTAGTAATAGATCACCTGTAAATAATGTATTCTTGATCATTCATGATTAGATGTCTCAATGTTGTATCCTTTTCTCTATCCTTTGTCCTTCTCTAACTAATTCTACAATTCACTCTCAATTCCAAGTCACCATGAATACTTTGCAAACTATCTTGTTTGCTCCTTCAACTTCTTACATGTTCATTATGCATTCCTCTATCCATCCACCCATAAAAAATTTAGGACTTCATCCTCCTTAAGAAGACTTAGGTGGCTTAGGATTAGGTATGAATCTAAGGTTGAAATTCATCCATTTTACTACTTAATCCCTCCCATTTTCTGATTGGTTGCATTTAATTGCATAGGGAATCCAAATAGAGATTTATCCTTATCTCCAAAATATTGAAATCTATCTTTAATTCAAACCAAAAATTGTTTACATAATTGTTTGTACCATTACAAACAATTATGTCAAAACTATGTCACTCGGCATATGAAGTCCCTAATGCTTGACATGCACTATATTTCTGTTATAACTTAGCACCTACATTACTTGGCATCCACTATATATTTGGCTCTTGAATCACTCAGCATGGTCTATCTACTTGGCACCTACGTGACTTGGCACATGAGTGACTTGACACATGAGCGACTTGACACTCATTGCAACTTGGTGTGGTCTAATATTTATATGCTATGCTTAGTGTACATGTTAGTAGTTCAACATGAACTAAGTAAATGGCTTAAGTGTGTTGACAGTCACTTCTAAAAACTAGTCTAAGATCAAAATTTTTTTCCTTTTACATGATTGTCAAAAACACTTAAATATACAATATTATCGTATACTTCTTGAGCATAGCATATCCATGACTCATCTTATATAAAACATTTCTAATTTTCTAATTTTCTAATAACTTAGATACCTCAAAATTTGATAACTCCCCCTAAGTTAATATTTATGTATTGTATCCAAAATTCTATGCTCCCTTTGAGTAAATGTGTTTCTGGTGATAAATTGACTTCAATGTGTTGTATTACTAATACACTTTCATCTAATACGCTCTTTGTTAGCTAATATATATATATATATATATATATATATATATATATATATATATATATATATATATATATATATATATATATATATATATATATCACCCTTTCTTATCTATTTTCCTTTTGTTCATACTCCCCCATATTATGTTTCTCCTCCATTTCTCCATTTTCCCATTTCTCTCCCACGTTATATTTCTACCCCTTTTTGACACTTATGTCATATGGCCTATACACCTATGGTGTGTTTGTCCAAAAAATATTTGTGGACATCCATTATTATCCTTAAAGTTGCATCCCAGTTATCACATACAATATCCAATCACTTAATTTGGATTACAAGTTTCTTAGCAACAAGGTGTAATAGACCATCTAAAGTAGAAATATTGGGTTCTTTCTTCAATATAGTTTCAGCATAGCCTAGCTCCTTGTGCATTATCTCCATATGTGGGGTGAGGGTAGCTTGAATACTTGTCAATTTGTCTCTAATATTAGCCTCATCTACTATTAAGATAGCTAACTGACTTTGTGTCTGAAGCAATGTTCTAAAATGCTTCTCACTTTGAGCTAGATTTGATGGTAGTCTTGCACTTGATGTAGATATTTGACTTTGTAGACTTAGACTATGACTTTTGGTCTCTTGGGTGAAGTGTAGGATTGCATTGTTTTGTGTATAGTAAGAATACATTCTCAAGTATATTCTTCACATCCTTAACCTTTGCTACTAATGCAAAATTTTGTAGTGCTATCTCACTAGATATTTTTTCATTTACCTTTGTTTCAAATTATTAATATATGATTGTAAAAATCATTTGAGTAGGAAAATTGTTATTGTTGAAGAAGTGTTTTCAATCATTGTTTTGTCAGTGATATCAGACCTTCTATATGTTGGTAATATAATTGGTTATATTTTTCAAGCACTATCACTTAAGTTGATTGATGAAGATGATTTAATCAACAAGGCTCACTTTTAATAGGGTGATCAAAATCGCTTAACTGGGTCACATTTAATAGTGTGTGTTGTAATCTTTAATGGGGTTGGCATTTAATACGACATCACTTTAGAAGAATGAGATAGGAGAAGCATGTTACTAGTGGTTTTTTTTCCAAATTTTGTTTCCATGTTAAATCATTGTGTCATGTGTACTGATGGATGTGTTGTGTTTTATGCTTTACATTTATACATGTTAGCTTAATAGTAACATATTAGTTTTGGTTTACACATAATGAATGCATGAATGGTTAAGAAATTTTTATGGGATCACTAAATTATAAGAGTTTTATTTGGGCATCTAGACCTTTGATAACTAATTCACCCTGCCTCTCAGTTATTCTAAAGAATTCCAACAATTGGTATTAGTGTCCAGTTTCTTAAGAGGATTAGTTTCAAGGTACTAAAAACATAAAGATCAAGATGTCAAAGAGAGAGGTACCCAAGCTGAATAGAGATAAATTTCCTAAATGGAAAAGTTTGATGGAGCTACACCTTGGAAGACTTGGAGACTATGCACAAATCTACATTATAGCAGAACATGTTGATCCAGTAGGAGCCCTAACTATTGAAGATTTGAAGAAAATGTAAGATCACAATTAGGCGATTTTAGAGATTGCAGATCTTAAAAGTGCAAAGAAGATGTGGGATTCCATAAGAACCATCTATGGAGAAGACAAAAATGTTCAAAGACCTAACTTAGAGAGCTTCAGAGGTAATTTTGATGAAATGAGAATGCAAGAAGGTGAAAACATTGTCAATATGTTGCTAGAATAAAAGAGGTTGTTAGTGCTATAAAAGGTGCAACTGGTAAAATAGATGACAAAACTATGATAAGTAAAGTCTTGAGAACTTTGTTTCCTATATATGCCATTAGAGTATCTACAATTCAAGAGTTAAGATGTATACCAGGAAATGATCTAACCCTTGAAGGTATAGTACTGGGTAGATTCACTACATTTGAGCTATCTAATTTTGACAACTATAGACCAGTGAGTATTGAATCAGCTTTCAAAGCGAAATTGTTACTAAAGGATTTTGAGGAGATAAAGCCAAAGAAGAAGAAAATAAAGATAAATTATGCAAATAGTGAGAGTGATATAGATGAGGAAGACATTGGAAAATTGGAAGCATTGCTGGCAAGAAGATTCCACAAAGGAATACTTAAATTTAAAATGAAGTTGCCTATCATTTGTTTTAATTGCAATGAAGTTGGCCATTTTGCAGCAAGATGTAAATAGAAGAAGAACTTTAGAGAATGGAACAAGTACAAAAACAAAAGAGAAGATAATGAAAGAGACTACAGAGATGAAGGCAAGAAATCATACTACATTGCTGATGAGAACAATTCTAATGAGAATGATGATGAAGTGGTATATGTTGTAATGAAGGATGAATCAGATGAGAATGAGGCTACTACACTTATGACTTGTGTGAACAAGAATGAGAAATGGATCATTGATAGTGGATGCTCACATCACATGACTAGAGACAAAAGTAAGTTCATTACCTTAACTTGCTATGATGGAAATACTGCAAGATTTAGCAATGATGTACCATGTTCAATAAAAGGAAAAGGGTCTATTAAGCTTACAAAAATGAACTCATGTGACAATGCTTATTATGTTGGAGGATTGAATTATAATTTGTTAAGTGTGTCACAATTGAAAAATTTGGGTTCCAAAGTTGAGTTTGAAAAAAATTCAGCCAAGATATATGAGACAAATGGAAACTTGATTGGCAAAGGTGATCAAACTAGGAGTAATCTGTTCTATTTGGATATAGAAGATGCTACTTGTCTTATTGCAAAATATGAAGATGTATGGCTTTGGCACAAGAGATTATGTCATGTTAACTTTGATAATCTAGTTAGTATAAGTAAAATGAAAAGAGTTAGAGGTTTTACTAAGTTGAAGAAACTAGAAAACATAATGTGCAAACAATGTCAGCTAGGCAAGATGACAAATTCAAGCTTGAAAAGTACAGCTTATACCTCTAAGAAAATACTTGAAATTGTTTATATTGACTTGTGTGGACCTATTGAAATGCAAAGCTACAAAGGAGATAGGTATATAATGCTACTTGTTGATGATTACTCTAGAATGATGACTGTCATATTTTTAAAACAAAAATTAGATGCTTTTCAAATGTTTAAATGGTACTTAGCAAGAGTTGAGAAAGAAATAAGTAAGATCTTGAAATGCTTGAGATCAGACAGAGGAGGTGAATTCACTTCACATGAATTTGAACTATTCTTGAATGATAGAGGAATTAAAAGATAGAAATCAACGCCAAGGACTCCCCCACAAAATGGAATTAGTGAAAGAAGAAATAGATCTATAATGGATTGTTCTAGAAAACTAATGATGAAGAAAAATGTTGTCCTGAAATATTGGAGAGAAGCTATAGTTACTGTAGAATATACTCTAAACCATGTGCAAGTAAAGAAAGGTACTCACTCAACACCTTTTGAACTATGGTATGGTCATCAACCTAATGTGAAATATTTAAGGTATTTTTAAGCAAATGCTATATTCTCAAAGATGCTAGAAGTAGAAAATTTGATGCTAAGAATGAAAAAGGTGTATTCCTTGCTTACTCCACAAGAAGTAAAGCTTACAAGTGTTTAATTACTAACACTCACAAAATTGTGGAAAGTAAAAATGTAAATTTTGATGAGTATAAAGAAGCACATGAAGCTAAACCTAAAAAAGAACCAGAAGATTACAAGACATTTGCATACTACTATGAAGATGTCACAAATCATGCAATAAATTAACAAGAAGTTTCAACAACTACTGAGTCACATTGTGTGAA
This sequence comes from Cupressus sempervirens, assembly GCA_028749045.1. Taxonomy (NCBI): domain Eukaryota; kingdom Viridiplantae; phylum Streptophyta; class Pinopsida; order Cupressales; family Cupressaceae; genus Cupressus; species Cupressus sempervirens. The sequence goes on along the minus strand of CM053786.1, from coordinate 254,321,646 downwards.
TATTGAGTTGCAAAATGAGGATAATACACAATCTAACTTTGAGATTAGTATAAATGAAAAGGATAATGAAATACCTAAAAAAGGTGCACATAGGAATACTGAAGCTAAGAGATAGAATACAACACAAAGAACTGAGCCTAGACTATCCAAATATGTCAAAAGACACCATCTTGAAGATCAAATCATTGGAGACAAAGATGCAAGGCCAATGAAAGGAAATATGTTGAGAGGTGAATCATGTTTACCAAGCATGAAGGAACCTAAGATAGTGAGAGATGCATTGGAAGATGATGATTGGTACAAGGCCATGGAAGAAGAAATTCAATAGATAGAAAAGAACAAGACTTGAAGCCTAGTTCCTAGACTAGAAGACAAGAATGTAATTGGCACAAAATGGGTATTTAGGAAAAAGCTAGATGAGAATGGCAAAGTAACAAGAAATAAAGCAAGACTAGTTTGTAAAGGGTATGCACAAGAAGAAGGAATTTACTATGGTGAAATGTTTTCCCTTATTGGAAGAATGGAAGCAGTAAGAATTCTACTTGCTTATGTTGCTTATAAAGATTTCAAAGTTTACTAGATGGATGTTATGTCTATCTTTCTAAATGGAATATTAGAAGAAGATGTCTACATAGAACAAACAAAAGGATTTGTGGAAAAAAATAATAAAAACATGGTATGTAGACTACACACATCCCTGTATGGATTGAAACAAGCACCAATAGCATGGTATGAAAGACTTTAATTATCTTGTTAAGATTTGATTTGAAAGGATAGATGATAAAAACAATTTGTACATGAATACAAATGAAGAAAAAGGTATATTTTATTCGAGATATTTGTTGATGACATAATATTTAGAGGACAAGATGCTTTGTGTAAAGATTTTGCAAATCAGATGAAGTAAGAGTTTGAGATGTGAATGTTTGGTGAGATCAAATTCTTTGTGGGACTACAAGTATATCAAATGAAGTATGGTTTATATATTACTCAGTCAAAATATATCAAGGAGATATTGAAGACTTTTGGACTTAAGGACTCAAAACCAGTAAGTACACCTATGGTAATAGCACTCAAGCTGTCAAAGAATGATGAATTAGCTAAGGTTAATAAAAAATTGCAGAGATCCATGATTAGAAAATTGCAATATGTAGTATACATTAGACCTAATATTGCATTAGCTATGGGAATAGTTTCTAGATTCTCTACTATCCCTAGAGAGAATCACTTGATGGCAGTGAAAAGGATAATGATATACTTGAAAGGAATAGAAGAGTATGGCTTATTCTATAAGAAGAATGAAAAGTTTGAACTGAAAGCCTACAATGATGTTGATTGGGTTGGAAATATTGATGAAAGAAAGAGCACCAGCAGAGGAGCATTCTTCTTAGGCATAAGACTTGTTACATGGAGAAGCAAGAAGCAGAGTTGTACTTCACAATCTACTACTAGAGTAGAATATGTTGTTGCTGCTATCAATTGCACAAACATTGTATGGATCAAATAGCTACTAAAGAGAATGAAAGAAGAGGTCACTACACTAATGACACTTTATTATGATAATAAAAGTGCTATAAACATATCAAAGAATCTTGTTATTCATACAAAGACAAAAGACATTGCAATAAAGTATCATTATGTAAGGGAATTGGCTCAAGACAAAGAGGTGAAGATGGAATACATCAACACAAAGGAGTAAGTTGCTGATATCTTCACCAAAGAATTACCTAAGGATTCTTATGAGTATCTAAGAGGTAAATTAGGGGTGATACCCCTATCAAAGGATATATAAAAGACAGAGGGAGTATCCTGCATCAAACAAACTGGCATTCATTTCATACAAAATTGATGTTGTGGATCTTACTTTAGCAAGTTGTTTAAATTAATTATAGAGCTGGAATTACAAATTAAGTCACTAGCAAGGTGATAGAAGGAGAAAATTGAAGAGCCTACAAAATTTAATATTTATATATACAAAAGATACCAAGTGTTGGCTATATGTCTTTGGCATTGTTGTCAAAGAGGGAGAATGTATACTAAGCTGATCAAGCACATATTGATCAAGATGAAGATGATCAAAGTAGAAAATCAAGTTAGAGGGAGAGTAAAAGAAGAACAATGAAGTAAATATATATCATTAGAAGATCAGAAGACTAGAAGCAAGAAAAAGGAAGAAAGCAAAAAAACAAAAGAGGGAGATATTCTAATCCATGAAAAAAAAGAATTAGATAAGTGAGATTTTATAACCTAAGAAGGAGTTGCTAATAGAGGGAGAAGTTTTATTCACAAGCCTTTTTTGGTATTGCCTTACTATTTAACCTAGTTAGTTTGATGTTTGACTAGTTGATCAATTTGGTTTGCCATCAATGCCAAAGAGGGAGATTGTTGATAGATGATTGAAAAGATCATTTGAGTAAGAAAATTGTTATTGTTGATGAAGTGTTTAGTGTTTTCAATCATTGTTTTATCACTGATGTCAAACTTCCTATATGTTGGCAAAAAAAATTCTTATATGATTCAAGAACTATCACTTAAGTTGATTGGTGAAGAGGATTCAATCAACAAAATGTTAAAAAAGAACCTAGAGGAAAGGTTGAGTTATGATTATGTATTGAACTGCAAGAATCAGTTACGACAGTGATAACATAATGTATTGATGATCTACTTAGGGTTACAAAATATTTGGCTACACTTAGAAATTTTAGATGAAAAAGGTTGAACAAAGTTCATTTGCTAAGCTTGATCAAGTTGACAGAAGGTGTTGAGTAAAGTTAGTGCAAGCTAAGTAGAAAGTTAGTTGGAATCAAGCGAAAGCATTTTCTAGTGGATGCCGAGAAAACTAATAGGTGTCGAGCAAGTTAGTAGATGCTGAGTGATTTTCAGTATGTTTCAAGCACTAGTAAAATCTAGTTGATATTTAGTGATTTTATAGTAGATGCTAAGTAACACAGTATGTGCCAAGCATTAGCAAATTGATAATTTAGAGTTGTTGCATTATGAAAAAGATCAAAGATTAGCTAAATAAAAGTCAACAAGTTTGTTTTCTTGGAACTTTTGAAATAGGAGGAAGATAAGATTGATGAGCTAGAGGCACAAAATCTTATGTAAAACATTTTGCAGATGAATTCAAATGGATTCTAGGAGAAGTTTCTAGAGAAGACAAGATATGGGGTAGATACATTTTATCTTACCTAATCCATAAAAAGCCCTAATTTTTGAGATGGATAATGAGTTGCAAAAGGAATTCTAATTCCCTATATCTAGGGATGCCTAGTCATGAAGCAAAGGAAGAGAGGCCATAAAGCTTTTGGATGCAAAAATTAGACAAGGTGAAGGAAGAAGGGTTTACTTCATCAAGTGACCCAAGAGAAGAAGTCTACAATGGTGAACTAAGCAAGAAGGCTTAATGAAGATGAATTCTTGAAGGGTGAACAAGCTGTCAGAACTACAAAGATAGGAAGCCAAGTAGAGATGAGGATTGAATAGTGATCTATAATCTGCAAGTAAGGTTGTAAGTTGTATTAGATCAAACTTTAATGTTACTCTATAAGAATTGTATTAGATTATGGTAAATCCTTTGGAGAAAGGTTGACTTAATGATCATTGGGAAATCCTTTAGCAAGGTGGCATTTCAAATGAATGACCTAAAGTCCTCTAACAAGGCTCACTTTTAATAGGATGATTGAAATCCCATAACCAAGTCACATTTAACAGTCTATGTTGTAACCATTAATAGGGTTGGCCTTTAATAGGGAATCACTTTAGAAGAGTGAGAAATGAGTAGCATGTTACTAGTAGTTTTTCCCAAATTGGGTTTCCATGTTAAATCATTGTGTCATGTGTACTGATGGATGTGTTATGTTTTATGCTTTACATTTCTGTATGTTAACTTAATAGTAAGATATCGGTTTTGGTTTACACACAGTGAATGCATGCATGGTAAAGAAATTTTTATGGGTTCATAGAATTATAAGAGTTTTATTTCAGCATATGGACCTTGAATAACTAATTCACCCCCCTTGTCAGTTATTCTAAATAATTCCAATAGAAGCTTTCTTTCAGACCATTCTAAGAGTTTTGCATTTGTATCAAGGTCTTCATTTTTTATCTTCTCCACTATATCTTTCTGTTTTTCTATTAGTGGCTTGGTCTCTTCAAGAGTTGGTAGACTAAGTGCATCTAGAAAGATGTCCTTGATATCTTGAAGTGCTGACTTCTACCTATGTTCTCTCCTAAGCATTTCTTAATGTTTCTTCCTTTCTAAGGCTTTTTTTAAAATTCCTATTTTTTCTAATGTCATGGTGTCATAGTCATATTTGGGAATAATGATGTCTTCATCAAGGCTTATGTCTCCATAATGTATTACCTTTTCTATCTTTAATGAGCTTGGGCTTGGCACTATGATTTTCAATTGAATGGCTTTTTTACCTATCTTTTGAATAGTTTATGTAGTAGGTGTGCTAGATGTTGGTAAAGCTACCAATACTTGGATGGCCACATGTATCTTCACCTTTGGTTCTATCTCTGTATGCTTTCTCTAGTTTATCACTATGACTTGGCTAGCACCTTATTCATGTGTTGTAGGTATAGATGAATCCATCTATCCTATTTGTAGTTGTTCTCTTATAGTGGTTTCCTTCTCTTCTACTTTCTCTTCAACAGTATCAACTTTAACACTTGTATCAACCTCGGTGGATGTGTCTAATGTTATTTGAACTAAAGATTGAACATGAGTAAGTAAAGGGATGATTGAAGGTGGTTCTTGTGGATTCACCTTTTCCCTTGTGACATCAATTAATTCCTTTTGTAGTTCTTCGACACTAACCAAAATTGGATTACCACATAGTTTGGATTGGAGTGTAGATTGTGTTGGCATATCAGTCAAGTTTTTTATTAGTCACACACACTTATTCAAATTGTATATAGCTACCAAGCTCATTGTACAATTATTAGTGCTTTCCAAGCATTTTAGTTATCATCAAGTTTTATTGTTGCTACCAAGTCCTTTGAAAAAATCCTAGTGGTTATCGAGTATTTGTCTTTACAGTGAAGATAAACAATGTAAACTAAGCATCTCAGTGCATGCTAAGTTTACTAGTGCAAACATAGATTTGCAGTGTTTACCAAGTTTGTAGTTTATGTGATGTGAGTCTAGTGTTAATTGAGCTACTCAATGCTAACCAAGTGACTAAATTTATACTGAGCTCAAGGTGATAGTGTTTAGCAAGATATGTAATGGTAAACAACTAATTCAGTTTATATGATGAGTTTTATAGTATCTACTGAGTCACTAGTATAGACTGAGTTCAAGGCTTCTTGGAAGTGACCAGTATGGGCTAAGCTTCTACATGTACCGAGACCATGACAATGCTAAGCATTGATAGTGGTTGTCGAGTATCAAAACTTCATAGAGTTAGTCTTCAGAACCCAAGAATCTTCATGTGGGCCAACTTTGTAATATTTGTGTAAATTTGTATTGTGGCTTACTTTGTAATTTGTATAATTAGATTGGTATAAATGTAATGTATTGTATCATATCCAAAGTGTGGAAGAATGTGAATATGAATGCAATGTAATTGAATATAATTAGAAAAAATGTAAAAAAAGCAAATTACACAAGGTGGATCCTTTCATAAGTTGGACCTAATAGTCCTTATTGCTCCTAATAGGGTAGATCATTAGAAGTGATCAATGTAAGCTTTAACAGACTAACTTTATACTATAGTACTAAAACTTGTGGGTATCATCCCCACCCCAGTTTTACCTTCTATTTGGAAGGTTTCTGGGTCACCAAATCTTTGTGACCATTTTTAGTTTCTTATGCATGCAATTAGATAAGATCATATGTGATGGATTAAATGCTAATTGGAATGTTGGATTAACAGTTGAAATTGTAAAAGTTTTAAAAGTTACTGATTCACCCATCCCCTCTCAATAACTTAGCATAGTCTAGATTATTTGCAACAATTGGTATCAGAGCATTGTGGTTCCTAGGAGAAAGCTTAACAACTTAAGCAAAGATCAAGGCCATGGAGATATTCAAACTTGAAAGGGCTATTGAGAATGAGTAGCTAGATTTAGAAATAGCTATTTCCCAACTCAAGAAAGCAAAGGAGTAACTCTCTCAATCCCTAAAAAGAAGAAAAGAACTTGCAATTCAAATGAATAACCATCTCTACATTGAAGAATAAAATTGAAGTCCTTCATTAAAACAATTTAGATGAAGCCAATGAAGCAATCAAAGAACTCCTAGAAAAGAATTGTTCACTACAAAAAAAAGTAAGAAAACTAAGAAGAGAACAAGAAATTTAGTTAGTAAGGCTATGTAAAGTCATGGAGTAGAAGAAAAACACAAAAGAAGAGTCAGAGGGAAAGAACAATGAAATCTAGAATCAATCCCTTCAACAAGTAGACTTTATTGATCAGCTCTCTAATGCAAATGACAAAATTGTGAGTTGAAGATTTGAAAATAAAATAATAAGAAATGATCTAAACTCTAAAATACAAATCAATGAGAGATTTAAAAATTATCTAAACTTGAAAAGGAAAATCAATGAAAGAATGATGAAATCCTAAGAAGACATGACTCACTTGAATGAGAAAAATCTTTATAGACAAAAAGGAAAAGCAAGAATTGGATAAACAAAAGAAGGAGAATCATCCAAGAAAGGAGCTCAAAAGAATAAAAAACTTACTTGCAATCACTGTGATAAGATAGTTCATACTTCAAACAAATGTTGGAGCAATGGAAAATAAAAATTAATTGGAAAGTGCTACAATTGCATTCAACATGGTCATAAGGCTAATGAATGCAATGACAAACCAAGATTTGAACGTAGAAATGTAAGAAACATGGATAAAAGTCATTAGAATGCAAAACCAAGTTATTTTATTCAGAAGAGAAAGTTATGAAAGCCATATTTGGTTGGGACTACAATAACTAGTACAACTATCATTATTGTGGAGAATTTGGACACATTAGAATGAATTGTGTAAAGCATCATTTGAGAAAAAGAGATACTACTAAATGACATTCCATTTGTACAAAGCTTGGTCATCTTTCCAAGAACTACATGAATATTGGTAGAATTGAAGATGACAAAAAGTCAAAAGTAGATAACATCCAAAAATAGATTCAGCAGCAATGGGTTCCAAAGTCTACTGAGAATACAAGTCCAAGTCATGATGATTAAGTCACTCAAGAATTGAGTGACTCCACCATTTCCACTCAAGTTCTCAAAGAAGAGAATTAGGATTATGCTACCAAATGAAACATTCAAAATAGTTCCATATTGAAAGAAAAAAAAATCCAAATTTATATTCAAGATATAAAGGGGTCACCAAGTAAAATTTTACTAGTGTCTACCAAGTTACCTTCTCTATTGAGTGAGGTTGGGTCACAAATTTTATTGAGCAAGGACATGAGTAATACGGATGCATATAGGTATTGAGTCATGAAGATCTTGCCAAGTGTTCAATACAAAGTAGTGGATGAGAGTCACTCAACATGATGGCATAATTTTGACATCCAATAGCAGCAAGGTAAAGTGAGGTTCAGACATGTTAGTTCATAGAGTGGAATGGAAGGCACCAAACTTCAAGCTCAATCCCACAATTGTTGAAACCCTAGATTCGAGTGGAGCATAGTCTCAAATGCCTCCAAGAGTACTTCTAATCAATGATATTCACATTCATTTTAAATGTGTTATTCATTAAATTGGTACTTTAGAAATGGATGATGCCTTAGATATGCTATGTGTGAATGGAGTTTTAAAACTCGAGCACCAACAACTAGAAACCAAAAGAGTAACTCACATCCCTCACATGATGCCCCATAAATTTCAAGTAAAATTGATTAGGTTTATACTTAGTTAGTGGTTAATGAGTAGTTGTGATTAGAGAAACTAGTATTGATCACAAAGAAGATGATTCATCGAATCATTAGTGTCCCAATGCTAGCCAAAGCCAAAATGACTAAAACCCTAGGTTGGGAAGAACTAGAAAAGAAGAACCTAGTAGAATGGTATGAAAGAGGAATGAATATTAGTGTTGTCTTAGACATGGAGTTGAAATTTGGTATCCACATCATTGTACATAAGATTTACAACTCTAGCAAGTTGAATAGTGCATCATGTGAAGATGTGGACGTGGCATACAAAGTAGTCAAGAACAATCTATCTTTTGACCTTGTCAAGCTACTATTGAGACAATTCAACAAAAATATTGAAAGTATAAGGACTGTAAGAATTTGGTATAGCTCTAATACTATGTAAGAATTTTCCTTAGGGAAAAATTCACCTAAGATCAAGGAACTCAAGCACAAGCACAATAGTAGACCAACAAGGTATGATTAGAATAACAATATCCAAAATTGATTTATTGTAATTCAATGTTCTGTCATGTGTACATACATAGGAGTAATTGAATATAAATGCCTCTAGAATGCTTCTAGAATGCCTAGGAGTTAGCACACTAATAAGTATTACAAGTAGGCACATGTCCACCAGAAGTGGATTATCCTCCATTAAGCACAAGACTAAGTGTAGTGATGAGAGGATAAGCCTACAGAGGTGTAGCACATAAAATTATGTTGTAGACACCATGTGCTCAAAATGAGACTAAAAATAATTGTGTTGTCTACATGAAAACTCAGTTAATTATGCAAAGTCCAGTGTTGTAGACATCATGTGCTGAATTAGAGTTGCTCACTTCTATGTTGTCAACATGAAAATTCATGTGAGTATGCAAACTCCTAAGTGTCTCACCTAAAAAATAACAAAATAATGTATTGAGCTAAGAAAACTTAATTAAAGTGTGGCTAGTAACCCTATGGATTATTCTCTTAGTTATTTTGATTGGTCCTCCTTCTAGATACAAGGGACCATTATGAATTCAGTTTAACATAATATGTATCCACTCAGTTTGAATACATTAGGAAAATCTAGGGCTTGTGTTAAACCCTTTTTCTCAAAAATTTTGTTTTCTTCCTTCAAAACAACATTTTCACACAATTTATTGTATGAACCTCTTATTTCCATGTCTCCTATTCTTCCTATCTTGTAATTGTAGCATTTCCTCACATCTTACATCATTATCACATTTGGTGGGATCATAGACAATGTGCTAGATGGATCTTGTTTATAGGCTATGTCAGTGATGACTTTAAATATAGGTTCCTTAACATCATTAACAACTAGATAAACATTTAAAACTTCCTTTCCTTCAACCTTTTTCAAACTAGATGCCATCTTATCAAACTAGGGTTTATGAAAATTTAAACTATGTAGCTCAACTCTTGATAAAAACATTTGAAAATATGATGAGTTAGTGTGAAATCACTGCTCAAATCTTTGCAAATGCTTTGAATAGGTTTATAAATCACCTTGTACTCTAATCACTCTTTCTTGAATTTTAAATGATGAAGAATGAGCAAAAATTGATCATATACTGTTCAAAAACCTTGCATTTAATGCTAAGTGCTTATATAGTTGTAAGCTTGGCATTAACCAATTTTGGGTTCACTTGACATCCATTGATATTTTAGTTACTCAATAGCAACCATGAGCTTGGCATCAACTAGCTAATCTAAGAGCTTGACATCAACTAACATTCTACTCGACATACATAGGAAATGTTTCATTCTCATCAGCAACATGAAAAACTTAAAAAAAGTTCTTGGATTTCTAATAATGTCTTGCATCTTTATTCATGCTAATTTAGTCTTTTTAGTACTATATCCTTTTGTAACTGATGTATGATATAACCTTTAAATATTAGTCCCATGTACCTCTTGTTTGTCTAGTTTGATGAGGTGTGATCACCTGACCCATTGGGTGAAGTGATCCCTTCTCCATTTGATGTGTTGCAATCATCATTCTTTTGCCATGTCTTGTTCATCTCATCTCTAATGTGTTCAACATCTACCTTGCCTTTACCTTTATCAAATTCATAGCTTGGTTCCTTTGACCTAGTTGGACAATATTTATTCATATGACTTGTCTTCAAATAACTAAAGCATGTGGTTTGAATCAAAAAACTTTTGTAAGTACCACTAAAGTGTGTCCTAATAAAATTCTTAGGAACATGTCCATATTCTTGAAAATAATAACAACTATATCTTGTATTATAATCCCAATTATAAGAGTTGTCATTGTTCCTAACCTTCATTTTTCTATTCGATGAGCACATGGATTTGGATATGCATTCAAAAGGTCTATGCCCATACTTTTGACAATCGTAGAAATAACATCAAAATCTTTTTGTTTTCATGGTTTTGGTTCTATATTCATGTGCCAAATGACCTTGTTTCTTTCACTTATAGTAGTGAACCATGCTTTTAGGCTTGGCATTCTAATTTGTAGTTTTGCTCCTACACAGATTAGCAATATGTCCTTTCTTACCACAATAATGACAAGTAGGTTTGGATTTCTTACCTTTGATATTCCTTTCTTCTACACTTTTGAATGATTCTCCTTCTTCAGTACTTCTATAGCCGAGTCTTGATGTATCATTTTTGGATCTAGGGTATATTAGTAAGTGCTCAAAATATTTGATGGCTTGATTTGGTTTGTTGAAACTTTTAGCAAATTCCTTTTCTCTTTTTAGGTCATTCTATAGTTGTTCATTCTACAACTTCAATATAGTTATCTCAATGTCCTTGAAATTCAACTCATAGTTGGCAGTCATCATTTGACTTAGAGTATCCAATTGCAAGTTGGAGATCTTGATTAGTTCTATTGACTTCTTTTCCAGTCTATTGTCTAGAACTCTTTTGTCTTCTTTAATCATCGCTTTGTCTTCCATAACTTTATTCTTTTGTTTAGTCACCTCACATATCAGTATAGCTTGTGATTCTTTCTCTATCTTGAGATTTTTGATTTCCTTACCATGGAATCTATTATTTTCCATTAGATCTAGAACTTATGTATCAAATTCATTGGATTCTCCATCTGCAAATAGCTCAGTAGTGTCTATCTCTTCGTATATTGTGTCATTCTCTACAATAGGAATATCTTTCCTTCTCTTCAAGGAACACTTTAAAGCTTCTCTTGCTTCATTTAGTTGATGTAGTATAAGATGTATTTGAGTCTCTTGGTTCTTAATAGTGTTTCCCAACTTCTAGACTTCTATTTCAAGATCTTTCCTCATAGTTGCAAAGCTTCTCTTTTAAAGAACAAGGCTTTGATACCAATTACTAGAATTACAATAAGAAAGGTAGACTTAAAAGAGGGGCTGAGGGTGGGTCAATCAATAGTTTAAACTTGGACCTATAAAACTTTTACCATACATGCATCTAATGCATTAAATAGATAAACTGAAATAACATGTAAAGCACATATATTTAAATCATGTAAACATGTAACCAATCACACACATAACACCATATATGATTACTCTAAAATCCTCCATGTGTGAAGGTAAAACTAGGGTAGTGATGAAACCAACAAATTTTCACTATTGCAATTTTAAAGTGTATCTAATTAAGGTTATAATGTTTTTATCAGAATTCATGATCTACCCTATGAAAGGTTTTCCCTAATAAAGACTTACAAAGACTATTAGGTCACACCTTGTTAGAGGATTTCAACACCCTATTAGAAGTCTGCCTTATTAGAGGACTTCAACTTACAACTAAGTAAGTGCCCTATTAAAGGATTTCATACTACCTATTATTACTTTTCTACTTAAGATACTTAACTGAAATCACCTATTAGAATGTATTACCATAGATCCTATAGCTAGCACTTACTTTCCTAATAATAGATCACCTCTAAATAATGTGTTCTTGATCATTTGTGATCAAATGTTTCAATGTTGTGCCCTTTTCTCTATGCTTTGTTCTTCTCTAACTGACTTTGTAACTCACTCTCAATTCTAAGTCACCATGAATGCTCTACAAACTATCTTTCTTTTCTCCTTCAAATTCTTACATAGTCATTATGCATTCCTCTATTCATCCATCCATAAAGAGTTTAGGAATTTCTCCTCCTTAAGAAGACTTACGTGGCTTAGGGTTAGGTATGAATCTACAGCTAAGATTCATCCATTTTACCACTTAATCCTTCCCATTTTCTAATTGGTTGCATGTAATTTCATAGGCAATCCAAATAGAGATTCATCCTAATCTCGAAAATATCAAAATATATCTTTAATTCAGCTAAAAAATTGTTTACATTGTTGTTTATGCCATTACAAAAAATTATGTGAAAATTGTGTCACTCGACATATGAAGTCCCCAATGCTCAACATGAACTATATTTCTACTATGATTTTGAACCTGAATTACTCAACATCCATTGTATACTCATCACCTAAATCACTCAGCATGGTCTATCTACTCAACATGTGAGTGACTTAGGACATGAGTGACTTGACACTCATTGCAAATCGGCATGGTCAAATATTTACATGTTGTGCTCAGCATGTATCACTAGTTTGACATGAACTAAGTAAATGGAATAAGAGTATTAACACTCACTTGTCAAAACCAATTTGGGATCAATGCCAAAGCCCTTGAGTAGTAGGTTGGCCTAGGTAATGTTGTTATAGAATAGATTGACTTGGGTTTACCTATTTGAGGGTTAACCAAAACATGCTAGCACTGAGGTCTCAAAAACCTTGTACATGGAAATATAAGAAGATGATAGAATTGGAGAAAGAGTTAAAAGCACAAATCCATCCATAGTCCATAATGTCATGAAAGGGTGAGAGCTAAAATGTCTTAAATTATGGGTTCTTCAACTTTAAGATGTTACAAATACCTAAAAGGTATCTTTGCAATTCAATGAGACTAATTCCAAAACTCATTTTGAGAGAGACAGTCAAGAGAAAAATATTATTATAAATACGCATGAAAATTACATTTAAAAAAATGTTCAATTTTGTAAATTCATGTAAATAAGAAACAATTAATATAATGGTCTATAAGCATTAATGTTTTGTAATAGAGAAATAGTATGTATGTCTAGGATCAAGTAATGAATATATAGGAGAAAGTGATGAATGTAGAGAAATAGTGAGCATATGCATAGAATTATAAAAGTAGGATAAAAATCTATAATTTAAAGTATAGACACTAGCATATGATATAATTCATCTTCTTTGCACTAGGGAGTTGAAAACATAAATCAAATAACTTATTATTTTGATGCAATTAATAAAGGTGAGAAATTATGCAATCTACTAAGTGTAATTATATGCAAATTAATCACTAAATCATAAATGCAAAGGTCTATAATTGACCACATCCTTCTTGGTACTCCATGAAATAAATTACTAAGAAGGGTGTTGGCATAATAGTTTAATAGGTCTTAAGGAAAATCCATTAACTCTTAACTAGGCGAGATCCTAACAAAGCATACTCTAGAGGACTAAATTATTTGTGGGCATTAATCTCACACTATCCTTTTAACCCTAATCATATTTAAAAAAGATAAATAATAATGTAAAACTTGAGTTATTATTTGATTTTGTTGAATATATGCTTAATGTTTTAATAGCTAATAATACTGATATAGGAAAATTTGAGTTACTATTGATAAACTGCGAAAGAAGGCTGAATTATTGATTTCTTGTTGAAATTGGAGATTATTGACTAACCCCCCATCTCTCTCACTAATCTTTATATATAGAGAGAGGAGAGTGTCTCTTTTTTTGAGTTAAATTTTCTATAGTCAATATTGATCTTCAATTTGTCTATCTAAAATTTGGTATATGAACCCCATATCTAAAACTTTCTACATTTATAAATTAACTAATGGATTTGGTCTTATTTAGGACTATCTTATTGGCCTCCAATAATCCTTAATGCAGATCCTCTAAGTATATATGTTTGGATCAAGTCCTTCATTTCCTAGTAATCCCATGAAAATGTTGAACCATTTTCCTATGTAAAGAGGTTAAGTGATATTCTTCTTCTTTAATCTTACTATTATAGTTGACATAGTTCTTAGGTTTTAATTCTATCCATGTAATGAAATGCTTCTTAAAGGAATCATCTATGTATGTGGTCCCTTTATCATTTTTATGGGGCTTAATTTTATACAATAGTTATAAAGTAGATATGTGATGTTTAGTCTTTGTTATAAAATATAAGGTATGGACAGAGAAAGAAGAACATGCTAGCTATGTCAAATTGTTAAGGTCATGGAGATAGTCATTTTGGATTATATGGGACAACATAGTCTAACAATATTTAATTTTTGAATCGGAATCCTACCTATGCTCATACAAGTTTGTATTGAATCTTCATCTTTATCCTTTCAACTAAGCTAAATTGTTCATTAGATTCTAAGGGAAATTGAGTTGGTAGATAAAAATTACTATCTTCCTCAAGGTTTTTTTAAAAATTTGGTATCATTGATTTTCATAATTTTCATCCTTTAAAAGTGTAAAAAGTTGAAATCCATGGACTTTCTAAAGGGAGTAGGTAACTACCAAAATTAACCTTAGGCTACAAGTGTGTATGTGAAATAGTGTAGTTGCACAAAAAATGCCACACTTTAATAGATCATTAGATTATTAGTCTTTAATTATAAAATCGTGAAATTACAATAATAGAAACTATCAAGAGTATTTTTTTCCTCTCTATATAGAACAACTGTGAAAGGGATCTCGAGGTGCTCTCAAACATTATAGATCCATGATCAATGATACTACATTCTAGAATGAGAGATTATTAAATTAAAAAATACAATTTCAACACATCTAAGATGCAAAAATTAAGGCTAAATGATTTGATTCAGTTATGAAATTTAGGTTATGTAAATGAAAACTGCACCATTAAGCTAGATGAGTATGAAAATATACGACATGTACTTAAGATTCAATAGTGTATGATATTTTGACAACATATAGATATGAAGGAAATATTGTGGATCAAATGAGCTAAAAAAGTCATTATTTATAAAAATTGTGAGGAAATGAGTGTATGATAATGATTCTTAATGTATAATTAGAATTAACCCTTGAATGATCTATGTGATGTGATCCATGCATGCTAACATCCATTAGTTTTTTCAAAACTAATTTACCACTTAGTAGTGAGTTGCAATATAAAAGATTTTACTAATTCATTTTAATTAATGAATTAATTATCCAAGATAATTTAAGGGATTGATTTAGTTAAATAGGACAAGGTAATGAATGTGTCTTAAAATATTAAAGATTAGAAGATTAAGAGAGGAAGTGAATTAGAAGGATAAGCAGCATATCCTTATTGAGCTGCAAAGATATATTCGATAAAAAAGGATCAAGTATACAAGATAGAATTGAGATTTGTAATAAGAAATTTAGTTGCATTAGAAATTAGGTCATCTCACTATTACTCTCTAACCATTTTAGCAATGATCTAAATCTCTTAACCTATTTGGCTTAACAACTATTTCTAAATCATCTAAAGAGATGGCATTTATTGACTAAAGTGTCTAAAGACCTCTAATAAAGCCACTCCTAATAGGGTGATTAAATCCTCTAATAGTGTCACAACTAATAGTGTGTTTTGTAACCTTTAATAAGGTTGGCTCCTATCAAGGCTCACTTCAAAAGAGTGAAAACAATAACTAGTTACAATTGGTAGTTTTTCCCAAATTGGATTTCCACATTAAATCTTCATTTCACTCGTGTTCATGCTATTTATTTTATGTGCATGAAATTAAATTACAATTAATTTTAATCAAATTAATATTAATATAACTAGTTATTGTTGAGATACATTTGATTCTTAGCGAGTGTCGAGTTATAGCATTTTGCTAGTGTCAATCGAATGCCTATGTACATGCCAAGTAATACAATTTAATTAGAGTTTATGTTTTGATTTGTTTTAATATCTAAGGGATATGAGATTTATTTTAGTGGTAACTAATTCATCCCTCCCCTCTTGGTTACTCCTCTTATATTTCCAACATGGACCTCTATTATAAAATTTCATGTTGTTGCATCCTAGTTGTCAGATGCTAGCTCTAGAGATTTAATTTGAATATATAACTTCATAGCAAGGTTAACTAGGCCTTCATGAATAGAAATATGTGGATCTTTCTTTACCATTGTTTCTAAAAAGGCTAGTTCCTTGTGTAACACCTCCATGTGAGTGGTCAACATGGATTGGATGATGATCAGTGTAGCCTGAATGTTGACATGCTGAGCTTGTAGTATTGCTAACTAACCTTGTACTAACAACAAATTTCTAATATGAGACTAAATTTGACCAAGAGATTATTGTAGGATTTTACCCATTGACTTCGAATCTCCCTGTAGGTGGTCAATGTGTCTCTACACTTCTTGTGTGAATAGAGGTACATCACAAAACTTTGTGTAAAGAGAGAAAATATTCTCCAACATTTTCTTCACACCATCAATTTTGGTTTCTAACTCAATCTGACTTAGTGCAATGGCACTAGATACCTTTTCATTTACCTTGGTTTAAAATTTCTACTTAAGCCATTTTAGTAATTTTACATTTGTGTCTAGGTCTTCATCATTTATCTTCTTCACAATGTTCTCCAATTGCTCTATGATTGGCTTTTCTTCTTTAGGTGTAGGTAGACTAAATGCATCAAGAAATATGTCTTTGATGTCATGTAGTGCTTGTTTCTACCTATGCTCCCTTTTGAGTAGTTCTTCGGGTTTCTTTCTAACTAGAGCATCCTATAATATGCTCATTTTCTCTATGGTAATTAATGCAAGATCAAACTTTCAAAGTTCAATCACCTCATCAACCATATATGTACTAGGACTAGGCATTGATGACTGCAGTGGTGTAGCTTCTACACTCGGCCTATGAAGTGATTTTCTAGAAATAGAAGTAGCAGTATCAGGTAGGGTAACCAATGTTTGAATTGCTATCTATTCCTCTAGTTTTGTAGTCAAGACTTAATATTTAATCCCATACTTCACCTTTTCTATGATCTTTGTTTCACCTTGTGCGTGTATTATAGGTGTAAGATAGGCTTCCTATCCTATTTGGACTAGTGTCCCATTTTTCTCAATTGTTAAAATTGCTTGTACTATAAAAATTTGCATCAATATGCTAACATGTGATGTCATTGAGTCCTTCCTTTGATATGTTGCAATAGACATTTTAGGTTGTGCTTTTGTATACTAAGAGCGGGGGGGGGGGGGGGGGGGGGGGGCGGTGGGGGTTGGCAATGAATAATTCTTGAGTTTTCTCCCTTATAGATATCAATTTTTCCTTCTCAATCTCATCCACACTCACCACTATAGGATGGCTGCATAGTTTTTCCTTGGTGGTGAAACCAAGCAATATCTTCTGCATATCCTTCTTTGTTAAGGGATTGATATTCTAAGTGGTGTTTTCAGAGACATCCTTGATCTTAACTATTTATTCTTGTTCATTAGCTTTGTGTACATGAGGGGGACTGGCACTTGACATATGTACCTATGGTACATTATGATCTTCCTATTTCTCTTCCTCAACTAGAGCCTCTATATCTTCTTCCTTCATAGTGCCTTCCTCATGTATTTTCCTTATAGATTCATATATTGTAATCTCAACTACCTATTGTTCGACTTTTTCTTTGCCTGCCTCCTTAGGTGATTGCTCAATATCCTTTTGTATTGTTAGCCCATAGATATCTTTCCATATTCGGGGGCTTTGTTGGACAATCTCTTCAATATTGTTCTATAAAATGTTAAAGGTTTTGTATTGTGGAGAAAATTTCCCTTTATAATTATTAATTGCCTTTTTCATTACAGACTTGTCCAAGTCTAGCATTACTCTTTCTAGATTTGTCTCTCTAATATTCCTTTCAATTGTGAGACTGTATTGCCACCTTTGCTCAACTCTATCATATAGAATTTTGAGTAAAGTGTTGGCAAGCTCAATTGGAGTGGTCTCAAAAGTTTCCATCACAACATACATAGATTGTTCTAATTTATTCACTTTTACTCTTCCAAGTTTATCAAACTCAACATGTGTGAACCCTAATAAATCAACATTATTTTTTATATTATCGCACAAGTTGTCCAAATTAGAAGAGGGACTATGACTTACAACTTTGTATTGGTTGTTGTCATCTGACTTGGTCCTCTCCTCATCTAGTTTAGCTGGATCTATATATTTCATCCTTTTCCTCTGCTCATGTTCATCTTCCTTGACAGTTGTGCTAGCTCTCTTGTCTTTAGGCTTCTCATTTTCTTGAGTCTTCTTAGTAGTAGCTCTTGTGCTAGCCTTGGTGACAAGAAATATAGGCTTTTTTTGTGAAGGTTTCACAACTTTCTTGGGTTTTCTTGTTGTTGGCTTCTTTATTTTTCTCTTTTTCTTTTCTATAGAAAAAAGTTCTTCATTGGCAAGTAAAAGAACAAAGTTGTGTCACCTTTTAGGCTGACTTATTAGGATGACAAAATTTTAGTATTTCTATCAAAAAATCTATTGTTATTAAACATACGGTCTAGATAAATTCATTCTAGCTAAGTTATATATGGTATCATACATTTCCAATTGTAAATGTCTATTAAATGCATGTTTTATACTAGTTTGTATCCAATTACTAAAGAAATAAAATTATTTTAGAAAAGTGGTGTTTCAATAACTGTTACTATTTTTTTATGAATTTTTTAATAATATGTAAACACCATTTTATAGAGCTTAGAGTCAACAATATTCTCATATAGAGTTTGTAGTATTTTAATTAGATTGGTATATTATAATTAAAAAATTCTACAACCACGTATTTTAACATTTGAAAAGATGTTGGTTTTGAGAAAGAAAAAATATTAGATCATATCAAAAAAACCTAAAAATTATATTCAATTTTCCAGAGGAGAGAGTCCTATTCTAGAATGTATAGTTTTTCTTCTAGTTAGAATATAGTTGTTTTGAAAAATGTGGTGGGAGATGAGAACTATCAATTTCAGGTGAGTTGAGATTTCAATCCTTATAAAAGAGAAAATAAAGGTCTAAAGCCAAGTTTTATTTTTTATTATTCTAGATATATATGTTATTTATAATATAGTTCGATATCAAAGGGAAATAAGTTTATTTTCATATAGTATTATGGTGGGAACTAGATGCCTAATTTTCAACATTTTTCAGCACCTAAAAAATAATTTATAAAAAATAGGAAAATATATCAATTCTTATTCCAAATAATTATTAAAAATTATAATCCAAGAATTCATCCATTTCTACACATTTCATTAGTTTACTTCATTTCCAAAGTCAAAATAATAATACCAATTTTGTTGCATTGAAGGTGAATAGTTATACTTTTGTTAGCCTTTTCCTTTACAAAAGGGTGACACAAGTTTGTGCTTTTACCTTGGCTTCTTCTCCCTCAACACCTTCATAAAATTCTTCTTCTTCTTCTCCTTTGTCCTTGCCTTGACCCTGTGTCAGAGCAAGTGGTGCTTGGGAAGGTGTATCTCCTTCATCATCTTCATTATCCTCTTCTTCTTCATCTCCTTCTACTTCTTCACCAAATTGTTCCTTGAGCTTTTTCACAGACATTGTCTTAATACCCATTTTGATTTTGGACTTGGCTAAATCATAGTTTCCAAATGTAGTAGTCTTCTTATCTACTTCCTCTTCTAGTAAAGCAATCATGGATGTAGATGCCTCATCCACATTAATTTTATGAGGAAATGGCCTGAACCATCTAACCCTTGGAACAACACCTTCAACATAAGTGAAATTAATATCAACTACAAATCAAACATCATTTTAGTATTTGTTTCTCTACTTGTGACACTAGTATTCTTATTCTTTATTTTGTTGACTTCTTAAAGTCGTCAAAATAACATGTCATTATAGTCTCAAAATTATCTCCAAATTGAACTATGTATTGTCCAATTTGCACTACAACGGACATGTTCTTCTTCCAAGTAGCTTTGCCAAATGAGGGAAAAGTATTTTTCATATAGAAAAATATACAAATAATTATTGAACTGAATTTGCATTGTGCACTTTTTTCCTTTCTTATGGCTCCCAAGTTTCTTGATAACTTTTGGAGTTCTAACTTGGTAAGGTCATAAGAATGGTCCTTCTTTACAATCTTATAGCCTAAATCCACAACTATACATAGTACACCATTCAATCTACTAGACTTAAGGAACTTATGTGTGATTACTCTTACTACAAATGTAATTAAGGGATCATTGATTGTGTCTATGGGCATCCCTGTCTTGTTCCATACCACCTCTATATTCATCTCAATTGCCTCTTTTGCATCATTCCTCATAATCTTTATCTTTTCTAATGTAGGATACCTTATTACTCTATGAATAATCCTCTTTGTGATCTTCATAGAGTTTCCTTCTAACCATACTGAGTTGTCATGTATTTTGTTGAGAACTATCTTAATCCACTTTGTCTTGAATACATTAGGAAAATCTAGGGCATGGGTTAACCCTTTCCTCTCTAAATTTTTTTCCCTCTTTCATCACTCCATGCCAACATAATTTTCCATACAATTCTTTGATTTCCATGTCTCTTATACATGCTATCTTACAAGTCTAGCAATACCTTACATCTTGTATCAATAAAATTTTTGGTGGTATCATACACAATGCACTAGATAGGTGTCTGTTGTATGAAATATCAGGAATACCTCTAAAAGATGGTTGCTCAACCTTATTTCTTATTAATTAAACATTTAAATTTTTTTTCCTTCCTTAACCACAGAAACAAAAGAGCTAGACATCATTACAACTATCTAGGGTTTGAATAAATTCAAACAGCATAGCTCAACACATGATCAATACCTTGAAAATATGACATTTGGTGGTCAGTAGCAGTTGAATCTATTTTCAAAATTCTTGATTCAATTTCTCCAATTTTCTTTATGCTCTTTGTGCTCTCTTCAATCTCAAATGATTGCAAATGAGTGAAAAAATGACCATATAACTAGTTAAACTTTACAATAAATGCTTAGTGCTTACATAGATGTAAGCTTGACTTCAATAGTAATTTTGACTCACTCAGCTTTAGTGTGATTTCTACCATGATCAACAACCACAAAAACATAGCCAACACTATCACCTTTGGTAGCTCAGCATCGAATAAATTTTAACTCGAGAGCAACAATGAAAATTTTCATGTTCGATAGCAACATGAAAACTTATATATTTTTTCTAGGTTCTAACCAATACTTTGTATCTTAATTCATGCACATATGATCTTTTTAGAACTTAATGCTTGGAACTGATGTATAATTGAACTTTGAAATATTGATCCCACACACACCTCTTGATTGCCTAGTTGGGGGTGGTTTGATCACCTAATCCATTGGATGAAGTGATCCCATTTGATCTCAATGTATTGCAATATTCCTTTTTCTTCCATCTCTTTTTCTTGTACACTTTAACTTCTTGAACATAAACATTTCCTTTTCCTTTATTGAATTCACTGCTAGGTGCTTTTGACCCTGTTGGACACTTTTTTTTGATGTGACTAGTCTTGAAACAACTAAAACATATAGTTTGACTCAACCATCTACTGTAGTCAATTCTAAAAATGTGTTTTAATGTAATTCTCAGCAACATGTCCATACTCTTGACAAGATTGAAAACTAAACCTTATATTGTAATCCCAATTGTAAGATCTATCAGTATGGTTTACCTTAGCTTCTTTGTTTGATGACCAGTTAGGCTTCGATATGAACTCATATTCTCTATGTCCATACTTCTTATAGTTGTATTAGTAACCTTAAAATATTTGTGTGTTTGTAGTCCTAGTCTTCTATTCATGTTCTCGATGTCCTTGATTGTTCTACTTATGATAGTTACCCATGAATTTCTTCTTAAGGTTTTGATTTACATTTTTTTCTTGTAAGTATTTGTTGTATGACCTATCTTTTCACAATTATGACAAGCAAGTTTGTAGTTCTTACCTTTTTTGTTTCTTTGTTCACCACTTTTAGATGATTCTCCTTCTTTAGTGTCGGTGTATCCCAATCTAGTAGTATCATCATTAGATCTAGGAGATCTCATCAGTTTCTCAAAATACTTAATGGCTTCATTAGGTTTCTTGAAACTTTTAGCAAATTCTTCATCTCTTTTTAAAATCATTTCTTAGTTGTTCATTCTGTAATTTCAGGGTTTTAATCTCAATATTCTTTCCATTCAATTCACGATTGGTAATCATCATTTGATTCATTTTCTCAAGTTGCATTTGAGCAATCCTATTTTCCTTTGATGTCTTCTCCTCTAGTCTATCGGTCAATATCAATTTTTCATCTTCAATAATGAATTTTTCTTCCTCAACTTTCTTTCTCTTCTTGGTCACCTCACAAGGCAATACTAATTGGAGTTCTTATTTTATCATAAGATTTTTGACCTCTTTAATCATGGCACCATTTTTTTTAATCAGGTCTATATTTGTTGCTTTAAATTCACTTGACTTTCCATCTGCAAATAATTCAATAGCATCTTCCTCTTGGTAATGTGTGTCATTCTCCTCAATAGCTATCTCTTACCTTCTCTTTAATGAATTATCCAACTTGTCTCTTGCTTCATTCAACTTATTTAGGGCAAGCTGGATTCCAATCTTCTAGTTCTCAATGGTCTTTACCAACTTGTACACTTCCATCTTCAAGATCTTTCCTCAAAGTTGCATTGCCCCCATTTTTTTCTCCCCATATTAAGAAAAATTAACTTTAGATGTCAAGTCAAAAGTGGTATTCTTATAATTTTCTTATGGTGAGTCCAAGTTTAGTTTTCCTTAAGCTAGGAGATTTTTATTAGGTTTCCGTCATTTTCATTTTCATCTAATGAACCAGGTGGGTTACCCTAAATTGATGTCTCATAATTGGTTGTGCAATTCTTCAAGGATCAAGTTCAAATTCTTAGCCTTTATATTGAAACTTACAAGAATTTTCAGTCTGCCTTCTCATCGGCAAATTTCAGCCCATGAAGGTAGATTTTCAATCAAATGCAGAAGAGAAAGAATAAATGTTAAGGAATGCTTAATTTTCTCAACAATGGTGATTTCCTTAGTCAAAGGTGGCAAGAATGAATATAGAAATTAGATTAATAATGCAAAATACAACTTTTAGGTCCATGTAACAATTTTCAAAAAGTCAAAATTGTCTTAGATATGGATTCTTAACCATCTAATTAGTTCAGATCAATGATTTCCACAATTTCATAGCCTATTTTAAATATATGAAAGCCAAGTTGTGAAGTAGAAAAAAGTGCTTTATCGCATCCTCATAGGTGGTAGAATAGTTAAACCTTTTCAGGTTATGAAGATGCAAAAATGGCAGCAATGGTTAAGTTAAATGTTATCGCTTCATTGCAAGTAGTCAACAAAATGTTCACTTTCAAGATGTGAACTTACAAAAGGTCTATCATTACATCATCACATGATGTTAATATTGACCATCAAAGCAGGCTTCAAAGATGCAAAAAAATAGTTGCAGTTAAATCAAACATGTACTAACACCATAGTAGGTGATATTATAGTCAAGTCCCTTCAAGTTAGGAGGATGGAATGATGGGCCCAACAATTAAGATTTAAGGTTTTGCATAGTTGCATGTGGTTAGAATTAATCATGAGCTAAGGGTGTGAAACCATGAAAAGTAATCTGAACAATTAAGTTAAAAATAGTGTAATATGACATAGAGTTAGCCAAACAATTCAAGTTCATGTTGTGAAGATGCAAGAAGCATTGTTAATTAATTTAGTCAATCATCACAACATCACAAGTAGAAATATAGTAAAGACAAACAGTTGCAAAGATGCAACAAAGAAAATAGGAAGACACATGTTTACATGGGCCTATCATATTTAACAGTCACCAAACTTTCTAACCAATGAAATGGCACCATTTGTCTACCATGATGTGCACAACTAGAAGATGGACCCACACTGCAAATCAAACATGGAGTTAAGATTTTTAATTATAGTCGCTAGATCTAAAAGATCAATGCTCACTCTAATTAAGGGTAACCTGAAGTTAACGTACTAAAGTAGAGAAAAGTCATGTATCACTTTATCACAAAGGGTTAGTCAGAACCTAGAGTTAAAGTAGGGAAAGAGTGAAAATAAAAGAATCATATGTTCACAAGTAGTTAAAGTTAACTTGGAATCAAAGTGGAAAAGTTGCAAAAAGTAACCACAACATTTAAATATTGAATAGTCACATGGTGGCCAGTGATTAGAGGTAACTCAAAGTTAAGGTAGTGATAGAGAAAAATAATAGAACTAAATTTTTTTTCCTAATTGTAGTCTAAGAAAATGCTAAGGAATAAAATATAATGATGGTTGAAAAGATAATAAAAGTGGTGAATATTTTTCACAATCTTGCTAGCTAGGAAGCATTTAATACATTTCAATGTTGCAACCTGACGAATGTGGTAATAGTTGAACATTAAAAACTAACATTGCATTGTTGCAACGTTAAGTTCCATGATAGGATGAGAAATTGTCAAGGAGAAAACAAAAATAGACTGAAGTTGGTGATCAAATGAGTGAAGTTATTGAAGGAAGCAACATTTGGTTCTTTTGATAAAATGATAGAGAATTAACCACAACAGCTAAGGATCTAAGATTTTGCATCATCGTTGGCACTTTAAGTCAAACCTGGGTTAAGGTTGCAAACAAGAGAAAATTGATTCATCACATTATCATTGGAAGTTTAAGTCAACCTTGGGTTAAAGTCACAACCAAGAGAAAATTTATTGATCACATCGTCATAGGGGCAGTTGAAGGTAGTCTGAATGTCAATTGCGAAGAAGAGTAAAGGGAAAAAGCAAAAAAGGTTTTAATATTTTAATCATGATCATTAATAAAAGATTGACAATAGAGATTTAAACTTGCAGTGACCATTAGGATATGAAATACATTTTTTTGTGCCGAGATGAATCCTATAGATTGGAGAGGAATATGAATAATTTTTTAGGGTTTGTAACTATTTTTGCTTTCTTTCTCTAATGTATTAGATTCTAATCGATCACTATTGGATTTATGAGTGATTCAAGTGCTATGTTAATATAACTAATGAATCTATAACTAGCCAATAACCCTGAGAGGGGGCCTATATATGAAATTTTGTAAGTCAGTTGAAAGCGTCAACAAATTTTGGTGTGAAATATTTGTTGTTGCAGATACAACAATTATAGTGTTTGATACCATTGATTTATTATTCTATGTATATGTTAGTCTCTATATTTGTTTCAACTTAGATTAGAAATCTAGAAACAAATGGAGTTTTGTGTCTCTTTTGAATTTAACACACTTATAAGTAATCAAAAAATTACTAAAGTTGAAAGAAATACTTCTATTGTAGTCATGCATCTTAGCAATCATATGATATCATTCTGCATATAATTCATACTAAAAGTTTTCATAATTGGATGACTAATTACATAGATTTATAAGATGTTTGAATTTTTAGAATTGATCTCATTTCAAGATGAACCCATTGCCCGAGTTAGTTCTGCCTAGGTCTAACTTGATTTACCTCTTCTTTTCTCTGGTCAAGAACACACCATAGTAGGATTGGGAACAAAAAAATTCTTTGAAAATCATATATAAGGGAGTTGTACTTATAATTTAAAGGGAAATTAATCATGAAATGATATTTTCCCAAATATAGTAATCAATTGTTCTTTACACATTTGGTCACATTGAGAGTTATTATAAGAAAGAAAAAAATGTTTACCAATAGATTTTTGGTGACTCTGTTGGGAAATGTTGAACAATTGCTAGACTAGAAAAGAAATATATCATGAGGAAAAATGGTGTTATCTCATGAGAACGTGTTTCTTGTACTCCAACCTAACCTTGTATTTCAAGATGACCAAGAAGACATAATTTATTCCTTGAATAAATTTGTTTAGATGTTTAGAAGAAATACTAAACATTACAAGAACACTAGTCACATGCTTGAACAATAAGAAGCTAGAGTTGAAACATGAGAAAGAGTAATCCAAAGTAGAGAACTTTGAAGAGAAGAATGTGGAGCTTGCTAGTAGAGTTAATTCAAAGATCTGGATCAAAGAAGATTTCTTAGGAGTACCAAAGGATGTGCAAGATCTTGTATTCAAAAGGCTTGTAGAAATTGACTTCCACATATTAGAAGTGCCCCATCAAAGAAGTGATAGGAAGAGAAGAAGTAGATCACCTTTGCCTCCCAAGACAAGAACTCCATTATCTACAACTTGTGAATGATTGATTTTGATCAAAGTAGTTGCTCCTCCTTCTATTAATTTTCCACCATGCCTTGCACAAACAATCATGGCAGCTCCTGGGGTTGCTACAAATAGTCCTTTATAACTTGTAGGATACCATCCACTTCTTATAGGTTCTAGGAAGATTTTTCCCAAATTTTCAAGAGATGGGAAAACTTCTATGGATGAACATATCAAGGTTTTCTTTGTAGAAACTCATATTTTTGGAGATGGACATGAAGATGTGGCTATCAGATTATTTGTTAAAACTTTGGTTGAAGTTTTGACCAATTGGTTTTATCATTTAGCTGATGCTTCAATCACAAGCTAGGATTCCATGAGAATGACCTTTAAAGAGAGGTTTGAAATGGTAGAAGAGGAACCCTTTTTTTTGGCACAACTAACATCCATTAAGAAGCAACCTTTTGTAAGCATGATAGATTGACTAACAAGATCTTTGTGGTAGATAGGCCTACTACTGGAAACTTGAAAACCTTCTTCATAAGTGCCATGCCACCTAATATCAACTTTGATTTAAGAAAAGACCATCCTGCTGATTTGGAAATATTGCAAAGAATGGTTGTGGAATTAGAAGATGATATGATCTTAGCAGGAAGATGGAAATGTGAGATACAAACGAAGACTAGTACCAATGATGCTACATCTTCAGAGGTTGAAATTATTAAAAAATTATCAAATGAACTTATTTCCCTGAAGAGATAACTTCCTAAATTCAATAACCCTTATTAGTGGAATTTCCAAGACTAGATTGGAAGGAATAATTATGGAAGAAATAACAAAGGTAGAACCTTACAATTGACTAGTTCTCAACAAAGGTTGGCTATAGAAGCACCTCCTAAAAAGGGAAACATGTGTGTATTTCATTCGACAATGAACCATGATGGAGAAAGTTGCCTAGATGTAGTCTACTTGATATAGTTAGTGATGACTTACAGATTAAGCACCTCAATGTCAGGGGCTGAAATGTATTTGTGATGGAATGAAAACTCTATAAATTTATTTTTAGAGTACAAGCCTAAATAAAAAAAAAATAGAATGCTATGGTACTATAGATGGTACTACATATTCCAAGCTCACTAGAAGTCAAAAGGAAAAAAAAATGGTTTCTAATTCTCCTTTAGGAACCCATGATCCATCTACTTCAGGTACTAAAGATTTCAATCAAGGAATGAAGATTCTCCAATTGGATAAGGAAAAAAGTCCCTTTGATTTTATTAAATTCTACCAAGATTCCAAAATTAAAATTTCTCCTACAGATTATTGGAAATCTAATCTTGCTAAATTAAAGAGATTCATGGACCACTATAAAAATGATGATATACATCTGTATAATAATCTTGCCTCATCCTTAGAAGATGAATCCTTGACATCCAATATTTTTGAACAAGGAGAACCTATGGTTCTAGCAACCTTTCTTATTCTAAAGCCTAAACCCTTTCTATGTATCCCTTTATATAAATAAATGGATCTTGATAAATTTTATTATAGACTCAAGAGCTTTTGATAATGGTATTCCCTACCCTGTAGCTAAATCCTTAGGTCTCACTCTAACCAAAGTTCATGTGGTAGACGCTACTCTATGGATGCCAAGAAAGTTCCATTGCTTGGAAAAATCAAAGATACTCAAGTAGCCCTAGCTACTCATTCAAAGAAGAAATTATTGTTAACTATCTTGGTTGTTGATATTCCTATTAGCTAAGAGATTTAGGTAGAGAAGATCCCAAAGCTCAGATCCTATATTAAGAATTAGAGTTTTCTAACTACATGTTATTCACTAATGACAGTGTTGATGAGAAAAAAGATGAAGAAGAAGAAGATCAAACCTCTACAAAAAAAGAAATACCAAAAGTTTGGACACTAGAATTTGATGGAAGTTGTTCTTCATCTAGTTCAAGTGTAGGAATTATATTGATACCTCTAGAAGGTGAAACTGAACCAATGGAATTAAAATTAGAATTCAGGAACACAAACAATACAACTAAATATGAAGCTTTACTTCTTGGAATATTTTCTGCAAAAGAAAAAGGAGTGAAAATTCTAAAAGTTCAAGGAGATGTTGAATTGATTATTCCCCAAATAAGAGGTCAATATTCTATTAAAAATCATAAATTGAAAAATTATCGTAATAGAGTATGGGAGGAGATTGGAGGATTGAATACTTTCTCAATAGAGTCTATGACAAGAGAGTTAAACTTAAATGAAGACTCATTAGAAGTATCTACATCTTTAGTACTATGTCATCTAGAATTTAAAGATAAAAGGTATAATGTGGAAGTCATATATAGACCATTTATGCTTGATAATGTAGAATACTAGCATGTATTCAAAAATGAAAAAATCCTACAACCATTTCTAAAAAATGCTAGGATTTTAAATGGAAATGATTGAAGTGGTTGTCAAGAGGATCATCCCAAAAAATGTAAGAAAGAGGAATCTTGAGTCATTCAGTTACAAGTTAATACTATTCCTCTTTACTTCTTATCATTAGAAAAATTGTTTAATTTCCATGATACTTATATCATAAAGAAAAGAGTAGAGAAAGGACCTACCATTGATTACTATGGAGTGAAAATCATATGTGAACAAAGTTTTAAACTAATTAATGTTAGGAAATGTTGGACACTTGAAGAAAGGAAAGAAGTTGGAAACTTTTCCTTGAATACCAAGATGTAGTTGCATGGAGTTATGGAGATTTGAAAAGTTTCATGTATGGAATGTTGAGGCATGAAATTCCTTTAAAACCCAATGCTACTCCTTTTAGAAAGAAATAGAGAAGCTATAATCCAAAGGTTGATGATGCCATATTCAGAGAAGTGGATAAAATGCTTATAGAAAGAATCATATAACCAATCCATCATTCCAACTAGATAGCTAACATAGTGTTAGTTAGTAAGAAAAATGGAGAAATAAGGATATGCATAGATTTTTGAAACCTAAATTAGGCATCACTAAAAGATAATTACACACTTCCTAATATGGATCATCTATTACAGATGGTGGCAAGTGAAAAATTGATGTCTATGCTTGATGGCTTCTTAGGTTACACATATGTTGAGGTGGAAATGAAAGATCAACATAAAATTGCTTTCACCACCCCATGGGGAACTTTAGCATATCACAAAATACCATTTAGCCTCATCAATGTTGGTGCCACTTTCCAATGAGGTATGGAATTCTCTTTTGTAGATATGAAATATAAGATTATTGTCATATATTTAGATAACTTGACAGTGTTTTCACAAAAAAGGAAGGATCATATAGGAGATTTGAGTAAAATGCTACAATGATGCTAAGAACATGGGATTTACTTCAATCCCAAGGAGTCAGTCTTTTATGTGACTGAAGGAAAACTACTTGCTCACATAGTATCTTAGGAAGGTATAAGAATCAATCCTAAACAAGTAAAAGATATACAAAGACTAAGTCTTCCTGCAAATAAGACTAGAGTCAAATCTTTCTTTGGAAAAGTGAATTTTCTTAGGAGGTTTGTTCCAAAATTTTCTAAGATTACTAAATGTATTGTGGATATGATGAACAAAACTTCAAATTTCAAATGCAATGATTCTAGAAAATAAGCTTTTAAAGGTATTAAAGAAGCTATAGATAAAGCTCATATTTTGTGTCACCCAGA
This sequence comes from Cupressus sempervirens, assembly GCA_028749045.1. Lineage (NCBI taxonomy): Eukaryota > Viridiplantae > Streptophyta > Pinopsida > Cupressales > Cupressaceae > Cupressus > Cupressus sempervirens. Next base: position 254,291,867 of record CM053786.1, on the reverse strand, counting down.
TTATAATAAGGACTTCATGATCTATTGCCATGCTTCCGAGCATACCATGCCATCCATTAATATGTAGGAAAATAAAGAAGGAATTCAAGTTCCTATCCCATTTATGAGTATACCATTAGAATATCATGAGTTGAAGTATTCACAAGTAGAAAACCATGCCTTTGTTGTGGTAAAAGCTCTGAAAATTTTTATCTTTTATATCTTACACTCTCATTCTATAGTGTATGTTCTATATATACTAGTGAAAAGTATATTGGCTTAGCAAGATGTAGGATGTAAAAATAGAGGGACATGGATAGCTAAAATTCTAGAATATGATATAGAGATCAAACCTAAAAAATTTGTAAGAGGGAATGCATTCTCTAGATCTATAGCTGAAAATCAATTAGATAAAGAACTTGAAGCAAATCAGCTAGTCCTGATAGTGAGCCTACAAGATCCATGGTTTTAAAATATCATGTATTTCTTAACTTATGGAAGATATCATGAGGGCTAACAATGGAACAAAGAAGTGATATGAAATTGAAGGTAGCTAAATATATTATTTGGGAGGACAGATTATACAATAAGTCCATAGATGGAACCTTCCTAAGATGTGTAGATGAGAAACAATATGAGAGGTATTAAAGATATTCCATGATGAAGCTTGTGGTGGACACTTATCTTCTTTAGTCACTACTTTCAAGATACTTAGGCAATGTTACTATTGGCCTAAAATGTTCAAATATGCCTACCATTGGGTATCCAAATGTGAGAAGTGTGAGATGTTCATAGGTAGACCCCAATTGGTAGTGCTACCTCTCAAACCAGTAGTAATTGATGGTTCATTTCAATAGTGGGGTCTTGATTTCGTAGGTCTTATAAATCCTATGTCTAGTGCTACTCTTTCTTACATAATCACCACCATACATTACTTTACAAAGTGGGTGGAAGACAATGCAATGAAAAGAATTACATCTTAAGTAGTGTATGAGTTTATTAAATAGAAGACCAACGTAATATTCATGATGACCACAAAAATAGTGATGGATAATGAACCTTATTTTTCCTCCATTGAAATTACTATTTTTTTTTTCAAATATAGCATAACAATTAGTCGCTCATCTGATTATTTTTTAAAAGGAAATGGTCAAGTTGAATGTAGTATAAAAAGCCTAATCAACATTGTGAAAAAGCTTGTGTTAGATAACCACAAAAATTGGCACAAGAAAATTCACGAGGCACTTTGAGCGATAGGGTGACTCTAAAGAGGGTGATTGGTATTTCTCCTTTTGAACTTGTTTATGTAGTTGAGGAAAATCATCCTTTTCCTTTAAAATTGGCCACTAGTAAGTTGAGAGCTATGATAGAAGATGAAATTTATAATGATGGTTTAGAAAAATAGATTTCGTATCTAAGAAAACTCAAAGAGGAAAGAGAGGAGATTGTAGACCACATATCATAGCATCAGATGAAGGTTAAGAATTTGTTTGATAAGAGAAGTAGACCCAAAAATTTCATGATAGGAGATCTGGTGTTGCTATCGGATAAGAGAAGAGAACCTAATAGTATGCATGGAAAATTTGAGACACTTTGGAAGGGTCCATTCACCATTCATCAAGCTTTTGAGAGAAACTCTTTCAAGTTCATATATCTAGATGGTGAAGTCCTGCCCTTGACCTATAATGGTAAAGATTTGAAGTTATATCAAGTTTCTACAATTGAAAACAAGTCAACCCTATATTTTCTTATAGTTAAGGTTAGTTTCTATTTTTTTCCTTAGTTTCCCTTGCTTTGTTTTACCTTCCTTGTTTATCCTTTGTGCTTATTTTGTTCTTTTTTTTTGTTTTACCAACTTTTGTTTATTTTTTTGCAATACTAGAGATCTAGGATTCATTACTCGGACATGGAATTTTCCAAGTCCCCAGACAGAGCCAAATGTTGCCCCTAGTTTTTTTCTCCCCATATTTAAAAAAATTAACTTTAGATTTCAAGTCAAAAATGGTATTCCTCTAATTTTCTTAGGGTGAGTCCAAGTCTAGTTTTCCTTAAGATAGGTGATATTTATCAGGTTTCCCTCATTTCCCTTTTCTTCTAATGAACCAGGTGGATTATCCTAAATTGAAGTCTCATAATGGGAAATTTTAGTACCTAACCTAATAATGGTCATGTTCCTCTCACTCACAACATAATGTATTTCTTTAAGGATAAATTTCAAATTCTTAGTCTTTCTATTGAAACATCTACAAGAATTTTTAGCATGCCTTCTCCTTAATGGGTTTTAGCCCGTGAAAGTAGACTTTAAATAAAAAGTAAAAGAGAAAGAAAAAATGTAAGGAATGCTCAATTTGATAAAAAATGGTGATTTACTTGCTCAAAGGTGGCGAGAATGAATATATAAATCAGATTAATAATGCATAATAAAACTTGGAGGTCCGCATCACTATTTGAAAATTCAAAATTTCCTTAGAAATGAATTCCTACCCATAAGATTAATTCAAATCAATACTTTTCATAATGTTGTAGCCTATTTTAAATATATAAAAGTTAAGTTGTGAAGCAGTGAAAACTACTTTATTGAATCCTCATAGGTGGTAGAAAATTTAAACCTTTTCAATTTAAAAAATATGAAAATGATAGCAACAATTAGGTTAAACATTATTGCACATCACATGTATTCAACAAAACATTCACTTTCAAGTTGTGAACCTATGAAAAGTCCATCATCACATCATTGCATGACGTTAATTTTGACAATCAAAGTAGGCTACAAAAATACAAAAAAATAGGTGTAGTTAAATTAAATAGATTCTCACACCATTGCAAGTGATATAAGAGTTAAGTCCATTCAAGTTGCAAAGATGGGATGACAGACTTGGCAAGTAAGATTTAAACTTTTAGATAGTCACATATAGTTAGGATTAATCATGAGCCAACGATGTAAAATTATAAAAAGCAATCTAAAATTAAGATAAAAAGAGAACAAAATCACATGCAGTTAGCCAAAATATTCAAGTTCATGTTATGAAGATGGGAGAAGCATTGGAAGTTAATTCAGGAAGTCATCACAACATCATAGGTAGAAATATAGTCAAGAAAAACAATTACAAAATGCGACAAATAAAATAGGAAGACACATGTTCACATGGGCCTATCATATTCAATAGTTAGCAAACTCTTGAGCCAACAAAATAGTGTCCTTTGTCTGCCATGAGGTGCACAACTAGAATATGGACTTCCATTATAAATCAAACATGAATTTAAGATTTTTAATTATAGTCGTTAGATCTAAAAAATCAACATTCACCACACTTTTGCAATTGATTAAGGGTAACTCATATTAACATATCAAAGTAGAAAAAGTCATGGATTGCATGGTCACAAAGGGTTATTTATAACCTAGAGTTAATGCAATGAAAGATTGAAAAAAAAAGAATCACATGTTTGCAAGTAGTTAAAGTTAACTTGGAGTCAAAATGGCAAAGCTATGAAAACTAACCAGAGCACTCAAATATTGAACAATTGAATGGTCATTGGTGGTTAGAGGTAATCTAGAGTTAAGGCAGCAACAAAGTGAAATAATAGAATTAAATGTTTTTGCATGATTGTAGTCTAATAAAATGTTAAGGAATAAACTGCGGCGACAATGTGAAAGATAATAAAAGTTGAGGTGAAATTTTTTTGTAAGGCCGGTAGCTAAGAAGCATTCAATACATTTCAAGTTGTGACCCAACAAAAGTGGTAATAGTTGAACATTAAAAACTAGCATCGCATTGTTGTAGCATTAAGTGCTAGGTTAGCATGAGCAGTTGCAAAGGAGCAAACAAAATAAGACTGAAGTTAGTGATTGAATGAACGTATTTATCAAAGGAAGAAGTATTTGGTTCTTTTGATAAAATGATAAAGAGTTAAACACAATAGTTAATGATCTAATTTTTTGTATCATCAATGGCAGTTTAAGTCAACCTTGGGTTAAGGTCAGGAACAAGTGAAAATCAATTAAGCATATCATCACTGGTAATTTAATTCAACCTTGGGTTAAGGTCATGAACAAGAAAAAATTTATTGATAACAACATCATAGGGGCAATTGAAGGTAGTATAAATAATAGTTGTGAAGAAGTGAAAAGGGAAAAAGTAAAAAGGGTTTTAACATTTTAATCATGATCTTCGATAGAAGATTAATGGTAGAGATTTAAAACATACGGTAACCGTTGGGATATGAAATACAATTTTTGGTGCCAAGATGATTTTTAGGGTTTCTAACAATTCTTTCTTTCTTTCTCTAATTTATTGAATTCCACTTGATGACTGTTGGATTTCTAAGAAATTCAAGTGCTTTGTTAATGTAACTAATGAATTTGCAACTAGCCAAGAACACTGAGAGGGGGCCTATATATAAATTTTCTAAGTCAATAGAAAGGGCCAATAAATTTTGTTCTAAAATACTCACTGTTGCAGAGACAAGTATTGTAGTGTTTGATACCATTGATTTAATATTCCATGCATATGTTATTCTGTATATTTCTTCCAAGTTAGACTATAAATTTGAAAATAAATAGAGTTTTGTATCTCTTTTAAATTTAACAAACTTATAAGTAATTAGAGAGTTACTAAAGTTAAAAGAAATACTTCTATTGTAGTCTTACAACTTAGCAATCATATCATATCATTTTGTGTATAATTCATACAAGTTTATTATAATTACATTATTAATTACATAGATTCATAAGATGTGTGAATTTTTGGAATTGATCACATTTTAAGACCAATCGATTGCCTGAATTAGTCCTGCCTAGGTCTAACTTGGTTTACCTCTTCTATTCTATGGTCAAGAACATGCCATAGTAGGAAAAGGAATAAAAAAATTCTTTGAAAATTATATACAAGGAAGTTTACCTATAATTCATAGGAAAATTAATCATCAAATGATATTTTCCCAACTATTGTATTCAATTGTTCTTTACACATTTGGGCACTTTGAGGGCTATTATAAGAAAGAACAACTTGTTTACCAAAAAGCTACAAAGCTTGAACTTCTAGATAAGAAGGTTCTAAAACCAATTGTTGAAAAAACAATAGGGAAAGTAAATTTTGAGAGAAGGGGGGATGAATCAATCCTTCAAATCTTTAACCCTTAAAAAAATTCACCACACATCCATCTCACAATTTGCATGTAAACTGAAATACCAAAATAAGCATCTTCATCCATAGCATGAAATCAAATATATATTCAACACATATATGAAACAAGATATTTGGTTACCAAAAACCATTAATGAGAAGATAAAACTAGGGTGGGGATGACACCAAAAATCCTCACTGCTATAGTTGTAAAGTGGATACAGTCAAGGTTACAATGTTTGATCATAAACTATGATCTACCCTCTCAAAGGTCTACCATGTTAAAGGCTTACAAGATTGTTAGATCTTACCCTGTTAAAGGATTTCAAAACCCTATTTGAATTGTGCCTAATTAAAGGACATAAAAATAAAATGAAGTAAGCACCCTGTTAAAGAATTTGTAATAGCCTGTTAGGACTACTCTATTAAGAGATTTCACTTATTCACCTATCAAAATGTCTTAGCAATGATCCTACAATTAGCACATTGCTGATAGATAACATATCACCTCTTTGCATGTATCTTTTATCCTCTCTGATCACATGTATTACTTTTGTCATCTAACTTCTTTCCTTTCTTCTCTTCTAACTGATTCTACAGTTCATAAGTTGATGACTATCATAACTCTTTAGTCGCAATGAATTCTTTGTTTATGCATGCAAACTTCTCTCTTCACACATAACATTGTTTTAGGGGTTGCCTTCATTAATAAGACCTAGGTGACTTAGGGTTATCTATGAATCAACGATTATGATTTATTCATTTATCCACTCCCTTTAAATGATTGGTTGCATGTATTGTATGCAGGAGCATCCAGAGGTATAAGGGCAATCCTGTGTCACCCAAAAAAATGTACTTAGACTTAGTTTCTATTTCATGTGTTTTCATTTTTGGATACCCTTTTGGGCCAAATAAAGGTTTTGACTCTCATAGTTCCACTATCAGTGTGTTAGAAAATCCCAAAAAAATAGGAGCATGCAATTTGGCCAACATTTTGGTGACTTAGAAGTTGTGAATTGGCCAGATAAAGGTAATTGTGATTTAGAGCATTCCAGAAAAAGAATCAGGTCAAAAGCCCCCACGGTTTGAAAGTTATTGCAATTTTTCGAGTTTTGGAGACCTCCTAAGAATGCTTCAAAGTCAAGTTAGGGGAATTAAATGACCTCAAGAAGGGTCAAAAAACGGGGGATGGGAAAAGCTAGTCCATAGGGCTATAAAGCGCTTCAAGAGCTTTCTGAAAATGTAAACGATTCATCAATCGGAGCTATGGTTCAAAATTTATGCCTCCCAAAAGTTCGGTTATCATTTCTGGATTCTTCTAGATTTGCACCAACTTCCAATGCAGCTTCTGGAACCTTCTATTTGGTCGGTGGATGCCTACTAGCACTTTCTAGAATGTACTCATAGTCCTTAACCCTCTGGGGTCTATTTAAGGAGATTTCTGGCATTGTAAAAGGCAGTTTGGAGTGGAGTTTGAGAAGAGGTACTAAAAGGAGAAATTATCTCCAGATTTATGCTATTGTAAGCCCTTAGGGCATGTTTTGAAGTTTATTTTCTCTATACTATTTGTACTAGCTTATTTTCTTAGTTAATATATTTTCCTCTTTTCTGTTGTGTCCATTCTGTGCTTGGGTTGTGTCCCCATCATTATTGCATAAGGATTCTAAATATAGGTTTGTTTTTATCATTTATAATTGCAAAACAATCCTTAAGTTGGCTCAAAAATAGTTTACATAGAGGTTTGTGTCATTACAAACAACTATGTCAAAAATTGTTTTGCTTGATACTTGAAGTCTCTAATTCTTGACATCCACTATATCTTCAATGTTGTAACTCGACCTCTAAAGGGCTTAGCATCTATTGATCACTCACCATCTAAATCACTTGACATCAACTATCTTCTCGATGCTTGAGTCACTCAACACTTACTATTTACTCGACACGTATTGTATATCTTGCTTGGGAGACACTATCTGAAAACTTATGCTTGGAATTCATTACTTGTTCAACATGAACTAAGTTCTTTCTAGTAAATAACTTAAGTGTATGGTCACTCATATGTCAAAACTAATGTGAGATTAACATCCACTATTATCATTATAAAGAAAGATTTAGAGATCCACTAGGATCTTATCATTAATATCCCATTCAATTTTGAGCTACAAATTAACTTCTACATTCACTAGTGTGTTGACCACATGGTTTCCTTCCTAATAAACATGAGAGATATTGGTAAACACTTGTAAAAATTATGATAAAAGTATAAAAATGGTTTCTTTTAGTATTTTTTCATAAATATAAGTAGTTAGGAGATATATTTTCAAACACTTTGAAAAATCATGATAGGACTACAAAGTGCACATATATAATAACCTAAAAAACTATGGAAAATATTTAGATTTGAACTCTTTTCCTTATAAATTTTAACCATAAACTAGAATGCTAAGAACTCTAGATAAAATGATACTTGTTAAAAAAATACAGCCTAAAGGTGGCTTATCAATTGATGTACCTTGTGAAAAAAATGTTCTGAAATATTTTTTTGCTCATCCTTAGATTTTTGATATGTGTAGAATTTTTTTTCCCCATTTCTGCACATTGATAGAAAATTCGAGATGATTTCAATGTTTCATAAGAAGAACTAATAAAAAATATGGTATTCTGAACTCAAATACAAAGATGCTATTCTCAATTTGAAAACCAATACTATTCCAAAAGGGATGGTTGAGTTAGAATGCATATTTGATCACAATGAATTAGCACTGAAAAGGAGAGTGACCCAAGAAAAGGGAATGGATGAATGTGACTCATACAACTTGGGTATGGATGAAGAACCAAGAATGGTATAGATAGGTTGCAATGCCTACCCTTGTTCACATCTTTTCTGGAGATATTGTTGCTATAATTATAAGACTATGATGGACTAGTTTTATGTTGATGGATTAGTGGTATTGTTTTGAGACTATCAGACATTATGTTATGGATTCAGTGCTTATGTGATGAGATCATTTAGACTTTACATTTCATGCATACATCATGATCATTATATTGTTTTTAGTTATTGTTGATGATCAGTTGATTGTTATTATCTCATGTGTTTTATTATGGATACTTACCCCATACTTGCATGTGTATGGTATGCATGTTTTCTTATTGTATGGCATTTTTGATATGGTTAAGGAAGGGATTCGTAGTCACATGCTTAGTCGGGATCTACATGATGCACCACATCCTACCATTGTCTATTTAGCTTAGTATTATATATTGTATGTACATGCATGGTTTTTTCTATACGTTGTAAGTACCGGGTATCGACTTCCCTAAACTGTCAGGATGAGCATACCCTATCATACTATCTTAGTGATAAGAGAAGGGAGATAAATTCTCAAGTCCAAATCCCAAACCTTTAAGCCAATTGTCTTAGTAAGGTAGGACAAGTATCTGGATATCTTACCCATCGAATGTGTAGGATGACATAATTCATGATTTTTAACCTTTTAGATTAATTTTGAGTGATTTTCTCTATGATGGGTTTTCATATTTTATCTTGGAGGTCTATGGTGAATTTTCTATTAATTAAGTCTTAATAAATAGATTTAATTAATAAATTAATTATTTGAGAAAATTAATATAAAATATCATGCTATTTGATATTTTGATTATAATTAATTAAATGTGAATTAATTGACGAAAAAAAATTAAATAAAAGAAAATTAGAAAATTAAAATTAATAATAATAATAAAGTAATAAATAAATAATAATAATAAAAGTTATAAAGATTAAAATGGAAGTTGTAAATATTTAATAGAAAATTATATTAAAAGTGAATTAGAGTTATAAGCTTGCATGGGAGTTAACGCACTCTTCTATTTCTCAAGTGTCGACAACATGGGGGTTAGTGCATCAATTAAGCACAGGGTGTCTACAACCCTATGGCTCATCTTGAAGGTTGGAAAAGACCCATGCTTAGTTGGTGACACCTTCCAGCTATTTCTAGAAGCATTCTAGATGTTTCCTGAAAGCTCTTTATATTCAGGCATTCTTAGAGGCTTAAACATAGCCTTTGGAATGCAATTTGAGCATTAAAGGACTCGAGAACTCTGAAGAAGAGAGGAGCTTTCTCTGTAAGTTTTCTGAGGAAGAGCAATTTAGCATCAGAATCTAGGTACATTCTTGTGATTTTACTTATGCTATTTTCGCATCATGCATTCCCTGTTTTCTTCGTGTCTTCCATATGTTTTCTGAGGAATTTCATATTTCTATTGTATGCATTCTCAATATGGGAGGTTTAATTTATTTGAGAATTTTATGCAAAAATCTGAAAAAACACGAGGCTAGGCCTTAAATTTGTAGCCAAAACCATTAGATGATTTATTGGATAAATTTTGAGACCAAATAGTTTATTGGAATAATCTAAAAATTGAGATCTTCAAATGAATTGTGTATATGCTCATTATAAAATATACATGTTTATAATTTTCTCATCTGCATATATATATGTGTGTGTGTGTGTGTGTGTGTGTGTGTGTGTGCTGTGATGTTTAATTCAGCGAGTACATATAAATCTACACACGCGCACACACACACACACACACACAAATATATATATATATATATATGCATATATATATATATATACATTGATTAATCGTACTTTATAAATCGTATTAAAAATATATATAAAATCGCGTTGCGATTTATATGAGATCAACATTTGAAAAAAGGTTGTTGATATCGCTTGTTAAAAAAATACGTATATAATAATGTGTGGAGGGGCGGGTTATACCCATACCCCCCCCTTTCTCCCCACTGATCTTTACATAGGCAGGTCGCAGGGTACTTGCATGCGCAGTGTACCCGCGACACGGTACTGCCATATGGTAGTGGTCGCAAGGTACCTACAGATGCAGAGTACCCATGACGGGTTTAAGTCATGTGCCAGCAATAAGATCAACGGAAAATTCAATATAAATTTCCTTTGGTTTGGTTATTAATTTTTTATATATGGAAATAAATTTTTATAATTCAATTTTATATTTCGTTTAATAAAAATAAGAATATTAATATATATTTATATATGTATATATATATATATATATTTATATTTATATATGAATATGTATCTATATGTATATATGTAATTATGTATATATGTAAGTTTAAGTTATGGTAAAAGATTTTAAAATATGAATAGTAACTTATCAATTATTATTAAAATAAAGAGATATTAATAATTAACTTAATTAAACTTAGTTTAATTAAGGTTGATTATTAGAATGTGTCATAAATTGAAGTTTTGAGATATGTAGATTTTGGTGATAATATTGGAATCATTGGGAATGTTATTTTCCAACAATGTTTATATAAACAAAATATTATTAGATTAATTAGAAAATTGAGTCTAATGGTTTTGAGGAGAAACTTTTATCTATTAAACAAAAACATGGGTTTAGACTCTTGCATTTAAATTCAAGTTTGTAAACTTAGCAAAACCAAAACATGTGTTTGCATTGTGTACTCTTTATGCTATTGTTTTGGGTTTTGGGTTGACTAGTGTTGACCAGTTATAGGACATCTACCAAAGGCTTGGGGGGTTATGTGATTGTGATGTCATGATGATGTTTTAATCTTGATCTTTATAAACCCAACCATGGTTATGTGATGGAATGCTCTATTTATTGGATGTGATTGCTGATTTCTATAGTTGAGATTCTTGTGTATGAGACACTTGACTTAACCATTATTTTTGGTCATCGATCATTTATCCTTGGTTATTTTCTAGTTGCCACAATGTGACTGTAATGTGGATTTATTCTTGATGATGTCATGTTGTGACATGTTTGACTCAACTATTTTTGTAGTCTTCGATCAGTATGATTGATATATATTTTGGTTATTGAGAACCATTGGATACTTCATTATCAGTGATACTTCAGTTGCCAATAGACAGTTGTTGTGTTCATGATTTTCTATGGATGTTGCTCATAGAGATTTGATGCTTTTATGCATATTTGATGATTTTATTATGGATTATCTTTTGTGATTTTGAGATTTATGGTTCCATGAGCTTAGGGTAGAATATCTGCATGTAGTGACATGAAGTGGCTTGCAATGGGGGCCGGGGCCCTAAGAGGCTGCTAGGGTAACTCATTGTAAGTTGGATTAATAAGTGATAACATTCACACCTAATACTAACTGAATGAACTTAAAAAGATAAGTGTTTTGTTCTCGCCCATGCCTTGAGTGCTTGTACAGGCTAGGATGGGAGTTGTGAGAATGCATGGTTGTGACCTTCCATTCCGTAGTATGCCTCATCAGTATAAGAAGATACTAGTGGCAGCATGAGATCATTATGGACTCGTGGAGTTTAGCTAACTATAGGGTAACTTGTACGTGATAATTGTGATGACACTTTTTTGCTTGCATAGTAGGTTCCTACATGTCATTGTGTAGGTCTCTAGGACTAGATGTCATATTTTGTGTTTGTAACCTCTGAGTTAGTATACTTTTAGGATTCCTGGACTTATAGAGATTTATGCTATGTGATTTTGATAGCCTATTTGGGATTTGAGATTATCTCCTCAGCACGGTGGGAGTGGACCACTTAGGTACCATGTGGTCGGGTGGTAGTGTATTTTTCACTCTTATCATTTGAGATTCATTGAGACATCATGGTTGATGTGTCCTTCATGATGGTGGATATGTATCCTTTTCATTGATGATTAGCATATGTTAGATGATGCTATCTTATGCTTTTATTTGAATGTTAGATTACTTTCTACATATAATGTTGTATATGTTAGGAGTGACATTCCTACTATGTTAGTACTGATGATCTCTTCGGTGATTTGGAATTTTACGCATGGAGGGATGGCTAGGATCCACGATGGTCTAATGACGCTATTAAGAGTTGGGAGGAACCGTGTACTTAGTTTATTATGTTTGATTTTTATGATGGATGTATATTTCTTCTATGATGATGTATTAGGTGTACCATGTGATTATCTTTACTTTGGTATATCATGGATTAGAATAGGATGATGTACTTTATTCTATGTATGTATATTATTTTGAGCTTGACATAGCCTGTGACATGTACAAAGGATGAATAAGCATTTGAAATGTAATGTATAAACATTGTATTTATCATTATTATTTCATGTGGATGTTGTACTAGATGGATTCATGAATTTAGATGTAATTCAACTGTAATGGATCTTAAAGAATGTAACCAATTGGGTATGTTATGTTTACTTTTAGATGGACATTGCTATTGCTTTCGTTATTGTGCATAAGTTATACGTGGTCTTTACTTTCATGTTATAAAAAAAAAATTGTACCAAACTTAGTGAGAATTCTAGGTTAATTCTTTGGATCCCTTGGCGGGGCATTACATTTGGTATCAGAGCCCGAGTTTCTACATTGGGAGCTCTGGGTATTTTGGAACAACTAGAACTTTGAACTATTAAGTGTGTCTTTTTGAACTTGAACTAGGTGAACTGAAACAAAACTTGAACTGTTACTTGAATAATTTTCATTCTTTAATACTTAGTTTCAAAACTAGAAATTTTAACTTAAACCTAAACATAGAACTGAACTTAGTACTTTGCATGGTTGTAGGATGGTATATGGAACTAGGTCTTCTATTAGAGGTCATGGTAGAGGTTGTGATAGAGGCTATGGTCATGGCAGAGCTATCAGTGTCCATGAGTCTACCCATGAGGGATCGGCTCATGTAGAGAGAAGGGAAGAGCACTCTAGTAGGTAGTAGGAAGAGAGACGTAGAGAGGACCAAGCCAAGTCTAAAGAGGTTGGTTTGAGATAGATGATGCAGACTATTCTAGAACATCTACCTCATGTTCAAGAACAACCCAAAGTGCATCAGGAAGAGAAAGAACATAGACCCAGATCTAGAAGTCCTCAGAAGGATCATTAGAGGTCCATTGAGTCCACTCAGATGAAGGATCTTTCAAGATCCAAGGTTAAGCCTTTTAATGGGAAAGGTGTTGGTTATGTGGCCGAGCAGTGGCTTATTTCCTTTGACAAGATTTTTGCCATGTAAGAGTTCGATAGCAATGTTAAGGCAAGATTTGTGATCACTAATTTAGAGAATTTTGGGGCCACTTGGTGGACAATTGAGGAGAAGAAGTTGGGAATCGATATGAGCAATGTTACATGGGAACTATTCTTTGAAAGTTTCCGTGAACAATTCCTACTAGAGGAATAGAAACAAAAAAGGGCTGATGAATTTCATAAACTTAGACAGTATACCTTATTAGTGACCGAGTATGAGCATAAGTTTTATGAGCTCATGTCTTTTTTAGGGTTCAGTGAAAATATAGCTCAGTTGACATAACACTTTATTAGGGGTTTGAATAACCGTATTATTGGGGGAGTTAAGGTATTTGAGCCAAAAACCCTCAAGGATGCAGTACATCAAGCTATCCTTGTTGAGAAAAGTGTCAACCTTGGTCAAGGTGGTTTTGTAGGAGCACCAACAGCATCAATATCTAAAAGCAACTACAATTCAAGTGGTAACAAGTAGTTTTCTTTCTCTAAGGGGAAACAATATCAGCAGTAGTCTCAGCAAACACAGCAACATAAGGGCTCAAATTCTCAAGCTCAAGGTGGTGGTAAAGGTTCTAACACCAAGAACAAGCGCAATGCTCAATGCAATAAATAGAATCAGACCAATCAACTAGCTCAGAGTAGCCAATATTTTGTTAGTAGAAACAGTCGTCAGCAATCAAATGTACCACCTATGGGAAGAGGTTCTGGTAGAAATACAGAATGTTTTTCATGTGGTTAGATTGGACATTATGTAGCTTAGTGTCCTCGGTGAGCACCTTAGTTTTCAGGACCTAGAACTACAATTTCAGAGCCTACAGTTGGTGATGCAGGTAGAGATCATAGAGTTTTTGCAGCAGTTGATCAGTGTCAAGCAGATCATCAGGGAATAGTGGTTGAGACCACACGTACTATTAGAGGTATATCTCCTTTAGTATTGTTTGATTTAGGAGCTACAGATTCATTTATTTCACCATCTATAGTTTCTAAGTATAAGCTAGATGCGGTGAAGCAAGGTTATGGGTGGCAAGTGGAACTAGCCTCAGGTTTTAAGGTTTGCACAGACTCTATAGTTCATAAGTGTGGGCTTAGCTTGGGAAGCTTTGATACTATAGTGTATCTTCGAGTCATACCCCTTGGTTCCTATGATGTGGTTTTAGGCATGGACTGGCTTGGATCTCATAGAGCCAGTATAGATTACAGAAAGAAGATCATTTTGTGCCAAGATGACCAAGGGAATGATTTGCAGATAGTTGGGATATCAAGGCCTATATCTCTCTAGATAATTTTTTCTATGCAATTGAAGAAAAGTTTCTGTAATGGATGTTAGATATTTACTGTTATGGTAAATGATCTTGATGAGGGAGATTCCATGAGGGAAACTTTGGATCACCCGATTTTGTGGGAGTATGCAAATTTTTTTCGAAGTGAGATTCTAGGCATGCCTCCGAAGAGGGACATTGACTTTAGTATTGATCTAATTCTTGGAGTGGAACCTATATCTAAAGCTCCTTATCGCATGACTACATAGGAATTGGGTGAGCTACCTCTTCAGCTAGAGGAACTTCTGGCCAAAGGGAGCATTCGACCTAGTGTATCACCATGGGGAGCTCCAGTACTCTTTGTGAAGAAGAAAGATGGTTCTTTGTGCCTTTGTATTGACTATAAACAGTTGAATAAGGTGAGTATTAGGAACAGGTATCCCCTGCCTAGGATTGATGACTTATTTGATCAAATCAAGGGAGCTACATTATTCTCCAAGATTGATCTTAAGTCAAGATACCACCAACTTCGCATTAAGGAAGTAGATATTCATAAGACCACTTTTCAAACTCGCTATGGGCATTATGAGTTCACAGTGGTACCTTTTGGGTTGACTAATGCTCCAACAGTTTTCATGAGTTTGATGAATGGTGTGTTTTGATCTTATCTGGACAAGTTTGTACTCATGTTTCTTGATGACATATTGATATATTCTAGGACTCAGAAGGAGCATGAGGAACACCTGTGGCGAGTATTGCAGTGTTTGAGAGACAATCAGCTTTATGCCAATGCAACTAAGTGTGAATTCTTCAAATTGAAGATTTAGTATTTAGGGCATGTTATTTTAGGTGATGGTATTTCAGTGGATCTTGCAAAGATATAGGTGATAATAGATTGGCCTACACCGACTAATGTGTCAGAGATTCATAGTTTCATGGGTTTAGCCAATTATTATCGCAGATTTGTCCAGAACTTCTCTAGGATAGCACATCCTATCACTTCTCTTCAGAGGAAAGGAAAGAAGTTCATGTGGATGGAGAAATGTGAGGAATCTTTTTAGAAGCTTAAGGAGCATTTGACTAGTGCACTAATTCTAGCCATACATGATCCAAAAGGTGATTTAATGGTGTGTATAAATGCTTCTCTTGAAGGGATTGGGGTAGTGTTGATGCAAAATGGATGGGTGATTACATATGAATCACGCAAGCTCAAGGATTATGAGTTAGTAGCAGTAGTTCATTCTTTGGCTAGATGAAGACATTTCTTGTTGGGGCACAAATTTGGGCTACACAATGATCATCATAGTCTTCAGTACATTTCTACTCAGCCTAATTTGAATGCTTAGCAGATGCGATGGATGGAGTTTCTATGCAAGTATGATTTTGAGGTTAAGTACATTCAGGGTAAGGAGAATGTGGTGGTGGATGCTTTGAGTCGCAAGAGATATGTGGTGTTATCAATGACTCTTAGTGTGGATTTGAGGATTCAAATTCTTCAGGCACTTCCTACAGATTCATGGTATCAGGAAGTGTGCAGAGAGATAGATTCGGCGAGATCTTTGGAAGTTAAGTTTGCAGGTTATGTTCGAGAATTAGATGGTCTTTAAAGACATCTGGGGAGGATATATGTGCCATTTTTAGATGAGCTTTGCACCTTGATACTGACAGAAGCCCATTGTACACCTTACTCAGCACATCCAGGTGTCAAGAAGATGCATGTTGATTTGAGATGTTTGTTCTTTTGGTCTGGGATGAAGTGAGATATTGCTGATTTTGTGGCTAGGTGCCTTGAGTGTCAGAGAGTTAAGGCAGAACATCAGCACCCGACTGGACTTTTGCAGCCAAATCTCATTCCTTCTTGGAAATGGGGTTTTATCTCCATGGACTTCATTGTAGGATTACCTATGACTGTTCGACATTATGATGCTATCATGGTCACCGTTGATCGATTGACTAAGCTGGCAAATTTTTCACCGATTAGGTCTTCCTACATAGCAGCTTCTGTAGCTAATGTCTTCATGTGTGACATTGTGAGATTACATGGTATTCCTAGAAAGATCATTTCTGACAGGGATCCTATATTCACATCTGCATTCTGGACATCGCTGCAGCATGAGCTTGGAGTGCAGTTAAACTTCAGTTCGGTATATCATCCAGAGACTGATGGTTAAACAGAGAGGGTGAATCAAGTTTTGGAGGATATGTTATGGATGTATGTGATGGATAGGTAGACACATTGGGAGGATTATCTCTACCTGGTGGAGTTTTCTTACAACAACGGGTATCATAGTTATATTAGCATGGCACCATTTCAGGCATTATATGGACATCCTTGTCATACACCATTGAGTTGGGACAGTCTTGAGGATCGTATCCTATTGGGTCCTGAGATGCTTTGTGATATGGAGCAATAGGTAGTGCGTATCCATGAGCACTTGACTATGGCACAGGATATGCAAAAGAAGTATGCCAATGGTCATAGGCCTGATAAGCAGTTTGTTGTGGGAGATAAGGTTTTCTTGATAGTGCAACTGCAAAAGAGTCTGATCTGATATGGAAAGGGTTCTAAGCGAGCACCTCGCTCTGTGGGACCATTCCAGATTCTAGAGAGGTTTTTCCCAGTTTCTTACCGCCTCGCTCTACTGCCCAACCTATCTCGCATTCATGATTTTTTTTACATTTTAGTGCTTCGACAGTATATTCCTGATATTGTACACGTTGTTGATTGGAATGCGTTACAGGTAGAGGACGGGAAGGTGGCTTTGGAGCTAGTTTGTATTTTGGAGCAGCAGGAGTTGACTCTCAGGGGTCGAACCATCGAGCAGGTAAGGGTCCAATGGGACCCTACTGATGATTCTTTAGCTACTTGGGAGGATGCAGCTAGAATGAGGGAGTCATATCCCTACTTATTTGTAGGCTTCTATGAGTAAGCCTAACCCAAGGGGGGATGGATGTAGTGCCTACCCTCATTCACATCTTTTCTGGACATATTGTTGCTATTATTGTAAGACTATGATGGACTAGTTTTATGTTGATTGATTAGTGGTATTGTTTTGAGACTATAAGACATTATGTTATGGATTCAATGGTTATGTGATGAGATCATTTAGACTTTACATTTCATGCATACAACATGATCATTATATTGTTTTTAGTTATTGTTGATGATCAGTTGATGGTTATTATCTCATGTGTTTTATTATGGCTACTTACCCCATACATGCATGTGTATGGTTTGCGCGTTTTCTTATTGTATGGCATTTTTGATGTGGTTAAGGAAGGGAGTCGTAGTCACCTACTTAGTCGAGATCTACACGATGCACTACTTCCTGCCATTGTCTGTTTAGCTTCGTATTATATATTGTATGTACATGCATGGTTTTTTTTGTAGGTTGCAAGTACTAGGTATCGACTTCCTTGAACTGTCAGGATGAGCGTACCCTATTAGACTATCTCAATGATAAGAGAAGGGAGATAAATTCTCAAGTCCAAATCCCAAACCTTTAAGCCAATTGTCCTAGTAAGGTAGGACAAGTATCTGGATATCTTACCCACCAAATGTGTCGGATGACATAATTCGTGATTTTTAACCTTTTAGATTGATTTCGAGTGATTTTCTCTATGATGGGTTTTCATATTTTATCTTGGAGGTCTATGGTGAATTTTCTATTAATTAAGTCTTAATAAATAGATTTAATTAATAAATTAATTATTTGAGAAAATTAATATAAAATATCATGCTATTTGATATTTTGATTATAGTTAATTAAATGTGAATTAATTGAGGAAAAAGAATTAAATAAAACAAAATTAGAAAATTAAAATTAATAATAATATTAAAATAATAATAAAATAATAAATAAATAATAATAATAAAAGTTATAAAGATTAAAATGAAAGTTATAAATATTTAATAGAAAATTATATTAAAAGTGAATTGGAGTTATAAGCTTGCATGGGAGTTAACACACTTTTCTATTTCTCAAGTGTCAACAACATGGGGTTAGTGCATCAATTAAGCACATGGTGTCTACAACCCTATGGCTCATCTTGAAGGTTTGAAAAGACCTATGCTTAGTTGGTGACACCTTCCAGCTATTTCTAGAAGCATTCTAGATGTTTCCTGAAAGTTCTGTATATTCAAGCATTCTTAGAGGCTTAGACATATCTTTTGGAGTGCAATTGGAGCATTAAAGGGCTCGAGAACTCTACACAAGGGAGGAGCTTTCTCTGCGGGTTTTCTGAGGAAGAGCAATTTAGCATCAGAATCTAAGTAGATTCTTGTGATTTTACTTATGCTATTTTCGCATCATGCATTCCCTGTCTTCTTCGTGTCTTCCATATGTTTTCTGAGGAATTTCATATTTCTATTATATGCATTCTCAATATGGGAGGTTTAATTTATTTGAGAATTTTATGCAAAAATATGAAAAAACATGGGGCTAGGGTTTAAATTTGTAGATAAAACCATTAGATGATTTATTGGATAAATTTTGAGACCAAATAGTTTATTGGAATAATCTAAAAATTGAGATCTTCAAATGAATTGTGTATATGCTCATTATAAAATATACATGCTTATAATTTTCACATCTGCATATATATATATATATATATATATATATATATATATCTATGTGTGTGTGTGTGTGTGTTGTGATGTTTAATTCCGTGAGTACATATAAATCCACACACACACACACACACACACACACACACACACACACACACACATAGATATGCATCTATATATACATTGAATAATCGTACTTTATAAATTGCAGTAAAAATATATATAAAATTGCGTTGCGATTTATATGAGATCAGCATTTGAAAAAATGTTATTGATATCGTTTGTTAAAAAAAGACGTATATAATAATGTGTGGAGGGGTGGGTTATACCCATACCCCCCATTCTCTCGACTGATCTTTACATAGGCAGGTCGCAGGGTACCTGCATGTGTAGTGTACCCTCGACACGGTATTGCCATATGGCAGTGGTCGTAGGGTACCTGTGGATGCAGAGTACCCGCGACAGGTTTAAGTCATGCACCAGCAGTATGATCGGCGGTGAATTCAATATAAATTGCCTTTGGTTTGGTTATTAATTGTTATATATGGAAATTGATTTTTATAATTCGATTTTATATTTTTTTTAATAAAAATGTGAATATTAATATATATTTATATATGTATATATATTTATATATGAATATGTATCTATATATGTATATATGTAAATTTAAGTTATTGTAAAAGATTTAAAAATATGAATAGTAACTTATCAATTATTATTAAAATTATAAAGAGATATTAATAATTAACTTAATTAAACTTACTTTAATTAAGGTTGATTATTAGAACGTGTCATAAATCAAAGTTGAAATATGTAGATTTTGTTGATAATATTGGAATCATTCGGAATGTTATTTTCAAACAATGTTTATATAAACAAAATATTATTAGATCAATTAGAAAATTGAGTCTAATGGTTTTGAGGAGAAAGTTTTATCTATTAAACAAAAACATGGGTTAGGTTAAACGTGAAATTTCTCCACTTGATATTTAAATTGGAAAACATAAATTGAGACTCTTGCATTTAAATTCAAGTTTGTAAACTTAGCAAAACCAAAACATGTGTTTGCATTGTGTACTCTTTATGCTATTGTTTTGGGTTTTGGGTTGACTATTGTTGACCAGTTATAGGACATGTACTAGAGGCTTGGCAGGTTATGTGATTGTGATGTCATGATGATGTTTTAATCTCGATCTTTATAAACCCAACCATGGTTATGTGATCGAATGCTCTATGTATTGGATGTGATTACTGATTGTTATAGTTGAGATTCTTGTGTATGAGACACTTGACTTAACCATTATTTTTGGTCATCAATCAATTATCGTTGGTTATTTTCTAGTCGCCATGATGGGACTGTAATGTGGATTTATTCTTGATGATGTCATGTTGTGACATGTTTGACTCAACTATTTTTGGAGTCTTCGATCAGTATGATTGAGATATATTTTGGTTATTGAGAACCATTGGATACTTCATTATCAGTGATACTTCAGTTGCCAATAGAGAGCTGTTGTGTTCATGATTTTCTATGGATGTTTCTCATGGAGATTTGATGCTTTTATGCATATTTGATGATTTTATTATGGATTATCTTTTGTGATTTTGAGATTTATGCTTCCATGAGCTTAGGGTAGTATATCTGCATGTAGTGACATGAAGTGGCTTGCAATGGGGGCCAGGGCCCTAAGAGGCTGCCAGGGTAACTCATTGTAAGTTGGATTAATAAGTGATAACATTCACACCTAATACTAACTGAATGAAACTAAAAGGATAAGTGTTTTTTTCTCGTCCATGCCTTGAGTGCTTGTACAGGCTAGGATGGGAGTAGTGAGAACACATGGTTGTGACCTTGCAGTCCATAGTATGCCTCATTAGTATGAGAGGATACTAGTGGCTGCATGAGATTAGTATGGACCCATGGAGTTTAGCTAATTGCTAGGGTAACTTGTATGTGATAATTGCGATGACACTTTCCCACTTGCATAGTAGGTTCCTGCATGTCATTGTGTGCCTCTAGGATTAGATGTTAGATTTTGTGTTTGGAACCTCTCTGTTAGTATACTTTTAGGATTGCTGGACTTATAGAGATTTATGTTAAGTGATTTTCATAGCTTGGTTGGGACTTGAGATTATCTCCTCAGCATGGTGGGAGTGGACCACTTAGGTACCATGTGGTCGGGTGGTAGTGTATTTTCCACTCTTATCATTTGAGATTCATTGAGACATCGTGGCTGATGCATCCTTCATGATGGCAGATATGTATCCTTTTCATTGATGATTAGCATATGTTAGATGATGTCATCTTATGCTTTTATTTGCATGTTAGATTACTTTCTACATATAATGTTGTATATGTTAGGAGTGATATTCCTACTATGTTAGTACTGATGATCTCTTCGGTGATTTGGAATGTTACGCACAGAGGGATGGCTAGGATCCACTATGGTCTAATGATGCTATTAATTGTTGGGAGGAACCGTACACTTAGTTTATTATGTTTGATCTTTATGATGGATGTATATGTCTTCTATGATGATGTATGAGGTGTACCATGTGATTATCTTTACTTTGGTGTATCATGGATTATAATAGGATGATGTACCTTATTCTACGTATGTATATTCTTTTGAGCTTGACATACCCTGTGACATGTATAGAGGATGAATAAGCATTTGAAATTTAATGTATAAACATTGTACTGATCATTATTATTTCATGTGGATGTTGTACTAGATGGATTCATGTATTTAGATGTAATCCAACGTTAAGGGATCTTAAAGAATGTAACCAATTGGGTATGTTATGTTTACTTTCAGATGGACATTGCTATTGCTTCTGTTATTGTGCATAAGTTATATGTGGTTTTTACTTTCATATTATAAAAAAAAATGCTACCAAACTTAGTGAGAATTCTAGGTTAATTCTTTGGATCCCTTTGCGGGGCATTACATAGGTAAAGTGTGCAATCTCCAAGAAAGGGAAGATATGCTCAAATTGCTCACTGAGTATAAAGATGTTATTGCTTGGAGCTATCAAGAGTTAAAGACTTATGACCCTAAGATTATTACATAGAACATCCCACTAAAACTAGGGGTCAAACCATTCTAGAGAAGAAAAAGGCCTATAAACCAGTTCATTGAACCATTGATAATGAAAGAAGTTAAGAAGTTACTAGATGCAAAGACAATTTACCATGTTTATCATTCTACTTGGGTGGCTAATTTGGTTCCTGTTCGTAAGAAGACTTGAGATATTCGTCTTTGTGTTGATTTTTTAAACTCGATCTTAGCATCTCTAAATGACAACTATTCATTGCCTTCACTAGATGAAGTGTTGTAGATTGTGAATGGGGCAAAGATGATATCATTTTTGGATGGATACTCTGGGTACAATCAAGTGATGGAAAATGAAGAAGATCAACTAAAAATTTCTTTTACAATGAAATGGGGAACTTTTACCTATAGAAGAATGCCTTTTGGATTGATTAACATTGGAGCTAAATTTCAATGAGCAATGGATGAAGCTTTCAAAGGATTGATAAACAAATGTATAGTAATTTATATGGATAACCTGACTGTCCTTTCTAAAGATTGAAATAATCACATTGCCAATCTAAGATAGGTATTCAATAGATGTCATAAATATGGCATCTCTCTCAACCGTAAGAAGTACTCATTTGGTGTTACCAAAGGAAAGTTACTAGGGCATGTTATCTATAAAGTAAGAATCTCCATTAATCTAGATAGAGTTGAATCTATTCTGAAGTTAGCACCTCTACATAGTTGAAAAGAATTGAAATCTTTCTTCAAGAAGATAAACTTTGTATGAAAATTCAAAAGTGGATTTGTAGAAATTGTTCATCCCATTAATGATTTGTTCAATAAAGGAGCCAAAATAGAATGGTCCCCAAAAATTAAGAAATCATTTGAAGATATAAAGGTTACTATTTCCACTGCCCTAGTGCTAATAAGTCTTGATTATCAACTACCTTTCAGGATATACTCTTTTCCTTAGAAATATTCTTGTGCTGGGATTCTAACTCAGAAAAAGGAAGATGAGGATGAAAGGCCAATCTCATTCATGAGCTACCCTTTAAAGAACACTGAGTTGAAATACTCTAACCTAGATAAATAGTCCTTTTCATTGATTAACACAATGAAGAAATTTTTTCATTACATCCTTAGAAGAAAGGTGTATGCCAATGTACTCAATCTAGTGGTAAAAACACTCTTGATGTGGAATGAGCTGGGTGAAAGACAAGGGAAGTGGACGGCTATCCTCCAAGAATTTGACCTTGAGATTCAACCTATGAAATTGGTTAGAGGCTAGGGTCTATCAAAGATGATAGCTAAAAATCAAGATGGATATGAAAAGGACTTCATGTTTGACACTGAAACAAATGGAGATGATCAGAAAAGGATGGTTGTGTTTGAAGTTGACATTAATTAGGGAGTGATAATAGACATTTGGTATCAAGACATCATTTATTACCACCTACAAAACTGATGTCCCAATTGGATGAATAGTTCACATTGTAGAGAACTAAAGATGAAAAGTGAGTCTTACAACTACTTGACAACCAATTATACAAAAGGGACTATGAAAGAATTTATTTAAAATGCTTGGGAGGTGATGAAGCCAAGGAAGTATTGGAGCATTTCTATGACAAGTATGGTATGGGACATGGCTCATTTGAATCAACGGCTCACATGATTTTGATTTTGGGTTATTTTTAGCCCTTAATATTGAAGGATATTTTTGAGCATGTGCATTGTTGTCATGTGTGTCAAACCAGTGCTAATAGAGATAGGCACCCAGCAATGCCATTATAAGTTGTGTATGAGGTGCATCCCTTTACAAAGTGGGGACTAGATTTCATAGGTCCAATCAATCCACCATAATCAACTAGACATGCATTTATTCTCACAGCTACATATTACTGCACATGATGGATAGAAGCAAAAACATTCAAAAATTGCAATGTTTATGTGGTGATTAAATTTTTGAAAGAACACATTGTTACCAGGTTTAGAATGCTATTTTCCCTTGTGATAATGAATCTAATTTTGAATTTTCATTCTTGAACTAATGGGCATTTGAAAACAAGGTCAATATCAAGTTCTTTTCAAATTACTACCCACAAGGAAATGGGGTAGCATAATCCACAAACAAGAACTTGATCATAGTGATAAAATGATTAATGAAGGAGAATCAGTGGGATTGACATACACAACTGAAATATGCACTTAGGATGAATCGAGTAAGAGTCAAAAATGCTTTGGGGACTTCCCCATATTTGCTTGTTTACAAACAAGAACTAGTGTTCCCACTTAATCTCAGAATTCTAGTTTTGAAATTCATGAGTATGTATGCTAAAGATGCTAACAAAGTACAAATCAAATTGATTAATCTTTTAGAAATGGATAAAAAATGGATAGCTACATTAGAGCACATGGCTAAACATTAGGTTGTTGTGAAAATATGGTTCAACAAGAGGGCCACGAGCAAATCATTCAAGATTTTTGACCTTGTTCTACTCTGGGATAAGGTGAAAGAAAAATTGGGTAGTCATACCAAGTTTCAATGCTTTTAGACATGCCCTTATCAAATCACAAAAATTCTGGGAGAAAACACTTTTAGGCTTAGTTCCTTATAGGGGGAATTTCTTCCCTTGCCTTTAAATGGGTAGTTTTTGCAACATTATTTTGAAGCCTAAAAGAGAAACAAAAAAGAAAAGAAAAAAAGATTAGTTAGATTTTATTTCCACATTTAGCTTATATTTTCTTTCCTACAAGTGTGTTTATTTCTGCAAGTGTGTTTTCTTTCATGTTGAGTGTTTTCTTTTAGTCATGTGTTTCCTTTCAAAGTGTTGTCAGTCCTAGGGGGCAAGGTGTACTTGAGATCTTCTCTTAAGATTTCACTAACCACTCTTTGGTTTTGATTTCAGGAAGAGGTATTTCTTTGTTAAAATATTTAGTTGATTGTGTGTCTTATACCAACCAAGAAAATAATATTTCTTGTAGAAATAGGCGATTCTTAGTTTGGAAATTAGAGGCCTAGACCACCAAGTTCTCAACACTCTGTAAATTTAAATATTTGGTTGTTTTAGGTGTTTTTTATTTGAAGTCAAAGATGGTGAGAGATGATCCAAATTTTAACTAGTTCAAATACTAGGGGTCTCCTCGAAAGGTTACTAAGATCATTGATTTGGCATGAGAGTTTTCCCAGAAGTTCTAACAAAGGAATGCAAGGGATGTTCACAAGAGATCGAATCTGAGAAATGACACTAATGTTTTGACTACACAATCTAAGCATAGTTAGGGAATAGAAAAAAGGAAAAAAGAAAAAGAAGAAGAAAAGGAGATGTTAAGTTTGAAGGATTCTAAAGATCTGAGATGGCAAAAAATACATTTTCAAAACAAATTATCTTCTATTCAAAATAGAGCTTCATCAAAAACAATGTTTTGAATGACATGAAGCAATTATTCAAAATGCCTAGGAATTTTTTTTTTTTAATTTTAAAGTAGCACCCTACCAAGAGCCCTCAAACTGATTCTCTCATCTAGTCAAGTAATTGATTGATAAAAAGCCTTCATGGAGATTCCAAATGAATGAGTTAGGAGTGGAAGATTGTTTCGAGTTTTTAGACAACTCTAATTCATTGCATTTTGACACATCAAAGGGAATGAATACACAACACACACACACTGAGTTTGAAGGTTTTGAGTTTTGAGATTTTGATTGAAGATTCATCCAAGAGATGCCCAAGATGTTCAAATTTTGGTTGGTGTTTGACACACGTTAGAGGAATATTTGCTGATGAAGAAATGCCTTGGTTATTTCTTCCTTTGTTTTCATAGATATTTGTTGTGGCGCCCATAACACATGCCCCATTCCTCACTAGGAATGGGCACCCCCTATTTTTTTTGACTCCCAAACTCATAGTTCGAGAGTCTGGAGGAGAAAATTTGGTTAAAAGTTAGAGTCCTACTGTCAAAATACAACTCTCCTCGGCCATACTTTTAGAATGTGGGCAAAGTGGAAAGTCTGGTAGGAAAGGACTTCCATCATGAGGATGCCATCGAAGATCATTGGATGAATGCCACAAATGACTATGATGTCTACATCAAGGACTATTATAGGATAACTTTGTATTTAGCAAAAATGACTCTCCATTTGAATATCCCTAATGAGATAAGGCTATAGTAAAGAATTATTAGATCCCCTATTCAATAAAGATAATGTCAGTGAAAGACCCATTTTGAATGTAGAGGTTGAGAGAGAGGAAGGAGATGACATCAATCATTGACCGAGACATGTCATTAGAATGACATAGGATTAGATCAAGAAACATTTCCACTTGATCCAATTCCTAATACTATAACCTTCCATTCGCATTTCTTGCCCAAAAAGGATTTAGATGGAATAGGTTGTAGGACATGTGTCTTCCATGTAAAATGAATAGAGCTCACAAGAGTCCCAAGGTATTGGAGCCTCAAAAAATCTAGGATGAACCTCAATTGCATCTTGTTGTGCAAAGAAAACTAGAAGAGGGAGAGATTCCAGAAGCCTCCATTCCTCCTATACAGGAAGAGCCCCCTTCTTCTTCCATGAAACATAAGACGATCAAGATTAAGAAGAAGAAAAGGTAGAGGATCATTAGAATATTAGTACTTAATCCATTTATTCCTGAAACTATTTTGGAGGAAGAAGAAGATGAGAAAGAAAAAAAATTAGAAGAGGAGGAGGAACAAGTACCCCTACAAAGAAGAACTCAATTAGCAAAATCTACAAAGTTAGAAAGAAGAAAGAGTGCCACTATTACCCCACCATCTACTCAAGTAGAACCATTAGAACTCTCTTCTTTAGAGGATGAAGTGTATCACTGGGTGAATGATCAAAGGGAAGGAGGTGAAGATGATTTCTCGATGAAGGATTTTGATTTCATGCCGATGGGTACAAAGTTAGTTGGGGATAAGATTAGAGACACCTCTATTGGTGAGCTCCAATAGGAAGAAAGGACATAGATGTTGCCAAATACATAGGGTCCTAATCTTACTTCTCTATCTCCATCATAGATTACGGTGGTAGATAAGGGTTCAGTAACTCCCCCACCTCTAAGTTTAGAAGAGGAACAAGTTCAAAAGGAACCATCACCACAAGAGAAACCAAAGCTAAGGGCTACTGATGAAGTGTCAAAAGAGAGACAAATGGTAGAATATACACAATGGCCTTCCCAAGATGCTAAAGAGCAAGCTACCAAATCTACAAAGACTGAAGTTACAAAAGGAGAGACCTCACAATAGGAGGAAACTCCAAGAAAAAAAAATAAGGGGAAGGAGGTAGTTGAACACACCCCTGCATCATTAAGAGCTAAGGTCATAGAGAAACACATCCCAAGATGGTTTTGAAAGGAGATAATGAGGAATGCTAAGCCTTAGTTCTGTGCTTCAGAGAATGATATTTGTGATATTGTAGAGATCTTGAACAAACTTGAGTCTCCATTACATGATGCAATTCCATTTGCATTTGTCACTACCATAAGGAACCAAGATTTATTTGCACAAGTGGCTCTCCCTCTTGAAGGTACAGATGTATAAGCTATTAGTCTAGAGGATTATGAAGTGAAGGATGTTATGTTGGGAAAGCCAACATGGGATTCAACCCAACAGATGATGGTTATGGGAGTCAAAGAGGTTCTCAAGAACATGGAGCAAGATGAGATTGAACTTTGACTTCTTCAAAGGCAAGTTGAGATCCTAAAGGGATATGTAGCTAAAATTGTTGGTCCTCTTGATCCTTAGCACCTTGAAGAGACTCTAAATGCCATTCTTAAAGAAGGAGAAGGTGTATGCCTCAATCCATTTTTAAGAGCTTTTTAGAAATGGCAAGAAAGCCTTGAAGATAGAGGTGTTACCACAATCACAGTGAATTTGAAGTTACTACATGCTATGCAATAAAATGTGAATAAGATCATAGTTATTTTGAGGTTGGAATTTAGTATCATGGATGAGATACAAACATGGAGCAAGGATTTGCAAACTCTACAAGCCATAAAGTGCCAAAGGTGTCACACTTTGATCAATGTATATACCAAAGTAGAGTTAGATTTGATTGATGATTGGATAGAGAAGATAGCAGATTGCAATAAAGTGATGGAAACATTACATGAGGAGATCCATCGGCTCAAGGACCAAGCCTAGGGGTGAATTTTGGAAGAAGAAAAGTTGTATAGTGATGCATGCTTGGAC
The DNA here is from genome assembly GCA_028749045.1 of Cupressus sempervirens. Lineage (NCBI taxonomy): Eukaryota > Viridiplantae > Streptophyta > Pinopsida > Cupressales > Cupressaceae > Cupressus > Cupressus sempervirens. The sequence goes on along the minus strand of CM053786.1, from coordinate 254,263,605 downwards.
ATTTTTGAAGACGAAGAATGAGAGAAGCTATTTCTGGTTGAGGTAGTGGTGGATAAGTTCAAGAAGATATTGGAGGAAAAATCTAGTGATGAAGATATCAAACAAGCCTTCAAGATACAAGAAGCACTATTAGAACTAGACACCAAACTCATAGACTTTATAGAGACTTGAATTGAGGTGAACAACTACAGACAGAAGGTAAAGGACAAGTACGAGGCTTTAGATCTTCTAGATGTGGCTAAAATTACTAAGATGATAGAGAAATTCAAGGGCAAACATCCAAACATAGTTTTGGAATGAACAAGAATGAAACCTAGATGCCAAAATTACAATTTTGACATAGTAAAATTTTGTGTTTATAACCTAGTCAAAGTCCACAGCTCTATAGCTCTGTAGGTTTGTAGGTCTATAGGTTTGAAGGTCTATAGCTCCGCAATTTAGATGTCCACCAAAAATTAACTGCTAGTTCCAAAAATAGCACTTTCCATGCATCAGGAGCACATTTTGATAGGAAGTTAGATCTAACACACATCAAGTGAAGGGCCAATTTCCATTTTTGACATCTCCATCCACTTCCACTTTGACTAATGGATTCCTTCTACTTTCTCTCTCATGCTTTCATTTTTTTTGACATGTAAAGGGCTCTAGCATCTAATTAATGAATAAAATATGGACGGAGTCCCTCTAACAACTAGTTAGATTATTTGTTTGTATATATTTAGTTTTTTTTAGTTTTTTGAAAGCATTTTATTGCATGAAGATATCTCTCACTATCAACACAACTAGAGGAAACAATTTCTTATAAATACCCCATTGTAAAATGTAAAAATGGCCACTGTTATTATGCAATAAAATTATGCTTTTGGTTCTCGCATTTGGAGTGTAGTGATTATTGCCTGAATGTGTCAATTTTTTGTGGATTTTATTCATGAAATTATGATTGAGCCAAAAGTTTATTGTATGATTTCTAGCTATGTAATTCTATAGTTCTATTTTTTACTATAGGTATATGAATTTCACTTACATAATGAGCTTGAGAAGAGATCAACAAAATTTTGTCTACATAGCCTTTCATCTTGCATGAGTGCACTTTCTGTGGCCTTGCAATTTGATGGAAGGTGAAACATCATTTGATCATTAAATTTTCTCACTGAAGATTCCATCAGTGGATTCTAGAAAGCACTACTCCTATTTTCATTGATTTTCTACTAATTTATTTGAAAGCTTAACACACGGTGTGTTGTGTTCTATAGCTTATGTCCAATTAGGATTTTCAATTTTAAGTTATTTCAATTTCAAGTTATTTGCTTTCAATTTTATTATTTTCTTTACTAACCCCCTTTGTTAGAATAGGAATACATTTTAGTTGCATTGGTAGTTTGCATTCATTCGAAAAAAATACAAAATATTATTCTTTTGTGTGTGATTCTGAGACAAGTAGATCTAGTTCACTAGAACAAAAGAAAGTGATTAGTACTAGCAAAGGGCTCCTTGTGAACAATCACATTTATCTTCAACTAAGTGGATTTTTGTGTGTTGTAAGACAAATATGAAACCTTGGAGTTGATCCATAAAAAGATTAGCTTTTCAAGAGAGGATATCATGCAATGAATTCCTACCATTGGGCTTGTGCAAAATGGGTCCCCAACATTCCATAGCTTTCTTTTCTTGTTCAGTCACCTCACATAGTAGTATGGCTTGTGATTCTTGCTCTAACTTGAGATTTTTGATTTCTTTAGGTTGGGCTCTATTCTTTTCTTTTAGATCTATAATTGTTGTATCAAATTCATTAAAGTCTCCATTAGCAAATAGCTAAGTAGTGTTTATCTCTCTATCTTGTGTGTCATTCTCCTTAATAGCAATATCCTTCCTTCTCTTTAAAGATTTATTTAAATCTTCTCTTACCTCATTCAGTTGATGTACAATGAGTTTTATTTCAATTCCCTGATTCTCAATAATCTTTCCCAACTTATAGACTTCCATTTTAAGGATCTTTCCTCAAAGTTTCAAAGCTTCTTGTTGGGCATTCATTTTGCATGAGGTCAATGGTAGCAATCCATAGTGTAATTCCTCTCTTCAAAATAAAATCTTTTTAAGGATCTGCTCCAAGGTTCAGTGTTTGTCTTGTGACGTACCAAAATCCACTCAATAGAAGATAAATGTGAATGTTCACAAGGAGGCCTTTTCTGGTTCTAAAACCCTTTTATCTTGGAATCAAAGTAAAATCTATTTGCTATCTCAAAATATCACACCAAAAGAACAACATTTTTGTATTTTCTATTTTTCAATGAATGCAACTCTAACAATGCAGCTACTATGAGGTCCTAATCTAACAGGGGGTTAGCAAAGAAAATAGCAAAATTGAAAGAAAATAACTTGAAATTGAAATTCCTAAATGGGCATAAGCTATAGAACACAACACGCTGCGAGTTAAACCTTCAAAGAAATTGGTAGGAAACCAATGAAAAAAGGAGCATCACTTCCTAGAATCCACTAATGAAATCATCGGTGAGAATCTTTAACAAATTGAATGATGTTTGACTCTTCATCAAATCAAAAGGCCACAGAAAGTGCGCTGATGTGAGACAAAAAGCTATGTAGACACAATCGAGTGATCTCTTCTCAAGCTTGTTACATCAACGAAATTCATATATCTATAGCAAACACTAGAACTAAAAGATCACACAACTAGAAACAACACAATAAACCTTTGGTTCAATCACAATCTCATGAATAAAATTCACAAAACAATGACACATCCAGACAAGAATAACTACACTCTGAATGCTAGCACCAAAAGCATAAATTTATTGCATAATAACGGTGGCCTTTGTTACATTTTACAATGGGGTATTTATAATAAATAATCTCCTCAATTTGTGTTGAGAGTGAAAGATATCTTAATGCAATAAAATGCTTTTAAAACATTAAAACAAACTAAATATATACAAACTGGTAATCTAACTAGTGCCTAGAGGGACTCCATCCATAGTTTATTCATTAATTCGATGCATGAGCCCTTTACATGTCAAAAACAATGAAAGCATGAGAGAGAAAGTAGGAGGAAGCCATTAGTTGAAGTAGAAGTGCATGGAGACACCAAAAATAGAAGCTGGCCCTTTACTTGATGTGTGTCAGAGTTAACTTGCCATCAAAATGAACTTTTAATGCATGGAAAGTGTTATTTTTGGAAATGGCAGTCAATTGTCAGTGCACCTCTGAATTGTGGAGCTATGGACCTATAGAGCTGTGGACCTCAACTCTCAAAATCTTACTAAGTGTCAAAATTAAAATTTTGGCATCTTGGTTTTGCTGATCTTTATCTTAAATATATCTTTGGATGTTTGCCCTTGAATTTCTCTATAATCTCAGTAATCTTAGTAGCATTGGAAAGATCCAAAGCCTCATACTTATCTTTGACCTTCTGTTTATAGTTTTTCACCTCAATTAAACTTTCTACAAAATCTCCAAGTTTGGTGTCCAACTCTAACAATGCTTCTTCTATCCTGAAGGCTTGTTTGATGTCTTCTTCATTGGATGCTTCCTCTAAAGTCTTTCTAAAATTATCCACAACTATCTCAACTAGTAAAAGCTTCTCTCATTCTTCATCTTCAAAAATGTCCAAGCATGCATCACTGTACAACTTTTCTGCTTCCAAAATTTTCTCTCGGGCTTGGTCCTTGAGCCTATGTATCTCATCATGCAATGTTTCCATCACTTTATTTCCCTCTGCAATCTTTTCTATCCAATCATCTATCATGTCTAACTCTTCTCTGGTATATACATCAATAAAAATGCGGTACCTTGTCCCTTTTATGGCCTCTAGAGTTTGTAAATCCTTGCTCCAAACCCATACCTCATCCATAATACTGAAGTCCTACCTCAAAATTGCCACGATCTTATCAACATTTTCCTGTGTAGAAATATAATAACTTTAGACTTCCTATGATTATAGTGACACCCCTATCCTCAAGGTTGTCTCACCAATCTTGACATGCTCTCAAAAATGGACTGATTCGTACACCTTCTCATTCTTTAAGAATGGTAGTCAAAGTCTCCTCAAGTTGTTCAGAATCAACAGGACCAATAACTTCAGCTAAATATCCTTTCAAGTTCTCAACTTTCCTTCAAAGTGTTTTGATTTCAATCTCATCCTATTCCATATGGTTAAGAACCTCCTTGACTCCCATAGTCATCATCTATTAGGAAGTATCCCTTGTAGGCTTTCCTAACATGATATTCTTCACTTCATAGTCTTGAAGGCCGATAGCTTCTTCATCTGTACCTTTCAGAGGGTGAGCCACCTATGTAAATAAGTCCTGGTTCTGAGTAGTAGTAGTGAATGTAAATGGTGTTGCATCATGTAATGGAGAGTCAGGCTTGTTCAAAATTTTTGCAATGTCAAAAATATCATCCTCTGAAGCAAGGAATTGATGCTTAGAATTTCTCATTATTTCCTTCCAGAACCATCTCGAGATATGTCTTTCTGTAACCTTGGCTCTAGATAGTGAAGGGATGTGTTCAACTACCTCCTTCCCTTTTTTGCTCTTTCTTGGAGTCTCCTATTGTGATGGTTCTTCTTCTGTAGTCTCAATTTGTGTAGATCTCGTAGTTTGGTCCTCAACTTCCTAGGGAGGCTATTGTATACATTCTACTATTTGTGCCTCTTTTGATGGCTCATCAATAACCCTTGGTTCTGGTTCTCCTTGTAAGGAAAATTCCTTCTGAACATGTTCTTCTAAACTTGGAGGTAGAGGTGTCACTGAAACCTTATCTACCATCATAACTTGATGTGAAGATGGGGGAGTTGGATAAGGACCTTGTGTCTCAAGTGGCATTTGCATCCAATATTGTTGTTGAAATTCACTTGTAGGAGTATCTCTAATCTTATCTCTGACCAATTCTGTACCCATTGGCATGCAATCTAAATTTGGAATGGAGAGAATATCATCACCTAGCTCCCTTTGCTCATTCACCCATCATTGTACTTTATCTTTCAAAGAAGAGAGTTCTACCATTTTAGTTTGGGTGGATGGTGGGGTATGTTTGACATTCTTCTTTCTTTCCAATTCTATGGCTTTGGCCAGTCAAGTTCTCCTTTGTAGAAGCTATTTCTCTTCCTCCTCATCTGATTCTTCCTTGGGAATGGTTTTAGGAACAAATGGATTAGGCACTAATCTTTTATGAACTCTTTTCCTCTTGTTCATTCAAACCTTGACCCTCTTTTTCTTCTATGGAACTATAGGAGAAGTGGGCTCTTCATGCATTAGATGTATAGATGTCTCTAGAATCTATCCCTCTTCTTGTTGGCTTAGCAAAATAGGAGGTAATGGAAAATTGACCTGGATATGAGAAATTCTAGAGTCTTAGGGGTCCTGGGGAGTAGATTCATGTTGCTGTGAAGGGGCCTGTTCTTCAGCATGCTCTGTCTAGATCCTCTACGGAGAAGCTCTCTTCCTCGTTTCCTTCTTCTTCTCTAGAGGATGGTAATATCCCACTAGATAATCAAGATGGTAGACCATTTCTGGCCTGATAGGAGACTGGAGCGCAAAGATAGGAACTATGACTTTCCTCCCCTTTACCCTTTCTGGGTGAGCATGTGCATGGAATATTACTGTATCTGAAATTGGATCAAGTGGAAAGGGCATCTTGATCCAACTCTTTGTCATTTTGATGACATGTCTCACTCAATGATTAATATCATCTCCTTCCTCTCTGTCAATTTTTGCACTTAGGATGGGCCTTTCACCAATTTTATCTATATTAAATAAGGGATCTAGTAGGTCCTATGAATCCTATAGCCTTATCTCATCCAAGATGGTCAAATGGAGAGCCTTCTCTACTAAATACAAATTCATTCTACAATAGTCCCTGATACGAACATCATAGTCATTTGTGGCATTCATCCAATGATCTTCAATGGCATCCTCATGGTAGAACTCTTTTCCTGCTAGGTTTTCCACTTTACCAACATTGTCAAATAATGGCTAAGGAGAGTTATATTCTTCAAGAGAATTATTCTCCCATTCCCACTTGAAAGTTAGTATATCATGCTTTCTCTTTACTTTGTATGCTCCTATTACAAAAGGCCAATCCCAACAACGCCTTCGTTGTTTCTTGCTCCTCTCATAAGTTGACTTAATCTGCAGAGAAACTTCCATTAGAACCAACTTGTCACTTGGGTATCTTGGGAGCTTCTTTGGATAGATGGATGCACCACCAACTCGAATGTATGTGAATGTCCAAAACTAAATGAAATATATATTGAGAGCTGTGATCTGTGCCTTGGCCTCATTAGACAATCTCTTTCCATAATCCCCTTCGATGAATTGAATGATGGCAAAGATGAAGACATCATTCACAATTATGTACTCCTTGCTCTATGGTGAGAGCTTCTTCTTAACTAGCTGAAGATAGACTATATATGGCCATGCATTAGGATCCTACATACTACCCTTCTTGTACAATCCAAGATAGTCGGTGGCTCTTGCTGCAAGTAGATATACCACATAAGAAATCATATAGAACTTCTTCTTGTCCTTTACTATCTGCAACTGGTCACACAAGTTCTCACTAAGTGTGGTGGCCCAATCTAGTGGCATCTTTGTGTGTCTAATGGTCCCAATGAAGTTAACCATGAATGGAGTGAGATGACCTGCTGCAGGCAATCCCATAACTCTGCTCAGGAGAATGATTGGATATCCAATGTCATCCTTCATGTATCCTCGAGTCATATCTACTTTATTGATTGTCTTCCCCCAAGATGGCTTCTCAATGAAGTATGAGGAATATATGATGTTGATGGCCTCCTAGTAATGATCCTTATGCCACCTCTTAGTTGCTTCATATGAAAGCCTTATAAACTGATCGGCTCTAGGTAGGTGAAAACTTTATCAATATTATCAAGTCGTAGATCTAAGACCACTTCCCTAGTGATACTCTTTACCACCCTTTCATCAGGAACAAGATGTCGAGATAGAGTCATAATCAATTTAGTTGACTGCACAGTCCTAGGATGTGATGCTGCATTTACCAACCCAAAATGGATTAAAGTGAATCTTAAAGATGATCTTTCGGTTAGGTTGTTACATACTCTCAAGAACTCTCCCAAGTCTGTGTATCCAAGTTCTATGTCTTTGATCTTAGAGTATTCATCATGCAACCATTACTTTGGGGTTATGCCTTGGAACTTGTACACAACTAGTTTTGTTGTTGATTTGGATGTGGATGCCATCTAATTATATTACCTACATGTCACAAAAGAGAAAAATAATGATTAATTATTAGATATATGTAAAACATAAAAAAAAAATCCTCCTAGAAAACTTATTTAATTTTTTTTTTAAATTTAAAAAAAATTTAAAAAAATAATTTATTTTTGGGGTTTTTGACTTTACTAAAAAAAATTAAATTAAATTAAAATTTAAAAAAAGGGGGTGTTTGAGGTGCGGCGGCCCGCGTGTGCTCAAGAGGGTATGGCAGCATCTGCTTGTGCGCATCTAAAAGGGCGCGGATCAGTGGCCATGCACAGCCTAGAAGGAACGCACAGTACCACGCTACGCTCAGCCCAGAAGGGTGCAACGATGACGACCTCATGTCGCCTAGAGGGCATGCATAGCACCATGCTGTGCACCCAAAAGGGTGTAGTGATGGTGTTCATGCACGACCCAAAGGGTGCGTATAGCATGCATTTTGCGCTCCCTCTTGTGGTCGCATGCATGAGGGCTATGTGGAAGTAGGGGGGAAGGGTTTTCATACCTTTCCTTCTTAGCTCTTCCAAAAAATGAATTAGTAAGAAGGGGAAGGGGAGTTTTATAACCTCCCTTCCTTCTTTTCCTTGGCAAAACATGCGTGCACAAGATTTTAGTTTTTTAATTTTTTTTATAATAATTTTTTTTGAGTTTTTCAAACTTTAAAATTCTAAGTTATTTAATCGAGTTTCTTTCTCTTGACTCTCGAACTATGAGTCTAGGAGTTGAAAAAAGTAGGGGGTCCCCATTCTTAGTAAGGAATGGCGCGTGTGCTGTGGAGACCACAACACTTCTCTTCTAGAGAACAAAGCTCTAATACCAATTGTTGGAATTACAATAGGAAAGGTAAACTTCTAAGAGGGGGTTGGTGGTGAATCAATTCTTTAAACTTTGACCCATAAAAAATTCACCACACATCCATCTCATAGATTCAATAAGTAATCAAAAATACCATATAAAAAATGTACATCTAAATCATGTAAACAAGTAAGCATTCACACATATATGAAACCAAACACGATTACCCAAAAAACCTCTAATAAGATGGTAAAACAAGGTGGGGATGACACCTTGAAATCTTCACTAGTGTAGTAATAAAGTGTATCCAATGAAGGTTGCAATGTTTGATGATGAGACATGATCTATCCTATGAAAGGTCTACCTTGTTAAAGGCTTACAAAGACTATTAGGTCTTACCATATTAAAGGATTTCAACACCCTATTAAAACTATGTCTTGTGAAAGGACCTCAACTCACAATAAAGTAAGCACCTTGTTAGAGGATTTCAATATAGCCTATTATGACTACTTTGTTAAGAGATTTAACTAATTCACCTATTAGAATGTCTCAACATTGATCCTATAGTTAGCACTTTTCTTACTTGATGACAAATCACCTCTAAACTAATGCATTCTTGATTAGATGTCTCTCTATTGTTCATTGTTCCCTCCATCTATTCTCCTTTAATTGATTTTGCAATGCAATTTGAGATCATAATACATTGTCCATCATTAATGTCCTAGTTTGTACATGCAAAACCCTCTTCAACATTCATTCATTCCTTTTCACACTCATAAGAAGTTTAAGGTTTCAATTCCTTAGGAGGATCTAGGTGACATAGGATTAGATATGAATCAATGACTGTGATTCATCCATTTTTCCACTTAAACCTTCCTTTTACCTAATTGAATGCATGTAATTCATAGGGATTCCAACTTAGTATTCATTCTTATCACCAAAATATCATAATTCAAACTGTAAGTTGGCTCAAAAATGATGTATATAGTAGTTTTTACCAATAAACACAACTATGACAAAACTATGTTACTCAACATTTGAATTCCCTGATGCTCGACATATATTGATTTCCATATTGTGACTTGACATCAGAATGACTCAGCATGCACTGCTTACTCAACTCCTAGATCAATCGGCATACACTATTCTTTTGGCACATGAGTGGCTCGACACTCATTATGGACTTGGCATGCTCTATCTTATACATGTTGTGCTTGACATGTACTATTTATTGGGCATGAACTAAGTAAATGACTTAAGTGTATAGAAAATCACTAGTCAAAACAAATCTGAGATCAACATAAAGGTGTGTGAACTAGAGGTAGTTGCAAACTTCATAAACATAGATGATGCATGAGATATAGGAAGGTGCAAGCTTTAGATTGGAATATGTAATTTTCAAAATAAAAAGGAATACATATAGGTGTATCCTTCATTAAGAATGTCTATTTTCAAAACAAAAATTGAACCCATTGTCGATTGCATGCTTAAGGGAAGAGATGCACTTCACAAGGTAAAAATAATGTATTAAAGGTACACCTAACAATGTAAAATTTATGATTTGATTCTTGAGCTCCATGAGAAGTTAATTACTATTTTGGTATCTCTAAAAATTGGCCTATGTTATTTTTTCCATTCCACTAGGATTACGTGTAATAGAGATTTATCATGCAACAAATATAAATTGGTATAAACCAAGAGAAAAACTTCAATTTAAAATTTATAACAGAAGAAAATAGAAGGCCAACCACAAAATTCTCATTATTAATGCAATTTCATAGCTAAGTAACAAAAAAATCTACAAAAATGAAATAATCTAGCACTATCAGATTGAACCACTTATGTGGTGGTGATGGTGGTTGGTGTTGCTACTTGGCTTTTCCACCTTGTGGTCACACAGAATGGTCCTCATGCCTAGTGGCTCTCCCTCCTAGTGCTTAGTGTGTTGTTTCTTGTAAATGGCCCATGTGCTTGAAGCTGGCTATCTCACCTCTGTAGACTGATAACAAATATGAAGCCCAAGCCCCCAATAATGTTGTTGATGGTTGGACTATTCCCAACCTACCTACCAATTAAAAGGATGATTGGGGATTTCATGATCAAGATGAATCACCACCCTCAACTAGCATTGGTTTGGTAGCTTGAGGGTTGTTTCTTATAAGTTTTTTGTTTTGATGAATTGTTGTTGATTCCATCTTTGACCGTGTGAACTTTCGCGAGGTGATTTTGTATCGCTTGACTGCTTTTTGTGAATTATAACTAAGTATATTATTTATTAATAGAAAGGGACAATTCATCAAAAAACTATATTATAGATAGATATGAAAGAAGGAAGCTTATATTATAATGATGGTGTAATAAGTAGTGAACAATTAGCAAAGATCCTTGAAGAAAGAACACACATTTGAAACATGATTCATACTATTGTGATTCGGGGAGACAATAATACCACATGTATGATATGTACATGAATAGAAAACAAAAATAATATAATTGATTCAATATTGTGTTAGCTTGTGAAAGGACATGCCCTTGGGCATAGTCATTAAAAGAAGAGAGAGTAGGAAATAAATATCTGACAAAACTTTACTTTCTTCATAGAGGATGACATTTCAAAGAGAAAAATGTTCATACATATAAATGAACGCTATTGGATAGAGAGTTGTGTGTACATCACAACTAAAGTGACATGCAAAGTTATGTTATTTCCTAAACATAGCTTGATATACTTTTGTAGGCTATTGAAACATTGAATAAGTGCACGTATAAAAAAAAATCAGAAATAAACAAAATCTAGAGACAACTTTAAGGCCATCTTGGATGCATATGATTATGGAAAGAATCAATATTACTACTATTTTTTTCCTACTTAGATGTCTATATTTCAAAATGCTAGTTATTATCTATATGAGTTAGCTAAACTAATTTTGAATTTTTCAAGATTGTACATTTTCTCCATTTATGCTTTAGGTACTTATACTAAAGGCTTTCCTTAGGTGGGAAAGAGAGGTACTATTTCAGTACCAAATTGATGGACAATAAGTCATCAAAAGTGTAAGACCTTACGTTTAGTCCTAATCAAGAAACTATTTTTTCTTCTTGTTCGAATGACAATTGGATAAGGGGGTATGTGTAGGTTCATGGTGTGCCAAAACGTGGCAATATGAAAAATTTGTAGTTCTAAAATATCTCAAACCATTTCAAAATCTATTCCAACTTTTTTCCTACCCACTCTGATACTAAATGAAAACAATTAATATCTTTATTAGGTCTACTATATTTTTTGATACCAAACCTATATGGTCAACTTTAAAAACATCCTAAAAATGTGCTTTTGGCCTATTTTTATGTGATTTTTACTTCAAATATGTAGCTGACAACTTTTGTTCATCAAAATTTGATGAAATGAAAAGGGTTTCTTAAGAATGTTCTTATCTTTCCATAAATCTAAGGTTTGTCAAAAAATGAGTTTAGTAAGTAATTATTACTTATTTTCTAATGGATTTACATATAAAATCCTTATTGACACACTACTTGAAAAACAACTATAACTTTCAAAACAACTATAACTTTCAAATGATACAACATTTTTTAAATCCAAAAGATGCATCACATTCTATGTTTCTTCTACTATAAGGGGGAAAAAATGAAAAATTGAATTTTATAGAGTTTTGAATTAGTTAAGGTGGTCAGACACAAGAGTTTTTTTATTCCAAAAATACTAAAATCAAAAATTAATTATTAATTATTTATTTAGAATAAAAATACCCAAAAATATGTGTCACATCCAGTCATGAGTCTACTACTTATATCTAGAATATTATTTTAAAAAAATTATCATTTGATTTTGATTAAGGTGGTTAGACATATGTCTACTTCTTATTTTTGTTTTGAAATTTTTGTAATATTGTATTAAAATTCAAAATTTTGACCAATTAATTTTTATTTTTTTGAGACAAGTCTTAAAAGTTTAGAAACTAGATTCAATTTGCTAGAGATTCTTTTCTCTCAACTTTTTGATATGAAGTTAATAACAAGTAGAAAATTGCATGTCAAGTTGACATAACCTTGATTTTCTAATTTTTTATTGCCACTTAAGGGCATAGTTTGGTTGACCATGATCCTACACATATCCAAGGGTGTCTTCTCATGGTGGAGCTAAAATTCTAATTTCAATATCATGTTTGCAACCACTAGAAGACTATATCAAGTAGCCTTAATTTCTATCATGATAGGAAATCACCATAGCCACCAAGAGATGGGGGTAATTAGAATAGTACTAGCATGATAAAAATTCAAAAATACATCTTGGGATATATAGAGACACTATTAAAATTAAATATTTCTAGAAAATATCATGAGATAGAATTTTGAAAACAAGAATAGTAGATTAGTTAGATAAGAACATTGAATAGTAAAGGCATTTTATCTCGAGACCTTTACAATGAGAAGAAATCAATCATAGAGATTTTTTTTGACCCTCTCAATAAGCTGAGACTTTTAGTAGATCCAATCACTATAACTTTGGATGAATTTTTATATCATCCAATATGTCAGTATGAAACATTATGAGGGCTTATTTTAATTTTTTCCTAATGCTTTTTAATTTTAACTTTTAAAGCATTATTATCTAAGTTTTCTGGTGGGAGAAATCAATCTCTAGTTAGGAGACTTTAGTGATAGTAGGACACAATAGCCAGAAGAGCCTTATACATCAAGAAGTTTCTAGGAATCTGCAGTATTGGTGATGCATCCTAGGGGGTGGAAGACGTGTACAAGCAAGGATGACAATTAAAAAGTATTTCTAAATATTGGATATCCATGGTAAAGACAATAGTTTGTAGAGAGTTCTGAATAGGAGAATACACATCCACTATTAAAACACTTGCAAATAAGAAATAAGATTCAAACATTTGTCACAAGCATTTTATGAAACGATCGTTGATTTTTATTAGGAACACATATTAAAAATGAGATATTCTGATTGTGTCCATGTGCATTAAACAAGAAATAATCTCAACAACTTTTACAAAATTTATAGCTGGGGAGATGAAGATCTCCATGACCAAAAACTTGTTGAGAATCATTTTATTGGGTCACACATTAATTTTTAAATCATATATTCATCTATGCAAGATGAGTAGGGGCTCATATCATTCATGCAATAAAAGGGAATAACATTCTAGGAAACATTCAATTCTCCCTCTACATATGATTTCCTACTAATGTTTTCTATATAGAATTTGAGGTAGACATAATTTAGCTTATGGAATCCATATGTGTTGGTTCTGTCACAGAAGAAAATATAAGTGGTAAATTTGATGTAATCCATTAACCACAACGGATAGATTTTTGTGAGTCGTAGAAAACATGGCTATGCAGGCATCTCCACTAGATTCACCCTAATATGTTAAAAAATGTGGGGCTATTGGTTGATAGATTAATGAATTGTGATAGTGGAGATGATGTCTCTTTTGGAATTAAAGACTCTTTATCCCTTCCAAATATTTAGAGAATTAGACAAATAGATGGTAACAAGACAAGTCAACCAGTATAAAATCAAATTAAAGATGTGCCTTTATTGTATTTAGTAATTAGAACAAATAAAAATTGATAGATATTTTCCATACATCACAATCATTTTCATGGTTCAAAATGATAGTATTGTAGTTCACAATCATGTATTCCTATCAATAGTTCTAATATCAACCATCAATCTATTTACATACTTCACCTAGTGATCTTCAATAAAGGAACACATGTCAACCTAACTTAAACTATAATGAAATAATTCAAACACAATAAGAATTAGACCAATATTTTTTACTACAAGGATGAAGGTTAAAATTTGCATGGTCTTTTATTTATTAAGTATTCATATATATGAATAGTTACATAGTTATACTTTGAGTCCAATGCTAGTAAATGCATAACAAATGGGAGATTAGATTGTGAAGCTTGTAGAAGATATTCCAAGACTAGTATATTTGATTCTCAATTATGGAATCACACATCATAGAACACCTTCCAGATGTGTAAATTGATCTTGCCAAAACAAAAAATAGACATTTGAGAACATAGTTGAAAAAATTAAATTTGGCAACAACTCAACAAACCCAGATTTTAAGGATTTTGGTAAACACATTGAAATACATAAGAAATTAAAATCTATAATATTATTCTTTAAATTCACATATATTAGTAAATTTTTAAAGAATATTATTGAGTTCCATCTTATATAGGTCAAAGTTGAGTTTGATAAATATCATAGAGATCCAAAAAATTAGTTCATAATGTCGATGTTGCCTCATCTAAGAAGATTTTGGAAAATTGTAATGCCTAAGTCAGCATAGTCAAAATTTATATACCAATAAAGTTCATTATTAAATAAGTGATCCCAATAACTAATAGCAATTTGATAGGGGGGACCTTGATGGGATTAAGAGAAGTGCCTCTAATAGGGTTTAAGGGGTAAAGTCCTTGGAAAGGTCAAGGGGACACACCTCTCATTGCCATTAGTGGGATCAAGGGGGAGTGCCCTTGTCATGATATTGGGTGGGGATGATGGGTAATAACCCCATGAAAAATCCCAAATTCATAACTATCAAACCACATAAATTTTCATCACCAATTGCCATGTCACTATGAGGAATGTAAACATTTTTAAGTTTGTTAAGCCAATCAAGAATTTATAATTTCACTACATGCCAAAATTTAGTTTCAATAAATGTAATAATTTATGCATGTTAGAAATCCACAAACAACTATCAACATTGCACAAATCAATAAAATTTTTTTTTGGAGATTATTAATTGTATTACATAAATGAGAAAATAACTTTCATGATCAACCACATTCAAGAAATGAGGAAATAGTATCTCTAGTAAAATGAAATATGTAGTACCATATATCAACCATTCAAAGAATTGAGAAAATGAGAAATACCACCTTACCTTGTAGGACTCTAAGTAGAACTTTGTTGAGAAAATGAAGGAAATGGTGGTAAATAAGATGGTGAATTAGGATTGTCAATAAAAATTTTAAAGATCGCTAAAGATAAAACAAATCATAATTCCATGACAAAGAAGCACACATAAGCATTATATTGCCAATTTTACATATAATTTGGTGATACTGGATTGTATGGAACTAATGGGGAATATCTCAGACTGCTTTGAGAATATGCTAGTGAAGTTAGACTATACTTTCTAGAGGTTGGATTATAATTCTAAAAAATGAGAAAAATAGATGTACACCTACCATTTCAAAAAAATCAAATCACCATAAATAAAGTAAATGATAGAAGAAACTTAACCAAGAAAATTGCATTTTTCTTGTGGATTTACATATCAAATATTCTCCAATAATTTTATATTGCAGCAAAATAAAACTTTGAGCCAAGACAAAATGTATTTCTAATATACAAATCTTGTGAAACCCTCATTGCAAGAATAAAATAGGCATCAATATCAACCTTACAATTTGTCTACACCAAGATAATTGGTAACATCAATTTCACCTAGTGTCAAAGTCATATATTTCTGCCAAAAGGTAATACTCTATTTAAATTTAAATATGGTTGTAATTAGCAAGTAAAGTTTAAAATAGAAATCTCTAGCTAAGTATGAACATTGCAAAAAGAATATGTTCAGAATTTCGTGAATGCTTAGGAAGCTTAATTATTACAATGTATACGTTCAAATGAATCTAAAGGTGAAGAAAATAATCAAACTAGATAACACCTAATGAAAATCACTGAACTAAAGTTTACCTAATTGAAAAATAAGATTACAGATCTATGTTTCTATATATAATGTGCATTTCTCCCATATATGAATATTATCATTAGTCATGCCAATTACTAATATATAGTAAACCAATTAACATTTAATTAATGTTAAAGAATAGGAAAAATTAAATGATACAAAGAAAGAAACTCTTCTAAAAGTATTAGCAAAAGACCCTTTCTCTCCTCCATTTATGACAGTTGCACCATCCTTCCTCATTCCAAAAATATTACATTTATCGAGTGAGAACGTTCACAAAATTAGTAAATTTTATCAACTATAAGAGAGCTAAAAAATTTCATGCAACATGAAGCACATAACCAAACATTGCATTTGTAGAAACATTGTGATTTTACTAAATAATTACAAACAATTGTAGTCAAATAAATTTAACGATAACAAAAACTTACAAGAACAAAAATAAGAACTCTATTTTCGCATAAACGATGCTCTATTGTGGAGTAGAAAGCATGTCTTTTTCTTACAACATCTATGTATATTGTTTTTATGATTAAATTTTGTTTGGATACTGTTGTTTTCAAATCCACATTTGGTATCAAAGTTGTGGCAACGTAAAAAATATATGTATTCTTGTGTGAAATTTGTTTTCTTGGATCAAGTGGAATAAGTGTTTCTTATACAAAATTAAAGAAGTATACCTCAAGAAGAAAACTAGATGTACTTCTGGCAATTTTATAATATTGAAATTGGCTAAATTAGAGGAGAAAATCAAACAAGAGATCCACATTTTGTTTGATTATTTATAAATAAAATAGTACCCAAGAATACTAGGTATTCTTCTACTATAAGAGATACAATAGAGTGATATTGTTGTAGGTAAATATATATGAGTATAAGACAAAAAGTAATCATAGTATATGAAAGAATAATATTATAATAACAAATTATAATTGATAAGATCTAGCATAAGAAAACCTTAGACTCTAAAAACAACTAAATATATTAGTAAAAATTATTAAACCAAGGAGAAGTGGTAGATTTACCTACTACATGTTGTTAGGTTTATGTTTGAGTAGGAAAATTGTAAGGAACCATAATTATCACACCACAACTCAAATATAATACATTCTTTTTCAATCTCTTCTATCTAACTCTCCTTCCATTTAAGGGTATCTAGGCATGATTTGATGTCTAGCTGTGATTTTCATCATCCACATCAAAAAAAGTTATGAATCTAATGTTATCATGGTTGATATTTTCCCTAATATATTGCTCCTTCTTTGTTTTCCATATAAATAAGAAAAATTATCACCATTATATGTATTTTATATTATCTATCTCATCAGAATAATGAAAACTAAAAAAATAAATCTACATACCATATTATAGGAAATTTTCATCCAAAAGGTATTTTGATAAGCTTGTATTTCCATTTAACGGTCTTTATTTTTATGATCTCTCTTCTATTTACAAGGACCTAGAATGACTTAAACTAGTGATGCAGTCAAGCCATTTCAGCCTTTAAAAAGGGGGCTCCCAAGTGAGGCTAAGTATAGTTTGAATGTTCATATCTCCTACCCATATTATAGTTGCCTCCAATGGTATTTCCATTTCATATCATATAAAATGGATCCCTTTCCACACAATGGTTAGTTTTTCTCTTGAGATCAACATATGCATTCATTGTTGCATGTCTAGTTGGAGCTATGTTTGCATAGATTGGCTTGTGGCATGAATGTTTGATTACTTTCCTAGGTTTTGGATAGATATTTTTAAAACCCTACATGGCCATATTCTTTCATGTGATGAGTTTACCTTCCCACTCCCTTCTTAGAATGACTTTTCCTTATTGCTCCTTTTTTAGGGGAAAAAATTTCCCTCTTCAATCTTTTTTTTTGCTAACTTACAATTGTGTCTTTAGAGATGAAAAATAAAAATATAGTTTTTTTAATAAATAAAAAGTAAAATAAAAGAAATATTTGAGACAATAATAGATTATTTTCCTAAGAAATTTTCTTTAAACAACTTGTCTTGTAGTAGTAACAAATTAAGTTATGCTAGACTATAAAATGGTTTAAAAATTACTTCATGTATAGTTAGAAAAAAAGATACTAGAGACTCACCAAAAAGAAGATATTCTAAATTGAATCAAGCATTAATTATTAGATGTCCATGACTTACAATGTTCCTATATGCAAAGATATGTGCCAATGCCTAAACAACTAATCTAAGCCAATAAATGTATTGCATATAAAATGAAGGATTGCAAATGAAAATGGAATCTTGAGTTTCCTAATTTCATGGGCCCTTAGATTGTGATTAGCTCCCTTTCTTCAAGATGGTTCCAGGTTTTTAAGATTGTGAAATTTGATGTGAGATGAAATGAAATGATCCTAAAATGACTAAATGATGATTGAATATGGATGATGAGAGAATTGAGATACAAATGGATATATCAAATTAACAAATAATTTCTTAAGAATTCTTCTAATGTTGATTCAAAATTCAAAATTTGAGTATGATTCTAGATGTTCAAATGTTGAGAGAGAGGTTACTTTTATAGACTTTTGATAGACCTTAGCCTAGGTGGAAACACCCAATGGTGAAGAGATAATTAAGGACACATAGATGGATGATTTTGGCTTTGTTGGAGAGATGGAGGAAATCAAGGATTTAGTTGAGTTGTGAGAGGAAAGATATGGAGAGAAAAGACACATATAAGACATCTCATCAAGACCTCTTAAGAGGACCCCATCTTTAGAGAGGACTCCATGTACAAGTGTCTCATGAGTCCCTATTGACTAATTGAGGTTGATTGACTAAATCCAAGTTAGTAGAAGAACAGGAAGACAACTTATTTTCTAAGAGACATTTGTCTCAGAGGTTGAGTTAATCAAGGCAAGGTCTCCCCTCTTTGCTTGATAAAATAGGATACACGGATAAGGATACATGGAAATTTTAATAATTAATTAAGATTAATTATTCATGCAACTATGAGGTGGCACATGACATGGACTAACTAGGTGGAGTGTAAGACTTAGTCATTGGATGAGTAGATAATCAAGCAATTTAAATAAACAACTTAATATGATTATTGAGAAGACTTAGGACACTCTAACTGACTTACGTGAATTATTTTTAAAAATTAAATAAATTATTAATACTAATAGAGGAATAATATTAATTGAATATATAAATATTTAATTAATTTATAGAAGATGAATTAATTTAATAACTTAAATAAATTATTAAAGTTAATAGAGCATGAGTTATTAATAAAATACTAAAAAATTTAATTAATTAAGAAAGAGGTGAATAACTTAATAAATTAAATAATTTATTAAAGTTTTTAAAGTAATTAATAGCAACCAAAAAGACAAGGTCTGATCTTGAAGTACAAAAAGGCTAAAAAATTAGCTACAGGTAGCCTTCTAGTCAACTAAGCAATACCAACTTTAAACTTCAAAAAAAAAATGTGCATAGTTAGCTTAACAGTACTATCAATCTTTAAACTAATATGCATAATGGACTATAAAATAAAACAAAAACCCTTATAAAAATCATTGTTATAAGTCCCCTTAATTGACATGAACATGAAAACCCCATGGGGTACTAAGTTCATAGACATAACCATAAACACAACAAAAATAAACAAAAGACATAGGGCTAGTTCCCCTCTTCCAACCCATTGTTGTCATCCTTCTTAGGTACATCCTTGTCCACATCCTCCCCCTCCATTTTAATTAGTTTGTCTAGGATGATATTTAGCCAATCCTCAACCAGAAACCCATAGATGGATCGAGTGGTCTCAATGACTTTTCCCAGATCCTTATCCTCTTTATTCACCTGCAAAAAATAGAGGGTGGTGGCTAGAGACTACATGAACTTGGTGGAAAACTCCACCAAGTTTTAAACCTGTAGTAGATAGCAGTTTGGTTGTTAGCCAAGTCACTCATGGAATTCTCCAGCCTTTCTAGTATCACCTTGCTATGGCTATGATTTCCTTTCTTCCCAACACCTTTAGGGGTTTCTTTCCTTAGAGAAGTTATATCTTCCCCCCACTTCTAGTAGAGGTACTCTTGAGGGTGTCAGAGACATGGGAAGGTCTTATAGGGCTGGAGGTAGGTTATTTTTTCCCGAGACATTCTCTTCTTTTTAGTAGGTTTGGCATTACTTTTAGATGAGTTAGAGTTAGAATAATGCATGGGGGGTGACTTAAATTTTTACATCTGGAGATATTGTTGCTCCTCCTAACACTTTTCTTGTCCTTCTTAGTGACTAAATTTGAATCAATTAGGCTAATTATAACCTTAGGGTTAATTTTTGCATATGGGGTAGGCATTTTCTTGAACTTCCTATTGCTATGGCTAGGGCTAGGGCTAGTGTGAAGGTTGCTTGGGGGTGATAGTGACAATAGGGTTAACAAAAATTGGTGAATTCAAGGAGAAATGTTGGATATACAATTTTTTCATCAACCCCTAGTGGATGAGGTCAAAGGTTTTCCCCTCCTCGTGTTTCCTCCTACCCTTAAAAAGTATAATATTCTAGCGAATGTAATAACAAAAAAATGAAGGAGATGTGGTCCAAATTCTAGAAATGATTTAGGATGGGAAAATGGATGTAATATCTTACTTGAAAATTATCCTCCAAAGTGATGTATTACATGATAGCATAGCAAATCATGTCCCAAGGCTTAGGAAGGGTTTCCCATGAAAATATTGTGATGTGGAGCCTAATCAAACTCAGGTGTTTATCCGACGTGATTTCCCTCTATATTATTTCTATGGGGGTTTGGGTGTAGTGATGCCAAGATAGGGTCTTAGGGCAATGCCCAAGGTGTGCTCCCTATCACAATACAGGGTGAGGTTGAGGGGCAACACCCCTGCAGGGGTTTCCAAGGGTAGTGATCCTGAAGCCAAAAATGCCCTTATATTGTAAAAGGTGTTAGCTACTATTTTTTCTATTATTCTAGCCCTAATTTTGTAATTAGAATAAGCTTGTATAAAAAGGCTTAGGGTTAGGGATTTCAATGTAATGTGTGGTGCAAAAATTGGTTCTTGTGGTAGTATTGAGTTGTACGAGATTATAGATTGTAATTAGGTTGTAATCACTCAATAAAAATAATATTGGACTTATTAGTGGATGTAACCAAGGGATTGGGTGAACCACGTTAAATCTTGGTGTCTTGTTTTCCCTTTTATGTGATCTACTATTTTCTTGTTTTGGTTATATTTGTATGTAACTAATATTTCTATCTAAGGTTGATCCTAACAAGTGGTATCAAAGCTAGATAGTCATCATTTTTTTTCTTAGCCAGACTATCGCTATTTTTTTTGGAAATCCTCTGTAGGAAGGTCTCACGATTGAGTGGAAGTCTTATGGTTGAGTGGGAGCGATGATAGATGAGGGTAAGCTAAGGGTTCACAAGTTTAATGGGTAGAAATTTTAGTTATGGAAGATGAAAATGGAGGACTATCTTTATCATAAAGATTTATGGAAGCCATTGGAAGGAAAATCCAAGAATCAACAATCTATGTCAAATTACAAATAGGATCTTTTGGATAGAAATACACTTGGAAGCATTTAATTATGCCTAGAAGAATTGGTGGCATTTAATATTACAAAAGTGAAGACAATAGAAGAGTTGATGGAAACCCCAGTGACACTGTATGAAAAGCTCTTAGCTTCAAACAAGGTATTTCTCATGAAGCATTTATTTCATATGAAAATGGTAGAAGGTAGATCTATTGTAGATCATTTAAATGAGTTTAATACTATTGCTAGTCAGTTATCTTCTATGTGTATCAATTTTGATGAGGAAATTAGGGTTTTTTTGATTTTGTGTTCTTTGCCTGAAAGTTGGAATGGCTTGGTAATGGCTGTGAGTAATTCTATTCCTAAATCTAGTACCCTAAAATATGATGATGAGATTGGTGTTGTTTTGAGTGAGCAAAATCGTAGGAAAACCTTAGGTGGATTGACATTAGGAAGTGATTTGAATGCACAAAGAAGAGGTAGAATGACTGAAAGAGGAAATAATTCTAGAAATCATGGGAAATCAAGAGGAAAGTCAAAGGGGAGGAGGTCTCAATCAAGAGGACCAAATAACTGCTAGTACTGTGGTAAAACAAGGCATAAGAAGAAAGACTATTGGACTCGAAAGAAAAATGAAGGAGAAAAGCAATATCGAGACAAGGAGGTAAATGTGGTAAGTAACAAATCTGAAGGGGATGCTTTGCTTCTATCTTTAGAAAGTGTTGATGATTCATGGCTTTTGGATTCTGGTACTTCATTTTATGGTACACCTCATAGAGGTTATTTCATTTATTATATCCAAGGGGGATTTTGTGCTTGTTTATTTGGGGGATATTGAACTCTATTAGATTGTTGGAAAGGGAAAATTTAAGATTAAGTTGTAAAATGGGAATCGTTGGCTACTACATGGGGTAAGACATGTTGCAAGGCTGACTAGGAATTTAATTTTAGTAGGGAAACTTGGTGATAAGGGTTGTGTAGTTACTTTTAGTGATAAAAATTGGAAGGTCTCAAAAGGTTCCCTTGTAGTAGAAAAAGGTGTGAAAGTAGGCACCTTGTATCTTTGTATAGGTCATATTGCTCCTTCTACTGTAATTGTTTAAGAGAAAAATGAATATTCAAGAATAGTTGCTGCAGTTGAGCAAGGAGAACAAATAGATGTTGTAGATTCTGATAGATCATTGTGGCACAATAGAGTAGGGCACATGAGTTATAAAGGTATGAAAGTACTTCATTAAAAGAAAGTTTTACTAGGTCTGAAATCTGTTAGTATGGATTTCTGTTAAAGTTGTGTGTATGGAAAACAAAAGAGAGTGAGTTTTGTGAAGACTAGGAAGGAAAATAAAAGTGAGAAATTAGAGCTTGTACATACAGATGTATGGGACCTGGCTCAAGTATCTTCACTCGGTGGCTCTCATTATTATGTTACTTTTATTCATGATGCAAATAGAAAAGTATGGGTTTATTTCCTTAGATAGAAATCTGATGTATTTCAAACTTTTAAGAAATGGAAATCCATGGTTGAAAATGAAATAGGTAAGAAATTAAAATATCTTAGATTTGATAATGGTGGTGAGTATTTTAGTCATGAATTTGAAAATTATTGCTCCACTAATGGTCTTCATAGATAGAAAACTATTCTAAGGACTCCACGAGAAAATGGAGTGGTTGAATGCATGAACAAGACTATAATGGAGTGTGCAAGGAGCATGAGGTTGCATGTTGGGTTGCCCTTCTACATGTGGGTGGAGGTTGTGAATACTATTATATATTTTATTAATAGAGGTTCCTATAGTCCTTTGGGCTATGGTATTCCAAAGGAAGCATCAACTGGTAAGAAGGTGAGTTATTCTTTTCTCAAGACCTTCTGTTGTGAAGCATTTTCTCATATAGTTTCTGAAAATAGAACCTGTAATATCCCAAAATTGGCTCATTGCCATTATACCAATTCTAGTCTATTCTGATAAATCCTAAGACCTATTCTAATAGGAAATTCTTATTCTGCTACTCACTACTTGATTTAATTGTCAAATTCTTAAAACTCTAATCTGCATTAATCAGACTCTTTATTTAATTCCTATAGTATTGACTCATATTAGTCAGTTTAAACCTATTGATTAAGAATTAAAAATATTTAATTTAATAATTATGCTCACTTTAATTAATTGAATGTGATTATTCAACTAAATGAAAAAGGTATTTATGTGGTCATATCTCACTTTATTAAATTAAATGATATCTTCAAAATCTTCTCTTTAGTTCCAAAATGGAAACTCTGAGTGAACTATCTCTTGAATTGGAATTAATCTAGTTAACTTGTTCTCACACTCATGAAAAGCTCAGTTAACTCTCCTTTCTTAAGGAAGTTTCCATTTTAAATAAATCTTGCTTCAATCTTGACCGTTGATCCAAGTTGATCTCAGCCATTGATGGATTCCAAGAATTCCATTTAAGAGACTCCTAATTCCTCATCAAAGAATTATATGTGCTTTATATGTGCTTTTGCTTAATATCTTAGTATCATTTAGATTAAATAATGCATTGTGTAGCTTAATTTCTTCTATTTCTTTTTAGATTAATGCTTGCAATTCATATAGATTAATTTGTATAATCATATAGTTGCATTCAAAATCCTTCATTCTAGATGGTTTGATTACCTGTACCTCAAATCTGAGAGCATAAGCAGGTAAAATCCACTTAGATAGAAGGCAACAGGTCATCTTGCAGGACTCCTCTTGGGTGAACAATCTCATGTTCATTCCAGGATGAATCCACAAATAAGGACCATGTTGAAGTGTGTGTGTGTGTGTGTATAGGCCACAATTCACGCATACAGAACCAAGCTAGAACCTAAGTCAAAGAAATGTGTATTTATCGAATATCACATTAATGAATTTGGTTATAGGCTTTGGGATTTTGAAAATCATAAAATTGTAAGAAGCAGGGATGTCATATTCAATGATAAAGTGCTATACAAAGATCTATTGTAGAAAAATGATCTAAGAAAGAAAATAATTATGCAGTGTTGGATGATACTCCAAAAGCTGATGTTCCAACAATTCCTCATGATGTGCAACAACTCCAACAACAAATACCACACACACTAGTGAATGTTAGATGATCAACAAGGATGAGTAGACCTCCAAAAAGATTTTATCCTTCCTTGTACTCTATTTTACTTATTGATGCTAGTGAACATGAATGTTATTATGAAGTTATGCAGGTGGATGCAATGATTCAATGAGAGTCTATAATGGACAAAAAAATAGACTTTTCGCTAAAAAATAAGACATGAGATTTATGCAAGTTGCCTGGAGGTAAAAGGGCTTTATAGAATAAATTGGTTTATATGTTGAAAGAAGAGGATGGAGGTAAGAAATGATTTAAATCCATGTTAGTTGTAAAAAGATTTGCATAGAAAAAAGGCATTGATTTTGATGAAATATTTTCTCCTATTGTTAAAATGAATTCTATTTGTACTATTTTAAGTATAATGGCTACTAAAGATTTGCATTTGGAGTAGCTTGATGTTAAAATAACATTCCTTCATTGTGATTTTAGTGAAGAGATATATATAGCTCAAGTGCAAGGTTTTGAGGTCAAAGGTAAGGAAAACTTAGTGTGCACTTTGAAGAAAAGTTTATATGGCTTGAAGCAAGCACCTCAACAATGGTATCTAAAATTTGATAGTTTGATGCATGAGCATGGATATAGTAGGTGCCATTTAGATCATTATGTTTATTTTAAGAGGTTGGATGATGATAGCTACATTATTTTATGTTTATATGTTGATGATATACTTTTCGTTAGGTCTAACATGGATAATCTTAAGGGGCTTAAATGCCACTTAGCACATGTATTTCCTATGAAGGATTTGGGGGCAAGCAAACAAATCCTTGGTATGAAGATTTGTAGAGATATGAAGAATAAGAAATTGATGCTATCTCAAGTTGATTATGTTGAGAAGGTGTTACAATGTTTCTCTATAGAGAATGCTAAAGTTGTCAACACATACTATAGGGGAAAAGTATGCTACCACTATAGAGGCAACCAAGGAGATGATATATCTTCAGTTCTTCTTTGAATAATTGTGACACACTTAGAGGGATAATTATTTGTTTACATACCAAGAGTGTCATTCATCTTGCAAATAATTTAGCTCTACATTCAAAGATAAAACACATATAGTTGCAGTACCATTTCATTCGGTCAATTTTGGATGATGGATAGTTAAAGCTAGATAAGATACAAATATATATGATAGTCAAGTACATATGTTTACAAAGGTAGTAACAAGGGAGAAGTTGAATTCCTCTTCTGCTTCAGTTGGTCTTCTAGACTGAAAATAATAAAAGAACAATAGACTCTAGGGTAGTCTAATATTCCACTAGAAGCTATAGGTTTAGTAGTGCTATGATCAGTCTCCAAGTGGAAGGTTATTGTTGTGGAGCCTGATTAGTCTCCAAGTAGGATATTTTTGTGATGTGGACCCTAATCAGACATAGAGGTTTTTTTAGCATGATTTTCTTCTAGATTATTTCTATCAAGGTTTAGGGGCAGTGCACCCAAGACAAGGTCAAGAGACAGTGCCCCTGTGGGGTCTTAGGGAAGTGCCCCAAGTGTCCTCCCTATTGCAGTATAGGTTGGCATCGAATGGTAATGCCCCCACAAGGGTTTTTAGGGGTAGCACCCCTGAAACCAAAATTGCGCTTATATTGTAAAAGGTGCTGACTACTATTTTTTCCTTTATTCTAGCCCTAATTTTGTAAGTAGAAAAAGCTTGTATAAAAAGGCTTAAGGTTAGTGATTTCAATGTAATGTGTGATCCAAAAATTGGTTCTTGTGGTAGTATTGAGTTGTAAGGGATTAAAAATTGTAATAAGGTTTTAATCATTGGGTAAAAATAATATTGGACTTGTTGTTGGTAGAAGATGCCTAGGGGTTGAGTGAACCACATTAAATCTTGGTGTCTTGTTTTTTTTATGTGATCTACTATTTTTTGGTATTGGTTATATTTGCATGTAACTATTATTTTTGTTTGAGGCTAATCCTAATAGAAAATCCTCCATGCATTCTCTCTGGTTCCTCCTTGCTTTTGAAGAATTTTTGCTATCTATCTTCCTCATTAGCTTTGGCCTACCTCTGCCATTTCTTTGCTTCCATAGAACATACACTATGCTTATTAATGGTTTCCTCCAAAATATCAAAACTCATGTCATTGACAATAACCTTCTCATCATTCCAAGTCTGGAAGAACTGCATCGATATAATCTCATCATGCTTAACCATACCCTCTATATATTGTAATAATCTTGCTTTTGACAAGTAAACATCACCTCCTTGCTACTATGAGTGCTATTTTCCATACCCATCAATTCAATGCAATAGCTATTACCCATTTCATCACCCAGATCAACCACTAATTCTTCAGATGACATAGCCTTGTTGTAGGTTCTAAAGTTGTTGGATATAAATTGAAGAACCTTAGAAAATAAAATTAAACGGCATTACATGACCATCATAAGTCTACAATGTTTCCAAAAAAACAAAAAACCACTCATCATGGCACGTGTGAGGGTTTTCTTTCCATTTGTAAATGGTTGTTGCTAGCTATATCTTATGTGGGAATTCATTAACATTTCATTTTGATCATTACTAAATTGTTTGGTGTATCTTGCCAAATCCACCTCTACATCCTTTTACAGTAGTAATCAATGTTTATGGAAACTAAAACCAAAATGAAAACTAGTAAACAATCATGCCAAAAATTCCCTTTACAAACCATTATGTCCACATGCCCATGTCAAGAAAAGAAGGGTTCCCACCTATTTTGATTATTTATATGGTATTTATACAAGTACACTCACTTTCCATGACAACTTGAGTTGATGATGGCAACAATCTAATGTCATCTGATTCTGCAAGATGTATGAGACCATGGCTAAATTTAGCCAAACCATCTGTCACGCCATTTCCTTCAAGATACATGTGGGCAACATGGATTAAAACATTAATTGACCATTTTCTTCTTCCTTCACCCTTACTAGCCTTAATGATTAACATGGAGCATCCCTTAATTGCCAGCTTATTAACTCCTCGAGCCCTCACAATTCTTAGCCCCCAAAGTAGTGTTAGTGCTTCAGCTTCATTGTTAGAATTCCCTCCATAATTACCCGTCTACCCATCACATTTGAAGTATCAAAGTTTAGCTTCATCTAGGGGTTAGGGGGATGCCACACCATCTTCTTTCTAGCCAAAACTTTGGAATTTTTTAATTGAGACACTATTGTGCAAACATTCCAAGTCAAAGCCCATTTCATATCAATCTCACTTGGGGGGTTTGGGGAGGGCTTCCAATGCTAGATTCTAATGCATTCTTTAGAATCCTGATAGGTAGTTGTGCCACCATTGGCTAGTAGTGGCTTGGTCCCTAAAAAATCCTGATGTTCCTCTCCTTCTAGATATTTCATGAAATATATGGGGTGAGAATTGACTATAATTTTTTGAGGTATGGGTGGTGATTCAGCCCATCCCAGTAAAAAAATTATTTCAAATCTCTATCCATACACCATTGTACCTCCCATAAAGCAAGAACCTCCCTCCAAACCTCTACGGAAAAGGGCCAGTGAATAAGAAAGTGTGTAACAAATTCAGCTTCATGGAGACATAAAATGCAACAATTATCAAGTTGGTACTCTCTACACAGGAGGTTGTCAATAGTAAGAATCAACCCATGCAAGGTCATCCACCAAAAGAAGTTTATCTTGGGTAGGATCTAAGGGTGCTAGGATTTTTGCAAATCGTCTTGAGCTACTTTGCTCCCTAGATCATAGAAGTAAGAAGACTTAATAGTAAACCCCCCTCAAGGTGTTAGTTTCTATACTAAGGAGTCCTTCACAATGGTAAAACAAATCTTGTAGTTCTGTAGGAGGTCCTGCAGATCATGAGCAAGGCCAATTTCCTTGGGCTCAAGTTTCTAGAAGGTAATTTATTATCTATCAAGGGTGATAAATTTTTTGGTCTGGGGGCCATGCAATCTAGTACATGCCTCCCATAGAGGTAAGAACTTAGTTTGCATGAGGGGGTTATCATCAATCCATTGGTCTTTCTAGAAGTCAATGGAATTATCATTCCCACAAATCCACTAACACCCTTTTCTTAGGATCTTTCTAGTAATAACAACAATTTTCTAGATCTTAGACCCTTGTGGGAGAGTCTATGCCCAAGGGAATTGGTGAGAAGACAAATCTTTGAAATATCTAGCCATTATGATATTACACCGACTACATTGAGAGTTCACCAAATTCTAGCAATTTTTTGTTAAGAGATCTCTATTCAACTGGCCAATTCTTCTTAAGTTCAAACCTTCAAGAGTTTTTGGACAAAAAAATTTCTCCCAACTCACCAAGACCATTATGGTCTTCTCTTTAGTAATAGATAATAAAAATTCTATTGGATTTTCTCAAGAATATCTCTAAATCTACCTAGGATTTTGAAGATGGGGAGGAAATACACTGGGATACCATGTAAAGAGGTAGAAAGAAGCTAGAGTTTTCGAGCATTACTCGAAAAATTTCTCTTCCATCTTGCCAACTTCCATTAAAAGAATTCAACTAGACCATTCTAATATTGGTTGGGGACTTTCTTAATGGTAAGTGGTATGCCAAGATAAGCATCAAGGAGGGACACCTCCTAGAAACCAAGAATATTCATCACCTTTTCTCTCAGACAAGAAATGGTGTTGAAGAAATAAAGTTTTCTTTTCTAATAATTAATGCATTGACTAGAGATTTATGCATATTGATTTAGGGTATCCTTCAATTCTTTTGCTTCATTATTGGATGAGATGCTGAATAAGAAAGTGTCATCCACAAACTGTTAGAGAACATGCAAAGGAACCTAGAGGCAAGTTTAATGCCCTTAACTCTAGTAGAGTTAGTTAAAGAAACTAAATTTCTACTTAACACTTCCACCACAATAATAAAAAGGTAGGGAGATATGGTGTCAACATTACACAATCTCTAGGAGGAAGAAAATATATTTCTAGGGGTTCCATTAATGAGCACTAAGAAAGTAACAAACATAAAAGCATTTTTAATTATTCTCTTAACCTTCTAAATGAATCCGAGTCTAGCAAGTATGGAAAAGAAAAAATCACACTTGGTTTTATCATAGCTTTTGAAAATGTCTAGTTTAAGGGCCATACCTAGGGTCTTATACTTTTTGATAGAATGAATCACCTCATGGGCAATTAGAACTACATCAAGAATTTGCCTCCTAGGCACAAAACCATTCTCGTATGGGCCAATGAATTTTTCTAGGAGGGGATTGATGTAATACACCATAACCTTAGCTATAACCTTATAAATAGTGTTACAAAGGATGATGGGTCTATAGTCTCCCAATCTCTAATGGGCCTCTATCTTTGGGATGAGAACAATAAAGGTCTTGTTTAGTTCCTTCAACAAATTTCTTGTTTATATGAAGTCTCTAGTAGCATGGCTGACATCATACTTTACAATGTCCCATAATTCCTAGAAGAAGGCAAGAGGGAAACCATTAGGCTTAGGGGATTTACATTGATTTGTAATGAAAACATCCATTCTGACTTCCTCCTCCTTAACCTTGCTCATCATCTCCTCATTTATTTGGTTATTAATCACTATTTTAAATGACCTTATAATATCATTTTGTAAAATACTATCAGCTTGGGTAGCAACAGAGTTGTGCATTTCCTAGAAGTAGGAGTTCACTTTGTTTTCTATCTATTCCACTTTAGTGATTTCTAGATCATTATCATCCAACAACATGTTGATAGTGTTTCTCTTTTTCCTTCTTGACATCGATATGTGGAAGAACATCGTGTTTTTGTCTGCCTCATCTAGCCATAGTACCTAGGATCTTTATTTCCAAAAGACTTCCTCCCTACTCAAGAGGATTTTCCATTTGTCTCTACACTCTCTCTCCTCCTGCTACTACTCAATCAGTGTATCACTTTGCACAAGTTGATTTTGGAGAGCTCCCAACTTTTTTTTAGTAGCGTTATTTTCTTTGAGGCTTCTAAAAGAGGATTTATTGCATTCTATCACCTCTTTTTAGATTCTGTCAACTTTTCTAGCAATATGAAACATAGCTGTACCTTCTACAGGATCCCTCCACCACTGTGCAATATGGTCCTTGAACTCATTATACAAATTACACATGATCTTAGATCTAAAAGACCTTCTTCTAGTGGGATATTGTGCCTAAGAGAGAACTAGCATAGAGTGATCTGAAATGGTCCTTGAACACGCCTTTAGGGAGGTATGTTGGAGAATGTTCCATCTAGTAGAGATGAGGGCCCTATCTAGCCTAACCTCGATCAAGTTTTTCCTAGTCTGTTGTTAGACCACGTGAAAGAAAAATCCTAGAGGTCAATATCTATCATGTCATTTCTTATCAAGAAATCCTTCAAGTGCTACATGTCATCCTAAAAATCCTCCAATCCTCCCATTTTTTTTGAAGGGTACAACGAGGTGTTAAAGTCTCTAATATGCAAAATATTTCCTTATCACTTGGAAATAGCCACAATGGTTACCTCATTCCAAATAGCATAAATATTGAAAATAGTCCAATTGTTAGTTTGCATGTTGAAATTGGTTGCAAAAAAATAGGTACTAATGGAGAGATCCACTACAACCACCTTGTTAGCATTCCACATTGTAGAAATGCCACCAAAACCACCATTTGCATTATTATAGGTATATCTAGTGCCTGGCCAAACATACTTGGCCACTTTAGAGAAAACTTGCTTAGTCATTTGCACTTCCTACAAAAGAATTGGTAGTGTAAATAATTAACTATTATTGGGTAAAAGCACAAACTTGTGTCACCTTTTTGTAAAGGAAAAGGCTAACAAAACTATAACTCTTCACCTTTAATGACATAAAAATGATATTATTATTTAAATTTTGAAAATGAAGTAAACTAATGAAATGTGTTAAAATGGATGAAGTTTAGAATTATAATTTTTAATAATAAATTTGAATAAGAATTGATATATATTTATACTTTTTATCGATAATTTTTTAATTGTTGAAAAAGTTGAAAATTAGGGGTCTAGTTAACACCACAAAATTATATGAAAATAAACTTACTTCAACTTGAACTTAGAAAATGTTATAGATAACATAATCAAAAATAAAAATTGACTTTAGACCTATATTTTCTCTTTTATAATGATTCAACTTTCAACTTACTTGAAATCAATAGTTTTCATCTCCCACCAATTTTTTCAAAACAAATCTATTTTGACTAGAAGAAAAATTATACATTTTGGAAGAGGATTGTCTTCTCTAGAATGTCATATAATTTTAATATATTTTTTATATGATTTAATATTTTTTTCTTTCTCAAAATCTACATTTTTTTAATGTTAAAATACATGGTTTTAGAATTGTTTAATTATAGTATACTATATCTCATTTAAAACACTATAAGATCTACATGAGAATATTCTTGACTTTGAGCTCCATAAAATGCTATTTATATGTTACTAAAAAAATATCATAAAAAATAGTAAGAATTATTGAAATGTCAGTTTTATGAAATAATTGAATTTCTTTACTAACTAGATACAAAGTAGTATAAAACATGCATTTAATAGACATTTCAAGTTGGAAAAGTGTGAGACCATATATAACTTAGCGAAAATGAATTTATCTAAATCATATGTTTGAGGAAAATTGATTTTTGGATAGAAATACTCAAATTTAGTAAATCTAATAAGTTAGCCTGAAAGGTTACATAGCTTTGTACTTTTACCCTATTACACTTTACTTAAGTCTACTTAGGAATATGCATAGTCATATGACTTGTCCTGGTGACAACATAGGAGTTAGGAACTTATCAGAGCACATGGTATCTACAACATCTCTTTATGAGACACACCTATGTAAACTTATCCTCTCATCATCACACAAAATCTTGTACTCAATGAAGGATAATCCACCTTTGGTGGACATGTGTTAAGTTGTAATCCTCATCTCTTGTGTAACTTCTAAACATTACATTGGCCCTTATATTCAGGAAACCTCTATGATGTTTTCATCCAATTATCCAATTATCAAATTATTCAATCATCTAATATCCATTCTCATCTGATCATCATTTGTCTCTCTTATGTTATTTACTGAGCTTCTTGATCTTGGCATTGAATTATTGCCTTAGTCAATTCTTACATGTTATCAAAGTCATAGGATATCACTTCAGATAGCCATTGGAGACCATTTTTGCTTCACTTCTTGGAGGGCCACTATTCAAATCCAGAGTATCTGCACAAATTGAGAGCATTCTAAGAAAGTTTTGACCTCACCATTGCATCCAAAAGATAAATTTTATGAATTTTGAGTATAAATTTCCACACTCTAGGCCATAGCCAAATTTGAGGAAAAAATATTTTTCCAAACTGGAACCTAAAGACCCAATTTGCAAACTTGGTATAATCATTTTAGATCTGGACTTTTAATTTTTCAAATCTAAATATTTTTGCATCTCTGCATTTTTTCTTTTTAGATTTACATTTTATTTCAAAATTGTATGAAAAATTGGCCATCTGGCTAGTCGGATAGAAATTTTATTGGAGGAAAGCCATGAAATCGAGCTCTAGCCCATTGCGGCTAGCATTAATATTCCAAAGACTATAAGCATATCAGCTTCATAAGATTACACACCACAACACCCAGCATAACCGTAAATGGTAAAGCCATGACAAGGTAGGAACACACACAATGACTTCTTAGCAACTTTAGTCTCTATGGCCTTTTAGTAAAAAAGAAGGCTAAAACCTTAAAGTACTATGAATGTGGGATTAGAATTCAACATTTGCACCACCTTCCTCTAAGTGCAACCACTGCTACCTCTATCGATGGTTAACTACCACTCTTGTCGACCCCTCTTCCTGTGTTGGTGATCTTCCCCACTCCTTTGAACCACCAACCAATATACTACCATATCTACATGTCAAAAATATAGTACAAACTATCATCTCCACTAGCAAACTTTTTTTCTTGATGTCATCACTTTAGAAGCTTTAATTTGACAGTTGTTTGACCATCACAAGTAGGCCAAATTGCACTATCATGATAGCTATTTAGATATCAAATTTAACATAGTGTTTTCCTTCATCATTAGGGAAAACCCCTCACCATATCCAGTTTTGATTTGACATTCCAACTTTGGGAGGCCATATCTTAGTCGTCTAGATTCCAAATTAGGTGCAATTTTTTTGAGTTGGCCTAGAATTTCTTAATTTTTTGATTTGTGCTATTATTTTCTGGTTTTGGTGCACAAATTTGTTAGAAAAATCAATTTTTGGTGGCTATGCTTGTCCAATCCTACATTTTGCAACTTCAAATGCTCCCTATGGGCTCATCTGAACACATTTTCAGGTTCTATTTTTTTTTTAATGTGTATATTTTTTTGTCAACTTTCTAGATTTTCAATTAGATCATAGGCTTGTGTGGACAATAATACCACTTTTAGAAATAGTTCCTTTTTTGCATTATATTACTTTGATCAAACTTTGAAATTGTTTTATATCTGAGCTACATTGCTAAGTACTAGATTTGAACTCCAAGAGGAGCTTGTAAAAAGAAACATTAGAAGTCCACTTAGGCCCTAAATTGGCAAGTGGCTATTGAAATCACCCTAAATATAAAGTGCCAAATAATGCATTAGTGGGGTTTTATTTGTTTTCTTTTTTGTCTTTTGGGGGTGCATGCATTATTTGATCTCATGGAGTCAGGTTACAAGTGTCAGTTTTGTTTAAAATTGAAATTGACAAAAAAAAACTATTAGAAATGGAGTGCTTTGATGATTGATCTTCTCAGAGAACATAAGGAAGTATTTTCTTATCTATTTTACAAAGAACTACCCTCTTACATTGATCACTTGGTTATTAGCATAATTTTTCAAGCCATTTTTATAAATATTAGTATTGATTGTTTTGTTGTCCTTAGAAAGGCAAGTGATCCTTATGAACTTTGGATGTGTCTTTGGGAAGCATATGGAGATCCACAAGCCCCTCCATTACTAGAGGGTCTAGTCACCCTAGTTGTCATACCTACAACGCTAGTTGAGATCATAGCTCCTGATGCTCCTTTCTCTTCTACTATTCTAGTTCTAGCCATAGATGCTCCTAATCTAGTGTCACAAGAAACACCATGTCTTCCTATTTTAGCTTCATGGGATGACTTCCTTCCATACATTGTAGTGGTTTTGTGGAGTCTTACATTGAAGATGTGGGAGACATTATTAATGACATCCATCTTCTTTTTGTTGATGAAAATTCTTCTTCACTTGTCACAAGGGAACACTTTGAACCTCAACCACTTGATCTTTCTTTTTAGACTGACATGATTGTGGACACTTCTTTTTAGTAGTTGGAGGAGGACTCTTTTAATTCAAAGGAGACATATTAGTCTTTGAAGATTGTATTCCAGTTTCCATAGACATCATATTTTTTCGAGGATTCTTCCTACTAGTTGGGGAGCATTTTCTACTACACATATGGTACCACTTCTTCCTATAAGGAAGAACATCAGTTAGTTTTCATGGTGTATCTCCTTCAGTCATTGGTGTTCACTCATCATTGAGGAGAGGCTACATTGCTTCTCTTTCCATATCTTTCTATAAGAATGATTCCTTGTCTTTGGAGTTTGACTCACTTTCATACATGGAAATGTTATCTTGTTTTCCACCTTCTTTCAGGCTTCCACCAGATTGGATTGTGGCATCTACATTCATCAAGGACTTGTCAACATATGAGCAGAATTTAGAGGCAACATCCATATCATACTACATATGGATTCCTCATCCATCTTCCTATCCACAATGGGAAGTATACTTACACCTATACTTGGTGTATCTTCTTCCTAAAGGGAGAAATTTCATTTGTAGGCATTGGATACTTTTTTGTCTTCATGACATCCTTGCAGGAGATTATTCAATATGGGGGGGTAACATCATGTATTTTTTCTTATGGGGGATATATGCTTGTACATGCATGAAGTATGTCATATTATGGGGGTCTTGATTACTCCATCCTTGCATGCATCTTGTATTTCTTCATCTCTCTTTTTGGACGACATTTTTCCCATGAGGTTTTCCCTCTTTCTCCATTTTTAGAGACACTGCATTGCATAGCATTGTATGTAGAGCATTGCATTTATACATGGGTACTTAACATGGCCTAATAGCCAGGATGCACATTGCATCTTTCATTTACCTTTGTGAGCTTAAGCTTAAGTGCATTTCCCTAAGTTGCACTTAGGGGTGGGGGGGTATTGGTATAAATAAATAATTATTATTACACTTTACTTAAGTTTACTTAGGAATATGCATAGTCATATGTGTTGTAAACTTATCCTCTCACCATCACACAAACTCATGTGTTCAATGGACGATAATCCACCTTCAGTGGACATGTGCTGAGTTGTAATCCTTATCTCTTGTGTGACTTCTAGACATATCGGTTGCCCTTATATACAAGCACCCTCTATGATATACTCATCCAATTATCCAATCATCTAATATCCATTCTCATTTGATAATCATTTGTCTCTTTTGTGCTATCTACTAAGCTTCTTGATCTTGGTGTTGAATTATTACCTTAGGAAAATTCTTACATAGTATTAGAGCTACACCAAATTCTTACAAGAAACATATCAGTTTTGAGTTCAATGATTTTTTTTTTTTACTTCTTGCTACTTCCTAGAGCTATTTAGCTGCCTCACATTCTAGGTATCCTTCAAGGTTTTTCTTCCCCTATGCAATATCCTTTTTGGTTTCTTTCTAATGGTTGTTCCTAATTGGGGGTCTCCCAGCCTTCATAGATGAACCAACATCCACCTTAATCTCACCTCTGTTCTTCCTCTTTGGGACTGTCCATTAAAAATCATTGCTAAGAAAATCAAGGCTATTGTCCTCTAAAATGGGTGAAAAAACTTCAACAATACCTGGAAGGTAAACCACGAGGGTTCCATTTTCAAATGGTAAGCTAGCCCCCAATTTTGGGTGTGGGCTACATGGGATCTCTGCATTCTCTATGGCCATTTCTTTGTCTTGTACACCATCACTTAGGTGTGGAATTTCCAAGGTTT
Organism: Cupressus sempervirens; assembly: GCA_028749045.1. Lineage (NCBI taxonomy): Eukaryota > Viridiplantae > Streptophyta > Pinopsida > Cupressales > Cupressaceae > Cupressus > Cupressus sempervirens. The sequence continues at coordinate 254,227,134 of CM053786.1, read as the reverse complement.
GCATGTGCATAATCCCCCCCTCTTCATGAGCAATAATTCCCATTGTGAGCTTAGTTGTATTCCTCACACCTTGCACAACATCCTTTACTTCATGAGGGGTTCTAGTACTCTCATCAATGTAAGGGGTTCCATTGGATTATGGATCCCCCTCACAACTAGTTGGTTCCATGTTTATCATGGTAACCTTTTCTGTAGCATTCAATCTTTTGGCCACCTAAACACTAGGAGAAGAGACCTTGCTCTTGAGTTTCTCATCCTTCGGACACTCTACAAAGAGATTTCCAAAGCTATTACATTTCTAGCAGAAAGAAGCAACATTCTCATAGATTCGTGGTTGCGACCAGGTGCCCCATTTTGACTCTAGGTGTAAGGAAACTTGGCAATAAAGAATATAACCATTTCCACATAACCCATAATAGATCTGAAATAAATACGGAATTAAAATCCACATGCAAGAAAAAGACAACATACCCACAAAATTGTGACACAAGATATACCCTGGGAAACCCTCATTGAGGGAAAAAAAACCCAGCCTCCAAAAGTATCCATCACCATGTATTATTCATCAAAAATACCATTGCCATACAACCATGGAAGCCTTCATGGCCATAGCCACAACCAAGCAAACTATGTGAAAAAACATGAATCCACACATCCCATGCCATGCTTTCAACCTTCACAAATGCTCCCTTGGCTAACCTGTCAAACCTTGTCTTGCTCGACTCTTGCCTTTTGTCTTCTCCTTATCATTCTCTTTCTCTCTATACAACAACTACCCTTGTGGCTACTTATATAGTAGCAAGTCCCACAAAACCACCAAGTGGTATTACATAAACCATGTGCTAAAACCATGTGCTACCTAACCCACTGACCCCACATTTAATATTGGGAATTTAATTCTTTTCCCCAATATTAAATAATTACATGAAATATTTTCACAATGTTACAATACAACTCATCAAGAATATTCTATGGGAATCTTTACATGTTGCACATCCATCTAGGTACAATAAAATAAAATGTAACAATATTATGCAATGTGTGCAACACCCATTATCTCAACACTAGGTCCACTATAACAGGTATAGGTTTATTCATTCCCATATTTATACAGAACCTAGTGAGACCTACATTAGCCTTTGAACCAGTCATCAAGTCTATTTTCTGAACTGCCCATGGGAGTAACCAATAAATCTAAAAACACACTCATGCTAGAACTCCAAGGGGAGCCCAAGAAAGTATATATAGACTGGAGTAGATCTATAGAAATCAATCTCTAGGTTAAACCCTAGTTTCTATTTTACCATCATCAAGTGATGTTTTTTGAAGTTCCAGGATCCAACCAAGATCAAATCCTTGTCCTTCTCAGCCATAAAAATGAACAAGAAGAGGGAACCAAACATTGCTAAGATGGAGTCAGAACCTATTAGTTTCTACTTTGTAAAGCACTATTTTTTGGCCATGTCCACCATAGGCCAAAAAGAGACAAACTTTCCAACAAGGTAGATAGTAAACCGTAAGGACATCGAATCCATCGTTGAATTAGGTAAAGCAATATAAGGTCCTATGGGTCCTAAGGAGAATGTGGGTTTATCCTAGAATCCATAGGTGTCTCAGATCCAACAATAGCCCCCAAACAATTTGACTTTAGGGGAATCGATAATGGGGATACAGTCATGGGGTCGCCCAAGGGTTTGGGGCCAAGACTAGTGTAGTCATCTAGGATGGCTCTAGGTTCCAATAGAACATCAGTGTCCTCTTTCTAAAGAACATAGCCATTTAGATATTTCACAACTAGTTCTAAATTTGGGAAAATGGGGGTGAGATCTAGTGGGGGATAAGAGTGGAGGGGGTATCCATCCCTCCCAAGATTAAGAGGGTATGGAAGCAAGAAGGGGTTAGAGGGTGGAAAATTTGTAGAGAGTGACAAAGTTATCTGATTAAGAATACTCAGAGTTAGTTTATTAAATTTAATAGAGGAAATTGTATTATTTAAATATTAAAATATTTAATTAATTGAGTAGAAATTTTTTTGTGTATACATTTTTCCCCTCTTTTGAATAATGTGTGGGAACCACATTATTTAAAACATAGGTAGTGCTTGACATTGTTGCCCCTTCCCCCTGGAAAGATTGATCAGGGTGTTAATTTGAGAAATGTTTTGATAAGCGTAAAAAAAATGGACCAGTGATATAAAATAATAAAAAGTGATTGTGTATGGAAGCACTCCCAACCAAAAAGATTCCTTCAGTATATATAGGAAAAAGATAAGGTGGATGAGTCATCATTTGCAGATTTGGCTATAGGAGATTGGTGGAGAGTGAGTAGAGAGAAGATGTTCTAATTTTATATCATTGATTTGAGAAAGTTTAGAGATATCAGTGGCTAGTCGACTATGAAGAGTTAGTATATAGTTAATCCTTATCAGTCAATTGATAGATCTAGCTAGAATGCATGATAGATTGGTAAATATTGATAGATTTCAAAACAATATTTTTTCTATTGTGTATTTGAAAAGACCCAATACATATGTTATGTATATGTTTTTACACACACATAGATGTGTGTGTGTGTGTGGAGAGTTGTCCTAAATTTTTCATGGTCAAAGAAGATAACTAATAATGATATGTACAATGTGTATAGATCTTCAACTTGAAATGACGATTTTTTAATTCTTGTGAACATGGAAAATCCCATTGCATTCATCAAAGGAATATTAAAGACAACATATAAATAAAATCATCTAAATTTGATGTATTAGTTACGAAGCGAACCTATGTAAAGTTAGTTATAATGAGTACTTGTACTCTTCCCTCTCTAAAAGTATAATAACTATGAATTATAATAATTAGTATGATTATATTTTATATTAATTTTTAATAATGATAATTAATAATAATTAATATTATTGTAGATACATGTGTGTATGCTCATCAAGAAAGGACCTTCATCCAAAATTTACAAAAAACAAGACACAAAACAAAGCTAGACCCCACCTTCAAGTCATTACAGTTGAAATTACAAAAGAGCCTATACTGCAAAAAAAATTAAAAAGGGGGAATATTACACCACCATTTATCTTGACCCTAACAATACTACTTTAAGTATAGTCAAAATAATGATTTTCCAGAATCAACAAAATATATTAGTGAGAGTATCTATTTAGCAGAGTCCATTAAGTAGTAACCAAGAACATGACTAATTGTGGTAATAAGTAACTAACATTGTGTACAAAAAGAAGAAAAGTAAAAGGCCTAAAAACCTTAAGGATTAATCTCTTTGTTTTCATTATACTTAGTAATTATCTCCTAGTTCCTTGAAATATTCTTCAACTTTCCCATCCAATTGTTGTTAGAAACAACAATCTAGCAAGATAACTGAGAGGGGGTGGGTGGGGGGAGTGAATCAATTATTTAATAATTAAAAAATTAATCAACCTTAAACAATCTTATCCATTCAACCAAAGTAAAAAAAATACCATAACAAGATCCACATGGAAAATTACACTTGATATGTTAAGTAGGGAAAACCTTGATTAGAGGGAAAACCCTGGTATGAATGACGCCCATAAGATGATGTACTAATATAAATATTCCTTGTTAGAGGATGGACCTTGTTAGGAGTCTATTATAACATCTAGTACAAAGATTCCCTATTAGGAGACTTTGAATCCTTGATAGAAAATTCCAAACCTATTAGGAGTTGTGCCAACTCTATTAGGAGTTGTAGCACAATGTATGCAAGAAGGGCCCACTAGCCAAACATTCAATTTTAATTACAAGAATAACTCACTACTCAAACAAGTAATCTACTATTAAGTTCCTCCTTTATCTATTCTTTCAACTAAACCAATGATTGTAAGACCTTGTATACAAGGTCACAAACCTCGGATCCAAATATCAAACCTTGGATCACAGAATAAAACCTCCGCAATGAAGTATTCTTCACTTCCACTCTGCTCTACTTATCTTCACATTCCACTCTCTTTTGTTTCTTACAATCATTTCTCTTCGAAAGGAAAATTTCCTTCCTTTAGACCGAATCCATAAAATAATTCTTTGAGCCAACTATTACACCTTCTCAATTAATTATTATAGAAGCATATTAAGAACAAATTACACTTAGAAATAACATTCATCTTCCACATTGCAACTTGAATCACTTTTTGTACATACAATATTATGATGAGAACATGTCATCATCAACATGTCTTCTTCACATCCTAAACCTTGATTCTTAGAATAAAAATTCTACTAAGACATATAAAAAGTTTACTAGAACATGCCTCTATAAACTCTATCTGAGAATAGTGTATACCAAAACATACATAACATCTTCCAGACTTAACATATCTTCACACAACATTAAAAACATATGCTAGATACTTAGAAGTATCTCCCACAGTCTCAGATAATGAAAACACTCAACTAGCTATCTGTACCAACATGATCTTTTCACTATTCTTCTATCAAATACCACACAAGACTACTATGTTGACATTAATGATAAACTCAGTCATGAATGTAACATATCATCATATTAACATATCAACAATGCTCCCCCATAGGAATATCATTAGCACTCATGATTCCAATAATCTCCCCCTTTGGTATTGATGGAAACTTAGATGAAAAACATCTAGTTCCAAGAGTACCAATAGTTAAATACTGTTATACTTTCTTTTCAAATCCTCTTCATCAATCATTGCCCCCAATTTTTTTGTTCTCCTAAACATGCTATACTTTTTCTTGCTTGCTTCTCCCCCATGATGTTTTTCCTTGTGATTTTTTTTATGTTAATATTCTCCCCCATTTACATCAATGTCAAAGGTTTTAGCATCCATAAAACTCTACAACAATTGATTATTACTAGCTCAAGTATCCAAAGACACTATTCAAAAACAACATAGGACAAGAGTCCCTAATGACTCTGTCCATCATAGATACTCCCCCATATAGGAAGCATCAACATTAAGTCTAGAAAATTAATAGTGCTCTGTTACACTAGACTAATGAACTCTTGCATCTTCTACTCTGATGTAGGAAGGGGCATAACCCTTAAGCATACCTTGCTAATACTCAAAAGTGTCTTTTGGAAGAGGCTTAGTGAATATATTCACAATGTTCTCTTTTGTTCTCACATACTCCAATCTAATTTCCTTTTCTACAACTTTCTCTTTAAATATGTGATACTTAATAGAAATGTGCTTGGTCTTATAATGCAACACTAGATTCTTAGACATATATATTGTGCTTCTGTTATCGCAATGTATGACAATAGGCTCACTAAATTCTATCCTTATATCCTTCAACAATTGCTCCATCCAAACAATTTGATTACAATTGTTTACTACTACAACATATTTTTCTTCTATATACTTTGTGAGGTGCAATCCTACTTCCTATTTTGCAAAGAAACTAATCTTTCTCCAAGAAAGAAAGCTCTATGACTAATGCTCTTTTTATCATCCATACTACATTCCCAATTAGAATTAGTATAAGCATGTAAAGTGAAATCATTAGATCTATCAGACAACAATCCAAACTCAGGTGTTCATTTCAGGTATCTAAATAATCTTTTAACTATTGCATAATGTGCTTCTCTAGGATTATCTTGAAATCATGCAAAAATTCTAAGTGCATTTGCTATATCTAGCCTTGTGTGAGTTAGATATTGCAAACATTCGATCATATATTTGTACTTCTTCTACTCAACAATAGGTGTTTCATCATTTGTAGATAACTTGTGTCCAATTACCATAGTAGTTGCAATGGGTTTACATGTTTCCAAACCAAACTATTTCAATAAATCCTTCAAGTACTTAGTTTGAAAATAAAGATTCCTTCTTTATTTTATATAATTTGCAATCCTAGAAAATATTTCATTTCTCCTATCATACTTATTTAAAATTCTTCCTTCATTTGTTCTGCAAACTTTTCACTTTCCCCATCATTTCCTAAAATATGATATCATCAACAAATATTACCAAAATCATTAGTCTATCATCAATTTTTTTCCAATAGGGATTACTATCTTCCATACCTTTTCTATATCCAAGCTTTGTTAAATTCTTGTCTCACCTTTGATACCAAGTTCCAAGTGCTTGCTTCAAGCCATACAATTCTTTCTTCTTTGCATACTAGGTCCTTTTCATCTATCAAAGGACAACCTTCAGGCTATTCTATGTATACCTCTTCTTCAATTTATCCATTTAAAAATGTTGACTTGACATCCATCTAATATAATTTAAATTTCTTATATGTTGCATATGCTAGGAATAACTTTACTACTTCTATTGTTTCCATAGGAGCATATGTCTCATCATAGTCTATTCCTTCTTGTTGTGAGTAACCTATATATATCAATCTCGCCTTATTCCTTACAACTTCTCCTTGTTCATTCATCTTGTTTCTGAGAACCCATTTAGATATTATTGCATTCTTGTTTGCTGGTCTAGGGACCAATTCCCATGTCTCATTCTTTACTATTTGATCCAATTCCTCTTTCATATCTTGCTTCCAATGGTCATCTTTACATGCTTCATTTGCATTCTTAAGTTCAATTTGATAAATCAAACATAGTCCTTCCTTGACTCTACTTCTTATCATTACACCTTTATCTCTTATTTCAATGATGTACTCAGGTGGATGATTCCTTGTCATATTCTTTCACAAGTATGATTTGTTATCTCAACTCTTGGCTCTACTGAAGGTTCTAAGTTTTATTCATATCTTGGCTCTCCTTCATTCTGCAAATCATTGTTATTCTCAAAGAATACTTCATCATTCCTTAGTTTAGTAACAAGAACATCATCATCTAAATTGTACTCAACTATTCTTTCATTGTATCCTAAATTTCTCATCAAGTCTCACATTTTCACTTTACATAATAGTCACCAAAACTGTCTCTTCTATTACTTCCTCTTTATTAACTAATCTAGGCTCATTATCACAACCATTCAAGAATCTTTCAATACTTGCTTTAGATTCTTCAACTTGACTAGAAAGTAAAATTTTCCTAGGTTTTCTTAATCTCTTAGGGCATCTAGATGAAAAATGACCAAATTCTTTACATGTCCAATAAACAAAAAATTTCATACCTTCTGGTTCTCTATTTGAAAGTAGATCAATACCTTTCTCTATCTTCATCTCTTCTTCAAATTTTTGGTAATATTATGACAGGCTAAGTTACTGAGAGGGTACAGGTGAATTAATAACCAATAAAACTTTACCTTAATTAGCAATTAATCCTTTATGTGAATTCTGATCTAATTGCATGCATGAGAAATTGAAAATATTAAAGCATACACAACATTTTAATACACAAGATTTGGTGACCCAAAAACCTTCAAAATAAAAAGTAAAATTGGAGTGGGGATGATACCTACAAGCTTTAGTATTGTAGTATAAACTTGGCTTGTTAAGGTTTACAATGATCACTTTTGATGATCTACCTTGTTAGGAGCAATAAGGACTGCTAGGTTCACCTTGCAAAATGATTTACAACTATAGAAAGAAGTATGCACTCAGTAAAGAGATTTATACAGGATTGTTAGGTCTACCTTGTTAAAGGATTTGATTGATCCACCTATTAGGATGAAGCAGTAAATGATCTTTGATCTACAACTTGGTTTGCTGAATGAGATTTCTTTATATGTACAAATCACCTTGCTATGACTAATAAATCTTTGTTGCTCCTTAAAATGTTGTAGCCTTTATAATTCACTCTTCTACTTAGTATATTTTTTCCATCACATTTTTCTCATTCATTAGATGTGATACAATACATTACATATATATCAATCTAATTACATAATTACAAAGTTGGCCACAATACAAGTTTACAGAAATATTACAAAGTTGGACAAAGTGTAGAAACTTGGGTTCTGAAGACTAACTAGATGAGGTTTTGATACTTGAGCTTTCTAAGAATCTAGTGTTGTCATATAATACTTGGTAAACACTACTCAACTCATTTTGCACTAGCAAACTCAACATATGCTGTGATGCTTGGTTTACATTGCTGACCATCAACTCTGTAGTAACTGCTCAGTGTAAACTGAAATCTATCCAAAGGACTCGGTAGAAACTATAGTACTCAAAAGCAACTAAAATGCTTGGTTAACATTGTGAATTGTACAATTTTCTCAGCATGAACTTATAATCTAAATAAGTGTCTATCACTAATACCAAACATGGATGGAATGTCAACAATCTCCCCATTTGGCATTAGTGACAAATACACTTATTAGTCAAAACTAAATTATCCACCACCTTATCTCTCCAACTTAGTAGAGTATACTACTTTTGAGATTTTTCAAAATTGGTTTTGTAAAGGATACATTTATGCACATGGTAATGCTCCCACATACACAATATACAGTATACTATACACACAATGTACATTTTTCTACAATCTACTATTTCTTTCAATTTTATCTCTTTTTACATCTTATCACATCTTCTCCCCCTTTTATTTCCTTATAACTTCTCTTATAGTTTCTCCCCCTTTTTGACATTAATGCCAAAGATTTATGGCTATATTTACATAGTAATCCCAAAATGAGACAAGAATTTTGGATGTACCTTTAGTATGAGTGCTAAAGTCTTGTCCCAATTCTCTTGCAAGACCCTACATGTGTGCAATGTCACCTATACTTTTGTTGACAATTCAATCATGTCATTTGCAATTAAGAAATTATTTTCATGGATAAGGGTTTTTGAATGTGCAATATGCTTTTTTAGTGCATCCATGTTGGGGAGTATCATATTCTAGGTAGCTATCAAAGTAGATCTGATTCTTGCTTCTTCTTTAAGTAATTCTACCTACTTTTTAGTTAGAAATCTAGTTCTATTGAAGTGCATAGACCTATAACTCAGGTCAAGCTACAATTTCTATGCACTTTCCTTCAATCTTCATCAATTTTAGACAATTTGTCTCTTATTTCTTTTGTGAAACTTGATGTATCACATAATTTGCCAAAAAGTAATGATACATTAGTGCAAGAGGTTCCTAGAGAGCCCAAAATAATAGATAGCTATACTTGGTGAATGGTAATATGTTGAGCAATGAGTTCTAAAATTGTATTCTAAAACTTTATTCTCAGTTCTCTGTAATAATTTATCTTGTCCATCCGAATCTTCATTGTATTTCTAGACTGCCTCTACTAATTAATATAAAATTGGCTGAGAAGTATCAACCACTATGCCTATAGCCTTTGCTAGAATGTTCTTCGCATCTTTAATGATCTTAAACTTTTTATTTCTCTCTTCTTTAAGCCTTTGTTTCTTGGCTTTCTCTCAATGAAGTTCACCAAATGTTTGCATTTGATCTGGAGTTAGATTTAAGATTTCCCATTTTGGAATGACAATCTTCTCATCAAGATCTATATCCTTCTTTTCTTTGTCCTTACTCAAAAAAATTGTCCTCAGATGATGCTTGGTATCAACTATCCTTGCACTTATTGCTTGTGTACTTGGAATGGAAATAATAGTTGAAATAGTAGGATTCACTATAAAAATTGATATTACACTCATTGATATAGTAGTGGTAGGAATACCTATAGTAGCCAAAATTGATGTAGAGGGTAGAACTTGCAACTTGATAGATGAATGTTTGACACTTCAATAAATGATGTGCTATGTTGGACTGGTCAAAAGATTGATTGAATGTTTTTTCTTGTAGCGTTGGTCACAATCAATTCTACTGAGGCTACCTTTGTGCTTGATGTTATCAAAATTTTTCTTAGAGAATGAGGAAGTGAGGCTATGACCACTACACCAATCTTAACTAGGTCAATTTCCTCAACATACTGTGCATCTTCCTCGATAGCCTCTTGCTCCTAATACTCTTCACCATCTTTCTCTTCATCTTTTTGTTGATCACCATCATCATCCTTGTCACTACTACTAACTGGAAAGTTGTTGGAATTTTCAAATAGGAAGAAGGCTCCTAAGAGTGGGGGGTGGGTGGGGGGGAGGGGGGGGTTGAATCAAAAGTACTATATTTTGACCATTAAAACTTTTTAACTGAAAGTAGATTGCATGCATATAAACATATCAAACAGTTATGAGAAACACATAAGCATCACCACATAACACTTGAGATTTTGGTAACCCAGAAACCCTCCAAAAATAAGAAGGTAAAACTGGGGTGGGCATGATACCCACAAAATCACTGCAGTAAAATTGTTTGACCACTTCTGATGATCTACCTTGTTAAAGGCTTGCCCTATTAAAGGCTTTACATTGCATCAAGAGTGACCTGGTTAAAGGATTTACAAACACTTTACATGAAGTGTCACCCTATTAAAGGATTTTATCACCTATTTAAAGGATCTACAAAATAGCTATTAAGCAAACCTATTACCATAGATTTTTCATTCTAATACAATTGCTAGAGAATATTAGGTACAATAAACCTGTTAGGTTACAATCCTTTGATTGTTGAATATAGGCACTTGATCTTCTTTCTCTAATCCTGATCATTTGAGATCTGATAATCTTTACTTTAAAATAGTTTTCCTTTCACACCCTTGTACATCCACTTCTTTTTCTAACAAGATTTTGTCTTCCTTATAAAGACATTCGAAGACTTAGGGTTAGGCATGGATCTACGATTCATATTGAATCTTTTCTTCCCACTCATTCCTTGCACTTTTCTTATTGGTTGCATGTCTTCTCCATTTTTCTTATTGGCTACATATAGATTGCATATGAAATAAAAAATATTTGATCTTATCATTTAATCCTTCGAGATTTGTCATATGTCAGCCATGAAAACAATTTACATATGAATCAATGAAGTTATAAACTCATATGTACATTTTTTGTTACTCGGCACTTGCTGATTATAGATACTTGGCATTAATAATCAAACTGGCTTACTCGGCTCCTATTGCATTTTTGTATTGCTCAGCATCATCTGTGACTCTAAACTTAAATATCACTCAGCACTTGTATCATGCTTGACACCTAAAGTCATTCAGTACTTGAACTTCACTCGGCACCTGATCTTCACTTAGCACCTGAAGGCTACTCAACACATGAAGATCACTCAACTCCTAAAGTCTTTCCTAGCTTAGCTCATGTTATGGCTTGGCATACATGGTGTACTCAGCTCTAATATAGAAAGTGGTTAAGTGTATTGGCACTCAAGTGTCAAAAACCATTATGAGGTTAATGATCTCCCCCTTTGACATGAGTGACAAAAATTCTTAACTGACCTTATGAGTACATTAACTAATCTGCTTGGTATATATAGAGATTTTAAAAACTTTTAATCAAAATTTGTGTAACTTACAATATATACCTCAAAATTATTGTAACTCCCCCTGAGTTGGTTGTTTGTGCCATTATTTGTATATCATGGTCCCCTTGGTTTCCTTGGTTTTGTTTCCCCCATTCTCTCGTCTCCCCCATGCATCTTATAATATTTCCCCCTTAGTTAATAAGATATATATCTCCCCCTTTTTGATGGTTATGCCAAAGTATTTTTAAGGGTTAAGACCATATTTCGCCAAAAATGTGTTGTTTACCCCCATTATCATCCTAAGAGCTGCATCCCAATTGTTCAAAGCAATTTCCAGTGACTTGTGCTGGATGTCAGCCTCTGCAGCAAGATGAATAAGTCCATCTGAAGTAGAAAGATTAGGATCTTTCTTGAGAATAGTTTCTGCATAGACTTGTTCCTTATGGAGTATTTCCAAATGTGGGGTAATGGAGGACTGGAGCTGTATTAGTTTTTCCTTGATATTGGCCTCGTCTGTTTTTAATATAGCTATTTCTTTTTGAGTGTGAAGTAATTGAAAAAAATGCTTCTCACTTTGAGCTGGATCTTTGGGTAGCTGCATGCTTGAAATATTTAAATTTCTCTTCAAGCTCAGTATCTTTTGGCTTATCTCCCATGTCGAGTATGAAAAGTCACACAACTTTTTGTACAATGAGAATATATTCTCAAGTATCTTTTTCACTTTGTCTATTAGCTTTACCAATTCAACTTGGGAAAGTGCAATTTGACTTGATATTTGCTCATTTAATTTTCCCTGAAATTTCCTTTTAGTCCATTCTATAAGTTTTGCATTTGTCTCTTGGTCTTCATTTGTCACCTGGTCAACAATATTTGATAATTGCTCCATGATATGCTTTGACTCATCTGGTTACTACGAATTGAAGGCATCCATAAAGATGTCCTTAATCTCATGTAGTGTTTTCTTTTGTTTATAATCCTTCTTGAGTATCTCTTGTCTGTTTGTCCTATTCAGTGCTTCCTACACCTCATTGATTTGACCAATGGTTATTGCTTTTGAGTAATGGTTATTGCTTTTGAGTCATAGCTTGGTATGACTATTTCCTCATCTAATTCAGGGTCTCCATAGTCAAGTACCCTTGCAAATTTTGTAGTACTAGATCCTGGTGTAGATATTTGCAGTGGCTATTGTGAAGGAGTTCTTGAGGTAGGCAAATTTATCAATGTTTGTATTGCCTCCTGCTCTTTAGGGGTTTCCACTATTTTCTCCTCCTGTTGTCTACTACCTTGATCAATTATGGTAATATTAGGAAGTGCACCTTGTGTTTATGCTATAGGATCAGATGTAATAGTCTATCCTATTTGATCTGTTTCTTTTTCTACAGCTGCACTCGGCTTCTGTATTGTGGTGTCAACTATGCTTGATGAAATAACTGTGGGCATTTGAGGTTGACCATTACTAACTGTAGAGATGATGGAAGGTGGTTTTTGTGGATTCACGTTATCTCTAACTGTGCTTTCTACTAGTTTTTGTAATTCATCCATACTGACCAATACTAGATCTTTACAAAATCTTGCTTGCTATGTAGATTGGTCAAGGATTCTTTTGAGGTCTTCTTCAATTAATGGATTGATGTTATGACTAGAAGTGTTAGGAACATCTTTTATAGTTATAGTTTCTATAGGTGTGATGGGTACATAAGGAGGGCTAGAGGGTGACAATTGTGTGTCTTGCACACTCTAGTCTGGTTTTTGCTCTTGCTCAGCTATTTCCATTACATCTTGTTTTTGTGTCTCTTCCTCCTCTCCATCTTTCTATTCTTCTTCCTTCTTCTCTTCTTCTTCTTTCTTTCTTCTTCTTCTTTCTTTTCTTCTTCTTTCTTTTCTTCTTATTCCTTTTCTACTACTGTCTTCTCTTCTCTCCTTTTTCTTCTCTCTTCTGGTGGAGTAGTAGCTTCTTCCTTGTATTCTTCTTCAAGAAAATCTTCAATCTTTTTGTACAAGTTTTTCCATGATTTTATTGTTCTTTGAACAATTTCTTCCATCTTGTTTTGGAGAATGAAGAATGCCCTGTACTTAGGTGTAAACCTAGTATTATGCCTTTTGATTGCTTTCTTTATTTTTTCCTTAGTCAAATTAGGAAATATGCTTTCTAGGATTGATTCCCTCATCTCCTTCTCCATTTTCAAACAAAAATGCCATCTATCTTCTACAATTTTAGACAGCTCATTTGGCAATTGTCCATCTAGCTCAAGAGGAGTGTACTTGAACTATGCCATCATTCCATAAACTGTTTCCTCTATCCTATTCTGTTCTTTTTTAATAAACTTATTGAAATCAAATTTATTTAAGTTGCTTAAAGCACCATTTCTAATCCTTTTACATAAAGTGTCAATCTGAAAAATGGCTTACCTTTTTAGATTGATCTTCTTCATCAGTATTAGGTTGAACCACATATCTTCTTCTTTTCCTCAGCTCTTCCTATGTTTCCTTGATTGGTTTCTTCTTTGTAGCTTCCTCTTTAGCCTTTTTAGTGGAGGCCCTTGTTGCAGCTCTAGTAGTTGGCTTTTGAGGTGATGGCATGGCAGATTTCTTTGGTTTTCGCTGAGCTGGAGGCTGTTCTGTTGCCTTTCTTTTCTTTGACTCATCTCCAGTTGGTGCTTCCTTGGCTTCTTCTTCCTTTTCACCTTCCTCCTTGTCTTCACCTAGGCCTTGAGCTAATTCCATTGGGCCTTTTTCTTGTTCATCTTCATCATCGTCATTGTCATCATCTTCTTCTTCTTCTTTAGCCTCAATTCCTTCACCAAATTTCTTCTTAATCTTCTTCAACAATTTGTCTTTCTTCTTTAATGTGGAGGTAGTATTTAACTCCAAATTTATCTTTGATCTTACCACATCATAAGTGCCAATGTGTGGAGCACTTTTATCTATCTCTTCTACTAATAATGCAATTATTGCTCTAGAAGCTTCATCTATATTGATTTCATACCCAAAAGGCCTTAGCCATCTCACCCTTGGAATTACTGCTTGAATATAGGTAAAATCAATGTCAAATAAGAAGCACAAATCATTAGTATGTTTTTCCACTAAGGAAACTGGTATTCTTGATCTTTTCTTCATGGATTTCTTGAAATCCTCAAAATAACTTGTCATCAGGGTATCAAAATTTTCTCCCATCTAGTCTATATATTCATTGATTTGGGCAATGATAGTTCTATCATTCCTCCATGTAACTTTGCCGAAAGAGGGAAACTCATTCTGAACATAAAATAATATACAAACTAGAATCGCTCCAAATTTGCATTGAGCACCCTTTGTCCTTCTTATGACAGCTAGGTTTTCAGTAATCTGTTGTAGTTGTAGTTCTACAAGATCATAAGTATGATCCTTTTTCACCAATTTGTAACCTACATCTACTGCAATACATGGCACATTATTGATTCTACTGGATTGATAGAACTTATGGGCAATGACTCTAACAAAAAAGTCAACTAGAGGATTCTAAATGGTGTGAATTGTCATTGCTCTCTTATTCCACTAAGCACCAGTGTTTTTTTCAATAACCTCCTTCGATTCACTTCTCAAGGTTTTGAACCAATCTAGGGTAGGGTACCCAGTTACCCTATGTATGATTCCTTTGGTTAATTTGATGGGAATATCTTCCAACCACAAACTTCCACAATGAATTCTACTTAACACAAGTTTAACCCATTATGTCTTGAATATAGTGGGGAAGCTCAAAACTCAGGTCAAACCCTTTCTTTCAACAATTTTGAATTCATCTTTTAAGACTCCATCTATGCACAGTTTCTCATAGGCTTGCCTTATCTCCATATCTCCTAGGGCTCCTATCTTACAATTGTAGCATCTTCTCACATCTTGAACCATTACAACTTTTGGGGTTATTTGGGAGAGAGCTTCGGCTAGGTCATTTTTGTATGCAACTTTAGGAATGGGATGAAAATCAGGTTGCTTGACATCATTGGACACTAACTAAACTTCAAATGAAAATACCTCAAGATCGATTAAAATATGTTGAGAGATGTTGCAATCTTCTTGAAATGCTGGATTCTCTACTATGAAGTCACTTTGCTATCTTTCCATTCTTTGCTTCTTGATCAAAATGAGGAAAACTGATTGCAATCATGATAATATACCCTATTTTCATCGCATAAAATGCTCAATTGCCAACTCAGCTTGCACTACATTTACACTTTACTCAGCTTGCATTGGAGTTAACCAACTCATTATTAGTTATCAACGTGATCGCTGTTAGGAACTCAGCATGTGTTGGAGTTTAACTCAGCATCCAAAGACAGCTCGACAACATTATTTAGATTCTTTCTTGACATCTTGTCTCATGTAGATTTATACTTTGCATTGCTTCTTTTTCTTGGGACTAATGTGTGATATAACTTTCTATATCAGTCCCACATACTTCTCATGCTTAGTTTGATAAAGTGTGATCACTTGACCCATTGGGTGAAGTGATTCCTCCACTTGATGTGTTGCACTCATCTTTCTTTTTCCAAATCTTATTCATTTTCCCCCTTATCATTTCGACATCAATCTTTTCTTTGCCCTTATATTCTTCAGTCTTGGGTGCCTTTGACCTTGTAGGATAGTTTCTGCTGGTATGACCAATTTTCAGACAACTGAAACATGTGATTTGATTCAACCATCTTTTATAGTTTCCTTTGAAATTTTTTCTTATGTAGTTCTGTGGTATATGTCCATATTCATTATAATAATGACAACTATACTTGGTGTTGTAATCCCAATGATAGTGACTTTCATTTCCTTTTGATTTTGTTGGTTGATTTGATGTCCACATAGGGTTTGATCTACATTCAAATTCTCTATGTCCATACTTCTTGCAATTATGACAATGTCCATCAAATCTTTGAGTCCTTGTGACATTGGATCTACAATCTTGTGTCATATGTCCTTGCATGTTGCACTTGTGATAGTAACTCTTGCTCTTGGGTGTATTTGGCTGATTGAATCTCCTACTCCTACAAACATTGGTAGTATGCCCCTTCTTATTATAGTAATGACAAGTGAGTTTTGAATTCTTACCTATGTCATCTTTTTACTCAACACTCTTTGATGATTCTCCAACTTCAGTGATGTTGTATCCAAGTCCTGATTATCATGTGTGGATCTTGGGGATTTCAGCAACTGTTCAAAATACTTGATGGCTTCACTTGACTTGTTGAGATTCTCTGCTACCTCTTTTTCTTTATTTAATTCATTCTTTTGTTGTTTATTCTGCATCTTCAAAGTAGAGATCTCAATATCTTTCATATAGAGTTCATGATGAAGGTTCATCATTTGGGCAAGTGTATCCATCTGCATGTTTGAGATCCTTGTTAATTTAGTACATTTTTTTCAAGTCTGTTTGCAAGATTTATTTTATCATTTTCCATCATGACTCTATCCTCAACTGCTCTTTTCTTTTGTTTAGTGATTTTACATAACATTATGGCCTATGATTCATGTTCCATCTTGAGAGATCTTATCTCTTCTACTTGAACTTTGTTTTTCTCCATCAGCTTTTCTATTGCTGCATCAAACTCTTTAGTGTCTCCATTGGTACACAATTTTTTGATATTAATCTCCTTCTAGTTTATATCATTTTCAGCTATGACTATATCCTTCCTTCTCTTCAAGGATTTTCTCAATTCCTCCCTTGCTTGCTCTACTTTGTGTAGAGCTAGTTGCACATCAATCACTTGATTGTCAATAATCTTCCCAAGTTTGAAGACTTCCATCTTTAGATCTTTTTCTCCAAGTTGTTAGACTTCTTTTTGTGAGAACTAATAGCTCTGATACCAATTGTTGAAATACTCAAATAGGAAGAATGTTTCTAAGAGGGGGGGGGGGGGGGGGGGGGTGGGGTCGTGAATCAGAAGTACTGTATTTTGACCATTAAAAATTTTTAACTGAAAGTAGATTGAATGCATATAAATATATCAAACAATTATGAGAAACACATAAACATCACCACATAACACTTGAGATTTTGGTAACCTAGAAACCCTCGAGAAATAAGAAGGTAAAATTGAGGTGGAGATGATACCCAAAAAATCCCTACAGTAATGATGTTTGACAACTTCTAATGATCTGCCCTGTTAAAGACCTACCCTATTAAAGGCTTTACACTATATAAATAGTGATCTGGTTAAAGGATTTAATCACCTATTTAAAGGATCTACAAAATGTAGAATCAGAATCAGCATGCAAAGAACATTAACAAATGAAGTAAACATTCACAAACCAAAAACTAAATTCACATATATGCTTAGACTAAGAAAGAAAATAAGAAGTGCAAACCTCACAAGAGAAAACACTCCATGCTTTCTTGATTATGTAGATGTGTCCTTTTGTTGTGGATGTATGCTCAAGATGCTCAAAAGCTGCTTCAATGGAGATGGGTAATGGCAAATTGGTAGCTTTGTGAGCTCTCAATTTGGCATTATAAGGGTATGATTGATGGCTTTGGTTCTCAAAATAGCATGGTAACTTTAGCTCAAAGATTGTTGATGAAATGGCTTGGGATGGGATTCAATTTATAGGCTAAGGCGTAGAGGGATGGAGGGCTTAGATGCAAGGATGGATGAAGGCTTAAGGAGGGCTAGGATGCACTCAAAGGAGAGCACATGGATTGTGCTTGTTTAGCACCAATGGGAAGGTGACACTTGTCACAAGGAGGATGAGTGTGAGAGGGTAGGGTTAAGGGTTGGTTAAAGTCATGATGAGTGGGGTTGAGTATGTAAGAGAGATATAAGAGGAATGAGTGTGGAAGAGGGAAGAGTGTGTAAGATGGATGTAAGAGTCATGAGTGGGCTTGTAAGAGTCTTTATGTTTTGTAAGAGCACTCATGACTTAGTGGTTGGGTTTTTTTGAGGGGAGACTTTGGTTTGGATTAGGAAAGTCTTAAACTTGTTTAAGGAATGTGACAACATTAGGGGGTGGATTAGGCTTGGGTTTAGGATTAGATTAGGGATGTTAGAGATGTGCAAGTTGATGGCATTAATGAGGGTGGGTGAGTTAGTGGCTAAGCTTGGTTAGTATGGGTGGATGGGGTGGATTAGGCTAAATGGAGGATTAGAAATAGGTTAGGGGTTTTTGAATTTGAGGATTTCATTTATCAAATAGATTTATTTAATAAATGGGGATTTTTGGAATTAGATAGAAGAATAGGATTTAATTGATAAATAATAGATTATTTGATTTATCAATTAGGACTATAGATGATTAATTAAATTAATCAACTAGGGGATGACAAAGGATTAATTAAATAGAAATTTAATAAATAATGCCTTTTTAGATAACTAAATAGGATTACTAAAATAGTGTAATCAAATTTAGGTGTCTACATTTTGCCCCTCTTTGACATAGTGTTGAGACAACACTATTTCAAAGAAGTTCGAATGAAGACGACATGAAGAAGATGTTTTAGCAACAAGGTTGCCCCAGTCTTGGATAAGAAGAGGAGAGACTAGACTTAGATGATGCCCCCTCAAGAAGGCGGCGGGGAGAGAAATGAGGCTCGATGACTTCTTGAAAAGTACAAGAAATTGAAACGAGCTGAGACGCAGGTTGGCGAAGAGAAGGGGCTGAATTAGCTCAAACTCTTACTACGGGAGAATGATAAAGGGAAATCAGAGGCACAAGAGTAAAGCAAGCTTAAGACTTTCTAGGATTGGGGGGGGGAGATGGAGGAGCAGAGCGCTATAAAAGGAATCCATTGAAGCTTTTTGAGCGGGGGGATACTTCAAAGAGAAGTACCACCATGTAGTTGAGCACTAGATTTGCTATAGGACTGTTGGTTAATTGCCAAGGTTACCAAGAACATCAAGGCCTTTTCACCAACCGTCCAGAGGACTGACGAACTGACTCAAAACAAACACACAAGGATTGCCCCAGTATCACACATGAATCCCAGAGGAAGCAGCATGGAAACGACACTAGGTAACCCACAAGCAGAAAAAGAAAACAAGCAAAAGACCTGATCAAGACCTTACGCTCTAATTGCCCCATTCGCAGCATACCATGATATGGAAGATCATGGCAACCTTGAGGAGGGAACAAGGAGATTGCTTGGAAAAGATATTTCAAGACCCAAAAGGGAAGATCCCAAATCAAAAGAAAGTGAAAATCCAAAAGAGAACTGTTTGCCAACGAGATAGGTAGGACGAGGTACTAACGGACCAAGATCAGACATGAGGAAACCTATATCCTGCAAAAATATATCAGAGAGCACCTAAGCTGATGGATCTGGATGAATGATGCGTCTGGCAAGCTGAACTAAGAAGGATAACACTTTGGTGATAGGAGATCTAGCTAAAGGATGCATTGGAATATCTAACCAAGGTGTGCGATGTGTGCAAGATGTTGACCAAGGATGAACTAACATGAAAGCCGGATAGATACAATGATACTAAGCTAAAGAGGATGTACAAGCTGACAGACCAAAATATGTTACAAATGTACAAGTTTGTTCATGTTTTGGTTTTTTTTGAGATGGAAATGTTTGTGAAGGATGGGATGTCTATAATAGTTGATAGGTGGATAGGTAGATGGTTTATGAAAAGCTTAAAGAAAATGGGATTATGTGTGTGCATGTGATAGGATACAAGCTAGGATACAAGATCATTTACAAGATGGAATATGGTACAAGCTTTGGACAAGATTTGGATATATACAAGGTATGGTATAATATTTACAAGGTATAATACAAGCTTTGGTACAAGATTTACAAGCTGTATAGGAGGTATTGACAAGCTCCATCAGATTTTGGATATTTGATTGGAACACCAAGGGAACAAGCAGGTGTTTTATGGGATGGTGGGTAGATGGATGAGGGATAGGATAGTGATAGATAATGGATTAGTCTTTAGCACACAAGGCGCCTGAATTACCAGGTTTTCACCAAGGTACCTATCCAAGGCGCTTGAATTGCCAAGTTTTCACCATTGGACGCTTATTTCTCTTTACTATTTTTTTTTTTTGTATTTTTTCAAAAGCTGGGTATACCAAGGATCTTCAAGCATAGAACTTCTTGAGATGAATGATGTTAGTGGGATCATTCAAGAGTTCTCCTTCTGGTGTAGATAATTGATAGGCTCCGGAGCCAAAGGAGGTAGTAACCACATAGGGACCAAGCCATGTAGGTTCAAACTTGCCTTTCTTTTCTCGATCTGCTTGGACTTTCATATTTTCTTTGAGGACCATATCACCTGGCTGAAAGTGTCATGAGAGCACCTTCTTGTTGAAATTCCTTTTGAGATGAGTTTGATAGACTGTGAGATGGTCATAGGCTTGTTGTCTCTTCTCGTCTAAGAGATCTAGCTGGGTGAGTCGAGCTACTCTGTATTCTTCATCTGAGATTTGCCCTCACAAAGATATGCGTAGTGAGGGAAGTTCAACTTCTATAGGTAATACCGCTTTGGCACCATAGACTAGGGAGTATGGAGTTGTTCCTGTGGATGTACAGAAGGAAGTTCGATAGGCCGATAGAGCCAGGTTTATTTGAAGGTGCCAATCACGGCCGGAATCATTGACAACTTTCTTTAGGATTTTGAGGAGGGTTTTATTAGTTGCCTCTGCCTGGCCGTTACCTTGTGGGAAATATGGGCTAGAAAAGCGGTGATGGATGCGGAGGGAAGTGCATAATTCTTCCATGTTGAGATTTTCAAAATTACCTCCGTGGTCAGTGAAGATGGTGGATGGGATGCCGAAGCGGCAAACAATGTGGTACAAGATGAACTTGGAGACTTGAACTCCTATAGCTGAGACTAGGGGGACTGCTTCCACCCACTTAGTGAAATAGTCTGTAGCTGTTATTATCCATTTATGTCCATCAGATGAGAGAGGTGTGATAGTTCCAACTAGATCAAGGCCCCAACAAGCAAAAGGCCAAGGTGGTGCAATAGGCTGTAGATCCTGTGCTGGAGCGTGCACAAGATTTGCATGCTACTGACATGGGAGACACTTTCTAACAAAGTCACAAGAGTCTTCTTCAATGGTAGGCCAATAGTAGCCTGCTCTAAGGATTTGTCGTGCTAGGACAATACCACTCGTGTGGGCACCGCAAAGTCCAGAATGTACTTCTTTTAATACCATCGCGGCCTCATTTTCATCTAAACATCGAGAGAGAGTATCGTGATAACCCCGACGATATAGGGTATTGGCTATGATAACATAGCGGGATGATTTTCGGATGAGGTTTTGGCGTTGGGTATGTGTGAGGTGAGGGGATATGATACCATCATTAAGGTAAGCATGAATTTCATGGTACCAAGGGGATTGGGGACCAACCAAGATACAAACACGGTTTGAATCCTCATTCGCATAGGCAAGTGTGAGGAGCTGCTCAACTAGAAACTCATACTGTGTAGCTTCTTGGGGAATTTCCAAGAGTGAGCCGATAGTGGCCATGGCATTTGCTGCCTTGTTCTGCATTCGAGGCACTTGTGTAAACTGAAGCTTTGTAAAATGCTGGGTCAGCTGATCAACTAGCTCTTTGTAGGGTAATAGCTTTTCATCTTTGGTTTGATATTCATTTAAGACTTGTTTGATAATGAGTTGGGAATCACCAAAGACTTGTAACTCAGTGATATTCCATTCTTCAACTATCTTTAATCCTGCTACAAGAGCTTCATATTCTGCTATATTGTTGGTGCTAGGGAATTGTAGCTTAAAGGCTTTTGGAATGTAATCTCCTTGAGGTGTAACTAATAATATTCCTGCCCCTGATCCATGAGAGGTGTATGAGCCATCAAAATAAAGCTTCCATGGGGGTTGTTCTTCAATTAGGCAGACATGCTCATCTGGAAATTCTGTGAGCAAAGGATATGCATCTACTAGAGGTGCATCAGCTAGGTGATCTGCTATAGCTTGCCCTTTGATTGCCTTTCTGTCCACATACTGGATGTCAAACTCACTTAGTAGCATAACCCATTTGGCCAAACGGCCTGTAAGTGCTATTCTGGAGAGCATATACTTGAGAGGGTCAATCTTGGAGACTAGTTGGATGGTATGACTTAGCATGTAGTGGCAAAGCTTTTGAGTTGAGAAAACAACTGCCAAACAAGCTTTTTCCATAGGAGTGTAATTGATTTCATAACCAACTAGGGTTCTACTGATATAGTAGATGGCTCTCTCTCTGCTATAATCATCATGTTGTGCTAGAAGTGCCCCTAGAGCAGTAGGTGTTGCTGATATATACAAGATCAAGGGACGACCAGGAACTGGTGGAACCAAGATAGGGGGATTGGTGAGATACTGCTTGAGTTGATCGAAGCTGCGCTGACATAAAAGATCCCACTTGAAGTTCTCATTCTTCTTTAGCAAGTGTGAAAACGGTGTACACTTATCTGCAAGTTGGGAGATGAAGCGCCGGACAGATTGAAGTTTTCCCTGAAGAGAGCGAAGCTGTCGCAGTGTCTGGGGAGGAGGCATGTTTAAGATAGCCTTGACCTTTTTGGGGTCGATCTCTATACCTCGTTTAGAAACTATGAAGCCTAGAAGCTTGCCAGATGTGACCCCAAAGACACACTTCTTGGGATTTAGCATGAGATGATATTGGGCCAACCTATCAAAGACTTTCTCCAGGTCAGCAAGATGATCCATGAAGGTGTGAGATTTGACTAGGATATCGTCCACATAATCCTCCAAAATGCTATGGATAAGATCATGGAAAATGGCTGTCATAGCTCTTTGATAGGTAGCCCCAGCATTCTTTAGGCCAAAAGGCATCATGGTGTATCAAAAGGTTCCCCAAGGGGTAGTGAATGATGTCTTATGCTGATCCTCTTCTGCAATCTTGATCTGATTATACCCAGAAAATCCATCCATAAGGGACAGGATTTCATGTCCAGCTGTAAGATCTACAATCATATCTATGTTGGGCAAGGGAAAATCATCCTTTGGACAAGCTTTGTTAAGATCTCTAAAATCAGTGCAGATTCTGATGTCACCGGAAGGCTTAGTGACAGGGACCATGTTGGAGATCCATTCTGAGTAGTCAATAGGCCGGATAACCTTAGCAGCTAACATTCTTTCTAGTTCAGCTTTGACTAGTAATGCCACCTTGGGGTGCATTTTTCTAAGCTTTTGTCGGACGGGCTTGATATTTGGATCGACTGCAAGATGATGAACTACAAGCTTTGGATTAAGTCCTGGCATGTCCTGATATGACCATGCAAATCGGCCAATGTTCTCTCATAAAACCTCAAAGAGGAGGTCAGCTTGGTCTTATGATAGGGATGCAGCAATGTGAACAATTCTAGGGATCTCTAAAGAACCAATGTTGACTTCTCTAGTATCCTCTATTAGAATAGAAGACACCTCTGGTCGATTACCTTGAGGAGGCAATACTAAATCCTCATGTTCTGCTTGTGGCTCTGGATTTTCTTGCTGAGGGGTTCTCTTCGCTGCCTTAGCTAGTCCTAGATTTACCTTAGTTCCAATTTTGGGTGTATCGAAACTAGGTTGGGGATTTTCTCCAAAATACCCCTTGGGATCTAGCTTGTAGATGTAGGCAGAATCTGGCTTTGTCTTCTTATGAGGAGTTTCAGCTCCCATGAATCTTAGAAGCGCTTCCTCTGATGCAAACTCATCAATATGTATGACACTTGGTTGGTCCCAATCTATGAGTTGTGGATGAGCAAGTGGTAGGTCAATGAGATGGATGGATAGTTCTTGGAGAACAGAATCTCCTAGGAAGATTTGGTCTGGGATATCGTCGTAGGCTCTCTTTTCAACTTCCTCAGGAATGTCTTCGATTTCAACAAGGTCGCGGTGGATGTTCGAAAAAGCGTGACCGTTCTCGTTGGTGCCCCCAGTTGTGGGTATGCCAAAGCCAAGACCTAACTTTACTTCCCAATCATGTGCTTCGATGGGACATTGCATGCCCCTTTCTTCTGGTCCTAGTCCACCTCCTTGATAGTTCCATTTTTTAGTGACAAGCTTATGTTGTTTGGGATACTTCTGGCTGAAGTGATCAAGGCGTGCTTGATTTCTTGGAGGTGCATCCTTATGTAGCCAATTGTTGATATCTGGAGTGAGCTCCTCATGAAGAGGGGTTTTTGAGGACACAAAGGTGGTTGGGCCAAACTGTTTGTATCGAGGAGGTGGAATCTCCTTAGATTTGTGATATGTTGGCCGTTCATGGGTATGTGGATCAAGTGGGCTTGCTCCGACAGAAAATGCATCTGATAGACTATATTCTCGACATCCTTTGTTGTTGATCTTTATAGTAGATAGGGTAGAGGCAAGGATGGTTTCTGCGTCATTACAAGTGTGGGATGAGCTGGAAATGGCTATGCCGATGTCTATTCCAGGGCAATGGTTTGTATATGAAGCTTCAACTGCATTGCAGTAAGCAAAGGGTTCTGGATCGGCATGGATGGTTACCTCAGTGCCTTGATGCAGAAATTTGATGCACTGATGGTAGGTGGATGGAACGGCCTTCATAGCATGAATCCATGGGCGACCGAGGAGGATGTTAAATGGTAGGTTTAGATCAAAAACATGGCAAACTGTCTCTTGAATGACTGGCCCAACCTTGATTGGTAGCAAAATAGTCCCTTCTGTGGTCCTTTCCAAGTTGTCATAAGCTTTGATGGTGATAACCTCACTGATCATATCTGCCTCAGTATACCCAGCTTGTTTTATGAATTTTAGGGTGCAAATGTTCAAGGCTGATCCATTATCTATCATTACTCTTTTCACGGCAAAATTGGATACCATGATGGCTATGCGAAGTGGAAGGGTGTGATCTGGCTCAACCACGGGTATGTCAGTGGGTTTGAAAGATAGGGCACATGAGGATGAAAGGTCTCCAACAAGATTACGAAAATCAGTAGCATTGATATCAAAAGGGACACGGGATTCTATGAGAGCACTGTCAAGGATGTCTTTGTACACAGGACTAGTGCGGAGAAGGTCTAAAATGGATATTTGGGCTGGCATGTTCCCAAGGTGTTCCAAGATATTGTATCGGCTTTTTGATGGAGCTGATGGTGTTGATGAAACTAGTGGGCCTGCAATGTTAAATCGCGCTCTTCGAGTGGTGACCGCACACTCATTGTCTGGTCCTCGGATATTGATAACATTGACAGAAGGCTCTTTCTCAGATATACAACCTATAAGGCTACCATAGTCTATATAGGATGAAGTGTGTTCATTGTTCTTCCCATGCTGTTGGTTTGGCTGGCAGTTGTTGGTGTTGTTTTGGATAGGTGCTTTTCCAAGATTTTGGTTGTTGTGTGGAGGAAAAGCATTTTGATAAATTTGTAAGCCTGCATTGGGAGAGGTTTGCGCACCAACAGTGATTTCCTTCTGATCAATGAGGTCTTGCACATAGTCTTTCAGTTTCATGCATCTGAGGGTGGTGTGACCATTTACCCTATGGAACTTGCAATACTCATTGTCCTTGTACCATGCAGCTTTGGATTGGCTTGGATCAATTTGCTGGGTAGGAGGAAATTTGATAAGGTTTTCCTTAGCCAATTTCTCAAAAATAACATCCAATGGCTCACCAAGGGGTGTATAGTTTCTAGGTGCAGGTTGGAATCTGGGCCTTTGCCCTACAGCTACATTGATGGCATTAGCTTGATTGTTAGACCCTTGAAAGTTGGGTCTTGTATTGTGGTTTTGATATCTTTGGTTATTTCGTTGTTGGTAATTGGTAGCTTGTTGGTTGTTTGTTTGATATGGTGGGTTAGACTGGTTTCGAGAAGGACCAATGATATTCACATGTCTGGTGTCAGTAACCCCATCTGTTGCAACATGCTTGTTTTTGTTCCAATACCTAGACTTGTCATTGGAATGTGATTGATTTTGGTTGGCCTCTTTGTAAATCTTTACCACACCATCTTTGATGAGTCCTTGCTCAAGGATCATTCCTTTCTCTTTGATATCCTTATAGGTCTGCAAATAGTTCATGGTCATGTGGTGAGCCAAGCTGGGATGTGCATTATCAATAAACATTTTCACCACATGGCGTTCTGGCAAGGTGCAGGATATGTGGGTGGTAAGGGTTTGCCATCTTTGCAGGTATTTGACAAGGCTTTCTCCACCTTTTTGCTTGGTGTGGACAAGATCAACTATTGATAGCTCTGTTTCAACGAGATGGGCATATTGGGCTACAAATGCCTCAGATAATTCAGCAAAGTTTTTAATTGTGCCATAGGGGATTCTATAAAACCATTCAAGAGCTGGTCCAGCCAAGCTTTTGGGAAAAAGGCGCAAGAGGAAGACATCATTGTATGCCACGTCCTGGCAATGCATGTAAAATTCTTTGATATGTGTGATAGGGTCTCCTTTTCCTCTGAACTTGTCAAATTTAGGTACCTCAAAGTGTTTGGGAAATGGTGTCATGGTAATGGCTCTGTCAAATGGGTAAGGACACACATTCTCAAACTTGAATGTCTTCGGATCATTCCCTTCTTGGATGGCTTTCAGAGCTGTCTTCATTTGCTCCCACTCTGAATTGATAGGTGATTGTTGGGGTGCCCCCAATGTAGGAGTGCCTTGAGGTAGGTATGTGCTAGATGGGGCCACTGAATATGGATGGCTGTGAGGGATTTTCTGATAGGGATTGTACATTGTTTGGGCAGCTGCATGGTGGATGATGGGTTGTTGAGGGGGAGGTGGCGCATATTGCTGCATGTGCTGCGAGGCTTGCTGTTGATATGGGATTTGAGGTTGGGATTGAGGAACATAAGCTGGCTGTGGGATAAATGGATTGCTTTGTGGAGGTAAGGTATAAGGTGGTTGTGAGGCTTGGGGAAAGGATCGGAGGGCTTGTGGGATTTGACCAATGTATGTGGGTTGTGCCCCCATTTGGGATGGCATCTGTAAATAATTGGTGGTTGGATGGGGTGGTGGATTACCTCCTAGAAGTGGCATTGAAAAGTAGTTGGTAATTGGAGGTAATGGATTAGTTGGTGGTGGGAATTGAAAGCTTGGGAATGGAATTGATGGGGTTTGATAGCTTGGTGGCTGGATTTGGAAGCTTGGTATAGTGGTGGCGGGAGCTGGGGTCACTTGGGAGCTTGGTAGAATATTGGCAGTAGCTTGTGGGATTTGATAGCTTTGTGGAGTGAAGGTAGTAGCTTGTGGATTTGTGGCTGGTGGTATTGAGCTCCCAAGACCTAATGGAAATGATGGGATTGTGCTTTGGGCCATGGTGAACAAGCTGGGGGCGATGAAAGGTTGATTACTTGGCCCCATGGGTGGCATCGCTGTTGTATATTGCTGAGGTTGGCCAAAGATGCTAGCACTGATTTGGGAGATGGGTGGATTGGGAAGGCTAGGTTCGGGAGCAGCAGAAATAGTGAAGGGGGTGAATGGTGAGGTGTTTTGGGTAAAGGGGGTTTGGAGTGGAGAGGTATGAACCAAGGATGGAGTGGTGGTGGCTGGGTTGGCTTGCGGCATGGAGATTTCAACTTGGGTGGATGATGGTATGTTTGGGTCTGTTGGGTCATATGGATTGGCTGGAGGCTCTTCTTTTGGAATATATTGAGGATAATTTGGATCGTAAGAGCCTATGGGTGGTGGCAGCTGCCCAAACAATGGGTGAGATGGATCTGATAATGGAGGGGGTCTTCCAAAGTCAAAGGTTCCTACATTGTCCCTTCGAAAATTAGCCATGATTGTCTCTTTGTTTTTGTCTATAATGGCGTTTACCAATACTGCATTTCCTGGTTGGTTCATGAAAGCTTCAATGTCAGTAGGTGATGGCATAGCTGGCTCTGGGCTAAAGGATGGCTGAGTGCTCAAGGGGGGTGAGGCTGTTCGATCTAAATGATAGGGCTCCATTGTTTCTTTCTTCTTGGCTAAGCGAGTGACGGGTGGCATGAAAAAATGCTCCTAGGGATGAGATGCAATAATGCTGATGGATGCAAAAGGGGGAAGGCTTTTCTATGCAAATGATTTCCTAGGTTGAGGCAAAGCTATATGACAAAACCTAAGGAGGATTGGGTTGGGGATTCTAACTTCAAAGATATGTTGTCAACGTACAAAAGGTCTGCTTTCCTATGTGGAAGCTTGGTGGTGATTGTGTCAACTTAAGGATAGACTGATGATCCTTTAGGAAGAACACAAGATTGACCACTTGTGAATCCCAACCTTTAGTTCAAGGTGATGAGGGATAACAAGTGACAAAGCTAGATTACCCTAGACAAAGCTATGTCAAAGGGATAACCTTGGTGAGATTGGTGGATTTGGAAGATTTTAGGAATGGCAAATTTTTAGCAAGGTGACAACAATTTTGAAAGCCTAGATATGCAGATTTTTGATTACTAGCTAGATGGTATGATTCTAAATGAGATGGATGAGCTAATAATGCTTAAGGGGATAAGCTAAGATGGCTGGCTTTTCTACAAAGATGACTCTAAAGTGAAGCTTATCCAAGAAGATGTGGAGAAACAAGGGTGTCTAATCATAGAAATCATGCCTAGTTGGTAAGGCATAAGCAGGATTAACTCCTGGATGTTGGCTAAATTTGATGGTGCGCTCTAACTAGGCCTCTTGAAGTGCTTCATCGGTAGCTTTGTCCTCTACTTTGTGGAGTTTGGAAATTCGTGGGCTTGGTGTTATTGCTTTTCTCTTGGCTGAAAGTTCTTGGTATGCTAGAGATGGCTTGAGTTTGACCTTGTGAAACTTCTGTTTGGGTTTGGGTTGTTCCGACATAAATTCCTGAATCTCCTTGGCTTTGGGAAAAATCTTAGTTGTTTTGCTTCAACTTGTTCAACTTCCAAAATAGGCAGTGACTACGCTAAGTGTGCCCTAAACTAGGATTGACCAAGTTTGGCAAACATTCATTCAAAAAGTAAAATAAAAACAAGCAATAGATAGGAACACCCAGATAGAAGTTTGTGGTTCTCAGAATGTGGTACTTGCGCCAAGGAGTGTGTATGTTCTACAAATGTTTCGATCAGTCACTCCAAACACATTAACATCCTAGATGGTTTTCTGCAAGGCAAACAATTGGTTTAGCTAGGGAGTCCTCGATATACGCAAGGTACGTGAGGCCCAAATCCGTAGATGAGACCAAAAGGATGTCACACAGCCGAGAGGAGCGGTAACCCACTTCTCCTCTTTCACTTCTCAAGGGTGTAAAGTTCCTTGAGGCTTAGCCTGAATGACAAAATCTTGATCCCAAGAGAGGTGTCTTTCAATTCACCTCCCGATTCTTATACTCTGCCGGAACGCTGGAGTTGAGGTCATCCAAGGGGTGATGAAATCCCCAAGCAGGCCTCCTAAAAAAGAAACAAGGTTTTGGATCCTAATCTTATGCACCCAAGATGGCCTCGAAAGACGACAAGGGGAGAGAAGACTCAGATGACCTTGGGCTAAAAAACACGCTTGTTCTTTTACCAACTGACTCTTATGTGTGCTAATCTAGACTTTGCAAGCACTCATGTTTAAGAGACAATGATCAATTCCAACTTGAAGTGCCAACAAAAGTAAATCGATCGAAGAATGCACACAATAAGAAGAGTTAGGGTCAACAAAAGCAAACTCGCGCGCCCGGAGGCCCTCCACGTCAAGTATCGATTAATTTTCTTTAAGGCATTCAAGATTGAGTGTGAGTTTGTTTTAAGCCCAAAACAAAAGTGTGTGAGATTCGATTTCAAGCGCGCACCCGGAGGCTCTCCACGTCAGTTGTTGTTCAATTTTAGTGCCCAAACTTGAAGTGTGATCGATTTAATCTAGAGTTTTGACCATTTAAGAATTTTGATAAAGTTAAAGCAAACGTTCAAAGACCAAGTGAGTGAGTTAGATTGTGGAACATTTAACACCTTTTTCAAGTAGACCCATCCCCATAAATGGCGCTGAGATTGCAACCAATGGTTAGTATTTGATGGGTGATTAGAAAAGAGGTGAGTCCAAGGAACTACTCAAATTTATTTTTGTAAATGTGTATTGTAACTTAACAAATTTTCTTAAATGTCCAAAAATCCAACTTTACCTTGGCATTCAAGATTGAATTTTTTTGTTTTAAGCATGCATTCCAAAGAAAGTTGATTTTAATCCATGACATTCAAAAGTGTGTTTTTGAGCAACATTCATTCAATGAAAAATGTGTTTAACCATTCAAGTTCATTTTTTTTTTTAGCAACATGCATTCAAAGACAAATGGTTAAACATTCAAGTTCATTTTTTTAGCAACATGAAAACCTGCAAGAAGCATGGTTAGTGGTTCCATATGTGCTCC
Source organism: Cupressus sempervirens (assembly GCA_028749045.1). Classification (NCBI taxonomy): domain Eukaryota; kingdom Viridiplantae; phylum Streptophyta; class Pinopsida; order Cupressales; family Cupressaceae; genus Cupressus; species Cupressus sempervirens. The sequence continues at coordinate 254,196,650 of CM053786.1, read as the reverse complement.
ATCCTGCAATGAGACAAAAAAAAGCAATTTAGTTAGTTAGCCAAAATCTTCAAAAATGAGAGCTTAACTATGGGAAAAAAAATTTTAACTTTTTTTGTTGTTTTTTCTACGCGTAAAAATGCTTAAAATGGTCTAAATCCTACGGAACATAAGTGCAGAAATAATATAGCAGAAATGGAACATAAGCAAGCAAAGAACACAGTCTGCCAAAATACAAAGACGCTGAACTACAGAGGCGCCAAAATACGAAGAGGACAAAACAGAGATGTTGATTTTCGCAAACGCGGATTTTTGCAGACGTCGATTTTCGCAGACGCGAATTTTTGCAGATGTCGATTTGTGCAGACGCGGATTTTCGCAGATGTCGATTTTCTCAGACGCGGATTTTCGCAGAAGTCGATTTTCACAGACAGAACAGGTTGCAGACGCCAAAACTGTGCCAAAAAAAGCTGAAAATGCGAAATTTTTTTTTTTTTTTTTTTTTTTTTTAAGATGGTATTTCTTCTTCCTAAGTGCGTTCTTTAACCTGCAAAAACAAGCAAAACACCCTCACAACACACTCAAACAACAACAAACATTAGATGGTTAGAAAAATGACATATAGATGAAAATAGATGATTAAATGACCCATAGTGGGGTCCCACCGGGCGTGCCAAAATGTAGAATCAGAATCAGCATGCAAAGAACATTAACAAATGAAGTAAACATTCACAAACCAAAAACTAAATTCACATATATGCTTAGACTAAGAAAGAAAATAAGAAGTGCAAACCTCACAAGAGAAAACACTCCATGCTTTCTTGATTCTGTAGATGTGTCATTTTGTTGTGGATGTATGCTCAAGATGCTCAAAAGCTGCTTCAATGGAGATGGGTAATGGAAAATTGGTAGCTTTGTGAGCTCTCAATTTGGCATTATAAGGGTATGATTGATGGCTTTGGTTCTCAAAATAGCATGGTAACTTTAGCTCAAAGATTGTTGATGAAATGGCTTGGGATGGGATTCAATTTATAGGCTAAGGGGTAGAGGGATGGAGGGCTTAGATGCAAGGATGGATGAAGGCTTAAGGAGGGCTAAGATGCACTCAAAGGAGAGCACATGGATTGTGCTTGTTTAGCACCAATGGGAAGGTGACACTTTTCACAAGGAGGATGAGTGTGAGAGGGTAGGGTTAAGGGTTGGTTAAAGTCATGATGAGTGGGGTTGAGTATGTAAGAGAGATATAAGAGGAATGAGTGTGGAAGAGGGAAGAGTGTGTAAGATGGATGTAAGAGTCATGAGTGGGCTTGTAAGAGTCTTTATGTTTTGTAAGAGCACTCATGACTTAGTGGTTGGGTTTTTTTGAGGGGAGACTTTGGTTTGGATTAGGAAAGTCTTAAACTTGTTTAAGGAATGTGACAACATTAGGGGGTGGATTAGGCTTGGGTTTAGGATTAGATTAGGGATATTAGAGATGTGCAAGTGGATGGCATTAATGAGGGTGGGTGAGTTAGTGGCTAAGCTTGGTTAGTATGGGTGGATGGGGTGGATTAGGCTAAATGGAGGATTAGAAATAGGTTAGGGGTTTTTGAATTTGAGGATTTCATTTATCAAATAGATTTATTTAATAAATGGGGATTTTGGGAATTAGATAGAAGAATAGGATTTAATTGATAAATAATAGATTATTTGATTTATCAATTAGGACTATAGATGATTAATTAAATTAATCAACTAGGGGACGACAAAGGATTAATTAAATAGAAATTTAATAAATAATGCCTTTTTAGATAACTAAATAGGATTACTAAAATAGTGTAATCAAATTTAGGTGTCTACACAAAATAGCTGTCAAGCTAACCTATCACCATAGGGTTTTCATTCTAATACAATTGCTAGAGAGTATTAGGTACAATAAACCTAATAGCTTACAATCCTTCGATTGCTAAATACAGGCAATTGATCTGCTTTCTCTGATCTTGATCCTCTGAGATCTGATACTCTTTACTCTGAAATAATTTTCCTTTCACACCCTTGTACATCCACTTCTTTTTCTAATGAGATTTCATCTTCCTTATAAAGACATTTGAAGACTTAGGGATAGGTGTGGATCTACGATCCATATTGAATCTTTGCTTCCCGCTCATTCCTTGCACTTTTCTTATTGGTTGCATGCCTTCTCCATTTTTCTTATTGGCTGCATGTAGATTGCATAGGAAATACAAAATATTCAATCTTATCATTTAATCCTTAGAGATTCATCATATGTCTACCATGAAAATGGTTTACATATGAATCAATGAAGTTACAAACTCATATGTACATCCTCTGTTACTCAGCACTTGCTGATTATAGATGCTCGGCATTAATAATCAAACTGGCTTACTCAGCTCCTGTTGCATTTCTATATTACTCAACATCATTTGTGACTCGGCACTTAAATATCACTCGACACTTGTATCATGCTAGGCACCTAAAGTAATTCGACACTTGGAATTCACTCGACACCTGATCTTCACTTAGCACCTGAAGATTACATGGCACCTGAAGTCTTTCTTGACTTAGCTCATGTTGTGGCATAGTATACATGGTGTACTTGGCTCCAATATAGAAAGTGGTTAAGTGTATTTGCACTCAAGTGTCAAAAACCATTATGAGGTTAATAAAAGTTTCTCAGTTTGTGAAGAATATAGACAATTTTCCATGTGTGTGTGGCATTCTTCACAACATGCTCTATTTCATTCAACAAAATAAGACAAGTATTAAATCCTAATGTTAACTTTTCTTCATTTTTCTTTAAAGATAATTTTACTTCCTTGTCATTCAAATTTGGAATAAGTCTCCTTATGGTTTATTCATGAATATACTTTGTAGTTTGCATTACATGTTCCCATCTTGGATATCAACATATCTTCTATCTACTGCTGCTCATTAGCATTCCTGGATTCATACTTGAGTAATTTGAAGTTTGTGATGCCTGCATTTGTTTCCATTGCTTTCATCTTTTTCTCAGATGTGGCTGGAGACCTCTTAAAAATTATGTCTCCTCGTTCTATATTTTCTTTCTTTCTCGGGGATCTCCTAGTGAACACACCATTTTAGCTAGCTTGGTAATTACTACCTTGCCTTTCTTCTTTAATGGCTACTCTTCTTCTAATTCTTCATCCTCTACTTCTTCATCTTCACCTTTTCCCCTAGTAAATAGGAGAGTGGAACTTTTTTTCAACATAGCAATCCTCTTCTTGCTTTTGTTAACCACCTAAGGAAGCTTAATCTTCAATTCTATCCTGGCCTTACCCTCATCATATGTGCCAAAATAGGCTATTTTGGGGTCCACTAGCTCATTTATTAGTGCCTCAGTTATATCTTTTGTTTCATCAATGTTTACCTCATATCCTAGAGGTTTGACCCATACAATTCTAGGCCTTACTATCTAAATATATACCTTGTCATATCTACTATTGGGGACCCATTTTGCATGAGGCCAATGATAGGAATCTGTTGCATGATATCCTCTCTTGAAAAGCTAATATTTTTAGGGATCAATTCCAAGGTTCCATATTTGTCTTGCAATGCACCAAAATCCACTCAGTTGAAGATAAATGTGATTGTTCACAAGGAGACCTTTTCTGGTACTAATCACTTTCTTTTGTTTTGGAATTGAAGTAGATCTACTTGTTGTCTCAAAATCACACACAAAAGAATAATATTTTGTATTTTTTGTTTTTTCAAATGATTGCAAACTACCAATGCAACTAAAATGTGTTCCTATTCTAACAAAGAGGATTAGTATAGAAAACAACAGAACTGAAAGCAAATAAATTGAAATTGGAAATCTTAATTGGACATAAGCTATAGAACACAACACACTGTGAGTTAAGCTTTTGAATAAATCCATGGAAAACCAATGAAAATAGGAGTAGCACTTCCTAGAATCCACTGATGCAATTGTTAGTGAGAAAATTTAATGATCGAATGATGTTTCATCTTCCATCAAATTGCAAGGCCACAAAAAGTGTGCTCATTCCAGACAAAAAGCTATGTAGACACAATTTTGTTGATCTCTTGTCAAGCTTGTTGCGTCATATAAATTTGTATACCTATAGTAAACACTAGAACTATAGAATCACACAACTAGAAATCATGCAACAAACTTTTGGCTCAATCACAGTTTCATGAATAAAATCCACAAAACAATGACACATTTAGGCAAGAATTAATACACTCCAAATGCGAGTACCAAAAGCATAATTTTATTGCATAATAATGTCAGCCCTTTTTACATTTTACAATGGGGTATTTATAAGAAATAATCTCCTCAATTTTTGTTGAGAGTAAGAGATATCTTCATGCAATAAAATTCTTTCAAAACATTAAAATAAACTACATATATACAAGCTAACAATCTAACTCGTGCTTAGAGGGACTCCATCAATATTTTATTCATTAATTAGATGACTAAGCACTTTACATGTCAAAAACAATGAAATCATGAGAGAGAAAGTAGAAGGAATCCATTAGTCAAAGTGGAAGTGCATGGAGATGTCAAAAATGGAAATTGGCCCTTCACTTGATGTGTGTTAGAGCTAACTTGCTATCAAAATGCGCTCCTGATGCAAGGAAAGTGCTATTTTTGGTCTTGGCAATAAAAATTCAGCACACCTCTAAATTTCAAAGCTATGGACCTACTAAGCTATAGATCTACAAATTTTTGTACCTACGAAGCTACATCAAAATGTAGAGCTATAGACCTACAGAGCTGTGAATAATGACTAGGTCAAAAACTCAAAATTTTCGTAAGTGTCAAAATTGAAATTCTAGCATCTGGGTTTCATTATTTTTCATCCCAAAACTATGTTTGCATGTTGGCTCTTGAATTTCTCTATCATCTAAGTAATTTTAGCCACATTTGGAAGACCTAAAGCCTTGTACTTTTCCTTTACCTTCTATCTATAGTTGTGCACCTCAATTCAAGTCTTTGCAAAGTCTCCAAGTTTGGTGTCCAATTCTAACAATGCTTCTTCTCTCCTAAAGGCTTGTCTGACATCTTCATCACTAGATGCTTCCTCAAATGTCTTGTTGAAATTATCCACTACTACCTCAACTAGAAATAGCTTATCTCATTCTTCATCTTCAAAAGTGTCCAAGCATGCATCACTGTACAATTTTTCTACTTCCAAAATTATCCCATGGGCTTGGTCCTTGAGCTGATGGCTCTCCTTGTACAATTTTTCCATCACTTTATTTTAATATGGTATCTTCTTTATCCAATAGTCAATCAAATCTAACTCTTCTTTGGTATATACATTGATCAAAGTGTGATACCTTTGGCCCTTTATGGCTTGTAGAGTTTGAAAATCCTTGCTCCATGCTCATACCCCATCCATGATACTAAAGTTGTACCTAAAAATTCCTATGATCTTATTCAATTTTTCTTGAGTACCATGTAGTAACTTCAAATTCCCTATGATTGTGGTAAAACCTCTATCTTCAAGGCTTTTTTGCCATTCTTGACAAGCTCTCAAAAATGGATTGAGTCATACACCTTCCCCTTCTCTAAGAATGGTATTTGTAGTCTCATCCTGCTCCATGTGCCTAAGAATCTTTTTGACTCCCATAGTCATCAACTATTGGGCTAAATCCTATGTAGGCTTTCCCAACATAACATCCTTTACTTCAGAATCCTCTAGACTAATAGCTTCTACATTTGTACCTTCAGGAGGGAGAGCCACTTATGCAAATATATCTTGGTTCCTTATGGTAGTGACAAATGTGAATGGTGTTGCATCATGTAATAGAGACTTAGGTATGTTCAAGATCTCTACAATATCACAAACATCATCCTCTGAAGCAAAGAACTAAGACTTAACACTCCTCATTATCTCCTTTCGGAACCATCTTGCAATGTGTTTCTCTATGACCTTAGCTCTTGATGATAAAGGGGTGTACTTAACTACCTCCTTCCCCTTATTTGTTTTCCTTGGATCACCTCCTATTGTGAGGACTCTCCTTTTGTAAATTTAGCCTCTGTAGATCCCATAGCTTGCTCCTCAACATCTTGGGAAGGTTTTTGTGCATATTATACCATATGTCCCTCTTTTGGCACTTCATCAGTAGCCCTTGGCTCTAGTTTCTATTGTGGTGATGGTTCCTTTTGAACTTGTTCCTCTTCTAAAGTTAGAGGTGATGGAGTTACTGAACCCTTATCTACCACCACAATTTTTGGTGGAGATGGAGGAGTAAGATTAGGACCCTATGTATTGAGTAGCATCTATGTCCAATCTTACTATTGGATCTCACATGTAGGGGTGTCCTTGATCTTATCCCAAACTAACTTTGTACCCATGGGCATGAAATCAAAATTTATCATGGAGAAGAAATCCTCACCTCCTTTCCTTTTCTCATTCACCCAGTGCTACACTTCATCTTATAAAGAAGAGAATACTAAGGGTTTTACTTGGGTGGATGGTGGGGTACTGGTGGCACTCTTTCTTCTTTCTAACTCTATAGCTTTTTCTAACTGGTTTCTTCTTTATAGGGGTACCTGTTCCTCCTCCTCTTCTAATTTTTCTTCTTCCTTGTCTTCTTCTTCCTCCAGAATAGTTTCAAGAATAGGTGGATTAGGTACTAATCGTCTACTGATCCTCTACCTTTTCTTCATCTTAATCTTAATACTCTTATGTTCTGTGGAAGGAGAAGGGGGTTCTTGTATAGGAGGAATGGAGGCTTTTGGAATCTCTTCCTCTTTTGGTTGGCTTGGCACAATAGGATGCAATTAAGGTTCATCTTAGATTTGAGAGGCTCTAATACCTTGAGACTCTTGTGACCTCTATTGATGCTGTGGGGAAGACAAATGTCCTACAACTTGTTCCATTTGAATCCTCTAAGGAGAGGTTCTCTTCTTCTTCCTCTTCCTTTTAGGAGGGTGATAATATCCTACTAGGTGATCAAGGTGGTAGACTGTCTCTGGCCTAATAGGAGACTAGAATGTAAAGATGGGAACTATGACTTTCCTTCCCTTACCCCTTTCTAGGTGAGCATGTGCATGGAAGATTACACTATCACAAATTGGATCAAGTGAAAAAGGTTTCTAGATCCAATCCTTTATCATTCTAATGACATGTCTCACTTGATGATTGATGTCATCTCCTTCCTCTCTATTAACCTCTACATTCAGAACGGGTCTTTCACTCACTTTATCTACATTGAATAGGGGATCCAATAATTCTTTAGTCTTTTAGCCTTATCTCATCAGGGATACTCAAATGGAGAGCCTTTTCTACTAAATACAAAGTTATCCTATAATAGTCCCTAATGTGGACATCATAGTCATTTGTGGTGTTCATCTAATGATCTTCAATGGCATCCTCATGATGGAAATCGTTTCCTACTAGGCTTTCCACTTTACCCACATTGTCAAAGTATGGTCAAGGAGAGTTGTATTATTCAAGAGGATAGTTTTCCCATTCTCAAACAAAGGTCAGAATATCTTGTTTTTTCTTCACCTAATATGGCCCAATGACCAATGGCCATTCTCGATAGGGTCTCGATTGCTTCTTTATTTTCTCATAGGCTGACTCAATTTTCCTAGAGATCTATAATCATACCAACTTGTCACTTGGGTATCTCAGAAGCTTCTTAGGATTAATAGATGCACCACCCACTTGAAGATATGTGAATTTCTTGAACTAGATGAAGTAGGTTCTGAGAGCCGTGATCTATGCTTTGGCTTCATCAAATAACCTCTCCCCATAGTCTCCTTTAATGAATTGAATGATCACAGAAATGAATACATCATTCACAATCTTGTACTCCTTGCTCTGCACTAAGAGCTTCTTCTTCACCAACTAAGTATAGACTATGTATGGCTAGGCATTGGGGTCATACATATTGCCTTTCTTGGAAAAACTAGGATAGTTCATTGCCTTCACTATAAGTGCGTACACCATATAAGAAGTCATATAAAACTTCTTCTTGTCCTTCATCATTCTCAATTGATCACACAAGTTTTTTCTTAGTGTGGTGCCTAAATCTAGTGGTATCCTTGCATGTTTGATGGTATCAATGAAGTTGACCATGAATTTAGTGAGATGACACGTTTCAAGTAAGCCCATGATTCTTCTTAGGAGAATGATAGAGTATCTAATGTCATCCTTCATGTATCCCCGAGTCATATCCACTTTGTTGGTTATCCTTCCTTGAGGAGGCTTCTAAATCAGGTAAGAGGATTGTATAATGTCAATGACCTCCTTTTGATGCTTCATTTACCATCTTTCAGCTACTTCATAGGAAAGTTGGATGAACTGGTCTACTCTTGATAGGTGGAAAAACTTCTCAATGTTATTAGGTCACAACTCCAATACCACTTCCCCTATGATGTTCTTGACATAGGATCTTATGTTGCACTCACTAACCCAAAATGGATCAATGCAAACACCAAGGCTAAACTCTTCAGTGGCTTGTTGCAAACTCTTAGAAAATCTCCTAGATTTGTGTGTCTAAGGTTGGTATCTCTAATCTCAACAAAGTCATCATAGAATCTTTATTCTAAAGGTACATCTTGAAATTTGAATAGGACGGGTTTGGGTGCTACTCCGAATGTGGGTGTCATCTGATCACGTTACCTATGAATTGAGAGAAAAGATTTATTAGTCCATAGATAGCATAAAAGACAAAATAGAACATAAGTAAAAAGAAAGTCCCCCTTTGAGGATTTATTATTATTTTTTTATTTTTATTTTTATTTTTATTTTTATTTTTTATTTATTATTTTTTTGAGATTTTTTCGATTTTTTAATTTTTTTGTGCCTTTTCAATTTTGACACTAGGGCTCTATCTTTTAACCAATTTTCTCCTCTAGACTCTTGAACTGTGAGTCTAGGAGTTGAAAAAAGTAGGGGGTCCCCATTCTTAGTGAGAAATGGGGCATGCATTGTGGGCACCACAACAAATTGCCTAGAAAAAAGGAGGAAGAAATTACCAAGGCATTTCTTCAATAGCAAATATTCCTCCAACATGTCTCAAACACCAAATAGACTTTGAACATCTCGAGCGTCGTGTATTCATTCCCTTTGATGTGTTAGAATGTAGTAAATGAAAGTTTTCTAACAACTCAAAATAATCTTCTTCTCCTCCTAGCTCATTCATTTAGAATCTTCACAAAAGGCTTTTTATCAATCAATTACTTGACCAGATGAGAGAATTAGTTCACGGGCTCTTGGTAGGATGCCACATTTTTTTATTTTTTAAAAATTTCTTAGCTATTTTGAATAATTGCTCCATGTGATTCAAAACGTTATTTTTGATGAATCATTATTTTGAATAGAAGATACTTTATTTTCAAAATGTATCTTTAGCCATCTCAAATATTTAGAATCCTTTAGACTTGACACCATATTTTCCTCTTTATTTATTTATTATTATTATTATTTTCTTTTTTCAGTATCCTAACTATGCTTAAACTGTGTAGTTAGAACATCGATGTCATTTTTCAAATTCGATCTCTTGTGAACATCCCACGCATTCCTATCTTAGAACTTTTGGGAAAACTCTCACATCAAATCAATGATCTTAGTAAACTTTCAAGGAGACCACTGCTATTTGAACTAGTTGAATTTTGAATCATCTCTTGCCATCTTTGACTTCAAATCAACAACACATAAAACAACCAAATCCTTAAATTTGCATAGTGTTGAGAACTTGGTGGTCTAGGCGTTTGATTTCCAAACTGACAATCCCCTATTTCCTCAAGAAATATCTATTTCTTGTTTGGTATAAGAGACACAATCATCTAAATATTTTGACAAAGAAATGTTAGAGTAAATAATTAATTAACTATTAATTATTTATTCTATTTACTTAATCTTACTTAGGTTAATGCATTTATTTAATATTTAGTAGTTAATTGTTGTAGTGATGAGTTGTTGACAACATGAGAGTTTGCTCCCTTCTAGCATGTTTCACCTTTTCATGGAAGAGTGCTTAGTTGTCAACCATTCTAGCTTATTCTACAAGCTTCCTTAAGACCTTTATAAGCCGTCTCTCTCTCATTGTAAATTCATTCATTCACATAGCAATTTCATTTTCCTATTGTGAAATATTTTCTCTTGCACTATTTTCTTCAAGCTCTTGCTCCTTCGGTTTCTCTTCAACAAGCTATTTGCATGCAGGTGATCTTGGTGAGATGTGAAGTTGGATATCATCAACTCCTACATGGTATAAGAACCTCCCTGTTGCTTTTTGGTGTGAAGTATTTTTTAAGCCACGATTCAGAGACACAAACCCTAGCTTCTTTGTGATTTTTTTCTTCAATCAAGAGGAACAGCATCTTTTTAGTATTTGGAGAGAAAGGAGAAAGAGGATTTGACATAATAGATCTGATATTTTTTGGGCTTTTTTCTTTACTTTTTGGAGGTGCAACGGTGGCAATTCAAAAAAAATAACTATAGACATGATTTTCAAATAGTGATATCTCCCTCTTATGAACTTGTTTTTTCGAGTAATTTTTTTTGTTTTGGCGTAGGATTTCATGATCTACACATTGGTGTAAGTGGTTTGAGATATATATTCCTAGGTGTTTTTGCAACTCACAATTCTCAATTTTTGCAAGTTCAAATACTTGGTACGGGCTCATCTGGACACATAATCAAGTTCTATTTTTTTTTTAAAGTGTATATTTTTTGTCTACTTTCTAGATCTATAATTAGATTATAGGTTTAATAGAAAAATATACTACTTTAAAAAATAGGCCCTAAATTGGCTATTGTAATCATACTAAGTAAAGAGTGCCCAATTTATACATTGTGGGGGGGGGGGGGGGGGGTGTGCATTTTGTTTTCTATAATTTAAATCAGAATAAGACCCTTCTACTTCCATCTTCTTCTCTCTCAACGGTTGATCCATCTATGACCTGTCTTATGCCACACAGCTATCACACCTGGAAGGCACAAATGACAAGGCTTCTCATGTTGAGAGGCTTATGGTCATGTCTAGATTAGAATCAACCTATTCTCACATGCCCTTTTCAGGTTTTTCAGCATAGGAATAAAATGGATGAGGCCATGGGATTGATTGCACTGAGCATCTCAAATAGTTTGTTATTTCACTTGGATGGTTTGACCACTCCTCAGGCATATTGGCTCAAATTTTAGACTTTGCTTAACATAGTGAATGAATTCTAGGCATTGCAACTTGATGCAAAGTTGACTTCCTTAACACCTGAAAACTTGTCGACCATTAACAACTTCTTGATGAAATTCAAATCTTTATGTACATTTTTTTAGGGCTGTAGAAAAACCAAGACAGATGATGAGTGTATCTTTTTGATAATCTCAAAGCTGAGGGGATAGTATCAGATCTTTTCTTCCACTTTCTACTCCACTATGGATGCCTTGGGTGATAGACATAAGATGCCTACATTTGAGATATTTTGTATTTGGTTAACTTGTGAATAGTCCAAGATCAATCAGATGGATTCACTTTCAAGTTCATAGTCATAGGCATTACTTATCAAGGATACATAGGAGTAGAAGTTGAAGTAGATATTAGATCCCTCTTCTACTAGTTCATCATCTTCTAAGAAGAAGGAGAAAAAGAAGACTAGGACTCCTACCTATTCCTATTGTCAGAAAGGATGTCATGATGAGGCACATTATTTTTAGAATAGATTTGATGGCTATGAGAAATAGATTACTGATTTGCAAGCTCTCCTTCAGAAGAGAACTATTTCCTCTCCATCCTCTTCTACCTCACAAGGGTCTTTTTTTTATGCTTCTTCCACCTCTTCAACATCTACATTGGATCTTGGAAAGGGTCATGCATTATACTCTTCTATTGCATCTCCTTCACAAGTTCCTTAGATACTGGATTCAGGTGCTTCTCACCATATAACATCCTCTAAGGGTGTCTTCTCTACTCTTGAGGCTTCTCCTATTCCTCATATTCTCATGGGAAATAACACTACACTACCAGTCTATGGGAAAGGTTTAGTTCACATCCAGGATGGTATATTCAATGATGTATTGTATGTTCCATCTTTGTCTACCAACCTTCTCTCAATTTCTTAGATTACATGTAGTGAATCAGGGAAGACAGTTGAGTTCATTGCTAATTTAGTCTTCATTCAAGATCATGCTATAGGAGGTCATATTGCTATAGGGGCAATTGATCCTTCCACTCGTCTCTACACCTTCTCACACTTTGGTCCATTATCTCCATTATTGGAGCAAAATTCTTCTCTCTCGCAAGAGAATCATGTGGTGTAGTCAAGTTACTTAAACCTTTGTATTGTTCTTGAGATCCATATTTTGACTTCCACACCATGTCTAGTTGAGGTCTTTTCTCTTCAACAAGATTCTTCTTCTTTTGCTCTACCAAATCCTCCAACTCCATCCCTTGAGCCTCCAGGTGCACCTATTGCAGATTTTACAATGGACATTCATGATAGCATCATCACACCTGCCTTTGGAATTCCCTTTGAAGATCCTAATATTTTCTCCTTTGAGAATCAGATAGGTCTTCCTCTCATTCAAGGGTTCCCTTGTTTTGTTCCCTTGTTTACTCTGCATCAAAGTTTCATTGGTTTGATGATTTCTATAGGAGCTCCATCATTTTGGGGGGGCTTTGGTGACTATTCTCATGGAGGGGCTGGTTTTACTTACGGTTTTGAGAAAGTCTCTTGCAACATTTCTAATGGAAGTTGTCCCTTGGCGGTGTTGTTGAGGCCTTCCTTCCTTCCTTCACTTCATTTTTTTTTAAGCATGTTTTTACCTCTTTTTGGGGGAGGGTTTTTCCCATGAGGTTTTCCCTCTTTCCCTATGTTTAGAGTTTGCATTTATTTGCATTGTACATGGGTACTTAACATGGCCTTGTTGTCGGGACCAATTCTACATTTTCTCTTAGTTTTTTGTGAGCTTAAGGCATTCCCCTATGTTGCACTCAAGGGGCGTGTTAGAGTAAATAATTAATTAATTATTGATCATTTATTCTATTTACTTAAGCTTACTTAAGTTAATTCATTGATTTAATATTTAGTAGTTAACTATTGTAGTGATGAGTTGTTGACAACATGGGAGTTTTTTCCCTTCTAGCATGTTCCACCTTTTTGTGGAAGAGTGCTTAGTTGTCAACCTTATCTTCTACCTACTTCCTTGAGGCCTTCATAAGCGGTCTCTCTCTCATTGTAAATTCATTCATTCACATAGCTATTTCATTTTCCTATTGTGAGATATTTTCTCTTGTATTATTTTCTTCAAGCTCTTGCTTCTTCAATTTCTCTTCAGCAAGATATTTGCATGCAGGTGATCTTGGTAAGCTGTGGAGTTGGATTTCATCAACTCTTACAAGAAATACCTCTTCCTAAAATAAGAACCAAAGAGTAGTTAGTGAAATCTTAAGAGAAAATCTTATGTACACCTTACCCCCCAAGACTGATAGCACTTTGAAGGGAAACACAAAACTAAAAGAAAACACGCAACTTGAAAGAAAACATACTTGTAAAAATAAACACACTTGTAGGAATGAAAATCTAAATTAATTGTGGAAATAAAACCTAACTAATTTTTTTTTTTTTTGCAGTTGACTTTTAGGCTTCAAAATAATGCTTCAAAAACTACCCATTTACAGGCAAGTGAAGAAATTCTCCCTATAGGGTGAACCCACAATAATGGGTTCCACTTTAGTGGGACAAACAAAGCTAGAAAATTTGCCAAATTTTCAGATTCCTAATTGCTAATTGTTCATGCAAACAACAAAGACCTGTTCGCATGAACACATGTGTTGCACATGTTCGCGTGAACATGTACACGCCTAAAAAGGCATGTTCGCACGAACATGCGCAGTGTACACGTTCGCACGAACATGTGTAGCATCGATTTTCGGCACTTAAATTGTCTCTTTTTACTTTTACAAGTCATTTTCATGGTGACTATTGATCGGGGGAATGTTGGGGTGAATGTGCATTTTGTGTACCTCCGTCAGCATCATTAGGTCATTTTTTTTCTCATTCTCATCATCGGGTATGTGTAAATAGTATTAATTTAATGTTTTTAAAGTATTTTTTAATGTTATTAAAGTAGATTTTAATGTTTTCTATTCATTTTTAAAATGTTTTAGAAGCATATTTGAATGTTATTTATGCTTTTAATGGTTTTCATAGTATATTTAAATGTTAATTTAATATTTTTATTGTTTATTTATATTAATTTAGAAAACAGAAACATATTATATAGAAAACATTAGAAAACAATTTTAGAAAACATTAGGAAAAATAATAGAAAATTTTGGAAAAACATTAGAAAACAAATTTAGAAAAAACATTACAAAACATTAGAGAATTTATAATTTAATATAAAATTTAGAAAAAAAATTTCGAAAAAAAGGTAAAAAAATATTAAATAAATATTAGAAAATTTGGAAAAAACATTACAAAAACATTAGAAAACTTATAATTTAATATAAAACTTAGAAAACAAATTTATAAAAAAATATTTTAAAAAATAAGAAAATTTAGAAAAAACATTAAAACAAATTAGAAAATTTAGAAAAAATATATTAAAAAAGCATTAGAAAATTTAGAAAATAAAGTTAGAAAAAATATTACAAAAATATTAGAGAATTTATAATTTAATATAAAATTTATAAAAAATATTAAAAAAATAATTAAAAATAAATAGTGGAAAACATTAGAAAAAATATTAGAAAATTTATAATTTAATATAAAATTTAGAAAACAATTTAGTTTTTAAAAATTAAAAAAGAATTAGAAAATTTAGAACTTAATATAAAATTTAGAAAACAAATTTAGAAAAAACATTACAAAAACATTAGAAAAATGTTAGAAAATTTATAATAATATAAATTTTAGAAAGCAAATTTAAAAAAAGTTTAGAAAAATATTAGAAAATTTATAATTTAACATATAATTTAGAAAACAAATTTATAAAAACATTAGAAAAAATATTTTAAAAAACATAAGAATGTAGATTAAAATTTATATTTTATTTCTTAAATGTACATGTAAATATGTTCATGTGTTAGATATAGACATGCATACATATGTTTTCAATATTCATGTTTAAATGTACATATGTTATTATTTTTAATGTCTTAATAATTAGAAGTATATAATTAACTATATAATTCAATGACATGTCTTAAGGGGAGATCCTAAATTATACATATATAAGAATGTAGATTAATTTGCATATCTAGGTATGAATATAACATACATGTACATCCAAACCCTAACCCTAACCTAACCAAACCCTAACCTTGATCGTAAAATTTAATTTCTAAACCCAAGTTTATAAATGATAATAACTACCACTAAATCATAATCTTGAACCAAATAATAAACTTCATATGCTAAGTTCCCCCATGTATCACAACTAGCAATCGCACCTTAGTGTGCAATGGGTACGTCATAGATGTATGGAAGATCAATTATGTATGTCCTATTTTTTATCTCTCCCTCTCATCCTCTCTATTTATTCTCATCTCTTTTCCATTCTATCCTATAATCTATATCTATAATTATAGTCGTTCATAGTTAAAACATTTTCTATTTCAAATTTGTTCACACAAGTTTCATAATAATAGAACCTAGGCAATTCCCACAAGACAACCCACTACACATTGCACTGCATTTTTAAGCTCTTCCTGAGAATCAAGTCAGCAACTCAAGAATTGAACCTAATAAGTCTTCCATACAATGGAACCCACCCTATCTCTAAAAAAAATTTCTCAAATTCTTACAATCTCAAAAAATACCTCTATAAAACTGCATTAAATATAATATAAAAGAGAACAAAGAAAAATGAGACCTAGTTTGCATTTGTAGAAAAATCTTCGTACGTAATTCTGGGAACAAATTTTTCATTTTCAATTTTTTCAAGAGCTATTTGTCTTAGAGGTAATACTTGGTGAATTTGAAGGCTATCCTTTTGGGCAAATTCTCCTTCCTCTTCACTATCTTCATATTCTACCAAATTTTTGTACGTATATAAATATACATAATTATAAATTATTGTGAGTAATAAAATACACAGATGCAAAATAAAATCTATGTAATACAATGAATCATATGCCACGCTTGGCATGCCATTTTAAATTAATTGCAAATTAATATAAATCTTGGCAAGCTAAGAAATTTTTTCACTGTGGAAGTTTCTGGCTACCAAAGAGTGATGAGAGAATGAATTTATGCTTGCTCTGACATTGAGGTCCGTGGAACTTGTTGGCACTCAAAACTGCATTCCCATTTTGAGTTCCTATTCGTGATTTTGAGTTAGTTTTGCCCCCTATACATGCTTTTCATGCTTGTGTCCCGGCTGTTGTCTTCTTAGTCAATGTGGTGTTTTATGTTTCTAACACCTTTCTTTCAACCTGTGCATATGTTTCATGATGATAAAATGACATTCTAAGCCTTTCAATGAAGTTCCATTTTGAGCGTGTGTCATTTTGCATTTTCTGCCCAAGTGTCAAATAGTGGTCAGAAGCCCATTTTTCCTTTGAATATCTTTTACCTGTTTATGTTTCATGGTTTTCCACTTTGAGGATTTTTAATATGCATAACAGAGAACCTATGTTTCAATTTTCAAGTCCTTTCAACATGTTTTGACTAGGTTTCGAACCTCTCAAAGTTGGTCAGTTACCTTTGTTGTCTATGTGTGGGAGAGAGAGAGAGCAGTGAGGGAGAGACACATTCAAGGAGATAATTTGAAACAAATGCTCAAAATGATGTGTAGGACATTCGAAATGATGGTTAAAGTAGTCAAGATGAGGGTTGGGTATGCAAAGATGCAAGATGGAAGATGCAAAGTGATAATTTTTGAGGTGAAATGCAAAGGATGCAAGCTTAAATGCTAATGATTGCAATGTGAATATGAGGGATACTAAAAAGGTTCTATATGAAGTATATATGATGCAAGTATGAGGCTCAAACTATAAATAATGCAAGTGGATGCTATGCAAGAGTGAAATCTATGTTTTGCCAAGCACGTTTAGGAGCACGAGTTGCCATGTTTTCAAAGGTTTGAAGGTATTGAACCAAAGTTTGTGATGTTTTGACAATGTTTGATATTTTGACAAGGTTTTTGAAGTTTCCAAGGTGTAAATTTGAATGTTTGCTTTTATCTTGATTATGTTTTACACACATGCAAGACACATTAAGGCAAGAATAGTTGTTGTTAAAGTGAATAGTCACACCACAACCTAGGCTTTAGGACTGTATCCACTGAATTCCTACTTGAACCAAAGTTTAGTTGCGCTTATCTAGAGCGGACAACTTAGGACCTTGGCACCACAAGCTCCCCCTTATAGTGCACTCACTTCTCGGGGCTACCAAGATCCGCTTCCCAAGGGGCATGACTTCCCAAGGCACTATTGTCTCTACTAAGGACCGCGAGAATGTAGGATGTCTTCACGGGAATGGGTGACCCCTTGAGCTAGTGGATAGAAAGGATTTTGGCCACTAAAACATGGTTTTTAGTAAGGGCATTCCATTCAGCAAGTGTGTGATAAACTTCCTCAGAAGGTCTCCCAGCCTCGAGAATTGGGGTTCGACGGACCACAAGGGTACTGGAGGAGAGCTATCACTCAGCAATACCGTTGACATGGCTTTCATCATAATCGAGTTTTATATAGTGACTAGAATATTGACCTAGCATTTGGCCCATTACTGCTCTTAGGTCGTCCCCTGGCATACCCAATATCGCGTATCTTGGTCCAAGGCAGGCCTCCTATAGAAGTTACATGGATTTCTCTTACACCCAAGATCCACAAATGGCGAGGGGAGAGGATACATCCAATGCAACTCCTAGGGATTTAAACACTGTAAACATGCTGTACCAAACTCATGGTGTACCAAACTATGGCCTTAAGTGGCAATGAAAAGTCAGCAAATTAGGTTTATGGACTTTATATCAAGAAGTTGTAAGAAAATAATCTGTAAGAAATTGAATGTAGTTTCTAAACTACCAGGCCTTATTAGGAGAAAAAAAAATTAATTGGTCAAAAGTTTGAATTTTAATGCAGTACGAAGAAAATTTCACGGCAAAAATAAAAGGTAGGTGTATGTCTGACCACCTTAATCAAAATAAAATCATAATATTTTTTAAATATAATTATAGATATGAAAAGTAGACTCATGCCTGGATGTGATGCATATTTTTTGGTATTTTTATTTCAAATAAATAATTAACTATCAATTTTCTACCAAAACTTTTTTGAAAAAAAAAAGTTCCATGTTTGATCACCCTAACTAATAGAAACTTTTACCAAATTTAATTTAATTTTTTTTTCTTATACTAGCCGAAGTATAGAATGTGACGCGACTTTTAGATTTAAAAAATGTTATACTGTTTTAAAGTTATAGCTCTTTTTCAATCAATATGGCAATCAACATTTTACAATTATCTTCATTGATAAGTAACTAATAAATACTTATTGAACTCAGAATTTGATAGAAATTATACTTATAGAATTTAGAGATCAATATTAAAAAAACCTTTTCGTTTTACTCAATTTCGATCAAAATAACATTGTCAGACGGCTAGCCCAAGTCTGAGTATCACTAAAACCTTCTTGAAACACATCTTTTGGGTTGACCGAGTAGGCTTGGTATTTACCAAGCTTAATCAGATATTCGATTGCAAATCAGATATCTGATATGTTGAGGTGGGCAAATTTAAAATCTCAACCCATTTTGGAGGGAAAATTGGGTTTAAACGTCACAACTTATTATTTCTAAATTATTTCAATTATATTACTATGTAAAGATATATATATATATATAGATATATATATATATATATATATATATATATATATATATATATATATATATATCTATATATATATATATATCTATATATATATATATGTATGTATACATATATCTATCTATCTATCTATAGATATATATATATATATATATATATATGTCTACATATATGTATGTATACATATATGTGTACATATATATCTATAGATATATATATGTAGACATATATGTCTATATATATATATATATATATATATATATATATATAACGTAATGTAAAGATATAACATATAATCTAACAATATATACTAATATATTATGTTAATCTTATTACAATCTATAAATATAATTTATATTATTATTATTTTTACTAAATATAATAACGTAAGTTATATATATATAAAATACGTATTATATATTATTATATTAATATGTATGTTATTAATATATATATAATAACGTAATATATTAAATATAAATATATAATATGTATTATATATATTATTATATTAATATGTATGTTATTAATATATATATATATATATAATACGATAATATTTTCATTAAATATAACAAAGTAATACATATATATATGTTATTAATCTATATATAATAACATAATATTTTTATTAAATATAATAATGTAATATATATATATATGTATGTATGTATGTATGTATGTATGTATGTATGATATTAATAGATATGTGTATTATTAATATATATGAGTCAAAGGGGGTCATAGGTCAACCATTGACCCTCTTTGATGCATTAAAAGATGACATATGTCCTTAAGGGTCCTAAGAGCCTTACAAACATATTATAATGGTTAATATGGGTCAAAGGGGATCATAAGGTGACCTATGACCCTTTTTGATTCATTAAATGATGATATATGTCCCTACGGGTCCTAGGACCCTGAGGGATAAATTTGAATCGTTCATATGGGTCAAAGGGGGTCATAGGGTGACCTATGACCCCCTTTGACCCATTAAACAATGGCATATGTCTCTAAGGGTCTGAGGACCCCTAGGGACATATTCAAATGGGTAATATGGGTCAAAGGGAGTCATAGGTTGACCTATGACTCGCTTTGACCAATTAAATAACAACATATCTCTCTAGGGGTCCTAGAACCCCTAAGAACACATTCGAATGGGTAATATGGGTCAAAGGGGGTCATAGGGTGAGCTATGACCCTCTTTTACCCATTAAACGACAACATATGTCAGTAGGGGTCTTCGGACAACTAGGAACGTATTCAAATGGGTCATATGGGTCAAAGGGGGTTTTGACCCATATGAACGATTCAAATATGTCGCTATGGGTCCTAGGACCCCTAGGAACATATTCGAATCATTCATATGGGTCAGGGGGGTCATAGGTGACCTATGACCCCCTTTGACCCATTAAATGATGACATATGTCTCTAGGGGTCCTAGCACCCCTAGGGACATATTCAAATTGTTCATATGGGTCAAAGGGGGTCATAGGGTGACGTATGACCCCTTTTGACCCATTAAACGATGGCATATGTCTCTAGGGGTCCTATAACCCCTAGGGACATATTCAAATCGTTCATATGGGTCAAAGGGGGTCATAAAGTGACCTTTGACACCCTTTGACCCATTAAACGATGACATATGTCCCTAAGGTTCCTAGGATCCCTCGAGATATATTCGAATCATTTATATGGGTCAAAAGGGGTTGGTTATAGGGTGACCTATGATCCCTTTTGACCCATTAAATGACAACATACCCCTTTGACCCATATGAACGATTCGAATATGTCCCTAGGGGTCCTAAGAAACTTAGGTAAATATTTGAATCATTCGTATGGGTCAAAGGGGGTCATAGGGTGACCTATGATGCCCTTTAACCTAGTAAACAATGACATATGTACTTAGGGGTCCTAAGACCCCTAAGGACATATTTGAATCATTCATATGGGTCAAAGTGGGTCGTAGGGTGCCCTATGACTTCCTTTGACCCATTAAATGACATATGTCCCTAAGAGTCCTAGGAACATATTCAAATGGGCCATATGGGTTAAAGGGGGTCATAGGTCACCCTATGACCCCTTTTGACCCATTAAACAATGACATATGTCCCTAAGGGTCCTAAGACTCCTAGGCACATATTTGAATTGTTTATATGGGTCGAAGGGGGTCATAGGGTGCCTTATGACACCCTTTGACCCATTAAACGATGACATATGTCCCTAGGGGTCCTAAGACCCATAAGGACATATTTGAATCATTCATATGAGTCAAAGGGGGTCATAGGGTGACCTATGACCCCCTTTGACCCATTAAATGACGACATGTCCCTAGGGGTTTTAGGGCCCCCTAGGACATATTCGAATAGGTAATATGGGTCAAAGGGGTTCATAGGGTGACCTATGACTCTTTTTGACCCATTAAACGACAACGTATGTCTCTAGGGGTCCTAGAACCCTTAGGGACATATTCGAATGGGTAATATGGGTCATAGGGTGACCTATGACTCTCTTTGACCCATTGAACGTCAACATATATCGTTAGGGGTCCTCAGACCCCTAGAAACATATTTGAAGGGTCCTCGAACCCTTACAAACATATTCGAATGGATCATATGGGTTAAAGGGGGTCATAGGGTGACCTATGACCTCCTTTGACCTATTAAACGATGACATATTTCTCTTGGAGTCCTAGAATCCCTATGGACATATTCAAATTTTTCATATGGGTCAAAGGTGGTCATAGGGTGACCTATGACCCTCTTTGACCCATTAAACGATGACATATGATCCTAGGGGTCTCGGGACCTCTAGGGACATATTTGAATCGTTCATATGGGTCAAAGGGGGTTATAGGGTGACGTATGACTCCCTTTGACCTATTAAACGATGACATATGTCGCTAGGTGTTTTAGGACCCCTAGTGACATATTCAAATAGGTAATATGGGTGAAAAGGGGTAATAGGGTGCCCTATGACTCTCTTTGACCCATTAAACAATAAGATATGTCTCTAGGGGTCATAGAACCCTTAGGGACATATTCAATGGGTAATATGGGTCAAAGGATGTGATAGGGTCACCTATGACCCTCTTTGACCCATTAAACGATGACATATGTCGCTAGGGGTCCTCGAACCCCTAGGAACATATTCGAATAGGTCATATGAGTAAAAGGGGGTCATAGGGTGACCTATGACCCCTTCTGACCTATTAAATGATGACATATGTCTATAGGGGTCCTAAAACCTCTAGGGACATATTCGAAATATTCATATGGGTCAAAGGGGGTCATAGTGTGATTTATGACCCCTTTTGACCCATTAAACGATGACATATGTCCCTAGGGGTCCTAGGACCCCTAGGGACATATTTGAATCGTTCATATGGGCCAAAAGGGGTCGTAGGGTGACCTATGACGACTTTTGGCCCATTAAATGATGACATATGTTGTTAGGGGTCCTATAACCCATAGGGTCATATTTGAATAATTCATATGGCTCAAAGGGGGTCATAGGTCGCCCATTAAACGATGACATATGTCGCTTGAGGTTCTCAGACTCCTAAGAACATATTCGAATGGGTCATATGGGTCAAAGAGGGTCAGAGGGTGACCTATGACCCCATTTCACCCATTAAACGATGACATATGTCTCTAGGGGTCCTAGAACCCCTAAGGACATATTCGAATTGTTCATATGGGTTAAAGGGGGTCATAGGGTGACCTATAACCCCCTTTGACCCATTAAATGATGACATATGTCTCTAGGGGTCCTATAACCGCTAGGGACATATTGAAATCATTCATATGGGTCAAAAGGGGTCATAGGGTGACCTATGACACCTTTTGACCCATTGAATGACGACATATGTCCCTAGTCATCCTAGGACCCTTACGAACATATTCAAATTGTTCAAATGGTTCAGAGTGGTTTATAAGGTGACCTATGACCCACGTTCACCCATTAAATGATGACATATGTCTGTACGGGTCCTATAACCCTTAGGAACATATTCGAATCGTTCATATGGGTCAAAGAGAGTCATAGGTTGACCTATGATACTTTTTGACCCGTTAAACTACGACATATGTCCTTAGGGTTCCTCATACCCCTAAGGACATATTCGAATTGTTCATATGGGTCAAAGGGGGTCATAGGGTGCCCTATGACCCCTTTTAACCCATTAAACAATGACATATGTCTCTAAGAATCCTAGGGATATATTTGAATGGGCCATATGGGTCAAAGGGTGTCGTAGGGCGACCTATGACCCCCTTTGACCCATTAAACGATGGCATATTTCCCTTAGGGTCCTAAGACCCCTAGGAACATATTCAAATCATTCATATGGGTGAAAGGGGGTCATAGGGTGCCTTATGACACCATTTGACCCATTAAATGATGACATATGTCCCTAGAGGTCCTAGGATCCATAGGAACATATTTGAATCGTTCATATGGGTCAAAGGGGGGTCATAGAGTGACTTATGACCCCCTTTGATGTATTAAATGACGACATATGTCCTTAGGGGTTCTAGGACCCTTAGGGACATATTTGAATGGGTAATATGGGTCAAAGGGGGTCATAAGGTGAGCTATGAATCTCTTTGACCCATTAAATGACAACATATGTCTCTAGGGGTTCTAGAACCCCTAGGGACATATTCGAATGGGTGATATGGGTCAAAGGGGGTCATAGGGTGACCTATGATCCTCTTTGACCCATTAAACAACATGTGTCACTAGGAGTCCTCGAACCCCTAGGAACATATTCAAATGGGTCATATGGGTCAAAAGGGGTCATAGGATGACCTATGACCCCTTTTGACCCATTAAATGATGACATATGTCTGTAGAGGTCCTAATACCCCTAGGGACATATTCAAATTGTTCATATGGGTCAAAGAGGGTCATAGGGTGACCTATGACCCCCTTTGACCCATTAAATGATGACATAATTTCTTAAGGGTCTTAGGGACATATTCAAATGGGCCATATCGGACCCCTTTGATCTATTAAATGATCACATATATCCTTAGGGGTCCTAAGACACCTAGGGACATATTTGAATCATTCATATGGGTCAAAGTAGGTCATAGAGTGCCTTATGACACCATTTGACCCATTAAATGATGAAATATGTCGCTAGGGGTCCTAGGACCCTTAAGGACATATTTGAATCATTCATATGGGTCAAAGGGGGTCATAGGGTTACCAATGAACCCCTTTGACCCATTAAATGGCGACATATGTCTGTAAGGGTTCTAGGACCCCTAGGGACATATTCGAATAGGTAATATGAGTTAAAGGGGGTCACAGGGTGACCTATGACTCTCTTTGACCCATTAAATGACAACATATATCTCTAGGGGTCCTAGAACCCTTAGGGACATATTCGAATGGGTCATATGGGTCAAAGGGGGTTATAGGGTGACCTATGACTCTCTTTAACCCATTAAACGACAACATATGTGACTAGGGGTCCTCGAACCCCTAGGAACATATTTGAATGGGTAATATGGGTCAAAGGGGGTCATAGGTACCTTGTTTGACCCATTAAATGATGACATATGTTTCTAGAGTTCTTAAAACCCCTAAGGACATATTCGAATTGTTCATATGGGTCAAACAGGGTCATAAGGTGACCGATGACCTCTTTTGACCCATTAAATGATGAAATATGTCCCTAGGGGTCTTGGGACCCCTAGGGACATATTCGAATCATTCATATGGATCAAAGGCGGTCATAGGGTGACCTATGACTCCTTTTGAGCCATTAAACAATGACATGTCCCTAGGGTTTCTAGGACCCCTAGGGACATTCGAATAGGTAATATGGGTCAAAGGGGGTCATAGGGTGACATATGACTCTCTTTGACCCATTAAACAACAAGATATGTCTATAGTGGTCCTAGAACCCCTAGGGACATATTCAATGGGTAATATGGGTCAAAGGGGGTCATAGGGTGTCCTATGACCTTCTTTGACCCATTAAACGATGACATATGTCTCTAGGGGTCCTCAGACCCTTAAGAACATATTCGAATGGGTCATATGGGTCAATGGGAGTCATAGGGTGACCTATGACCCCCTTTGACCCATTAAACGATGACATATGTCTCTAGGGGTCCTAGAAGCTCTAGGGACATATTTGAATTGTTCATATGGGTCAAAGGGGGTCATAGGGTGACTTAAGATCCCCTTTGACCCATTAAATGATGACATATGTCTCTAGGGGTCCTATAACCCCTAGGGACATATTCGAATCGTTCAGATGGGTCAAAGGGGGTCATAGGGTAACCTATGTCACCCTTTGACCCATTAAATGATGACATATGGTCCTAGGGGACCCCTAGGGATATATTCGAATCATTCATATGGGTCAAAGGGGGTCATAGGGTGACCTATGACCCCATTTGACCTATTAAATGATGACATATGTCGCTAGAGGTCCTCGGACCCTTATAAACATATTCGAATGGGTCATATGGGTCAAAGGGGGTCAAATTAGGAGAGAATAAAGACCATGGTGAGAAATCAATTCTTGCCATCTGATTTAGCAATCCAAATTTAAAGATAAGAAGGAATAATTTGAAACAGAGGGATATGGATGTCATGTCCTATACTGAAAAATTCCATACCCTAAGTATTAGGGGAGGACTGGAAGATGAAGATGAGAAGGTGGATAGATACATTAATGGCCTCAATTACAATATTCAAGATGAAAGAGGATTGAATGTACCAAGGACACTTGGAGAATGTTTTCAGTTGGCAATCTGGGTAGAGGAGAAGTTGAAAAGAAAGAATGAAAGGAAAGCAAATCAGAGAGGAGGTCGAACAATGAGAGGAAGCGGTGTAAGATTTCAGTTTGACACTTCAAACAATCAAGACAAAGATAAAGGGAAAGAGATTACATCTGTGACAAGAGGAAGTTTCAGGGGAGGAAGATTTGGAAGTGGAAGAGGTAATAGTGTTTTCACAGGTAAATGATTCACATGTGGAGGAGTAGGCAATCAATCCTACAAGTGCCCTGAGAAAGGTGTGGATTTCAGGAAGGAGGAGAGGAGAGTCAACTTGACCCAAGAAGAAGAGGAAGAAAAGAAGTACGATAATGCAGACCCTGAACTTGAAGGAGAATCTTTGATGGTGAGAAGAGGACCACAAATACAGTAGCAAAAGGAGACCAGACCATCCATTTTCAGGACAAATTGCATGAACCATGGTAGGATTTGTAAGATGATAATAGACTCTAGTTCCTTTGATAATTTAGTGTCTTATGAAATGGTAAATAAACAAGGATTGAAGAAGTATCTTATTGATAGACCATATAGGGCATTTTGGGTCAGTGATGCATAAAATATTGTTGTAAGGGAGCAAGCAATAGTGGATTTCTCTATAGGAGAATATAAAAGATCAACCTATATGTGATCACATTCTAATGATGTGCTGCCATGTAATCCTTGGAAGGCCTTGGCAAGCCTCAAGGAACACTATTCATTTTTGCTCATCAAATGTTTATATAGTACACAAAGATGGTATGAAGTTTAAGCTAAATCCTTTGACTGGTCATGATGCAGAAAGAGTTATTTGTTTTGGCAAAAAAGAGTTTGTGGACTTCCAGGAGCAGAGGGAGAGTAAACATGATATGACAGATCTGCCACTAAATCCATCTCTTTTGGTTATGAAGGATGAGATTTTTCAAGACAAAACTCAAAATTCTGCTTACAAGCAGACAGTGACAACAAAAGGAGTGATTATAGGAATAGTATGGTGTCCTTTGGTGACAAGAGTGAAAAAAGAAGTGAACATATCCATGGAGGATAAGAGACAGGGTCAACATGACCTCAGACAACAAGTTATTCAACCTTTGTCAAGGATAAAACATGACTGTTCACAATCAACAGGCAATAAGGTTACCATGACTGGTAACAAGGATCTAATACTTTTTGTTTCTAATGATTTGTATGTAGGTGTGTAGGGTAATACATTGCAGGTGCAAAGTTGCAAACATCCCTCTAGAAGGATGGGAGGAAAGAAGATAGTACCCCTTAACTCTTGGGACAAGAGTTGCTTTGAAGGTGGGGTGTTTGGTGCAGGGGCAGCTATTAAATCATCTAAGAGAGCCTTGGTACAAGATGAAGATAGAGGATCAACGACATCATTTATTGTTAATTGGGATATATTAAAACCAATAATAGAATTATGTAATAAAAAATGTACTTTGAAAGACAAAAGTCATAAAAGTCCTAGTAAGGACCTAAGGGCAACATGATGTAAAATGGCCAAAAGAGCCATATGGGGTAGTCTTAGGATAGTTTCATACTTAGTTGCATTTAATAAATCCATATGACCAATTTTGAGTCAATGGAATAGTTTAGAAAGTTAGGGAATGCATAAAAACTATAGTTTGAAATTTGAATTTCAAATTCAAACGGTCATATTAGTTTTGGAGGGAAAGTAGTAATTTGGTATTTGTTTGATTGAATAAACCTTTGTAACCAACTTGGTCGGTTGGACAGGTGCATATAAGCCTATTTAAGTTGTAATGAACATATGCAAGACATGAATCATTATTGGTATGAAAAAATTCACAGAAATTGTATAGAACAACAATCATACTTTCCTCTGCATCAATAAAAAAAATAAAAAATAAATGATACTTATACATACAGTGGGGCTCTCTGTGCGAATGAAAATCATTGATGATCTAGGATGCTGAATCTATACAGGCTCATCACCAGTAGCCACACCCTATATACAATAAAGAATGCATCAATATTTAATCAATTAGAAAACATCTAATTAGCTTTCCTTTGTCAATGCATGCTGGCTCACCCCCTGCACTTTGTCCCCCCAGGGCAGGTGGTATCTGCAAGATAAAAGAAAGATTAGCAACCATATATGCTACAATATCAAATAGAAAAGAAAAATGTGAACACAACATAATGTACCGTAGATGTCTCAAGGCCAAATGAAATGGCTGAGAGTGTAGCATCATCTATCTGTCTAAGTTCCTCCTCGGTCATCAACTAAACATGAATGAAGATCACATACCTGTAAAAGTCAGTATGGCTTAAAAATTAAAATTACTCTATTATAAAAATTAACTTTAAATCACATATTTCATAACAAAAAAATGTATACATGTACTGAAACCAAAGGAGTCCATGCCCCTACATTCCCCTCCTCTCTTGCATCAAGGTCTATAGCCTCTGCATGTGCATCTGGTGTATACTCGTCTAATACAAAATGATACTCAGGAAGATCACATATGGAACCCAAGCAAATATTCTTGCATGTAATGCAAGTGTGAGGCACACAAATGTGTGATGAGCTAGCTAATGATGAACTGGCACCAACATCATCAACACGAGGAGGCAAGACTGACCTAGCCTAAGATATCATTAGGCTACTCAGCCTATGAATGGCTATGATGGTCTGAGAGCTAGCCTCTGCCATAATATCTGGATATTGCACTCAAGGAGGGGGGGAGATATCAGTAGGGGCGACAAAAGTGCCAAGTTTCTTCTGCTGGGAAGAGGGTCTATCCTGAGGAGCTCTTAGTCCTAAGCCCATGTTGGGCTTCATGCTCCAATAGTTCACTTTAAGTTTCAACACAAATTCTACATATAATTTTCTAAGGAAATAAAATGGTATGTCTAAATTTCCATGTGGAGGGATATCGAAGACCATCGACCAATGGTCCCAAAAATTTTCATGTATGGCATCATTTGTGCACCATTTAATTGATAGTTTGGTTTTTTTTGGGTCAACTGGTATACCCATTTTTGGGTTAGCACAAAGGCTAGCCAAATCATTTTTGGTTATATTGAGGGCCGCAACCTCATCATAATCCAAACCATCATCAAACATCTAGTGCATTTCATCATGCCAACGAAGAGCGGCATTTTGTTGGTTTGTAAGGGTTTCAATGTTATCCACTATAGTGTTTAACATAGATAACATAGGAGCCAATGCAGGTACATTATTGTATGTTCTATGCAAACCTCTCAACTTAGCGATATTTTCATTTATCAAATCCTTGATTTGAGGAGGGTTTTGAGGAGCTAGAGGATCATTTGGTGGAGGGTTTTGTGGGGATACTGGATAGTTTGGTGGTGGGTTACAAGAAATATTATTCCCTGCCTCAGTGTCATCATTTTGATCAGCCATTCCTATTGAATTGAAAAACGTAATATATATTAAAAAAAATCTAAATTTTAACCATTTTTGTCAAAAAAACTCTAGATTCAACTAAAACAAAAAAAATCATGTTAAAATGAATTAAATTTAGGTTGAAAATGAGTTTGGGGGGGAACATACCTGATATCTGATATCCGATCTCGTATCTAATATCTAATCCGCTATAGCAATACTGGCCCCAAATTCACGTAAATGAGGGCCAATAGGTCTGTGATTTTATTTAATCCAATCTACAAGTATGAGATATCTGATACTATATCGGATATTCGATATAACATCAGATATTCGATATGGCACGATAACATAAAATGAGTACAATATATATAATATAACATATAATATATAATATATATTACATTTTATATATTTTTATATTATATTTTATATTTATTATATTAAATTACTATATATTATAATATAAAATATTATATTATATAATAATATTATTATTATATTATATTATTATAATTTATAATATATTATACTTTTTAATTATATATTATATTATAAGATATTGCTTTTTATTATTATATTATATCTTATATATATATTATATTACATTACTATATATTATAATATATGCAATATTATATTATATTATTATAATATTATATTTAATTATAATATAATAATAATAATATTATTATATTATATTATAATAATTATTATAATAATAATATTAAATAATAATAACAATATTATAATATAATAGTATGATATATTATTTAATATGATATTATAATCATATCTTATTATTATTTAATAATATTATTATATTAAATAATAATAATATTATTATTAAATAATATATCATACTATTATATGATTATAATTATTAGTCAGATATTTGATTTAAAATCGGATATCCGATATTATTGGATATCTGATTTCAAATCAGATATCCAATATCATATCAAATATTCAATAAGGCTCGGCTTAACCTTCCAGGTTTGGTTCCTGGATAGGTAAAAAAAAGTCAAAATGGATTTTGAAGTGCTTTTAGGTGTCTTCAAACTCTCTTTTTTTCACATCCCCACTTTTTGGCACACCATGATCCTGCACATACCCGCTAGGCAGAAAATAAAAAGTTCATTTTAAGACCAAACAAAGTGTTA
This sequence comes from Cupressus sempervirens, assembly GCA_028749045.1. Taxonomy (NCBI): domain Eukaryota; kingdom Viridiplantae; phylum Streptophyta; class Pinopsida; order Cupressales; family Cupressaceae; genus Cupressus; species Cupressus sempervirens. Next base: position 254,166,574 of record CM053786.1, on the reverse strand, counting down.
TTTAATCTAATAAATCCACACACATGGTTTCGACAAACACACAATGGTCTTCGACAACGTCCTGCAAAGCAAACATTAGTAGTTTACAGTTATGATCATCTCTTCATCCCATAATTGCCACATGCTGCAAGGAGACCATTAGTAACACAAAATCATTTAATCTATGTTCTAGAAGGAAATGAAAACCTTAGATTATTTCTTTATAGAAATTGAGAATTCATAAAGAGTTATGGCACATTTATTTTTATTAAATGAATTTGATTTGAAAATAAAATTAAATATTTTTCATTAATTCAAGTTATAAATTAAAAAATGCAATTAAATGTAACTACCGAGATGATTAAAGTGAGATAAGTAAAACTAACATTTAACCACACTTTAAAAGTATCTAGTTTGAATCTATTTAACTTCAATGTATCATTTAAACAACTTCACTAAAGAAAGAAAGAAAGAAATAATTTAGATGTTCAATTCTTTTTTAACAAATTCAATATTTTAAAAAATGAAAAAATTAATAAGAATATACATTTCTTAACACCATGAATGTGTTACTAATTTTTAATTTAACTTCAATGCATCTGTTAAACAACTTCATTAATGAAAGAAATAAATAAATAATTTAGATATACAATTTTTTTTTACCAAATTGTGAATGAAGATAGGAAATATTGATGAAAGCGTGAATGAAGATAGGAATAACATTAATTTGCAAATATTGAGAAATCTCTCACCTGCCTTCGATTTATCTGTGGACAAAATTCGTGGCAAAGACAGGCCTTTAATGCACTCTCAAGTTGATGCCAAATATGGAGATTGATGGCACAAAATGACATCTATGATGGAAATTTGTAGTCAATGATTGAAATGCGAGACATGGTGGTTTTTGTTTCGCAGATAGAATGATGTTCTATGCATGTAGAAACAGATCCCATTTCTAATAACTTTAAGGATTTTTTGACTACTCACACAAACATGAAAAATGTAGGCATGTTCATGCGAACATGGTCACTTAATTTTCCAGTCGCTGTGAAATTTCAATGGGTATGTTCGCTTGAACATGTGTTCACACGAACATGCTCAATATGTTCGCATGAACAACATGTTCACACGAACACCATGTTCAGACGAATGCCCAAAATAAGGAAAATTTCAACCCATTTTTCATAATTTTTTAAATTATTTGCTCTTTTGACTTCCATAATTGTAGGAGAATGATCTCCTACTGTAAAATAAAAAATGTCAAAATGTGCTACTTAGAGCAAGCTTTCCAATGACTATAATTTCAATACATATTTTAGTCATTAAGACTTTCAAATATGAGCTTAACTCATTATAGGTTCATTACCAGTTCATTACCAATTGAACATCAACCGACTTTGACACCTTCAAAAAATTAGTAAATTAGGTCATTTTTTTTTTGAAAAATATGTAGGCATTAGCTTATTGAGATACCTTACTATTCAAAAAAGAAAATTTAGGTTTATGATAAACTGACTTCAAATTATTTGTGTCAAATTGAACATATGTCTAAATTATGATTCATGTCACTTCAAAACTTCATAAACTATACAATATTCAACAAAAATAAATCAAACCAAATGTAGACACTAGATATTGATGTTACAAATCCAACTTCAAAAGAATTACTTTATTATCATTTTTGAAAAAAAAGTTATGTGTGTTAAACAGACTGTCACTCTTTAAAATATTAAATTTTATTATGTACCACTTTTCGGAAGAGATAAAAAAAAGTGACATAAATAATTTATTTTTTTAGATTAAAAAATATAGTTACAAAGTAGGAACAAACTATTCAAAATCACTAGTTTATGTCATCTTGAAATTATTTATAGTTTTGGAGACATAGTCAATTGAACGTGACATTTGTTGCAAAAATATTGATTTCAGTGTCAAAATTGGTCAAAAAGTGGAACCCATTATTATGGGATCACGGAATTGAGCCTAAAAGTGTTTTCTCCCAGAATTTTCACAATTTGATAAGGGCCTATCCACAACTATTGAAACTTGGTATGACTACTCATTTTTTCTTTCACCTTATCCTAGAGTAGAACAAGGTCAAAAATTCTGAATGATTTTATTGTGGTCCTCTTGTCAAACCATCTTTTCACAATAGCCTGATGTTTAGCCATGTGCTCCAATGGAGCTATCCTTTTCTCATCCATTTCTAAAAGATTCATTAATCTTATTTGTTCTTTGTTAGCATCTTCAGCATACCCACTCATGAATTTCAAAATAGGAATTTTGAGATTAAGTGGGAACACTAGTTCTTGTCTATAAACAACCAAAAGTGGCGAAGTCCCCAAGGCATTTTTGACTCTCACTCAATTTATCCACAAGGCATATTTCAATTGTGTATTCCAATCCATAGGATTCTCCTTCAACAATCATTTTTTACTGTCATCAAGTTCTTGTTTGTGAATCCCGCTACCCCATTTCCTTGTGGGTAGTAATTTGAAGAGAACTTGATAATGGCTTTGTTTTCAAATGCCCATTGGCTCAAGAATGCACATGTGAAAGCAGATCTATTATCACACGCAAGGGAAAATGGCATTCTAAACCTACTAACAATTTGTTCTTCCAAAAAGTTAGTCACCACATTAGCAGTGCAATTTTTGAATGTTTCTACTTGCATCCATCGTGTGCAATAATCCATAGGTATGAGAATAAATGCATGTCCAGTTGATGATGGTGGATTAACTAGACCTATGAAATTTGGCCCCCACTTTGGAAATGGGCATACCTCATACACTAGTTGTAATGGCATTACTAGGTGTCTCTCTCTATTAGCACTGGTTTGACACATATGACAAGAATGGACATGCTCAAAAGTATCATTAAATATTGAGGGCCAAAAATAACCCAATCAAAAAATCATGTGAGTCATTGCTTTAGCTAAACCATGTCCCATAACATACTTGTCATGGAAATTCTCCAAGACTTCCTTGGCTTCATTGCATCCCAATCATTTTAGAAAAATTCCTTTGTACTTCCTTTTGTATAACTAGTTGTCAAGTAGCTTGTAAGACTCCCATTTCATCTTAAGTCCTCTATGGTGTGGACTATTCATCCAATTGGGACATCAGTTCTGTAGGAGGTAATAAATGATTTCTTGATACTAGATGTCTATTATCACTCCTTGATTAATGTCAACTTGGGATACAACCATCCTTTTCTAATCATCTTCATTTGTTTTAGTGTTAAACTTCGAGTCCTCATCTCCATCTTGATTTTTAGCTATCATCTTTGACAGACCCTGACCTCTAACCAATTTCATAGGTTGAATCCCAAGGTTGAATCATTGGAGTATAGACATCCACTTCCCTCATCTTTCACCCACTTCATTCTACATCAAGAGTGTCTTTACCACTGGATTGGGTATAATGGCATACACCTTGCTTCTAACGATGTAACGATAAAATTTCTTCACTGCTTTAATCAATGCAAAGGATTGTTTATCTAGGTTAGAATATTTCAACTTAGCATTCTTTAAAGGGCAGATCATGAACGAGATTGGCCTTTCATCATCATCTTCCTTTTTTTGAGTCAGAATCCTAGCACAAGAATGTTCTAAAGTGAAAGAGTATATCTTGAAAGGTAGTTGATAATCAGGATGTACCATCACCAAGGTGATTAAAATAGCAATTTTTATATCTTTGAATGATTTCTTAATTTTTGGGGAAAATTTTCTTTTGGCTCCTTTGTTGAGCAAATCCATGAGGGAATGGACAATTTCTACAGATCCACTTATAAATTTTCATACAAATTTTATCTTCCCGAAGAGAGATTTCAATTCTTTTTTACTATGTGGAGATGTTAACTTTAGAATAGATTCAACTCTATCCATATCAATGGAGATTCCTACTTTAGAGATAACATGCCCCACCAACTTTCCTTTGGTAACACCAAATGAGCACTTCTTAGGGTTGAGAGAGATGTCATATTTACAGCATCTATTGAATACCTATCTTAGATCGGCAACCTGAGTACTTATTTATTTAGAAAAGATAGTCTGGTTGTCCATGTAAATGACTATACATTTTCTTATCAATCCTTTGAAAGATTCATCCATTGCTTGTTGAAATGTAGCTCCAGTGTTAATCAATCTTAAAGGCATTTTTCTGTAGGAAAAATTTCCCCATTTCATTGTAAAAGTTGTTTTTAAGCAATCTTCTTCATCTACCATCACTTGATTGTACCTAGAGTATCCACCTATAAATGACATCATCTTTGCCCCATTCATAATTTGCAACACTTCATCTAGTGTAGGCAACAACTAGTTGTCCTTTTGAGATGCTAAGTTAATGTTACGAAAATCAACACGAAGATGAATCTCTCCAGTCTTCTTACACACAATAACCAGATTATCTACCCAAGTAGAATGATGGATAGGGTAAATAATCTTTGAATCAAGTAACTTCTTAATTTCCATCATTATCAATGGTTCAATGATTAGGTTTATAGGCCTTAATCTTTTCTGGAATGGTTTGACCCTTGGTTTTAGTGGGATGTTATACATAATAATCTTAGGGTCATAAGTCTTTAAATCTTCATAGGTCCAAGCAATAAAATCTTTACACTTAGTTAGCAATTTGAGCATATCCTCCCTTTCTTGGGGATTGCATGCTTTACCTATTTGTACCATTCTTAGTTTTCCATCCATACCCAAGTTGTATGAGCCACATTCATCCATTCCCTTTTCTTGGATCACTCTCCATTTCAATTTTGATTCATCATGATCAAATATGCATTCTAACTCAACCATCCCTTTTGGAATAGTATTGGTTTTCAAATTAAGAATACCATCTTCATCTCTAAGTTCATCATTTTCAGATTTGTCATTTGATATATCATTGATTTCTTGTCCCTCCAAATGGTGACTGCACATGATAAACTCTAGTATATGTTGATCCTCTTGAAAAACTTGAAAAATTGTGATATTATCAGGAATAGATTGAACGGTGACCAATTCTATTGAAAATCTTTCCAACTTGGTTCTTTAAATAGGTTGTAACACACTTTCCAAAATGGAGAGAGCATCTACTACCATGCTTTTACTTCTTGGAATGGATTTGACGTTCAAAGCTTCAAACTCATCCATTATATCTCATACCCTTTTTTTGTAAGCCATTAACCTCTTATCATTGCACGAGTATATCAATTTCACTTATTGTATAACTAGTTGAGAGTCTCATTTGATTATGATAGCCTTGATTCCTTTCTCATGTGCAAATAAGAGTCCTTGAATCAATGCTTCATATTCAGCACCATTGTTATTACATCTAAACTCTAGTCGATATGTGGCATAGAATGACATACCTTTTGGGTTAATTAATTCAATACCCGCATTAGCTCCTAGTTTTCACTTGGAACCATCAAAGAGAAGCATCCCAATTTGATCCCCTTTTGGTTTTCTGACTTCATGCTTGTTCATTCTCAAATTTTCTTTTACTTGGGCCTTAAATGATTTTCTTTTGGGAATCCATTATAACTTTCCAAGTGGAGGACTTGATGATTCTCCATTCTGAATTTCTGACAGGGGTAGCATGTGCTCTTCTTGTTTGCTTTGAATTTCCCCTATCAGTTCTTTAATTTCTTCAACTTTGGGAAGAGGATGTATGGCCACTGAAGTCTATCCTTGATCTTTGATGTATCACCTCTATCTTTGAATTTTTATTACTCTAGGTGAAGGAGAAGACAAACCCCCACCATCCGAAGAAGTATCGCTATATGATGTATTTAAATCCTCTATTTCTTCTTCAATATTTTGAAGAGTGTTGGACATATTTGTGGGGCTTTGATTTTCTATAGATTCATGTTGTGGGTCATTACCCTTTTTCATTCCCATCATCTACGTTAATACTTTAGTGATCACTTCTTGGCATGATGAACACTCGAACTCAAAATGACTCATTTTATATAATAGGCAAAATCTAGGAAGGAGGAGAATGTTAGGGTTAGCTTCTTCCCCTAGACATTGAAAGTTAGCCACCATATGGCCTATGAATTATGTCACAACTTCTTCTTTTGGAGCTGAAATTATTGGGTCCATATCATGATCATTTAATTTTTTGGTTGAGGTTGTGTCAAGAGCCATTACCTTATATGAGCCTAGCTCTGTCTGTAGAAAAGCTAGTTCATTTGGAGCATTGTACTCAGCAATCATTTTCTTCAACTTTGGTTTTGCATCAATTTTGATTTGGTTTTTAAGACCCTTCCATGGAAATGAAAGATGAGTGAATTCCATTGAAAACCATCCTCTAAGACACTTAGTCCATTCCCTACTGCGAAGCATTCCAAACATTTTAGGGATATCAACTACATGAATATCAATTATATCTTGAATCTGAGGATCAATTGTAAGCTATATCTACACATCTTTCAACATGCCTATGACTTTCACTTCATGTTCATACAACTGTATTACCACTTGGTTTGAGGTATGAGGAGTGACTCCTAACTTTTGTGCTATGGAAAATGGCATAACATTACATGAAGCCCCTAAATTGATAAGGCAATTGTGAAGATTCTTTCCATATATCCTGATGGTAAGAAAGAATGGGGGTATCTCTATTTTATCTTTGAACATAGTAGGCATTGCCTTTGTAGCATTAAGTTTTTGTGGGCCTACATTTTTTTATGTAGTATTAGCATTGTGAGAAGTCTTCATATGGTCCAACATCTTCATGAGTGCTTCCCTTTGTTGTGGGTAATTTTGTAGCATATCAAATATAGAAATATTGGGCTGATTTCATTTCAAATCTTTCACTACATTATATCTCTCTATAGACTAGGAAAGATTATTCAATATTTTTGGTACATTTCCTTGATTTTGATTTTGTTGTCCTATAGGTGGTGGTCTAACTGGTGGTGGATTGTTGTTCACTCAAGGATTGGGTGGAGTTGATTGTAAAGCTAGAGGAATTCCATCCATCAAGGGATCCTTTCTACCTCTAGGATTGTACGTATTTCAATTATCATTGTGAAAAGTGAACATCTCCTTATGTTGAATATGAAGTCCTTGACTGAATGGGAATGATAATTCCTCACTTGTTGGTTGTTCCCCTTCAATATTTTGTGCAGAGTCATATGATTCCAAAATCATATCATTGAATTGCAAAACTTTGATTCATCTGTTGATTGCCATTGTAGTATGAACTATCATTGTTGAGTGCACTTTGGCTATCATCATACTGATTGATATCAACATACTAGACATTGTTGTTGTTGTTATCAATAGGAATGCTTCCATTATTCAGATGGGTGTTCCATTGTTTGTTCTACCTTTGGAAGCCATTATTGTGTAATGAGGATTGAAATTGTTTCCTTCGCTACTATTTCCTACATTATTGTTGTTATTATTTCCATTGAAGTTCATGTTGAAATTCTAACCAAAATTTTTGTTGTGTCGTTGTGAAAACCTATGTCATGTCAATTCATTGTTCATTTGTGACATCATCCTCTTCATTTGGTCAAGTTCTATAATGAAGCTATTATTTGGCTCTGTAGGAACAATGGCCTTCTTTTCAAAGAAAGTAGTCTTTGGTGGGTCATACCCTGGATATGTTAGTGCAGGGTTCTATGGAGTGGCTTCCTATTGTAATGGAATAAGGTTCATTGGTATGAGTTGGCTAGGCACTAGAGGTGCTCCAATAGGGTATGTTGGTATTGTAGCAACTTCTTGAGTTGGAGGCATCATCCCTCCTCTATTAGGATTAGCTCATGGCATTCAAATAAATATGAGGAGCTGCTTCCACTGGTATGGTATATGGTGATTCCAGTCTATAGTATGCCATATGGAAGTGATGATTGAAACATGCAATAGTCTCATTTGGATCCCTCTTAATTGATATGAATTGCTCATGTGTCAAAGTCGGGTTAACAAAAGTCTTGAATTGTTCCAAAAATAATTTCTCAAACATTTTCCAATCTCTAATGCATCCAGGTGGAAAATTAATGTACAAATTATAGATAACTTCTCCCAAAGAGTAAGGAAATAAATGAAGAACCACATATTCATTAGTAATTTGTTTGCAGTTACAAATTTCTTTGAATATTTTGACATGATCTTCAGCCATTTACATTTCTCCATAAATGAACCTTGGGCAAAACTTTTTGAGATTCTTAAGAAGCTCATGGAGTACACCTCTCAAGTTAATGTGTGAGTTAACTATGTTTTTGAAAAAGGCCATTGGAGGATTTTGTGGACCTAAAGGTGGTTGTGTTGGTGGTGGGACCGTTGAAGTATGTGGAGGTCCACTTGGTGGTTGAATTGGTGGTAGAGTAGAAGAAGATGATGAAATGTCAAATGGAAGAAGTTAGATTCAGGGTATTCCTCTATCACTGCATTTCTTGCAAAAGTGAGTAAGCTAAAAAAATTCATGTCAACTTGGTGAAGACTTCAACGCTCAGTGGAATGGGGATCTTGGATCAATATCCTCCAACTTCCATCAATTTTTGAAAAAGCACACCTCTACATAAGTACACTTTCTCAACTTTTCTAAATTTTGTGCAATACAAAGTTTTGTGGATCTGTAGACCTATAGACCTGCAAAGCTAAGCACCTAAATTTTGAAAAAATAAAATAAAATTCTAAACTTTGTGTAAAGCACAGATTATTTCAAAGGGTGAAAAAATCTGAAACTTTGTCAAAAAAAAATCGTTTCTAGAATGTAAATTGTGTTGGCCCTCCTAGTGCCACTTCTGTTGGGGACCCATTTTTCATGAGGCCAATAGTAGGAATCGATTGCATGATATCCTCTCTTGGAAAGCTAATATTTTTAGGGATCAACTCCAAGGTTCTATAATTTTCTTGCGATGCACCAGAATCTGCTTAGTTGAAGATAAATGTGATTGTTCACAAGGAGGCCTTTTCTGGTACTAATCACTTTCTTTTTTTCTAGAATCGATGTAGATCTACTTGCTATCTCAGAATCGCATACAAAAGAACAATATTTTTTATTTTTTGTCTTTTTGAATGAATGCAAACTACGAATGCAACTAAAATGTGTTCCTATTCTAACAAAGAGGGTTAGTAAAGCAAATAAAAAAACTGAAAGAAAATAACTTGAAATTGAAAACCCTAATTGGACATAAGCTACAAAACACAATGTGCTATGAGTTAAGCTTTCAAATAAATTGGTGGAAAACTAATGAAAATATGAGCAATGCTTCCTAGAATCCACTGATGCAATTACCAGTGAGAAAATTTTATGATCGAATGATGTTTCACCTTCCATCAAATCATAAGGCCATGCAAAGTGTGCTCATGTGAGATGGAATGCTATATAGACACAATTTTTTTAATCTCTTCTCAAGCTCATTGCGTTAGAAGAATTGGTATACCTATAGCAATAACAAGAACTATAGAATCACAAAACTAGAAATCATGCAACAAAATTTTGGCTCAATCACAATTTCATGAATAAAATCCACAAAACAATAACTCATTTAGGCAAGAATCACTACACTCCAAATGCAAGCACCAAAAGCATAATTCTATTGCATAATATAAGCAACCCTTTTTACATTTTACAATGAGGTATTTATAAGAAATCATTTTCTCAATTTGTGTTGAGATTGAGGGAAATATTCATGCAATAAAATGCTTTCAAAACATTAAAACAAACTAAATATATACAAACTAACAATCTAACCCATGCTTAGAGGGACTCCATCCATATTTGATTTATTAATTGGATTATTGAGCCCTTTACATGTCAAAAACAATGAAATCATGAGAGAGAAAGTAGAAGGAATCCATTAGTCGAAGTGGAAGTGCATGGAGATGTCAAAAATGGAAACTAGCCCTTCACTTGATGTGTGTCAGAGTTAACTTATCATCAAAATGTGCTCTCAATGCATGGAAAGTGCTATTTTTTGAGCTAGCAGTTAACTACCAGTGCACCTTTGAATTGCGGACTTGTGGACCTATGGACCTATGGAGCTTCGAAGCTACAGACCTATAAGGCTGCATGAAAATGCAGAGCTACAACCCTATAGAGCTACAAACCTCAACTAGGTTAAAAACTTAGAATTTTATTAAGTGTCAAAATTGAAATTCTAGCATCTTTGTTTTGTTCTTCTTCATCACAAAACTATGTTTGGATGTTTTCCCTTGAATTTCTCTATCATGTCAATAATTTTAGCTGCATCTAGAAGATCTAAAGACTCATACTTTTCCTTTTCCTTCTATCTATAGTTGTCCACCTCAATTTGAGTCTCATCAAAGTCTCTAAGTTTGGTGTCTGATTCTAATAGTGTTTCTTCAATCCTAAAGGCTTGTCTGATATCTTCATCATTGGATGCTTCCTCTAATATCTTCTTGAAATTCTCCACTACTACCTCAACTGGCAATAGCTTCTCTCATTCTTCATCTTTAGAAACTTCCAAGCATGCATCATTGTACAAGTTTTCTACTTCCAAATTTGTGCCTGGGCTTGGTCCTTGACTTGACGGATCTCCTAGTGCAATGTTTCCATCACTTTATTTCCATTTGCTATCTTCTCTATCCAATCATCAATCAAATCTAACTCTTCTCTAGTATATACATCGATCAAAGTGTGATACCTTTGGCCCTTTATGGTTTGTAGAGTTTTCTAGGCCCATACCTCATCCATGCTATTGAAAACCTACCTCAAAATTGCTTCTATCTTATTCACATTTTCTTGCATAGCATGTAGTAACTTCAAATTCCAATAACTTTGAATTCCTTGTGATTGTGGTAACATCTCTATCTTCAAGGCTTTCTCACTATTCCTAAAAATCTCTCAAAATGGATTGAGTTGTACACCTTCCCCTTCTCTAAGAATGGTATTTAGAGTCTCTTCATGGTGCTTAGGATCAATAGGACTAACAACATTAGCTAGATATCCCTTAAGGTTCTCAACGTGCCTTCAAAGAGTTTGGAGTTCAATCTCATCCTGCTCTATGTGCCTGAGAACCTCTTTGACTCTCATAGTGATCATCTATTGGGCTAAATCTCATATAGGCTTTCCCAACATAACATCCTTCATTTCATAATCATCCAGACTAATATCTTATGCATCTATACCTTTAGGAGGGAGAGCTACTTATGCAAATAAATCATGGTTTCTTATGGTAGTGATAAATGTGAAAGGTGTTGCATCATATAATGGAGACTCATATCTCTGAAATATCACAAATATCATCCTCTAAAGCATGGAACTAAAACTTAGCACTCCTCATTATCTCATTTTGGAGCCATCTTGAGATGTGTTTCTCTACAACCTTAGCTCTTAATGATGAAGGGGTGTTTTCAACTACCTCCTTCCCCTTATCGCTTTCTCTTGGAGTCACCTCCTATTGTGAGGACTCTCCTTTTGTAACTTTATTCTTCATAGATCCTGTAGCTTGATCCTCAACATCTTGGGAAGGTTGTTGTGCATATTCTACCATTTGTCCCTTTTTTAACATTTCATCAGTAGCCCTTGACTTTAGTTTCTCTTGTGGTGATGGTTCCTTTTGAACTTGTTCCTCTTTTGAACTTGGAGGTGGGGGAGTTACTAAACCCTTATCTAACACCTTAATATATGGTGGAGATGAAGGAGTAATATTAGGACCCTATGTATTTAGTAGCATCTACGTCTAGTCTTCGTGTTGGAGCTCACTTATATAGGTGTCTCTGATCTTATCCCCAACTAACTCTATACCCATGGGCATGAAATCAAAATCCATCATGGAGAAAACATCCTCACCTCCTTCCCTTTACTCAATCACATAGTACTGCAGTTCATCTTCTAAAGAAGAGAGTTCTAAGGGTTCTACTTGGGTGGATGTTGGGGTATTGGTGGCACTCTTTCTTCTTTCTAACTCTACTACTTTAGCTATCTAAGTTCTTCTTTGTAGGGGTACTTGTTCCTCCTCCTCTTCTGATTCTATTTCTTCCTCATTCTCTTCTTCCTCTAGAATAGTTTTAGGAATAGATGGATTAGGTACTAATCTTCTACTAATCCTCTACCTTTTCTTCATCTTAATCTTTGTCCTCTTATGTTTCATGGAAGGAGAAGGGGGCTCTTCTTGTAGAGGAGTAATGAAGGCTTCTAGAATCTCTCCCTCTTTTGGTTGGATTGGCACAACAAGAGGCAACTAAGATTCATCTTGGATTTGAGAGGCTCGAATACCTTGGGACTCTTGTGATCTCTGTTTGTGTTATGGGGAAGACACATCTCCTACAACCTATTCCATCTATATCCTTTGATGAAAGGTTCTCTTCCTCTTCCCCTTCCTTTTAGGGGGGCGATAATAACCTATTGGGTGATCAAGCTTGTAGACTATCTCTAGCCTAATAGGAGACTGGAGTGCAAAGATAGGAAATGTGACTTTCCTTCCCTTACCCCTTTCTGGGTTATCATGTGCATTGAAGATTAATGTATTAGGAATTGGATCAACTGGAAAAGGTTTATTGATCTAATCCTTTCTCATTCTAACAACATGTCTCACTCAATGATTGATGTCATCTCCTTCCTCTCTATCAACCTTTGCATTAGAATGGGTTTCACTAACTTTATCTACATTGAAAAGGGGATCATCTAATTCTTTAGATTGTTGTAGCCTTGTCTCATTAGGGATAGTCAAATGGAGAGCCTTTTTTTCTAAATAGAAAGTCATCCTACAATAGTCCCTGATGCAAACATCATATTCATTTGTGGCGTTCATCTAATGATCTTTAATGGCATTCTCATGATGGACGTCTTTTCTTGCCAGGCTTTCCACTTTAGCACATTGTCAAAGTATGGCCGAGGAGAGTTGTATTCTTCAAGAGGATAGTTCTCCCATTCTCACTCAAAGGTTGGAATATCCTATTTTCATTTCACCTGATACAGCCCTATGACCAATGGTCATTCCCAACAGGGTCTTTGTTGCCTATTTATCCTCTCATAGGCTCACTCAATTTTCCTAGAGATCTCTAATAGTACCAACTTGTCACTTGGGTATCTTGGAAGCTTCTTAAGATTGATAGATACACCACCCACCCAAAGATACGTGAATGTCTTGAACTAGATGAAGTAGGCTCTAAGGGTCATGATATGTGCTTTGGCATCATTAGATAACCTCTTCCCATAGTCTCCCTTAATGAATTGAATGATCAAAAAGATGAATAAATCATTCACAATCCTATAATCCTTGCTTTGGATTGAGAGCTTCTTCTTCACCAACTATGGATAGACCATATATGGCTAGGCATTGGGGTCCTACATACTTCCTTTCTTGTACAAACCAGGATAGTTTGTTGCCTTAGCTACAAGTAGGTACACCATATAAGAAGTCATATAAAACTTCTTCTTGTACTTCACCATCCTTAGTTGATCACACAAGATTTTTCTTAGTGTGGTTGCCCAATCTAGTGGTATTCTTGCATGTTTGATGGTCTCAATAAAGCTGACCATGAATGTAGTAAGATGACTCACTGTAGGTACGCTCATGACTCTACTTAGGAGAATGATAGAGTATCTAATGTCTTCCTTCTTGTATCCCCGAGTCATATCAACTTTGCTAGTTATTCTTCCCCAAGAAGGCTTGTAAATTAGGTAAGAGGATTGTATAATGTCAATGGCCTCTTGTTGATGGTCCTTGTACCATCTCTCATCCACTTCATAGGAAAGTTAAATGAACTAGTTTTCTCTTGGTAGGTGGAAAGCCTTCTCAATGTTATCAAGTTGAAAATCTAGTACCACTTCCCCTGTGACACTCTTGACCACCCTCTCATCAAGAACAAATTGTTGTGACAGGGCCATGATTAGTTCAACTGATTTTACCAAAAGAGGATGTGATGTTGCACTCACTAACCTAGAACAGATCAATGTAGACACCAAGGCTGACCTCTCTGTTAGCTTATTGTAAATTCTTAGGATATCTCCTAGATCTATGTGTCTGAGGTTGATATCTTTGATCTCAACATAGTTGTCATGGAATCTTGATTTTGAAGGTATTCCTTAGAAATTGAATAGGATAGGTTTGGGTGCTACTCTAGATGTGGATGCAATATGATCATGTTGCCCACGCATTGAGAGAAAAAGTTTATTAGTCCATAGATAGCATAAAAGAAAACACATAACATAAGTAAAAAAAAGTCCCCCTTTGGGGATTTATTATTATTTATTATTTTATTATTATTCATTTATTTATTCTTATTTATTTAATTTTATTTAAATTTTTTTGTGCTTTTTTAATTTTGACACTAGGACTCTAACTTTTATCTGATTTTTCCCCTCCAGACACTCGAACTATGAGTTTGGGAGTCAAAAAGATTAGGGGGTCCCCATTCCTAGTGAGGAATGGGGCATGTGTTGTGGGTGCCACAACAAATAGCCCCCCCAGAAAAAGGAAGAAATGATCAAGGCATTTCTTCATCAGAAAACACTTCTCCAATGTGTGTCAAACACCAATCAAACTTTGAACATCTTGAGCATCTTTTGAATGACTCTTCAATCAAAATATTAGAACTCGAAACCTTCAAACTTATTGTGTGTGCATTTTATATTCATTCCCTTTGATGTGTTAGAATGCAGTGAATCAAAGTTGTCTAACAACTTGAAACAATCTTCCACTCCTCCTAGCTCATTTATTTAGAATCTCCATGAAATCTTTTTATCAATCAATTACTTGACCAAATGAGAGAATTAGTTAGAGACCTCTTGGCAGGATGCTTTGTATATATATATATATTTCCTAGCTATTTTGAATAATTACTCCATGTCTTTCAAAACATTGTTTTTGATGAAGCATTATTTTGAAAAGAAGATACTTTGTTTTGAAAATGTATATTTTGCCATCTCACGTCTTTAGAATCCTTCGGACTTAACACCGTGTAGTGAAAACATTGGTGTCATTTCTCAGATTCGATCTCTTGTGAACATCCCTTATGTTCCTCTCTTGAAACTTTTTGGAAAACTCCCATGCCAAATCAATGATCTTAGTAACCTTTTGAGGAGACCCCTCCTATTTGAACTAGTTGAAATTTGGATAATCTCTTACCATCTTTGACATTAAATCAACAACACCTAAAATAACCAAATATTTAAATTTGCATAGTGTTGAGAACTTGGTGGTCTAGGCCTCTGATTTCCAAATGTAGAATCCCCTATTTCCACAAGAAATATCAGTTGCTTGGTTGGTATAAGACACAAATTGTCTAAATATTTTGACAAAGAAATGCCTCTTCCTAAAATTGGAACCAAAGAGTGGTTAGTGAAATCATAAGAGAAAGTCTCAAGTATGCTAGGATAAACCACAAATAGGAATAAAAACTACATGCAAATATAACCAATAACAAAAAATAATAGATCACACAGAAATGAACATAAGGCACCAAGATATAACATGTTTCACCCAATCCCTGGCCTATGTCCACCAAAATACCAAGTCTGATCTTATTACAATCCATTGATTACAACCTGATTACAATCTGTAATCCCTTATAGCTCAATACCACCGCAACAACCAATTTCACATCGCAACATCATGAAAAATATGCAACCCTAAACCCTTTTATACAAGTATTAAACCACTTTTGGATAGAAATAAAAACTACATGCAAATATAACGAATAACAAAAAATAATAGATCCACAGAAATGAACATAAGGCACCAAGATTTAACGTGGTTCACCCAATCCCTGGGCTACGTCCACCAAAACAGCAAGTTTAATCTTATTACAATCTAGTGATTACAACCTAATTACAATCTGTAATCCCTTACAACTCAATACTACCACAAGAACCAATTTTGCATCACAACATCATGAAAAATATCCAATCATAAACTATTTTATACAAGTATTAAATCGCTTTAGTGTTATAACATCTCAGTTATACAAGTATTTATGAAGTATGTACAGTACTTTCCTAAGCAGTCACCATAATCTAACAAAGTACACCTTACCCCCTAGGATTGACAACACTTTGAAAGGAAACACATGATTGAAAGAAAAAATGAAAAATGAAAGCAAACATACTTGTAGACATAAACACACTTGTAGGAAAGAAAATCTAAGCTAAATGTGGAAATAAAATCTAACTTTTTTTCTCCTTTTTTCTTTTTTGTGTTTGTCTTTTAGGCTTCAAAATAATGCTTTAGAAAATTCCCATTTATGGGCAAGGGAAGAAATTCCCCCTGTAAGGAACTGAGCCTAAAAGTGGTTTCTCCCAAAAAATTTGCAATTTGATAAGGGCCTATCCACAAGCATTGAAACTTGGTATGACTGCCCAATCTTTCTTTTGCCTTATCATACAGTAGAACAAGGTTAGAAATCCTAAATGATTTGATCGTGGCCCTCTTGTTGAACCATATTTTCACAATAGCCTAATGTTTAGCCATGTGATCCAATATAGCTATCTATTTTTCATCCATTTCTAAAAGATTTAGCAATCTGATTTGTACTTTGTCAGCATCTTCAACATACGCACTCATGAATTTCAAAACCATAATTCTAAGATTAAGTGGGAACATTGGTTCTTATTCATAAACAAGCATATATGGGGAAGTCCCCAAGGCATTTTTGACTCTCACTCAATCTGAAGAAGCATCACTACATGATGCATTTAAATCATTTGTTTCTTCTTCAATCTTTTGAAGTTTGTTGGTTGTATCTGTGGGGCTTTGATATTCTGCAAATTTATGTTGTGGTTCATTACCCTTTTTCATTCCCATCATCCGTGTTAACACTTTAGCAATCACTTCTTGGCATGACGAACACTCAAACTCAAAATGACTCATTTTATGTAATTGGCAAAATGTAGGAAGGAGTAGAATGTTAGGGTCAACTTCTTCCCCTAGACATTAAAAGTTAGTCGTCATAGGGTCTATGAATTGTGTCACAACTTCTTCTTTTGGAGCTGAAATTATTTTTTCCATATCATGATCATCTAATTTTGTGGTTGATGTTGTGTCAAGAGCCCTTATAGGAGCCTAGCTCTATCTGTAGAAAAGCCACTTCATTTGGAGCATTGTACTCAGTAATCATTTTCTTCAACTTTGGCTCTTCATCAATTTTGATATGGTTGTTAAGACCCTTCCATGGAAACCAAAGCTAAGTGTAGTCCATTGAAAACCATTCTCTAAGATACTTAGTCCATTCCCTACTGAGAAGTAATCCAAACATTTTAGGGATATCAACTACATGAATGTCAATTATACCTTGAATCTGAGGATCAACTATTAGCTATATCTACACATCTTTCAACATGCCTATGACTTTCACTTTAGTTTTATCCAACTGTATTACTACTTGATTTGAGGGCTCAAGAGTGACTCCTAACTCTTGTGCTATAGAAAATGGCATAACATTACATGAAGCCCCTGAATCAATAAGGAAATTATGAAGATTCTTTTTGTATATCCTAATGCTAAGCAAGAATGGGGGTACCTCTATTTTATCTTTGAGCATAGTGGGCATTGTCTCTCTAACATTAACTTGTTGTGAGGCTACCTTTTGCAAGGTATTATTAGTATTGTGAGAAGTCTTCATATGGTCCAACATATTCATGAGTGCTTCCCTTTGTTGTGGGCAATTTTGAAGCATATCAAACATAGACTTATTATGCTTAGTTTGTTTAAAATCTTCCACTGCATTATATCTCTCCATTGACTAGGCAGGATTCTTCAATATTGTTGGTACATTTCCTTGATTTTTATTTTGTTGTCATGTAGGTGGTGGTCTAACTAGCGGTGGATTGTTGTAAACTCTAGGATCAAGTGGAGTTAGTTGTAAAGCTGGAGGAATTCCATCTATTTAGGGATCCATTCTGCTTCTAAGATTATAGGTATTTCGCCTATCATTGTGAAAAGTGAACATCTCCAGATGTTGAATATTAGGTTCTTGACTAAATGGGAATGAGAATTCCTCACTTGTTGGTCCTTCCACTTGCCTATTTTGCATAGAGTCATATGATTCCAAAAGCATAGCATTGAATTACATAGGGTGAGGATTGTCATTTTCTTGTGAACATTTATTCATCTCTTAATTTCCATTTTAGTATGAGCCATCGTTGTTGAGTTCCCTTTGACTATCATCATATTGATTGATATCAGCATACTAGACATTATTGTTGTTTTTATCAATAGGAATGCTTCCATTACTTGGATAGGTGTTCCATTGTTGGTTCTGCCTTTGGAAGCCACTACTGTGATAAGGAGGATTGGAATTGTTTCCTCCACTACTATTTCATGCATTATTGTTGTTATTATTTCCACTAAAGTTCCTATTGAAATTATGACCAAAATTGTTGTTGTAGGGAGGAGTGTTGTTCCTTTGAAAGTTGTTGTTATGTACTTGTGACAACCTAAGTTGTGTCAGTTTATTGTTTGTGTGTGACATTGTCCTCTTCATTTTTTCAAGTTCTAAAATGAAGCTATTATTTGGCTCTACAGGAACCATGGCCTTCTTTTCAAAGAAAGTAGTCTTTGGTGGGTCATACCTTGGATATGTCAATGTAGGGTTCTATAGAGTGGGTGCTTGTTGTAATGGAATAGGGTTCATCGGTATGAATTGGCTAGCCACTAGAGATGCTCAAATAGGGTATGTTGGTATTGTAGCAACTTCTTGAGTTGGAGGCATCATCCCTCCTCTATTAGGATTAGCTTATTTCTTGAATATAATTACCTCTGTGAAAACCTTTTCTAATGTATCAATATCTATGGTAGGAAGCCTTTTGAGAAAGATGGTAGTGAGAGGGTCCTTGGTATTCAAATAAATCCAAATAGTTGCTTCCACTAGAACGGTATATGGTGATTCTAGTCTATGGTATGCCATATGGAAGTGATGATTGAAATGAAAAATAGTCTCAATTGGATCCCTTTTGATTGATATGAATTGTTGATGTATCACAACTGGGTTGACAAAAGTCTTGAATTCTTCCAAAAATAATTTCTCAAAAGTTTCGCAATCTCTAATTCATCCAGGTGGAAAATTAACGTGCCAATTGTAGGCAATGTCTCCAAAATAGTAAGGAAATAAATGAAGAACCACATCTTCATTAGCAATTTTTTTTTGGTTGCAAATTTCTTTGAATAATTTGACATGATCTCCAACCATTTGTGTTTCTCCATAAATGAACCTTGCGCAAAAATTTTCGTCATTCTTATAAAGGTCATGGAGTTCACCTCTCAAATTAATGGTTGAGTCAACTACATTTGCAAAAAAAGCCATTGGAAGGTTTTGTGGACCTAAAGGTGGTTTTGCTGGTGATGGGACTGTTGGAGTATGTGGAGATCCACTTGGTGGTTGAATTGTTGGTAGAGTAGAAGAAGATGATGAAATGTCAAATGGAAGTGGTTGGATTCAGGGTATTCTTCTATCACTATGTGGCTTGTGAAAGTGAGTAATCTCAAGAAACTTGTGGCCAATTGATGAAGACCATAATGCTCACTGGAATGGGGATCTTCGATCAGTATCATCTAGCTTGCATCAATTCTAGAAAAAGTGCACCTCTGCAAAAGTACACTTTCTCACATTTTCTAAATTTTGTGCACCACAAAGTATTGTAGATTTTTAGACCTATGGACCTATGGACCTATAGACCTATGGAGGTATGCACATAAATTTTTGAAAAATTTAGAAAAAAATTTAAACATTGAGTAAAGCGCAACTTACTTGCAAGGGTGCAAAATTCTGAAACTTTGTCAAATTTTCTCCATTTCCAATGTGTAAAGTGTGTTGGCCATCCTTCTAGTACCACTTCTATTGGGAATACATTTTGAACAAGACCAATGGTAGGAATTAGTTGCATGATATCCTCTCTTGAAAAGCCAATATTTTTAGGGATCAACTACATGGTTTCATATTTTATATGTGATGCACCAAAATCTGCTAAGTTGAAGATAAATGTGATTGTTCACAAGGAGGCCTTTGCTAGTACTAATTACTTTCTTTTGTTCTAGAATCAAAGTAGATCTACTTGCCTTTTTAGAATCACACACAAGAGAAAAATATTTTGTATTTTTTGTTTTCTCAAATAAATGCAAACTACCAATGCAACTAAAATGTGTTCATATTTTAACAAAGGGGGTTAGCAAAGAAAATAAAAACACAAAAAGAAAATAACTTGAAACAAAAATAGCTTGAAATTGAAAATCCTAATTGGACATAAGCTACCGAACACAACATGCTGTGAGTTAAGCTATCAAATAAATCAGTGGAAAAACAAATGAAAACAAGAGCAACACTTCCTAGAATCCATTGATGTAATCGTTAGTGAGAAATCTTAATGATTGAATTATGTTTCACCTTCCCTCAAATTGCAATGCCATGAAAAGTGTGCTCATGCAAGATGGAAAGCTATGTAGAAACAATTTTGTTGATCTCTTCTCAAGCTCGTTATGTCAATGAAATTCATAAACCTGTAGCAAGTACTAGAACTATAGAATTGCACAATCAATAATCATGCAAGAAGCTTTTGGCTCAATCAAAATTTAGTGAATAAAATCCACAAAACAATGACACATTCAGGAAAGAATCACTACACTCCAAATGTGAGCACCAAAAGCATAATTTTATTGCATAATAACGGAAACACTTTTTACATTTTGCAATTGGGTATTTATAAGAAATTGTCTCCTAAATTTGTGTTGAGAGTGAGAGATATCTTCATGCAATAAAATGATTTCAAAACATTAAAACAAACTAAATATATACAAACTAACAATCTATCAATATTGTCTACTAGTTCTTAGAGGGACTCTATCAATATTTTATTCATTAATTGGACTCCCAAGCCCTTTACATGTCAAAAAAAAAATTAAAGCATTAGAGAGAAAGGAGGAATCCATCAATCAAAGTCGAAGTGCATGGAGATGTAAAAAATGGAAACCATCCCTTCACTTGATGTGTGTTAGAGTTAACTTGCCATCAAAATGGGCTCTTGATACATGGAAAGTGATATTTTTGGAATTAGCAGTTAACTATTGGTGAACCTCTGAATTGTGAAGTTGTGGACCTACAGACCGATGGAGTTGTGCACCTATAGACCTACATGAAAATGTAGAGCTAGAAACCTATGGAGCTATAGGCCTTGACTAGGTAAAAAACTCAAAATTTTACTAAGTGTCAAAATTGAAATTTTGGCATCTAGATTTTGTTCTTCTTCATCCCTAAACTATGTTTGGATATTTTCCCTTGAATTTTTCTATCATCTCAATAATGTTAACCACATCTAGAAGATCTAAATTTCCTTCTATCTATAGTTGTCCACCTCAAATTGAATCTCTGCAAAGTCTCCGAGTTGGTGTCCAATTCTAGTAGTGCTTCTTTTGTCTTGAGGGCTTGTCTGATATCTTCATCACTGGATGCTTCCTCTAATGTCTTCTTGAAATTCTCCACTACTAATTCAACTGGAAATAGCTTCTCTCATTCTTCATCTTCAAAAATGTCCAAGCATGCATCCCTATACAACTTTTCTCCTTCCAAAATTTTCCCCCAGGCTTGTCCTTGAGCCAATGGATCTCCTCGTGCAATGTTTCCATCACTTTATTACCATCTTCTATCTTCTCTATCCAATTATCAATCAAATCTAACTCTTCTTTGGTATATACATTGATCAAAGTGCAATACCTTTGGCCCTTTATGGCTTGTAGAGTTTGCAAATCCTTGCTCCATGCCCGTACCTCATCTATGATACTAAAGTCCTGCCTCAAAATTGCTACAATCTTATTTACATTTTCTTGCATAGCATGTAGTAACTTAAAATTTAGTATGATTGTGGTATTACCTCTATCTTCAAAGATTTCTCACCATTCCTAACAAGCTCTCAAAAATTGATTGATCTTTACACATTTCCCCTTCTCTAAGAATGGTATTTGAGTCTCCTCAGGGCACTCAGGATCAAGAGGACTAAAACCTTTAGCTAGATATCCCTTTAGGATCTCAACTTGCATTGGAAGAGTTTGAAGTTCAATCTCATCCTGCTCCATGTTCCTGAGAACCTCTTTGACTCCCATAGTCATCATTTGTCAGGCTGAATCCTGTGTAGGCTTTTCGAACATAACATCCTTCACTTCGTAATCCTCTAGAGTAATAGCTTATACATTTGTACCTTCAAGAGGGAGAGCCACTTGTGTAATTAAATCCTAGTTCCTTATGGTATTGACAAATGTGAATGGCATTGCATCATGTAATGGAGACTCAGGTTTGTTTAAGATATCTGCAATATCACACATATCATCCTCTAAAGCATGGAACTAAGGCTTAGCACTCATTATATCCTTTCAGAACCACCTTGGGATGTGTTTCTCTATGATCTTAGCTCTTGATGATAAAGGGGTGTTCTCAATTACTTCCTTTTCCTTATCACTTTATCTTGGAGTTGCCTCCTATTGTGAGCACTCTCCTTTTGTAACTTTAGTCTTTGTAGATCTTGTAGCTTTCTCCTCAACATCTCAAGAAGGTTGTTGTGCATATTCTACCATCTATCCCTCTTTTTATGCTTCATCAATAGCCCTTAGCTCTAGTTTCTATTTTGGTGATGGTTCTTTTTGAACTTGTTCCTCTTCTAAACTTAGAGGTGGAAAAGTTACTAAACCCTTATCTACCATTGTAATCTATGGTGGAGATGGAGGAGTAAGATGAAGACCTTGTGTATCTAGTGTCATTTGCATCCAGTCTTCCTATTGGAGCTCACCTATAGGGGTGTCTCTAATCTTATCTCCAACTAACTCTATACCCACAAGCATGAAATCAAAATCCATCATGGAGAAAACATCCTCACCTCCTTCAGTTTTCTCGTTTGCCCAGTGCTACACTTCATCTTCTGAAGAAAAGAGTTCTAATTATTTTACTTGGGTGGATGGTGGGGTACTAGTTGCACTCTTTCTTCTTTCTAACTCTACAAATTTTTCTAACCAAGTTTTTCTTTGTAGGGGTACTTGTTCCTCCTCTTTTGATTTTGTTTCTTCCTTATTTTCTTCTTCCTCCAAAATAGTTTTAGGAATAGATGGATTAGGTACTAATCTTCTACTGATCCCCTACCTTTTTTTCATCTTAATCTTGATCTTCTTATGTTTTGTGGAAGGAGAAGGGGGCTCTTCTTATATAGGAGGAATTGAAGCTTCTACAATCTCTCCCTCTTTTGGTTGGCTTGGCACAATAGGAGGAAACTAAGGTTCATCCTGGATTTGAGAGGCTCCAATACCTTGAGACTCTTGTGAGCTCTATTCATGTTGTAGGGAAGACACATGTCCTACAACCTATTCCATTTGAATCCTCTAAGGAGAAGTTCTCTTCCTCTTTCCCTTCCTTTCAGTAGGGTGATAATATCCTACTTGGTCATCAATCTAGTAGACTATCTTTGGGTTAATAGGAGACTGGAGCACAAATATAGAAACTGTGACTTTCCTTCCCTTACCCCTTCCTAGGGAAGCATGTGCATGGAAGAATATAGTATTAAGAATTGGATTAAGGGGAAAAGGTTTTTTGATCCAATCCTTTTTTATTTTAATGAAATGTCTCGCTTAATGATTGATGCCATCTCCTTCCTCTCTATCAACCTCTACATTCAGAATGGGTCTTTCACTAACTTTATCTACATTGAAAAGGGGATCTAGTAATTCCTTAGAGTCTTGTAGCCTTATCTCATCAAGGATATTCAAATGGAGATCTTTTTTCTGCTAAATACAAAGTCATCCTACAATAGTCCCTGATGCAGACATCATAGTCATTTGTGGCATTCATCTAATGATCTTCAATGTCATCCTCATGATGGAAGTCCTTTTCTGCCAGGCTTTCCACTTTACCCACATTGTTAAAGTATGGCCGAGGAGAGTTGTATTCTTCAAGAGGATAGTTCTCCCATTCCCACTTGAAGGTCAAAATATCCTATTTTCGTTTCACCTGATAAGGCCCAATGACCAATGGCCATTCCTAGAAAAGTCTTTATTGCCTCTTTAACTTCTCATAGGCAAACTCAATTTTCCTAGAGATCTCTATTAGTACAAACTTGTCACTTGGGTATCTCTAAAGCTTCTTAGGATTGATATATGCACCACCCACCCAAAGATAAGTGAATGTCTTGAACTAGATGAAGTAAGCTCTGAGAGCCATGATCTATACTTTAGCTTCATTAGAATACCTCTTCCCATAGTCTCCCTTAATGAATCAAATGATCACAAAGATTAATGCATCATTCACAATCCTATACTCATTGCTCTACACTAAGAGCTTCTTCTTCACCAACTGAGGATAGACTATGTATGGCCAGGAATTAGGGTCCTCCATATTGCCTTTCTTGTACAAACCAAGATAGTTTGTTGCCTAATCTACAAGTAGGTACACCACATAAGAAGTCATATAAGACTTCTTCTTGTCCTACACATCCTCAATTGATCACACAAGTTTTCACTTAGTGTGGTGGCCAAATCTAGTGGTACCCTTACATGTTTGATGGTGTTAATGAAGTTGACCATGAATGTAGTGAGATGACTCACTACAGGTAAGCCCATGAATCTGCTTAGGAGAATGATAGATTATCTAATGTCATCCTTCATGTATCCCCAAGTCATATCCACTTTTTTGGTTATCCTTCCCTATGGAGGCTTCTCAATCAGGTAAGAGGATTGTATAATGTCAATGGCCTCTTGTTGATGCTCCTTGTACCATCTCTTAGCTACTTCATAGGAAATTTAGATGAACTAGTCTACTCTTGGTAGGTGGAAAACCTTCTCAATGTTATCAGGTCACAAATCTAGTGCTATTTCCCCTGTGACACTCTTGACCACCCTCTCATTAGGAATAAAGTGTTGTGACATGGCCATGATTAGTTTAGTTGATTGCACTGACACAAGATGTGATGCTGCACTCACTAACCTAGAATGGATCAATGCAGCCACAAAGTTGACCTCTCCATCATCTTGTTACAAATTCTTAGGAAATATCCTAGTTTTGTGTGTCTGAGGTTGGTATCTCTGATCTCAACATAGTCATCATGGAATCTTGATTTCGATAGTATGCCTTGGAACTTGAATAGGATGGGTTTGGGTGCTACTCTAGATGTGGACACCATTTGATTATGTTTCTTGCACATTGAGAGAAAAAAAATTTAGTCCAAAGATAGCCTAGAAGAAAAATAGAACACAAGTGAAAACCATTTTCCCCATTTGGGGATTTATTATTATTATTATATATATATATATATATATATATATATATATATATATATATATATATATATATATATATATATATATATATATATATTATATATATATATATATATATATTGAAAATTTTCCTATTTTAAAAATTTTTAATGCTTTTTCAATTTTCACACTAGGACTCTAACTTTTAAATGAATTTTCTCCTCCAGACTCTCAAACTATAAGTCTGAGACTTGAAAAAAGTAGGGGTTCCTAATTCCTAGCGAGGAATGGGGCATGTGGCGTGGGCACCACAACATCTACCATAAAACAAACATCATCTTTATAGTCCTGAACTAGTTTCCTAGGGATTAAAAATTTGTTGTTCATTTTCTCCTTGAATGCATCAATGTAATTGTCCATGATACTTGTATAATTTTCTCCCATATTAGAAATGTATTCATTAATCTAATAGAGTACTGGCACATCTTTCCTCCAAACAACAATACCTTTTGATGTAAATAATTTCTTAACATAGAAAAATAAACATGTCAATAGTGAGTCAAACTTACATGCATTGTTTTTTGATGTCCTGATGCTCTCCATGTTCTCATTAAATTGATTCAATAGTAGCTCAAGAAGGTCAAGAGATAGGTTGTTCTTAACTAACTTTTAAGCTAAATCCACAACTTCACATGACACATTGTTCAACCTACTAGAATTGTAGATCTTATGTGCTATGATGTGAATACTAAACTTTAGTTCCATGTTTGTCATAGTGCTAATGTTCATACCCCTTCCATCCCACTTGGTTAGGGTTTTATTTACTAGTTCAACCTAACCTAGGGTTTTAGTTGTTTTAGCTTTTGCCAACATTGGGAGACCAATGATCCTATGGATCATCTTCTTTGTGATCAAAATCATTTGCTCAAACCACAACTGATCGTTCTGCACATGACTGAGGATGTATCTTATCTATTTCACTTGGAAATTTTGTGGCATGTCAAGAATATGAGTTAAACCATTAGCCTCAAGATGTTGATTCTTAGGTTTCAATACACCATCAATGCATAACTCCTTTAAACATTCATCTGTCTCTAGTGTTCTTATATCTTGTCTAGCACATTTGAAATTATAGTAGATATCATTAATCAATAGTACCTTGGGAGGGATTTGTGACTATGCTCCACTTGATTAGGGTTCTTTCAACTATAGGATTGAGCTTGAAATCTGGTGCCTTGCATTCTACACCATGAACTAGCATATCTGAACCTTGTTTCACTTTGCTACTAGCAGCTGCCATCTTCACTCAATAGGGATTGAGAGAATCTAAAAACTTTGCTAACAATTCACTCAAATCACATGAATGCTCTTGAAAATTTCTCTACACGAATAGTTTGAAAAATTCATAGTGAAAAATGACTTATAAATTTTCTATAAATGCCTGGTACAAATGTTACAACAAATTGATAGACTTTCATCCACTTCACTTGCATTGATTACTTGGTAGAGTCTTTCATGACTCAATAATGACATAAGACTTAGTTACTCTCTACCTTGCTCAATAGAATCTGTAACTTGAACTTGCTTGGTAAGGATAGCAACTTGGTAGTGACTGCCATCTTTTACTCACTGATCCCTTTATATCTTGAATGCTAATATGGACCTTTTTTTTGTCAACTAGAACTGATGTTAGATGTCTTCTTCAATATCCTAGTTCCATTTCTCCATTGAGAATTACAGTGGAAATGATGAAGTCACCCAATTCTTGAGTGACTTGATCATTATTTCTTGGACTTGTATTCTTGGTAGACTTTGGAACCCATTGTTGTCTCTTTTTTCTTCTTTTCATCTTCAATTCTTCTAGTATTCATACAATTCTTGGCAAGATGACCAAGTTCTATACAAATGAAACATCCTTTGGTAGTATCTCTATTTCTTAAGTGATTTTATTGATAGTTCATTCCAATGTGTCCAAATTCTCCATAGTAGTGACATCTACACCAAATGTTATAGTCCTAACCAAATATAGCTTTTACAATTTGTTTTGCTAGATTCAATGTCTTTGTTTTTCATTTTGATGACTTGTGCCCATGCTTCATATATCTGTGACATTTGTCTTCAAATTTTGGTTTCTCTTTGCATTCATTTTCTCTATGACCATGTTGATTACAATTGTAGCATTTTCCATTGAATTTTACTTTCTCATTGCTCCTACATCTATTTGAAGTATGACCTATCTTACCATGGTGACTAAAAATAAGTTTATTCTTTTGAACTCCTTGCTTGGATAATTCACCTTCTTCTGTATATCCAATTCCTAATTTTCCCTTTTCTCTGTAATGACTTTGCTCATTCAATTGATTTAAGTCTACTTTATATTTCAACATTATTTCATTGGTTTTCTTCTTAGTGTCTAGATCATCCTACAATCTTTAATTTTTTGATGTTCATTGGTGAGCTAATCAATGAAGTCTATTTGCTGAAGGGATAGGTGCTAAATTTCATTGTTCTTTCCTTCTTTCTCTTCTCTTATCCTATTTTTCTCTTCCTCGAGTTCACACAATCTTACTGACTCAATTTCTTGCTCTCTTCTTAGTTTTTTTACTTCTTCTTGAAGAGTAATATTCTTTTCCAATAGTTCTTTGATTTCTTCATCAACTTCATTTGAATTGCTTGAATGGAAGTCATCAATTCTTTCTTCAATGTAGAGTGAATCATTCATCTGGATTTCAAGATCTTTTCTTCTTTTCAAGGATTGAGAGTGTTTCTCTTTTGTTTTTTTGAGTTACCCAATAGCCAATTCCACATCTAGCTTCTCATTGTCAATAGCCTTGTCAAGATTGAATACCTCCATAGCCTTTGATCTATGTTCAAGCTGTTAAACTTTTCTTCGAGAAACACAATGCTCTAATACCAATTGTTGGAAATATTATGAGAGGCTAAGTTACTAAGAGGGGAGGGGTTAATCAATAACCAATAAAAATTTATCTTAATGAGAAATTAATTTTTTTTGTGAATTCTAATCTAATTGCATGCATGAGAAACTGAAAATATTAAAGCATACACAACACTTTAACACACAAGATTTGGTGAGTCAAAAACATTCCAAATAGAAAGTAAAACTAGCATGGGGATGATACCCATAAGCTTTAGTACTACAGTATAAAGTTGGCCTGTTGAGGCTTACAATGATCACTTCTCATGATCTACCCTATTAGGAGCAATAATAACTGCTAGGTTAACCTTGTAAAAAGATTTACAAACATACAATGAAGTATGCACTCAATAAAGATATTTAACAAGACTATTAGGTCTACCATATTAAAGGATTTGACTAATCCACTTGTTAGGATGAAGAAGTAGATGATCTCTGATCTACAAGTTGGTTTTCTGAATGAGATTTCTCTAAGTGTACAAATCACCTTATTCTGACTGATAAATCTTTGTTGCTCCTTAAACTATAGCCTTTGTAATTTGCTCTTCTTCTTAAAATATTCATTTCATTAAATTTTTCTACTTCATTGGATGTGATACAATGCATTATATATATATCAATCCAATTAAATAATTATAAAGTCAACCAATATACAAGTTTACACAAATATTACAAAGTTAGCAAGAGTGTAGAATCTCAGGATCTGAACACTGACTTGGTGAGGTTCTGATACTAGGCATCCATTTTCAATGCTCAACATCATCATGCAATCGGTAGACATAGAAGGTCAATCCATAAAAATCACTTCCAAGTAGTCTTGAATTCAATCTACATTGGTGACTCCATGAATACTATGAAACTTTCATATATAAACTAAATTGCTTGATTCTTACTCCATAGCTTAGTCAACACTAGATTCTTTGTGAGCTTGGCATACATTGAGTTACTTGGTTAACACTAAGTAGCTTGGTTAAAAATGAACTCATATCAACTCTAAAGTAACTGCTTGGTGTAAACTTAAATCTATCCAAAGGACTCTATAGCAACTGTAGGACTCAGTATCAAATAATTTTTTTGGTTAACACTATTAACTATATAATATGCTCAGTATGAACTTATAATCTAAATAAGTGTATGTCAATAATAACAAACATGAGTGGAATTTCAAAATAGATCTAGATCTATCTTTTCTTGGGCTTATGTTCTTCTATATACAATACTCTATTATTTACATAAATTTGATAACTCATTAATTATTTTCACCATCAAGGTATTGAAATTTCCTCTATCAGATGCAGGAAATTTTAATCAGTTATCAGATAATTAAGTGGGGAGGGGGGTTGAATCAGTTATCCAATGATTAAAACATTTATCAACCTTAAACAATCTTAACCATTCAACCAAAGTAAATAGAAACTATAACAAGATGCACATAAACAATTACACTAGCTATGTTAACTAGGGTAAACCTTGATCAGACGGAAAACACTAGTGGGAATGATGCCCACAAGATTATTTACTAATATAAATATTCCTTGTTATAGGATGGAACCTATTAGGAGTCTATTACAATAGTTAGTAGAAAGAATTCCTATTAGGAGACTTTGAATCCTTGTTAGAAGATTCCAACCTTGTTAGGAGTTGTGCCAACCCTATTAGGAGTTATAGTACAATGTATGCAAGAAGAGCCCACTACCCAAACACACAATTTCAATTACAAGAAGATCTCACCACTCAAACCTATAATCTACTATTAAGTTCCTCCTTCCTCTATTCTATCAACTAAACCAATCACTATCAGACCTTGTAGACTAGGTCACAAACCTCAGATGCAAATGTTAAATCTTGGATCGCACAATAAAACATCGGTAATGAAGTTTCCTTCACTTCCACTCTCCTCTTCTTATCTTCGCATTCCTCTCTCTTGTGATTCTTATAGTCAGTTCTCTTCAATGCATATGATAAAGGAAAAAGTCCTTCCTTTAAACTGAATCCATAAAATAATTTTTTGAGTTAGTTGTTACACCTTCTCAATTAATTATTATAGGACCATATTAAGAACACATTACACTTAGCGATAATATTAATCTTTCATCTTGAAACTTGAATAAAGTTTTGTACATGTAACTTAATGATGAGTGAGCTTAACCACATCATCATCAACATGCCATCTTCATGTCCTCAACCTCAAGAGATATAACAAGTTTACTAGAACATGCCTTTGTAAAGTCTATCTTAGAACAGTGTATACCAAAACTTACTTAACTTCTTCCCAACTCAACATTTATTCACGCGATGTTAAGAACATATACGAGATACTCAAAAGTATCTCCCATAATCTCAGATAATGAAAATACTCAACTAGTCATCCATACCGACTTGATCTTTCCATTGTTATTCTATTAGACACCACAGAAGATTGCTATGTTGACATCAATGACAAGCTTAGTCATGAATGTAACATATCATAATAGTAACATATCTACAATACTCCCCCATAGGAATATCATCAGCATTCATGCTGCGAACAATTCTATTTTGTTTTTTTTGTTCCTCCTCATTGCTCTATTAATTTACTCTTTTTCTTTTAATGTTCTTCCTCATTCAAGTTTTTGATAAATAATTACATTGGAGATAATTATCTTCCTAAGTCAATCCATAACCTTGAAATGAGAAGAGGCAAGGCTACTAAAATAATGTTTGGTATGCGTAAAGGAAGTGGTATACTTTAGGATAGTCAATATAAGTTGGAGTTTTCTTATGTGATCAATAATCTTAATAGGAATACCCCTTTCATTGTTAGTTCTAAGTGAAGGGAGGAATTATCCACTTTTTCTTCTTCATCTAGAATAAGGAAACACAAGTCTAATTTCCTAAATTATCAAGATCATTCTAATTAATAGTTAGGTCCATAGATTTTTAGTTTTTCTCTTCCCACAAATCCTCTTCCCCCTTTTCATATTTTTCACCCTTATAATTGTTAGTGGAATCACCTTCATGTAGTTCATATTTAGAATTAGTTTTGGGTACAACTTCTTGTATTTTGTTATAGTTTAGTCCCTTTTTAATAGATGACCCAATATCCTTTCTCCAAAGCTCATGGCTTACCTTATTTATTTTTTGAATTCCTTTTTGTAATTTTCATCCCTCTAATTCTCAATTTTAATCAGAGGGATCATTTTCTTAGCCCCTTCACTAGCTTTTTAATGTTTTTGTAGGGCTAAGATTGAAAATATTAGTATTAAGTGATATTTATTAGATTAGATTTAAGCTTATTTTTTTTGCTCACATCACAAAATACATCTTTTTATAAATATTATAGATAATTTATAATAGGAAATAAAAAATAAGATAACATACTTAAAACACTTTAACTTGGGAATAAATACTTATAGTTTAAGTTCTAAACATCAAAAATTTATGAATTTGAATTTTTCTAATCATATTTTATATAAATATATTATTTTATAAATGCTAAAAGAGTTATTAGGAGCAAAAGAAATACTTTAAAGATTCTTATTCAAAAGAAAATCTTATCACTATATTCCTTTACTTTGGGTAACAACATGAGCAAATAATAGATCATTGTGAGAGTATAGTTACATTTTTTAGAAAGCAGGAACTAAAAAATTTCTACAATTCATAAATAATCTTTAAAATTTGTTTTAAATTAGATTATTCTTGGCCCACTTTTTGTTTCCTAACCTATTAGCAAAAGTGAGTTGTAATAAATGAAGCAAGTCTAGTCCTCAATTTTGTTTGAGTGTAGGTCTCAGCCCCTAAGGCTAGGTGATTTGTATTGGATTTTCACATTTTGACTTCTCTTTCTTTATAGTTGAGTGGGTGTTTATTTTGCCTTATGATTGGCCAGGTAAGTTAGTACCTAGACCAATAGAGATCAAATTTTTTCATTTGATGATCAATAACGTTCCATATTTTCTCATGGCATACTATTTCTTGATAAGCAGATATTGGTATAAATTTGAAAATCATCTTCTTCTAGACAGGTTTTAGATCCATGAAGGCATCTTCCCATAAAAACCACTTGAAGACGCATATGGGTTAAAAAAATGCAAAGGGTGAAGAATTTTACAATAAATCTATGTTTGAATATAAAATAAGATTTCTAATCATTGTTCAAATTCATTGTTGCTCAAATATTCAACCTTGGTAGAAAAGCTAAAACTAACTTCCCCTCAGTAGGTTTTCAACCCATGAAGTTAGTTTTAAACAAAGAAGATTGAGGTGAAAAAAAAGAAGATGGTAAATGGTTCTCAAATAGGTCGGTATGCCTTAATTAAGCATTCCCAACATTCATAAATGCAATTGTTGAAGATTCAACCTAGAATGAACCATTAGTGAAAAAATAGAAATTGTCTTCTCTTTGGAGGGTTTCCAAATTCGATGAGAATAATTTTTTGAGTTTTCAAGAAAGGTCAAGTTAATGATTAATTTTGGTCCCCATACTAGATTTAGAGTATGTACGAATCATACTGAAATAGATCAAACCATTATGGAATGAATATGTAGTCAAAACTCCACCTGGTAGATTTTCCTCAACAGGGTACCTTAATGGTAACTTTTTAAAACTTAAAGGAAAATGGAAAAGTAAGTAGTGGTCTTATAGAAACTTACCATTGAGCTCAACAGAATAATGAAAAGATCCCTAGATGTCTGTTGAGTTGTCACATTTACTATTCAATGGATATTTTCTTAAATTTCATCTATGTAGCACAAATTCTAAAGAATAACAGATGAATTGAAGCTCTCATATAAAGATGCACAAGCAGTTGAATAAGTTACAACATTTCATTGATTTTTCATTCTATCAATATGCATAGCTATTGAAAAGCTTGTAACTATTGAATTGGTTATTTCATTTACTTTTTCAATTCAAAATCTTATTTAGAAGCTCATGGTAGCCAAGTTCATAGGTCTTGATGGTTTAACTAGGATTAAGTCCCACTTGCAAAATGTCATGGGCACATCCCTTTACTTCTATGAATTGGAAGATTTTCAAAGGAGGGTGAGATCTGAATGAATCCATCCCATTAGTGAGAAGCTCTGAGGATGTAGTTTAGTGAAGACCACTAGTTTTCCTATTTTAGTTCAAGCCCCAGAGCTTATTTATGAATGCATCCATCATTAAATCTAGAAACCAAGGATACAATATTTATTTCAATTGATAGGAAACCATTGTAAATTGCCTTCGCATGTTAGAGTAGAAAGAGTTCTCCAATTTAACTTTGGGTGGAGTCATCTTAGAATTCTTAGCAAAGAAGATGATTTGGAGGAAAGAAACCATGAGGACATGGTTCTAGAAGCCATGGAGTGGTAAGATAAAAGTTCCAAAAACTTTGTTCAGAAACAACCTTAAGCTATAAATCATTGATATTTTGGTTCTCCTACATATTTTGAAAGCTAAGGTAGAAGCCTTAAATTTTGTTGAGCAATATTTCTTTCTTTTCAAGTCATTTTCTTAGATACCCAATACATTGATTGGGTGCAAGACGTAAGAATTTTTTTTCCAAATGCTCTCTAAGCAGCCAATTCTATAATACATTCTACATGTCTTCCTTCTTGATTTACATGTTAGCCTCATTGCAATTATGGTCTAGCCTTCCAAGATTAGAAAATTTCCCTGGTGATGTTAAGTCTTATGAGTTTTATGCATGTCTACAATTACAAAATAATTATGTGGATTATGTTAAGGTGAATTGTGTGTTTACCATGAGGATTTGTAGGGAACTACAGGGATGCCCAAAAAGGAGATTCAACCTAAAAGCCATGGCCACTATTAGTTAGTTTGGATGTTACTTCATTCAATTCTCATCATTTTCTTATTTGTGTCTTGCATTATTTGATGCATTTCCCTTGAAGCTACCAAGGTGTCCAAGTGACATGATTGTGTTGATCAATATTATACATAAAGCCTTGAAAGTGAGCATACTAATTGGAAGTCTAATGAAGAAAGGATATGAATTCTCCAAAAAAGTTGGAGCCTTCTACTACAAAATTTGTCCGATGCAAAAACATGATGAAGGTGTTTGAGAAGAAGTACAAGCTAGACATAAATGAGGTCTTGAGGCCTTTTTTCAACCTAAATGGGTATGCCAAAGATGTCTTATAGATCAAGAGCATGATAAATCATTTCACTACCGTTGTGGATTATTGGGTCTATTGCAAAGATGAGTTTGAGAGCCATGATCGAGCCTTTCTGGGATTGATAGCCAACCAAGTAAAAATGTATAAGATAATGTTTATGTAGGAGTTAAAGGTGATGGTCAAAATATGTGTAGAAAAACTTATTTGACCAAGATGAAGAGCACTCCCATAAGTTCAGAACATTATGAAGATATTGTGGAAGCTCCAGATTTGATGATGGCCAAAATTTACAAGAGAACTAGAAAGTGGGTTGATTGGACCATAGCACGAAGAAGTAGGACCAAAGACCCATCTGCTCAATCTTCCCCAAAATTAGTAGTAGCCTCATCTTCTCAAAGTGGTGCTTTAGGCAGAATCATGCCTATCACTCAAAGGCCTACTCAACTAGCGAATGGAGGTGACTAACCTCCTAACAAGAACATCCCTTTTGATAAGATTTGTCAAGATGGTTTAATGATGGTGATCAAAATTGAAATAGAGGCCAAAAGGAAGAAAGTTGAGGAGCTAAAAGATAGTGCATTTACTATGGCTCTCTCCCCTGGCAACAACACTATTTCATGCATAAGTGCCCCATTACTCCTACCAAGTAGCCCCCAAATACAAGTGGTCAATCTTAGAGATAGTGGGAGTAGTGAGAGTGAATCTACAGAGTCTAATGAAGCTAAAAAGAAGACTACAAAAATAATAAAAGGGTCTTGAAGCTTCAAAACTTATTTCCCAGGCTCCAAAGAATCCTTTCTCTCTAGCTACAAAGACATTAACTCCAATTAAAAGGAAAATGTCCACTATAGATATGCTTGGGACTGCATCTAAGGTGATTGGCACCGAATCATGGCTTCATAATACCTTAGACAGGAAGAGGAAAAGGATAGAAGATGGAGTTCCAACTAAAGAGACATATCTCTAGCAATACACTCTAGGTCAGCATTGAGCAAGGTTAAGAAATGAAAGACTCTATCAATTCTCGGCTGAGATCTTGATACAAGGCACTTGACAATAGAAATTGTTAAACCTACTAAGGAGGGGAGAATTGAAGACCTAACTACTAGTGACTTCACATTGTAGTCTCTAGACCTCAGAGAAGTTAGGCATGATACCTAGGTGGGCCCGTAGAAGTAAACAAATGAAGTAATAGAGGAGGAACTTGAAAGCCTCAAGCTTGAAAAAGTCAGGATGAAATCAGAGATTCACGAGCTTAACCATTTCATCAGGGACCAAATTGCTCCATTATCAAGCATTTTGGGAGTTCTCCCTACCAATGATCCCATAGCCACAGATATCCAAGCTATTATTTCCTAGCTACAAGAGGACAAGCACTTTGGGGAAATTGGTAGGGAATGGAGTGAGAAAATCAAATCGGAAAGACTTGAAGTTATAGAGTGAATTGGAAATGCAATGCTAAGGCTAGAAATCAAGAAAGATAATATCTTAGGCAATAGGGCTACTCTATCAGCAAAAAGAGCAAAGAGAAAAGATTGTATCTCACTCTTGAATATGATCATTCAAATGAAGAATAAGGAAGTTGTGGAAGCCAAGATCCTACAAAAAGGAGATGAGCCCTTATTCGAATGGAAAGAGAGTCTACAATTCGAAGTTGAAATGATCTCAATGGCAAAGGATGGATTAAAGAAGACTAATGTCAAGGTCACAAAAGAGAAAGATAAAGATTATGCATTGCTGAAGGGATTGCACACTAATTCTTAGACAAGTGGGCAAGGGAAGGGAGTAGTAGGAGTCACTCTTATGAACAAGAATTTCTCCAATTACCTAGATACTCTAACAAAAAAGTCTACTACTCCCCAGAATAAGGTGTCAGAGCTCCAAAGGTTGGGTGGATGTATACATGTGGCTAAGGAGGGAATGCAAGAGTAGTTAAATGACATCATGGATCTAGCCAGAGAGAATTCCAAGTGGCTCTTGAGATATACTAACATCCATGTTCATAGAAATGAGTTGATCCCAATCATTGCTGCCACCAAAGCCTATAAGGTGAAGTTCGAAAAATGAAATAAGGCAAAGTGATTTTTATCTTGCCCTTTCATATTTTGATGTTGAAATTGTAACTAATAGTTTGCTCCTTGCCATTTGCCAATTTTGCAGAGATGAAATGATTTAAGCCCCATTTGTAATGGTCATCTCAAAATCCTATATGTACCTAATTGAAAGATTAATAAAAGGGTCTACTAATTTTTGGTGTCAAATACTTCATGTTGCAGAGACAAGTTGAATGTATTTTATGTCAATCATTTTCTATTCCATTATTTTGTGATAGTTTAAGATATCTCTTTCAGCTAAATTAAGTTAAGGAATAAACAGAGCTTTGTTCCCCTATTCAATACAACAAGCTGAAGATAATAGTAGTTTTATTGAAAGTTAAAAGAGATTCCAACTTGTGTTACTTTTTAAGTTAGTCCCTTCTCTATTAGAATTAGAAGCTTTTTGTTAAACAACTAATTCATAGATAGAATCCATTGTTGCATTGTCAAACTCTATAGGTTCATAAGATGTGTGAGTTCACAAATTCCGCTAGCTTTAAGACTTGAATCTTTTCCTAAGTTAGTTCTTGTTTAGGCTTAACTTGGTTTACCTCTCCTATTCTATGGTCAAGAACAAACCCCATTTAGAATTAGGAACAAACATGATTCATTGCAAATTGCAAATCTAAGGGAGATGTACCTAAGAATTCAAACAGAAGTCAGTCACTTAGCTACGATTTCCCAACTATTGTAACCAGGTATTGTTCATGAATATTGTACATTCGAAGAGTTGAACAAAACAACAATCTATTTACCAACAGTTATGTATATATTTGACATCAATATTTGAAATTACACTCTATAAGGAACTTATGCAAAAAATGTCCCTAACAATGTATAAAGAATTATGCAACCAAATCTAGAAAAAAATTAAAGATTTTTATAAAGTGGCATTAAGATTATAGTTTATTGTGATAGTAAAAATGCTAGACTTTTGCATATGCTAGGAATTTTAGACATCTCTAGTCCTAAATTATTTTCATGTTACTTTCTAAGCTCAAAATATGTTTTATTATGATCAATAATTTTGACTGTTTATGGGGCAGATATAATCATTGTTTTCTTTTTATTATAAGACTAAATAACACTAACCACTATGAAGGTGCCTCATCTGCAACCTACATATTCTCCACGTTTGTTTACTTTTATATTGCTAAAATAGCTATAAGAAACTTTTTTCACATTGTTCTTTACTTTGGTGCATAATGTAGGCTCTATGGTTCTTTCTTGAGCTTGCCTGGGGGAGATGTCTTCTACAAGTCAATTGTAGATAGCCTACATATAGCAAAGGGCATAGAAAAGGAAAAATACTCCCACCCAGTGGGAACTCAAAGATTTCAAAATTTAATAGGTCTTGAATTTATTAGGTTTCTAAAATATGTTGTCTAGTGGAGCAGAGGAAGAAGGAAGGAAGTTCACGATAGTGGGCAAAGACAGGGAAAACTAAAACCAAAATAAGAAAGCTTTGTAATATTGCTTCTTTGCCTATTGCCTTGCTAAAATGCATTACATTAAGCCTCTATATATAGATGTCTGAGAATTTTCTAGAATAAAAACCAAACATTTAACACATGAATTAAATTAAATGTGGATGATGGCTAGAATAGCTAGGATGGCTAGGTTGTTGACTGGAATATGGATGGTGGACGGTGAAGAGCAATAAATCTTGGATAGTGAGTGGTCGGTAGTAGTAGAAATTACACATGCATGCCAAAACACTCCCCCTTAATTTCTACCATTAATTACATCAAATTTTACAATATTCATTTGATCTCTTAAATATTCAAAATGTTCTTTTGATAATGCCTTTGTAAAATATTTGCTAATTGATCTTCAGATCTACAATACTCCAAGTTGATTTCTTCATTATTGATTAATTCTCAAATAAAATGATATCTAGTATCAATGTACTTTGCCCTCTTGTGAAAAATACGATTCTCTAAGAATGCGATGGTGGACTTGTTATCACAATAGATTGTAGTAGAGTCATCTTGCTCATGCATTAGATCTTTCAAGACTCTTCACATCCATACTACTTGACATACTGCTAATGTACTAGCTACATATTCTACTTTAGCTGAAGAAATACTCATGATAGGTTGCTTCTTTGATGCCCATGCCACAATATCTATTCCAAGATGAAATGTATATCTAGATGTGCATTTTCTATCATTAACACTTTCTGCAAAGTCACTATCAGTATACCCAACTAGCTGAAAAAAATCTAAAGAAGAACACATTATGCCATAACTCAGAGTCCCTGCAATGTATCTCAATATTCTCTTTCCTGCTTGCCAATGTGAATTCTAAGGTGAATCTATAAATCTAGAAATTACACTCACTGCATACATAATATTAGGCCTAGTTGTTGTGAGATACATCAAACTGCCAACCAACTTTTTGAATTGAGTAGAATCAAATTCGTTCTCATTGTCTTCTCTACTTAGTTTTGTGCCCATTGTCATAGGTGTAGAGATTGGACTACAATTTACCATTCTAAATTGTCTCATAAAATCTTGTGTAGATTTATTTTGACAAATGAAAATTCCCTTGTCATTTTGTGTTACTTGAATACCAAGAAAATATTTCATCAAATATGTCATCTCAAATTATTTCTTCATTGCTGATTTGAACATATCAATGGAACGATTACTAGTAAAGATCAAATCATCAACATACAAGAAAACAATCAAAATTTGACCTTCCTTATTTACTTTGATGTATAGTGTTGGCTCACTAGTGCTTCTATTAAATCCATTCTTAATCATAGATGAATCAATTCTACTATACCATGCCCTTGGTGCTTGTTTCAACCCATAAAGTGTGTTTTTCAACCTATAAACCTTGTGTTCATGTCCTTTATTTCATAAGCTGGTGGTTGTTGCACATAAACTTCTTCTTCCAAATACCCATTTGGGAAAGCTGATTTTACATCCATTTATTTTGAGCTACAATAACTAGTACCATTCTAACAGTATCTAGTCTAGCTATAGGTGCAAAAGTGTCATTATAATCAACTCCATCTTCTTGTGCAAACCCTTTAGCTACTAATCTTGCCTTATATCTATCAACTTCTCCATTTTCCTTATACTTAGTTTTATAAACCCATTTTACACCTATGCATTCTTTATTCTTAGGCAAAACAGCTAGTTCCCATGTATCATTTTTATCAATAGATTCCATTTCTTCGTGCATTGCATTAATCCATTGTTTTTCCTTGATTACATCTTCAAAATATATAGGATCTTGAGCAAATAATGACAAATTTGATTGTAAGTCTATTATGTCCCCTTGTTCATAAATCTCTTGCATGCTTTTAATTTTATTATTCTTAATCCTTGATCTCAAAGATGCACGTGTAGGATTAGAGTCATTACTTACTTGCGAACTTGAAGATTCTCCTTGCTCATCTTCTATTTGTGTGTTATCTCCATGTGTACTTCTTGAAGAAGTTCTCCCTTGCTCATTTGTTTGATCTACTTGAGTCTCTTAGTCTTTCCTTCTTGGTCATCATATAGTACTAGAGTTGTTCCTGTAACTATCTTGTCTATATTATCTTCCCAAGATTCTTTATATTTGAACACATCTCTACTTATAATTACTTTTTTAGTTATAGGATTAAGCAACTTATATGCCTTCGATTGTTCATAATAACCAATAAAAATACATTTTTCACTCTAATCATCCAATTTACTCCTTGTTTCTTTAGGAACATGTGCATATGCAATACAACCAAATATTCCAAAATGAGAAACACAATGATGCTTACTACTCCATGCTTCTTGTGAAATCTTATCTCTTACAATCTTTGTTGGACTCTTATTCAAGATATAAACAACACAAGCTACTACTTAAGCCCAATATTCATTTGGTAGATTCTTACCTTTCAACATGCTTCTTTCCATTTCTATTATTGTTCAATTCTTTCTTTTGACAACACCATTCTACTGAGGTGTATAGCTTGTAGTGAACTACTTCTTTATTCCATGATGCTTGCAATAATCCAAAAACTCATTTGACATGTATTCTCCCCCTATATCCAACCTTAATACCATAATGGATAGACCACTTTGTTTCTCAACAAATGCCTTGAACTCCTTAAACTTGCTAAATGTTTCAGATTTATATTTAAGAAAATAAATCCATGTCTTGTTACTAAAGTCATCAATGAATGTTAGAAAATAAATGCTCCCCCTAATGATGGCACTTTCATAGGACCACATATATTAGTATGCACAATTTCTAAAGGTGCCCAAGTTTTATATGACATTTGTTTTGAAAAACTTTCCCTATGTTGCTTATCTAAGATGCAACTTTCACATGAAGTAAATGGTGCTTCAATGGGGGGTAAGCCTCTTACCACTTCCTTTCTTTGCAATAAACTCAATCCCTTGAAATTTAGATGACCATACCTCAAATGCCATATCGATGATTGATCTTGACATGTTGCCCTCAAAATTACTCCATCCTTGTCCATCACTCCACTTTACATGTGGAGTGGAAACATTCTATTGTCTGTCATTTCAACCCTTTCAATGACCATGTTACTAGAAGAAATATCAAATATTGTGAATATGTTATTTTCAAAAATAACTTTATAACATTTTTGTGTAAGTTGTCCCACACTTATAAGATTATGCTTTAAACTGGGTACAAAATACACATTAGAAATAGATTTCTTACCAAGATTTGTCATTACAACAATTCTACCTTTTCCACTTACTTCCACTATGTTATCATTGCCCAATTTTACTTTTGACTCGACTGAGGTATCCAAGCTTTCAAATATATCTCTATTTCTTGTCAAATGATTGCTACAACCACTATCTAGAAACCAAATATCACTTGAGCTCTCTTGAGCTACATGACATGTAATGAACAATGTCCCTAGACTACTTTTAGAAAAATTAGCATTTTGTTTGCCTACATCTGTTTGCTTCTTCTGACATTCATTTGCTAAGTTACCAAACCTCTTGCAATAATAACATTGGACATTTGATTTGTCATACCTTTCTGATGCTTGATTGTTATTGTGCCCCCTTGAGCTTAAACTTTGATTTATACTTACTCCTTGATCAAAACTCCTTTCCTCTCTTTGATAATTATTTCAACATCTTCCTCATCCTCTAAATCCTAGATTTCCTCTTCCTCTACCTCTACCAAATATCAATTTTGTTTTGAATGCATGCTCCAATAAAGTATTATCACACCTATTCAACCTGTATTCATGCTTTTGTAATGACCCAAAGAACTCATCTATAGATAAATTTGACAAATCCTTAGATTCCTTAATTGCCACAAAAATATTATCAAATTTAATAGGCAAGCTTCTTAAGATCTTTTTGACAATTTTTTGATTTGTTAGCTCATCGCTATTCAACCTTATTTGATTAACCACATTCATAACTCGAATTGAAAATTGCTCTACTGATTCAGTATCTTTCATTTGGAGGTTTTCAAAATCTCTTCTTAATGACTGCAATTTAGATACTTTTACCTTGCTTATACCTTGATATGTTGTTTCAAGGATCTCCCATGCTTCCTTGGTTGTTGTAGCTC
Source organism: Cupressus sempervirens (assembly GCA_028749045.1). Taxonomy (NCBI): domain Eukaryota; kingdom Viridiplantae; phylum Streptophyta; class Pinopsida; order Cupressales; family Cupressaceae; genus Cupressus; species Cupressus sempervirens. Next base: position 254,124,775 of record CM053786.1, on the reverse strand, counting down.
CATTAATCCTTGCAAGAATAGTGTCATCCAAACCTTGTTGAATAATTTGAAAAGCTTTTATATCTTTTTTTCTATTTTCCTTGAGTTCATCCTTTTGATCTGTAGTTAATAATGATTCATCTAATGACTCTACAAATCCATTCACTACAATCTTCACCAACTCTTGGGAATGAAATATTGTTTTCATTCTAAATGCCCAATGATCATAATTCTTGCTAGAAAATATTGGAATCACAAATTGATTTATGCTTGATGCCATACTTTAAAAAAAAAAAAAAAAAATCTTTTAAAATACTTGAATTCCTAAGTATGGCAGCAGAATCAATAAGATTATCTCAACAAAAAAAAATCAGATCTCCAGCTACTTTCAAATTTAATGACTTATGATAAGATATAGCTCATAAGTATACAATAAAAATCATAGAAGTGCCTCAATTTCACAAACAAAATATATTACCTTACTGCTGGACTGATCTCATATGTCTGCCATAAAATATTCAGAATAATTTCACTAAGAATTAACACCCCTTTAAACCCACAACATACCTTTCTTGTAGCATCAATCTCTTTTTTTAGCTCCACAATCTGCCTAGACTGTGACTCCAAAATCAACCTGGCTCTGATACCACTATGAAGGTGGGCAAAGATAGAGAAAACTAAAACCAAAATAAGAAAGCTTTGTATTATTGCTTCTATGCCCATTGCCTTGCTGAAATGTATTACATTAAGCCTCTATATATAGAGGTCTGAGATTTTACCAAATATATAACACATGTCGTATTGAATTAAATGTGGACGGTGGCTGGAACAGCTAGGATGGCTAGGTTGTTGACTGGGATGTGGACGGTGGATGGTTGAGCAATAAATCTTGGATAGTGAGTGGTCGGCAGCAGTAGAAATTACGTACGCATGCCAACAGTTCATTATGTAACATGCTATCCTTTTGGCTTAAGTGACTTAACTATATAAAGGTAATTTGCATTGATACTCTTGATGTTGGGAAAAGCCATGGCAGCTAAAGGGCAACAAAGCAGTGAGAGATCGATGCTAAAACAGCTTTAATGGTTGCAATAAAAAGAGGAGTTTCAGGTAATATTTCTGCTTATCCATTTCAAATGCTAGCTTGGGAATGGTCATGATCTCACTCAAATTATGTGTTATTTTCCATGAGGAGGAGTGTAGTTTGATTTGATTCTATCTAGAGCTATTATATTTCTACAATTTATAATAATGAATGCAGCTTAAGTGAATGCAGCTTAAGTTTCTAAATTAGATTATGTAAATTATATTTTGAACTTGCACTATATGGCCCATCATGAAGATGAAGATGCAAGAGAACTAAAAGATGATAGTTTAGAGATCAATTAAGTTTGAGAAAAATTGTTGGCACAAGCTATCCAGAGTCTTGCACTTATCCATCAGACATTTTAGATCGTTAGTCATTGTTGAAAACTGTGATATTTAATTTATGACTAATTTCTAGTATAGGTTGGACTAGCTGTTTTTGAAAAGATGTATGTATTCAAGAAACAAATTGATCCTTAATAAAATTTGTATTTTGTATAAGATATTTGTTTTTCTAGAGGGATGTGTCAATTGACAATGGTTTTGGATGTCAAAAATGCAGATCAGCTGAATTGTATACTAGTTCCATTGTATCGTGAAGAGCTACTCAATGTACGGCACAGAGATGGCAATACAGCCTTACATATAGCCGTTGGGAGAAACTACGTGCATATTATAAGGCAGTTGGTAGCATTTGAGCCCAAGCTTTGTTTGCTCACTAATGGTGAGCATGAAACTCCGATTTGTATGGCATCGAAATTGGGGCATCTGGAAGGTTGATAGAAATTAACCAACTCTCTGTTATGAAACGGAATAGGTGTGGAATGAACATCTTACATTTAGCTGCTCAAGTTAGCCAAGTGCGAATTGTTGATTACTTGAATAAATCAGACAAGGTAGATTTGTCTGGTCCGGTGAATGAGGGACTTGAGAAGCCTCAGGGACCACACTCCCCTCCATATTGCTGAACAAAAACAGAGAAATTAACACTGCAGAAGAACTCAGGAAATGCAAACTTGAGCGCTGATATCCCAGCCTCAACCATTCTATTTATAGCTGAATGAGTAATAAATTTACAGAGCATTCTAGAGATAAATTTGGTTGTGTATTTAATGATTGTAGTTGAGAAAAGCGGCTGCACATTTTCTCATGTGTTTCTAGAGATTTCACTGGTCTATGCCGACCATACTGTTTGGTTTTTGTAATTGATTTATGTTGACAATTGCAGCAAGGAACAAAAAATTCAATGTAAGTTTTAATAATGCACTCTTTTTTATTAAAAATAATTACAATACTACTTCTCCAAGGAAGCGAAGCGATTTCATTATCAATGTTTCTCTTACGCCTAAATATAAATCGTGTGATGAGTGCAGTGGGTAATCTCGTTGCTGAATATACAGGGCAGAAGCAAGGAGGCGTCCAACGAGGCAGGGCTAACAGCTCTGGACATTGCACGAGAAAACACAGAGTACCACGAAAGTTACCATATAATTTCACTCCTGACAAGTCACCCTCCCAAGAACAAGCCATTCCTGTACAGCGCCCCAAAGGTAAGCGCCGCAAAATACAAGAATGCCACCAAGATGGTGGATAAAACGTATGACGCGATGCGTGACAAAGAATTAGTGGTGGCAGTCTTGTTAGCCACAATGTCATTCACAGCTATCTTCACCATTCCGGGCGGTTTCAAGACGGATATTAAGAACGGAGAGAGAGAGAAAATGCTGGGCATGCCAATTCTCATTGCAATCGATTCCTTTAAGATGTTCATCAATTTCGATTGCCTAGGCTTCTTTCTGTCGCTGTTTGTGGTGCTGATGTGGCAGATGATCTCACCTCTCACCACTGGAGACAAGGTGTTGTTCTCGGCCATCAGCAACTCCCGTGTTTGGGTTTCCTATGCATTTACGGCCTGTGGTTTCATGGCGGCATTGTATACAATGCTCGAGTACAAGCATGGTAAGCTGGCCTGGTTCATGTTTTGGTCTTCGAACACCGTTGGCTACTTTGCTGTTCTCTCTTTCTTCTACTTGTCCGCGAGGTTTGTAGTGAAGCTGGCGAGAGTCAACTGCCTGCGGGGTGTACATCCTTTCCTTCGCGACCGTCTCTTGGAGTCCCTGTGGCTAACATTTGAAAGACTCGGTCTTTTGGATCTCGGTCGGCTCTTCAAGCCCAAGTGGCTGAATTGGCTTTACGGCTATAATTTGATCAACATGGATGAAACTAGGGCTCAAGGAAGTTGCACCTCTGCCGAAATTAGGTCATGTGAAGACGGGAATGATTCATCAGAGCAAAGAGTGGCCGCGCCTTGTCTGAATGAAGGAGTCAATTCAAGGGGACAGCTTGACCATCACACAGTAACGCTTGATTCTTAGGTTAAGAGTGTCGACATAGTAGGGGTTATGTTATGACCGTCATCATTTCAGTAAGGAATTACCATGGTCTCAGCCAAAATAGGAATACCGAGCTACAACAAGGCCAATGGACAGCACCTCTATAGATTTGATTTATTTGCATGCCATTCGAATAAATAAATCTAGCTTCATTATGAATTATCCATTTGTATTCTTCGCGGCCTATATCGTGCAACATCAAACATTTATTGGACACCCATTGTTCATATATTTTTTTTACCAATTTGTGGACTAATGATTTTTAAGTTAGAATGCATATAATAATACTATAGCAACAAAATGTAACAATCATAAATACGTTTGCAATGTAAACTAATATTCCATTTGTATCCTTTGCAGTCTATATCGTCCAACATCAAACATTTATTGGACACCCATGGTTCATATAGTTTCTTGTACCAATTTGTGGACTAATGAATTTTTAGTTAGAATGCATATAATAATACTATATCAACAAAATGTAACAATCTTAAATATGTTTGCAATGTAAACTAATATTATTTTTAGAATATATATATATATATATATATATATATATATATATATATATATATATATATGGCAAATAAAGTAAAACATGATTTGCTACATTTAACGGATTTAGATGTGCTGACAAAAGTACACATTTTTTAGATGTTTCATAGAGGGGCAGGTTTAGGTAATGAAAGCAACAAATGACATACAAATTATTGTGTGTGAAAAAAAAATGAATGGAATTTTATAAAAAAAAATTATTCTTGAATATGATGCATGATTTTTTATCTACGAGTGACAATTAACATGTAGTGGTGATAAATATATCAGTTGATATAACTAATGCTATTTATGGTGAGTTTAATTCCAATGTAATAGTCATATATGCTAACATTTCTCCCTATTAAATTAATGCTAAAAATATTAAATGAACATTGGCTTAGGAACCCCTCTTAAGGTTTACATAAAAAAACATGATGATTGCAAATGTCAAATATATATATTCACAAAATATTTCTTTTAAAGTGGAAAATACTAAATCATGAAAGCTATCATTAAGATGTATTGTTGCCTTTGGAAAGGTGTATGTTCGAGCTATGTTCTTAAGATGTCAATCCCAAACTCTCAAATTACAAGTATTTGAATTATTCAACAATAATTTCTAGGAGATGCAACATGATTTATTGTTTAGTGTTGTTGGAATGAAACATTGTTTAGTGACTGCAAAAACATATAATTATTGATTCTATACTCTACAAATTTCTCAACAACAATTAATATTGAGTAAATTGGCTGGAATTTGATGAACTCTCAAGGTAGTTGGTGTAAAATCATAATGGTTAAATATCTCAGAGGTTTATCTTCTCACCAATTCCCTTGGGCACAAACTCTCCCCCAGGGGTCTAAGATCTGGAAAAACGTTGTTAATACCCGAAAGATCCTAAGAAAAGGGTGTCACTGACTTTTGGGGAATGGTAATTCTATTGACTTCTAGGAAGACCAATGGATTCATGATAATCCCCTTATGCAAACTAAGTTCTTACCCCTACAAGAGGGGTGTACTAGAGTGAATGGCCCCCAAACCTGAAACTTTATCACCCCTAATAGGCAATGGATTACCTTCTAGAACCTTGAGCCCAAGGAGTTGGGTCTTGCTTGTGTGCTATAGGACCTCCTATGTAACTACATGATTCCTTTCGCCCATGTGGAGGACTCCTTAGTCTGGAAACTCACACCTTTGAGGGAGTTCACTATTAAGTTTTCTTACCTATGTGATCTAGGAGGAGATGCGGCTCAAGTAGATTGGAGAAAAGCCTGGCACCCTTCAATCCTACCCAAGATAAACTTCTTTTGGTGGACAACCTTGCATGGGTTGATTCTCACCATTGACAAACTCTAGTGTAGAGGATGCAAGCTCACTAATAGCTGCATTTTATGTCTCCAAGAAGCTAAAGCTATTACAAATTTATTTACTCACTACCCCTTTTCCACAAAGGTTTTGAGGGAGGTTCTTTCTTTATGGGAGGTTCACTAGTGTATGGATAGAGATCTAAAACAATTCATCCAGTGAGATGGCCCAATTGACCACCCATATCTCAAAAAATTTGGGTCATTTCTCTCCCCATATATTTCATGCAATATTTGGAGGAAGAGGAAAACTAGAATTTTTAGGGATCAAACCACTACTAGTCAGGGAGTAGCCCACCTAACTATCAGGATTTTAAAAGAATGCATCAAAATCTAGGATTGAAAGCCCTCCCTCCTGCCCCAACCTTCAAAACCCCCAAGTGACCTTGATATGAAATGGGATTTGGTGTGGAATGTTGGACCAATAGTAGCTGAATTCGACAATTCCAAAGTTTTTTCTAGAATGAAGACAGTGTGGCATCCTCCCCTTGACTCCTAGATCAAGCTAAACTTTGATGATTCAGTTGTGATGGGTAGCATAGCAGCGGGAGGTATCATTTGTAACAATATGGGAAAAATGGTTGTCGCCTATATGGGCAACTATGGAGGGGGCTCTAGCAATCAAGCTAAAGCACTAGCACTCCTTTGGGGGCTTCTTATTGTGAGAGCTCAAAGAGTCAATCATCTAGCTATTGAGGGTGACTCCATGTTAATCATTAAGGAATCTAAGGGTGAAGACAGTAGCAACTAGTCTATTAAAGTTATAGTCCATAGAATTCAAAGGTTGACAAAAGATTTCCAAGAGATCCACATTGCCCACATATATCATGAAGAAAATGACATGTCGTATGGGCTTGCTAAATTTGGCCACCTTGTGATACGTCTTGTGAAATGGGATGACATTAGATTATTGCCATTATCAGCTAAAGTTGTGATGGCAAGGGAGCATAACTGTATAAATACCATATGAATAATCAAAATAGATGGTTGGTCTTCTTTTCTCCACATGGACGTGTGAATAAGACAATTCATAAAAGGAAATTTTGGTGCGATTGTTTACTAATTTGTATTATGGTTTCAATTGCTATAAAAATTGATGATTATCGTAAAAGTATGTAAAGGATGGATTTGGTAAGATGTAGCGAAAGATCTAGTAATGATTGAAATTACATGTTGATGAATTCCTACACAAGATATAGCTGGCAATGGTTGGTTACAGATGGAAAGAGAACACTCACACATGCCATGAAGAGTGGTATTTTTTGTTTTTTGGGAAACATGGAAGACTTATGATGGTCATGAAATGCCTTTTCATTTTATTTGTTGAGGTTCTTCATTTTATATCATGTAGCTCCAGAACCTACAACAATGTTCTATTGTCTACAGAATTAGTGGTTGATCTAGGTGACGACATGGATAATAGTGATCACATTAAATTGGTGGGTGAGGAAAAAAAAGTTCACAGCAATGAGGCAATGATGTCTTACTTGTAGGAAGGTGGCGTGTTACCATATATGGAGGGTATGGTGAAGCATAATGATATTATATCGATGCAGTTCTTCTAGACTTGGAAGGATGAGAAGGTGACTTTCAATGCACAAGTTTCAATATTTTGGAGGAAACAATTGCGAAGGCTGGGGATTTTTTTGTGGAAGGAAATAAATGCTGAAGGTAGGCCAAGGTTAATGAGGAAGCAGTCTTGGGAAAATTATTCAAAGGCAAGGAGGAACTGGAGATAATGCATTGAGGGTTTTCACGGGCAACCCTTCCTAAGCCCTGGGATATCATTTTCTATGCTATCATGTGGTACATCACATTGGAGGCACATTTTTAGGTAATATATTACTACCATTTCCCCATCCTATATCATTCAAGAATTTAAACCCATTTCTATTATTGCATTCACTAGAGGATTCTATCTTTAAGGCTAGGAGGAAACATGAGGAGGGGTAGACCTTCTACCTCATCCACCAAGGGCTGATGAATAAAATTTATATCCAACATCTTGTCCTAAATCCACTACTTTTGATTAATATTCTTTCCTTTGTCACTCCCCAAGCCTCCCTTGACCCTGGTCCTGGCCCTAGCCATAGGAAGTTTAAGAAAACCCATACCCCAAATGCCAAAATTAGCCTTGAGGTTAAAATTAGCCTGATATTGTTAGATTTGGACAATAAGAAGGGTAAGAAAAGTGTTAGGAGGTCTAATAAATATCTTCATATGGAAAAATTTAAAGTGCCCCCCATTCATGATTCAGCTTTGACTCCTCTGAAAGTGATGCCAAACCTATAAAAAAGAAGAGAATGCCTTAGGACAAAAAAGCCTATCTCCAACACTATATGCCCCTCCCATGTCTTTAACACCCTCAAGGTTGCCCTGGTTAGAAGTGGGAGTGAAGATATTACTTCCCCAAGGAAAGAAACCCCCAAAGGTGTTGGTAAGAAAGTCTAGCATAACCATAGCAAGGTGCCTCTAGAAAGACTAGAGAGTTTCATGAAGGAGCTAGTTGATAACCAAACTGATATCTGCCAAAGGTTCAAAACCTTGGTGGACTTTTCCACCAAGACCATGTACTCCCCCGCTACCACCCTCTATTTTTTGTAGGTGAGCAAAGAGGAGAAGGACCTAGGAAAAGTCATTGATAACACTTGATCCATCTAAGGGTTCCTGGCTAAGGATTGGCTAAATACCATCTTGGACAAATTGATTAAAGTAGAGGGGGAGGATGTCAACAAGAATTTGCCTAAGAAGGATATTCCTTAGAAGGATGTGCTTGAGAAGGATGAAAACCACGGGTTGGAAGAGGGCAGCTAGCCTTACGTCTTTTTGATTTTTTTCTTGTGTTTATGGTTACATCTATGAACTTGGTACCCCGTAGGGTTTGCATGTTTATGTTGATTAAGAGGAATTATAGGATTGACTTTTATAAGGCTTACTATTTTATTTTATTTCATGTTATGCATATTAGTTTAAAGACTAATAGTATGTTTAAGCTGACTATGGACATATATTATTTTTTGAAGGTTAAATTTGGTATTGGTTAGTTGACTTAGAGGTTATCTCCGAATGATTTTTTTAGGCTTTTTGTACTTTGGGGTCAACCCCCTATCTTTTTGGTTTCTATAAATTACTTTGAAAACAATCAATATTGAATACAATATCAATTCTTAAACTTGTCTCCAAAATGAAGCTTTACAAAGTATGTATTCTTATAATTTGTTAGAATTAGAAAGCAAAAACAAATGTAGATAACCAAAAAAACCAAAAATACTTCTCATGGAGAAAACCATCTCAATGAAAAATATAATTCAAAATGATGTATCTAAATTCTTACTTTTGTTGCTTCGCTGATATTTTACGCATGTCCTTCCTAAATAGAAATTTTTTTGTTCATCTTCCCACCATAAAGAAGCATGTCCTTTCAACTTACTTTTTTCTCATCTCACTCTAAGTGGATCTATAATATCCTCTAAGTAAAGGTAGTCATCCAACACACCAATCCAACCAATGTGGTCTTTAGGATTTAAAGCACCTGAGATAATAGAAACCTCAATCCTATGCTTGAGCTACAAGTGAGCTTTAGCTCTACACAACAGATCAATTTTGTCTTCACCACTATATCTAGCAATCTTAAATTCTTTAGAAGTTTCCTTATAACCATAATTTGTGCCCATATATCTATATACACCAACTATAGCTCTCATAATCTCAGCAATCATATCAATCTTCATCAACTCCATCTCAAATATGAAATATGCATTAACATTTTCTGGAATTGCAGTCTCCATAGTGTTGGGACTCAAAATTGAAGCACTAATTTTGATTACTGTTTTCAGTATATCCACTCATCCCATGAAGATAAATTGCTATTCTGAGTCATTCTATGAAGTTCCATTTTGAGCAATGTCCAAATCTGTATTTTTGTCTAATGTCAAATAGTGATAGGAGACCTAGTTTACAATTGAATATCTCACACCTGGTAATGTTTCATGACTCACTAATTTGGGGGTGTTTATTATGCATATCATAGAACCTACATTTCAGATTTTGTGTTGTCTCGATATTTTTTGACTAGGTTTTGAATCCCTCAAAGTTAGTTGTTTATTGATGTTATGCTGATGTAATTTGTTCAGAATTCTGGGAGGCCCTATTTGACTTGCCATAACTTTGACCCAGTTGATCAAAATGAGAAAATATCTTTTATATTGCATTTTAGAGGCCAGAGAATTGTTATGTTTCAATTTTGAGCTTATGAAAAATCTATTTGATCAACTTTTTAACACAATGCCTTTTGCAATTTGTAAAGTTTTACTGGTATCATGAAGTGTAGATTGGTCATTACTGGTATCATGAAGTGTAGATTGGTCAATACCTCTGTTCAGGATGTCATAACTATAAATCCATGATAGGTGAGTTTTAATGGATTGTACCCTTTTTTTGTACTTTTGAAATATTTTAAGTGTGCCATTTTGCTTGAGTTTTGACAAATTTGTCCGCACACTTTTTTAGGTCCATTCCATTTGTAAAAATCACTTTTCTGCTAGTGTTTCTAGTTCTCCAAATCCAAGTATCACACTTTGACCATTTTCCAAAGTCACTCTATTATTTTTCATGAGCCCAAATCCTAGATTTATACTCTCCTCATGATAGTGAACTAATGCCCCAATTTTTGTCCCCCCAAGTTTTAGTTTGACCTATTTTCAAAGCCGAATCTGAACACAATTTATTGTTTTCTGGCATATTTTCTTTCAAGTAGTTCTAAGAAGGCAACTTTGATGGTCAATATCTTTTGACTAAGAATTTTTCATGAGATGAAATATGACAAGGTAAGAGAATGTGTGGTAAAGAATCAACATGTCCGATTTTGGAGCCTGGTCAGGTGTTTTTGTTAGTTTTTAAAGCCAATAAAAGGACCACTTGCCAAGACATTGGGACTCAACAAAAAAGAGTTAAAATGAGTTTTAATGGATGGTTTAGTGGACAAATGGTTTTTAGTCAATGTCATATGTTTAGTAGGCCACTTGTAGATGTCTGTTGTTCGAAAATAAAAATTTTCTTAGCCAAACCCACTTTGGGGCCCAACTAATTCTATCAAATTGATAAATTGCTAAGGAAATTTAGTTTTCTTGTCTTGATTATACCTTGAAGATTTGAAATGGAAAGAAAAGTTTTTTTTTCTCATATCAAGACATGTAGATTGTTGGTTGTTCAATCAAATAAAAGAGATACTCTACATAGATATATTTTCAAAGAGGCAAAGTGGATTGCCCTTGTTCCAGATGCCATGAGGTTATAAGAGGCATAGACTAAATGATGAATGTGGATGCTCTTACAAATTGGCCCAATGCATTCTACGTATGTGGATACTTGTGAACTAAGTTAAATGAAGTCACTATATGTCTTTAAATACAAACTCTGATCATGAGGCATATTCAAGGTTATTTTCTCCTCTACAATTATGCACAAGAACACATTGACACTTTTGAACTTGGAGAGTTAAAGGAAGGTTAGTAAAGTTAGAAGTGAATACATATGTATCCAAGCTTATTCCATATAAATCTACTCAATTGAATGGTTAAACTCATGAGACAATAATATCGAGGACATCTCCATCCATGTAATGTTTGAATTTGCAACAATTAAAATGAGGCAAAGGCAAATGTTTGAGATGGATTGAGACATCATTGAACAAAATTTCATAGAGGAAGGGAGCAAATTTTCTTTATATAGGTACTCACTAGAAAAATTTCCCCCAAATCCAATATCCCATTTGTTTATAGCATTAACGACATTGAAGGGACTTGGGAGATTGAAGAGGAGAGAGCAACAGCTATGTGGGTGAGATGTGAAGTATTTCTTCTACATACAATGTGCTTGCATGAAGGAAGCAAAGGTGTCATTTTCTAGGGGGAATCCGAGATGAGGGTGTTTGGGATTATTTAGCATAAAATGCTATGGCCCATTTACTTCATACAAGGCAATAGATATGAATGTGATTGCCATAGACTAGAGGATCAGAGGAATTTGTAGACATTGGGAAGAAGCTATGTGATTGATTTCCTTGCACAATGATTTGGATCCCTTGGTCTGATGATGTCTGTCTTGGTTTTCCTAGATGAAAAGAATATTGAGGCTTAAGCAACTCATGGTACAATAAGTCGACAATTTCATGTTCAAACTACATAGAAGTGTATTATTGGCCCTACTACTAGACATATAGCAAGGCAACCAAAAAACTAAATGGAAATGAGAATAAGCAAAGATAAATCATTGAGCTAAGAAGTTAAGAGGCATGGTGATTGGAGAGGAAGCATAAGGGCCTACCACGTGATAAAATGGGAAGGAAAGCTTTGTGCCTTAGTCCCACATTCATGCCAAAAGAAGAATTTAAGTGGTTTATATACATAATCATGCAACATATGAGATGTCTTAAAAGACATAGGCTTTTGGAGCCACTAACTCCTACGGTGAGGCCAATGGATGGTGTCGGGTTAGAGGAATGGTAATTTTATTTTTAAATGAAAATGCCAACATGGCAGTGATGTGGCATCAATAATGTCACTTCAGATGAATTGAATAATGGAAAATGGCACTAGTTGGATTGAGTTGAATGAATTTGATAGTGACATGTGGCAGAGGCTTCTAGAAGTGACATGCTTCTTAAGGTGTTGATGTGGTAGAAGGTGCCAGGTGTTGCAAAGTTGCTATGTCACGATGACATGGCACCATGCTGAGGTGTCATGTGACATAGTGACCAATGATGTGGCAGGATGGCATGGCATGATGACAAGTGGTGATGTGGCACCACTGACTAGATGTTGATGTGGACTGAGGTACCATGTGTTGCAATGTTGTTATGTCATGATGACATGGCACAATGCTTCCTAGGATAGCAACATAGTGACTAATGACATGGCCATCATGTGGCACAATAGGGACCAAAAACAATGTGACACATGGTGCCTAGGTGGTAAGTGTCAGATGACTATTCAAAAGATAGACCAATCAAAATGTGACATGTATCATAGAAAGTCAAATCTTGTTGACTCAAATGGGAAAAATAAGAAATAATACAAAAATTCAATATTTTATTATTTTCTTCTAAGAAATCATGTGCAGGGCATTTAAAATCAAAAGGATTATAAGCTAAAGTTTTAACTTTAGAAGATTTTAATTTTTTGAGAAATGAAATGCAGACCAGAGAGCTAGTATAGGAGTTGGATTTTCAAAATGGGATTCTGGGCATTTCTGATAAGCGAGTATAGCACTATTATATATTGCCAAAATTGGGAGAGAATAAAAATTCCATTTTTAGAATTTGTTTTGACATAAGGAGCCATCAGTTCAAGCTACGAAAGGGTTTTTCCTAGGTATCTCTTTTTAAGTTTCATTTAGTTGGGATAGTTTAGGATTGATTTCCAATGAAAGGGTGAACTAAATGAACATGAGAGGCAATATGAATGCAGTTAGGGGAAAATTTTGTTACTTCCTAGTTAGTTAAATTAAGGCTTTACAAACATTTCAAGAGGCATTTCAAATATTTTGGTAACATAAGGGTTTTCATCATTAAAGGAGAGATATTTCAAGTTTATTACAGAATAGTGATGAAAATCATATCAAATTTCATGGGTAGAAGATGAGAGATGTTTTACAATGGTAGGGAATCAAGATTCAAGTGGACACATGTCACTTCTAGTTCAGATCTAGGATTTCATTCTTCTTATATATCTTTATCTCTCTCATCCATTGTAGGGGTTGGCAATTTTTACTGTGAGACCAGGTTGGTTCCAATTTTCTTATGAGACTACATTGTTGGATCTAGAGCTATGATTCCCCCACATGCTTCAATATATATTTTTTGTATGAATAGTAGTAGTCAAGCTAATATAACTAGTTCTGATCTATTTTGTGGTATTATGATTTTTTTTACATGCATCTAAATGTATAGTTTCAAAGAAATGAAAACAAATGAGAAGGAATCTCTTAGTTTCATTTGGATTGTTGTCTTCTATATTTGTAATTTGCAATGTTTTGAGGTTTAGGGACAAAGAACTTATACCTATTTACATCCCCTTAAGGTTGTATGTCTAGTATATTTTCCTATTGGAACAAAGGGCCAAGTAAATGCTTCATGTATTTGACAAGGTTGCTAGTTATTCGAGAAGGATACTTCATTAGAATGAGGTCTTTATGAACACTAATGTCTGATTCAATAAGCGATAAGATAGATCTGATATCTTGATGTATGGAATATTTCATTGGTATCATAGATGTATGTTTGTAATTCATGGAATTTCCCAATAGATAAGGCAATGATTAGCTATAGGATCAACGTGTTCTTACTACTGCATATTTGGGGATTTTTTGAAATCAAAATTATAATCATCCATTTCCCTTTCTGTTTAAGAGCTGAAAGGATGCCCTCACTTAACTTATGAACTTTATAGACCATGTTATTAGCTATTTCATGTCTGGGATCTCTGCATAAGTGTTAGAAGATTAAGGGTTTTATCTACTTTGTTAGATTCAAGTGTATGTTTTAGCACTAGTACCATATAAGTGAATTTAAGGTCCACACACTTAGGTTTTAATAAAGCTGAAGTAGAAGAAGGGTCTAGCCTTATAGTTGGCCAGGTGTCTGAAAGGATATGTTGCACATGGGAAGTAGCTACCCTTAGATGTATCTTTTTCTCATCAAGGTAATTTGAAACCATGATGTTTCTAAACAACAACACATAGCATTACCGATATTTGTACTATTCATAGGGTCCAATCTTATTGAAGACATGTTCCAATATCTTTCAAAACCAAAATAAACAAGTCCACAAGTTAGACTAACTCTAATACCACTTAATGCAGTACAAGGTAGGAGAACCTCCAAAGGAGATGTCCTAGCCCCTAAAAAATAACCACACAATGGAAGAATATCAATAACTTGGACATTTAGATCAAAACTATAAAAATTATCATAATAGAATGATAAGATTTTCATCCAACATGTTTGATTGTAAGACCTTCTGGGTTATGGCCAAATACAAAGCAATTAAAATAGCAGTTTTACTAGACCTCACAAGATCCAACCACTAGCAAGCCTAGACCCACAATCTAGTATAAGCTAGTATATGTTATATGATACATTTAGACAATCCAATTCATGGTTTTTTTATTTTTTAAAATAGTCAGTATATTTTTCCATATAGTCCAATCCACAAGATAAAATTTTGAACTAATAAAATAAATAGATTGAAATGTAAGCTATGCCAATAAAAACATTACATACATATGATTTATTTAATGTAATCAAATTTTTGTGATCTATCAAAGCTATAAGTAACTGAAGGATTTGATCAATACAAATCTAAAAAGCTTGATGAATATCTATATGTAAAAACCTATCATGGAGAAGAAAAAGACAAGAGGAGGCAAGGGTTTTGCTCTGAAAAAATGCAAAATGTATTCTCAGAAATGAAAATGATGTGAGATAATTACAAATGATCTATCCTTATAGAAGGAGATCAAAACATAGAAAGGGTAACCTAGAAGGTAAATGCTATTTAATAATTATTAATTAATTATTAAATGAGAATGCAAAAGATGCATAAAGTGAAAACTTCAGAAGGGAGAAAAGCTAATTTAATAAATTAAAGTAAATTAACCTTTTTCTCCAATACCCCCCCTTAATATGAGCAACAATATGCTACAAACAATGCCTAATGAGGTACCCAATCACAATCAAATCTTTATTAAATAGTGAAATAGAGAAAACCTAGTGGAAAAAACTCTATTCCAAAAAGAAATATAAAAAGGATGCACAAATGAAACATCTCAAGAGATTCCCTCAAGACCATAAGTACAATGATAGCCTCCATGAAAGAATCTCTCAAATCTCTGAAATCAAAGGATAGGACATGAGAATCTTGAAATAAAATCGCCAATGGAGGTTCAATAATAGGTGTGTTGAATCTATCATATGAGAGGAGATGTGTATCCTCTAATATATCTTCGACAACTGTAGTAGGTGGCTCGATGACTAGAGCTGTAATAGGAGGCAATATTGAAGAGTAATCCTGTGCAAGACATTGATATAACCCCTTTTTCAAATGTTTAACCTGATATTCAATTTTAGGCATAAATTAAGAAATCTTAAACTTTAAACAACCTGAGATCCTTTCTGCTATTAAGTTATGTGTCATGTCCCTTTTCAAATAATTAAAAAATAATAATTTTTGCCAAGGCAGGCAGGCCCAAAAAGGTGAAGTCTCAAAAAAAGAGGATAATCTTTGGAAGCTAATGGACTAATAAATTAAAATTATTATTAAAATATGTTTTATTAACCCCTCTTGGATGTGAGTTAGGGATATGCCCTCTTTTAAGGGGTTTGGAGGCATTTTGGGCTAATTCCAAAACTTGATTTTTGCTCATTTCTTTGTTATTCTTCAGAGGCTGCCAAACCTGTGGAGAAGGAGACCCAAGAATGGGAGTTTTTAGGTTTCTAGGAAGGCTAAGGATGGAATTTTTAAGCCATTCAATGTGCATGCTCATTCAGAGTTTTTCTTTGTGCTGAACAGTGCAGATTTGTGGTTTTTCGGGTGTGTTTTTTGTAAGAGTTTGGTGGTTCTGGTTGAGTATTTCATATCAGTTTGCATTGCTGCTGTATTTCAGACTTTTAGATGTTAAAATAGAGCTGAATATATATATTTGGTTGTGATTATACTTCTATGATAGATTATTAGTATTTTTGTGGTGTTTTTGAGCTATTCTGTGTTGTTTTCAGGAGCCCGATGAGCATTGTTTTTATCCTCCGTTTGGGAGTTGTTGTGTAAATGTTATACAGATCTGAAAATGTCATTTTTTAGGCTCTTATTCTGCTGAAATTTCTATAAAAATTTCCACTTTCAAATTTAATAATAATATGTGAAGCTGTGAAATTTTTGGCACTATTTCCGGCATACCCAATTTGGGTTTATTGAGAAATTGGTGGTTGTTTGATCTTAAAGATCTGATTAGAGGCTTGAAATATCATATAAAATTAGTAAAGGGACATTTCAGTGGTATCAGAGTTATGATCTTTCCAGCCTGAGGGTTTGTAGAAGTTTGCATGTCAGATTTGATAACTACCCAAATCTTGCATGTCAAAATCTATGGTTGCATGCTACTTCTAATCATTTGTATATTAGTTCTTGGTGAATTTGGTGGTTGCATGTTTCTTCTAATAAGATGCATGTCAAAATCTATGGTTGCATGCTACTTCTAATCATTTGCATGTTAGTTCTTAGTGAATTTGGTGGTTGCATGTTGCTTCTAATCAGCTGCATGTCAAAATCTATGGTTGCATGCTACTTCTAATCAATTGCACGTTAGTTCTTGGTGTTTGAAGAAGTTATAACCTATTGGGGTTACACTCTACTTTATTCAAAATGGACAGGTATAGTACAGAGTCTGAGAGGACAAGATCTTGGATAATTGATATCCAGAGTCAGAACATTAGAAAGGATGGTTATTTAGACATTCGAGATAAAATCAGGAAAATAAGCCATGACATGTCTGAATAGTTGGTTGAGCACCACCGTATGATGAATGACATGTTTTTTGACCTAGCTAAGGTGGATAAGTTGACTAGATTTATATTTGGTAGATTTTCTCACAGGGCAGATGACACAATTACCAAGAATTTGCATGAGGATTTTGAGAAACTAGCTTATAGCTAGGCAGAGGTCTCAAATTCTACTCTGCCATAGGAGGTTGTGGGTTTAGATGATGATTATGAGGATTTTGTTGTGCATGATGGTGAGATGCCTGGTAGAGATGAGCAGACATTGGGCATTCATGACTTTGTTGAGAAAGAGTACCAGGCACACTTAGATGCTTCATCATATGAGGTTGAGGCTGGTAGTATTTCACATGATTTGTCTAGCCAGATGAAAGTGAACAAAGATAGTATTGTGACTTAATTATCTCATCATGATAGGTATATGGAGTTAGTTGGTATTGGTCATATTACTCAGGTGAGGAGTTTTCTTGAGTTACTAGCTGATTCTAGTTTATGGATATGGAATCAAGATTGTTATATTGGTGTTTGGGATTCAGTTGATTGTTAATCTTTAACACTTTTTGGTAGCAGTGTTTGTTTGGGTGCTATCATGGATTTGATTAGCAGATTGCACGGTGTTGTCTTTTCTTGTGCTAGCAGCTTGTCCGATGCTGGTATTAGTTTTTATACACTGGTGTTGGGCTTTGTTCATATATCTAATCGACCATACTTGCTGGAATATTTTGATGATCTTTCATATTTGGCAGTGTGTACAGATGAGTCCCAGGATCATATTGGCATTGATGACATCCAAGAGGATGTAGTGGGTAGTTTTGAAGACTTAGTTTCTTTGGTGGTTTCTTTTGGTACAAAGGAGTTGGATAGTATTGCTAAAGTTTTTGATACTCCGTATGTTGATATGAGCTTTGGAGTTGATTTGCATGATATGGATGGTAATACTCTAGAGACCAGTAACCTTGAGGATGCTCCTTTAGATAGTGCGCTGGAGGAGGTTTGTAGGATACAGTCTAGCTAGTGCCATCATGTGTCTAGTCAGTTGAGAGTTAGTGAGCGAGACATTGCTATCGCTTGCCAACATTTTGATGTTGCTTGTCAATTGTTAGCAGTTTATGGATGGGGTTCTCCTACTAGTAATGAGTAGGGAGGCGGTTATCTTTCCTTGACAGAGTTCCACTCTTTATGGGAGGCTATCCAAATTTTGAGATAGGATTATATGGAGTTGGTAGTTGACAGAGATTATCTTATGGAGTGGGGCAGTACAACATACAATGCATTGTTGGCCAAGGAAGATGAGGTGAGTGAGCTTACTCAGCAGCTCAATGTGACTTCTGATATTCTTGAGAGTACACAGTTGGCTTTCAAGGAGTCACAATTTCATTTGGCTAAGGTGACCATGGAGCTAGAGCAACTATAGTATTTACTAGATTCTATACAGTCACAAGTTGTGGTTTCTGGTGATCTGAGGATGTCCATGGTCGAGATTATCAAAGACAGTGGAGATGGGGATGCATCCATCCTTGATACTAACATTGGCATATCAGGTTTGTCCCCACTAGAGTTAAGTTTAGTTGAGTTGGGTGCTACAACAGATTGTTGTGGTATGCCTGACATGGTGGTGACCTCTAGTACTAATGGCACGAAGACTAGAGATGATGTTGGTGAGTCGACAGTTGGCATGGTTCCTGCTAGTAATACTACTCCCTTGGCGATGTCTTCAAAGGTAGTAGTCAGTTCCAACTTGGTTAGTGATCAATTGTAGTTAGTTACATCTGGATTGCAGTCTAAGCCACTGACTGAGATTGGTGCATTCTATTGACATTACATTGTGAGGTATGCTCATCAATTCACCTTTGATGACCATGTTGATGAGATGATGATACAAAGATGTACTTTGGTTCCTAGTGCTTATCATTAGTTATGGGATAGTTTGATGCCTCAGGATGAGAGTTGTGATGGGCACAACATGGCAATAGGTCCTACAGTTAACAGCTTGATAATACATGACTTAGAGCAAGAGTTTTGGAGTGATGCTTCAGCAGGTGTTGTTATTGATTCTACTCCTTTGGCTATGACATCTCCTGGCTTAGCTGGTGATCAGTCATAGTGGGTTGTATCACTTGTTCATGGTGAGCTATTGATTGAGTTGGTTTTTTTTTATCAACATTATATTGAAGGTTATGTACATCAGTTATCATTTGATCCTTGTGCTGAGGAGTTGATGGTAGACAAACTTGGTTTGGGTTCCATTTCTTGTTGTTTATCTTGTGATGGATTTTCACCATCAGGGGTGCATGGGAGTTATGGTTATGAGATAGTGGCCAATGATCTACAGAATTGTGTTGACTGTAGTTGTTGTACAGTGTGTGGATTCTCCATACTTGGTACAGTTTCATTCAAGAGTGTTCACCATTGTTGCAGAGTTGGATTGTACTTTTTGTATAGGCTAGTGGGATGTGTTGATGGTATTTACTGTGTTGGTAGTTTTATTTGTTCACTTTACTTGGGATTTTATGTTCTAAGAGTTTGTGTCTCGTGGGTTTTTGATTGTGGAAGTTATGATTTCGGAGTTTGGTTGAGCTGTAATTGATAGTTTGATTATGGATTCCTCTTGGTTATATTGCAGAGGATATTGCAAGGAGCCTGTGTTAATTGATAGTAGTATAGTTCATGACTACATTTGGGATCTAGGTGGATTGATTGGTTTATTTTTCAACCATTGCTTGAGGACAAGCAATATTTGGGAGGGGAGGACTTGTCATGTCCCTTTTCAAATAATTAAAAAATAATAATTTTGCCAAGGCAGGCAGGCCCAAAAAGGTGAAGTCTCAGAAAAAGGGGATAATCTTTGGAAGCTAATGGAATAATAAATAAAAATTATTATTAAAATATTTTTTATTAACCCCTCTTGGATGTGAGTTAGGGTTATGTAATCTTTTAAGGGGTTTGGAGGCATTTTGGGCTAATTCTAGAACTTGCTTCAGAGGCTGCCAAACCTGTAGAGAAGGAGACCCATGAACAAGAGTTCATAGGTTTCAAGGAAGGCTAAGCATG